>OY728158.1:556764250-558014250 GCA_963277665.1 Viscum album
TATAATATAATGGAATTGGGAACTAATGATCTCATCCTATGCATCCAATACATTAATCGACTATCCTATCAGTCCATCCATGGAATTCCAATAACGCGGAATCCAAGTATAACTCAAGGAAAACAAGTAATCAAGCCTATCAGTTTATCATGGGAATTCCAAAAAAATATCCTTGTATCACTCAAGGAGTAAAATTTAGTTAGGGTCCAAGGTTTAGATATGTACAAGGAATATTGAATACATCAAGTAAGGTTCAATATATAGGTTCTAGGAAACACAAATGTAAATCCCAAATAACCAAGTGCATATGCTATATCCCACAAATAACTTTGGGAATACCATAGATAATGAATGATACATTGTGTTAGGATCAATAACCACCATCCATGAATCAGCTTTTGTAAACGTCGAGGCATAAATAATAAACATGTGATAGATAAACAAGGAGTAATGGTGTCTAAACGCCTACACCAAAAACTACTTCCAAATCCCAAAGGGCTTCATGATTGGTCTGGTATATAAGGTGACACCCACTACCATCTCCACCCAAACCCGATGTACATCTCATGTTTGTTCAAAAAATAGATCCTGCTAGGTCACTCTAGTAAAAACACTGAAGAGGCATCCTACATGGTATCATTGAGGTCTAAACACAAGTGAAGGCATCCGTCATGAGATCCTTGTCTATAATGGTAAAAGGAGGAATCCTAAAAGGTATCCTCCAATGATAAGAATATAGAGGTGACCTACATGAGATCCTCAAAACAATTTATAGGTATATGGATTCTAAAAGGGACTCCTTGCATCAACTTCTAATAAAATGAACCCCTCTTGGAATCCTAAGTAAACTAATTTATGGTATCGGCATACTACACAGTATCCTCTTCGACTAAACATAAGCTGAGTAATCATACAAGGGATTCACGATAACAACTGGTATCATGAACTCATAAGAAAAAATGGAAAATCTCACAAGGTAGATGTCTTCAATAGAAATATTACATAACAATAGGAAAAGAGAGGTAGCTCATTTAACATTCTTGAATAGTTCTCACTCTTGAGAGACACTGAATAAAACAATTGTAGAAAGAATATCTTCATTAGTGGTAGTTGTGAAGCAGTAATCACAATTTCCAAAAACATCTCACAGGTATTACCATTGTGATTCAGGCAAAAAGATACTTTTAATGGACACCTCATGGGGTCCAATTCCAACTATTTGGTGAAAATATATAGAAGAAAACTGAAGAAGAGTTACAAAGTGGTAGTACATAGTGTGTACTCTTGGGTACATGACGTTTATTCATAAATACCTTCATGGGTGTGTACTTCCAATAGCCTAGGCGTTTAAATTCCCTAGGAACATGAAATTTTAAATGGGTTTAGATAGTGTACTAATCAAGGGAAACCTTCTTGTGTCCCTCAATAGCGCTGGCTATTTACTTGTCCTAGCTATGTACCTCAACATAGTGTGTGACCTACAAGGGGTCTAGCCATGCACGCAACATGGTTGTGTGCCCCAACAAGGGCATCCTTGGCTAGGTACTCAAACACATGGTCGGGACCCAATTTATTATGTAAATACCCTATTTCATTGAAATTACTTTCAAAGCAACATATTCCCCAAACAGGAAGAACACACAATGTTTCACCATAATCTACATGTCGTGTAGACTAGTTTTACGGAATAGAAAACCATCAAAATGCTCAAAACCCATATTTTCTCCACCAAATAAATATATTAGTCTTCTATGGGATATAATAAAACATAATAGGGGTTAAAAATGAAAATGATGAATCTATGGGGTATTTAATATTAAACAAAAAATGGATGATCTTTTGTTAGAAAATGCCAATGATTTTCTCAAATCTACAGTCCATGGATTTCATATGTAAAACTAGTGCGTTGACGATATCTGATGGTACATATTTCTCTACCTCACTATTATTTTGTATCCCTATCACTTTTCTCTTTAGGATATGCAGTATTGTAGAATTCCCTTGGGTATTCACAAAAATCCATGGGAGAGTGAAGAAAAGATAAAATAGAAAAAGGAAAAATGAAAGGAAAAAGAAATGAAATGAAAAAGGGGCCATGGATGGCCCCAATGACATACTCAAGTTTATTCGTCACCTATAAAAATAGCCCTATTATAAAATCAATTGTGGAGGCTAAATCTTATTTTGAAACTATATTCAAATGATATGTGAATCAAACCTGTGTGAACAATTAAATATTATTTATTCATTGTTCCACTTAAATTTGAACATATTTATTTCTACTGAAATCATATCCTAGTGTAAACATCATATTTCATGACCAAAAAAGTGGCATGAAAAAAATGAGATTAAATTATCTACGAGGGTAAAATTTCCATTATAACCTCACAAGCATCAGAAAGAAAAATAATAATATTTATGTTCAAAATTGTAGCTTGGAAAACATGTTCCCTTGTAATATACCCATAATAAAACATATCATACCTGAGAATCATGGTGGTAATACTAGAATCAATTCTTTCAAACTGAGGATTACAGAACTAAGCTATCTTGATTTTCCAACAAAAATCATCACTTCGTTAACAACTGCCTTTTACTGGTGAGACATTTAACTAAGGCCAATATGGTACTTCCTACAACATAAATACATTTATCAACATATTAAACTAAAATCCATGAATAATTACCCATGGTAAACACATGTGTTCAACAGAAATGAGGTTCATTACCTATAGATGGTCAATTGTGCATTCCCCACCATATTGATTACCTTACACAGCTTCCCAATCACAACCTCGATAGGTTGCTTCCTCAAATAGGGATGAACATTTATAAGAAAATAATATCATCATAGGTATGATTATTTCTCATCATACTCGGGATGATTTCAATAAATATCATGATCATCTATAATAGGACTACAATAAGATTTGACAAAAAGGGTGTGCACATCTCTCTCCAAGACACACTCACCATCCTATCAATACCTGACCATGTTTTTTCCATTGGTCAACCTTCTTATTAAACCCCATTTTCTATGATGTATCATCAACCATGACCGAATATTTATCACAACACTAATGAAATAAATCCCATGACGTGTATTTTAATCATCATTCCTCATCTTGCACCCAACCACTCACTGATTTCTATTCAATCGATACCACATGAAATAGACATGTACCGTTACGACTGGAATCATATTCTAGTGAGTCATATAATAAGAGACAAAGCTAATGGTCCTACCTGAAAAATCATACTCGGTAAGCCAGAAGCTCCCATGGAACTCTACATCAAAATTTGGCACCAAACATGTGCCATGATGTTTTTTGACAATCACCCATTACATGGTTACTTTATAGTCATGAGCATCTACCCACACTCTAATGATATTAGATACAATTGGAACACTAAGAAACGAGGACAATAACATGAACATTATTACCCATTGAATCTAGTTTCAAAAAAAATAAATAGCCTAGGTGAATTTGCAAAAAATGAAGACATAAACATGCCTATAATGAAAAACATGAGCCCCTACTGTACCTTGATATCCAAATGAGCAAACAAAAAATCTCACCCCAAAAAAATACACATACAGATACAAGATAACAACTCTCTAAAGGATTCTATTGAATAAATCTAACATCAAAAAACAAAGTTTTAATTCAAAACTAAGGGTCTCTATGTCTCCCGCCTTTCCGTAAATAACAATTGTCACAACTGGGTAAAAATGTCAAAACACTTTTCCCAAAAGATCAAAAAAAATATAGATTTGTAAAAGATCATAATGATATACGAGGGTGAAAGCTAAAAAACGGCCTACATGGGCCTGATCCTCTTCAAGATTCCTCATATTGGACTGATCCTTAGAGGTAACTATACCAACGCAAAAGTGAGACTGAACTAATACTCACTGAAAATCTGTATATGGTAGTACCCCCTGGAGGTACACTTTATATGAAATTTCATGGTTCCAAACTTCAGGGTACTCAGTGATCTGACTTGATAACCACAACCTAAGATACAACATGCAATATGGGGTACAACATAAGGGAATCATGTTCCATATCTACCTACTAGGGTCCCTGAACCTCGCATGTATAAAAATGGAGTCATTGTAACCACACCAAACATCTCAACATAGATCTAAATAACCTCCAATCAGAATTAAAAATATATATGTATGTAGGAAAAACTAAATTAGCCTCATTAATCAGTAATAATGACAAATTTGTGGGAAAATATGATGTTACACATACATGAAAATATTATGCATGAGACAATTCATTATTTTTTCCGCCAAGATTAAAAATTTATCCATGTTGTCATATGATTGGAAAAGATCAAACTATAAATAACAAATCATAACAACCTCACAACATTTTTTTTATGTTAATGATAAAATTATATATTGCTTTAACATCATAGATTAGAACAACAATCACATACCATGGAAACCAAGAAATCTTACTGGATCAAGTGTTCTCGATGCACTTGTCAAATTTCCACCACATGTTCTAACACATTTCTAATAATCATGTCCATGATGTCCTAAATATTTATGAATTTCAAAAGAACACCTCCAATACCATTTTGTAAGTTCTTATCTAGGATTTCCTAAAATTGATACCAAACCCAGTGGGTTACTATTCCTAAAGTGTGCCTCCCCATACATCAGATTATGAGGACTAGTAGAGATGGATTATGGTGTGATAGTGGGGAGGGTGGGGGGGATCTATGCCCTCATATAGAAGTAAAAAAACAACAAAAATATCTAATAATAATAATTAATAGAAAGTAAATGATGTTTTTAATTAGTAAATAAATTATAATATAACATGATGTAATAATTAAGAAAAAGAATAAATACTCTAAACAGATATGTCATACAATATAACACTGGTCACCCACTGGGAATACCACACTGATACATAAATAAAAAAGATACTGAAATTAAGTAACATGACTCTACAACTAACTCTAAGATAGACTATGTACCCAATTTTTATACACATTAGAATAGAACCTTCTCGATCAAAATTACTCACATGAGCATCTCTACTCGATCATGCCACTCTAGTACATTTTCATATCCATCCTATTAATAGTACTAAACTCGATATGAATTCATAAGGTCTACATGTACATTGTGGTGTAAGTGAAGGGGTGGAAATTAATCTCAGCTTTCCACCCTAATAAAGAAATTGTATAATATGATGCAATGATTATATGAAATAGAAACTTGATCAGCTTAACTAAGACCCAATTGAAAAGATAGGTAAAGCCCAAAACAAGAAAACCAAAGTCAAACCATGGGTCTATAATCCGGACCATTAGGGTAAGATGAAACCTGGATGTTGATATCTATATAAATATACAATTATAGTTCCATATGAGTACATATATAAAAAAATATTAATATTCATGAGTTAGTGAAGAAATAACATAAAACCAATAGTAGTTGATCCTTGGGCCTATAATCTCAATCACCTAAACATCCTGTATAAGGGAATTGAGCAGGACTTCATCCCACTCATGTCATGTGTTATTAAATAAATATTTGGATTCATAATCCTAATCAAAATATACCTACCTCATCCAAAGTTGTAAATATCTTTGAGAAAGCTATGACCCATCATGGGAATACTCATCCTACACCTAGGGTCACCCGTACCCACCTCTAATCAAAATAATGAAGGATACAATATAAATAAGATCAATCCTATAAAATTACACTACAACCAAATATTGCCTATGTTGATTAATCACATGTGAGACCACAAAGGGTTGTATCCATAGTATAATAACAAAGTAATCCTCATCGTCCAATGTTATGTAATCCCATGTAGAACATTTTTCACAACCACACCATATAATCATGTTTCAGACTGTGAAGGGGAAAAAAATGTATAAAATACCAAGTAATCCCCCTCACGTTTCATATGCATCTAGATGGAAACCTGGTAAAGACTTGGTTGGGGTCCCAGGAGCATGTCAATAGGCCAAACCGAAAGCGAGCCCAGGAAAGCCCAATCTAAGGGGTATAAAGGCCCCAGTCATCTTGAAAAGTCAATAACTAAGGAGTAAACTCATATAGGTAGCCTGGTACCATAATCAAGATAAAATTTAAAATGTACCAATCATATAATGGAATCAGGATTCATGGAGCTAATTCAAGGAATCTAATACCATAATCAACAATCTCATGAGTCTTTCCAAGGAATTCCTATAATGGGTAATACATTTATCCCTTAAGGAAAACAATTCATTAGTCCAATGATCTCAACCGAGGAATTCCTTCTATGAGAATACTTGTATCCATCTAGGAATACAAAGTCATTTGGAGAAAATATTCTATAAATTTTCAAGGCATCCTACATATATCAAGTGAGTCTAAACATCCAATATCCATGAAACAACTATGAGGATCTCAAACAATCAGGGACAGAAATCAAATCCTAGGAAAAACATTTGGGTATCCAATGAAGAAAGAACAATTCCCCATAACATACATTAAAGTCACAAACCAAGAATAACCTTTGATAAATATTTCTACATCTTCAGTAAACATGTTTTAGACAAAAAAAGAGAGAGGGTGTCCAAACACCTACACCCAACACTAGTACCACAACCCTAGGGTCTTACATTTTTGGAAAGGGTTCTATGGTGACCCATGCTACTATCTCTACCTAAACCCAACATACAGATCATGGTCGATCAAAAAAAGGGAACATTCTGAGTCCCTCAAGTCCAAACACCAATGAGGCATCCTACATGGGATCCAGAAGGTATGAACACAAGAAAAGTCTTCATAACTGGGATCCTTGGCTATAAAAGTAAAAGGAGAAATCGTACACTTGATCCTAGAATAGAACACATATTGGGGCATCCTACATGATATCCTCCTAATGATACAACAATAAATGAATCATACATGTGACTAACTAAATCATCTCATAAGAAAAATCATCACTCAAAAAAACCATTGAAAATAGATAAAATATATAAGTATCCTATGTAACACCCATGAATTCCATGATTTTTTTTGAAAATTAAATGGGATTATTCAGAGACCAGGCATAGAGACGACATGCAATTTTGAGGCACGGAGTGCATAGAATTATCTGTCGAAAAAATGTTTTTTATAGCTAATGTTATTGGATTTCCTGAAATATTACAATAGCTAGTAAATGTGTTCCATTTCCAGAAATATGAGGGCATTGTTGCTTTCAAGATGGAAGGTTTACCCTTGGTGAAACTTTTGTTTAGTCATTGTGGGCATCCAGCGAGAAAACCAAAAAATATAATAACCATAAATAAAGTGATTAAATAAAATTATTTTATTTTTAAAATCCATATAACTCATGAAAAGAGACTCATATTGAAAATTTAGAGACCATCATTGGGCTCGTGAGTGTATGATTTCTTTAGGTAGATCCTAACATTGGCTAGTGTGGGCCAACAGTAGTAAGTAGATGTTGGTCATAAATAAAATAATTGAATAAATGATATTTTATTTTCAAATCCTTATAAATCATAAAGGGTAACTTGTTTTGGAAATTTGTTAGTACCATTGAGTTTATGAGGGTATGCTAGACTTAGGAAAAGGCTAATATCTTCCGTCTTGGGATGCTTTGGAATGTGGGTTTTTGGGACGTAACTCTAAATAAAATAAATAAAATAAAAATTCTTTTATCTTCAAATCCTCACAACTCACAAATGGTGACTCATATTAATAATCTAAGACCACCGTTGAGTTTTTAATGAGATGTTCTCAAAAATAATGGCCTAACATCGACTGGAGAAGCTAGACTAAAAATGTTAGTTTTTGGACTTTTAAGAAGAAAAATATATTTACTTAAAATTTATTTTATTTTTGAATTCATCATTGAGCAGTGGAACCTTAGCATTACAGTTCATCAATGAAAGACGATGAATCTAATTAGTGACCTCATTAATGAGTTAGTGTAACACTGCTACAATGCATCGTAACAGTAACACAGATTCACATTGCATCAATTAATATCCAAAAACGTAGTGCATAATTGTTGGCACAATCATGGAATTCCTCTTACACATTGGTGGGGGGCGACGATGAATGGACTTTACTCTACCTTTCAAGGAATTTCTAGCAATAGTGGGATATGAATCAAGAATGAATAATGGAGGCATGTGATCCCATCCATCCTTAACCAACAATCCAATTCCTAGAAGGGTTTTGATACTTTCCTACATGAATTGTTTCCCCCACATCATTCATTTAAATGATGAATGAAGGTTAACTCATGAACAATTTATCACATGAATCGATAGATATTGTGTGATATTATTAGAGAACTGATCAATTTTAAATTGAATTAATTTTAATTTATCCATTATATCCTTCTAAAAGGAGGTTAACAAAGTCATGTTGAACGATGGAGGATGTTAGTTCCTCAAATTCAGGCTGTGGATTTATCCCACCCCCCTTTACCCCATGTTCCTCATATTCTTTTTAAGTTTATGAATTAAGGGTCATTGCACGCCCATTTCATGGTGGAACAATCCCAAAACAAGGACCTTCCACCATGACGACCTAGTAGAGGCATGACAATGATGGTATAAAATACATTCCAAAGGAATTATGCCACATCAGAGAAGGTTGCGACTAGTGGTCCACAATGGGTTGGTGACTGTGTGCCATTATCATGGAGGTTTTGGCAAGCAAGGGACGCGGTAATTCATGGTGTCGTTGTCATTCAGGCATCATATCATGCAAAGGATGCCACCGATGGTGAGAAATCATTATACCAGCTAGATTTCATGTCAGTTCAAGTGGTCATGGCCAGAAGGACGCGACAGTGAAGGACCGCGATGCTAGTAGGGAACCATGTTGGTTTGGGAAACCCACAGCTAGAACATGGGTGGCTGTGGGGACATGGTATCTGAAACCGTGTGTAGAGGGGAGGAATCCAGCCGTTTATCAAATGAATTGCATTACATTCGGGCATCTGGGATAGATTGAACCATCCCACCATTTTAGGCCATGCCAAATAGAAAACTGGGCCATTGGGTGGAACAACTGGTCAGAACTGATCCAACCAACTTGGACAGAGCTGGGAAAACTGGACCGAGTCGCTGGGAGACCTGGTTTGTAGGACACACATCAAAATTGGGATGGGTCCAGCAAGGTCCAATGGGTTTGGCCTCTAGGATTGGTCATACTGGGTCAGCCCAGACCCAACCTGTTCTGGTCAGTCGAACTAGGTCAGGTCATGCAGAATCCAAAGCCGGGTTGGTCATTTCAGTCTAACCAAGTCGGACTTGGTTTGGCCGCAACTGGCCCCCATTTACTAATATTCCAATCTCATTTAGAATATTTATCTGATTGACTCACTGCTAATGGCGTTTGGACCCTTACGATGAGACAGTCCTTTGGGAATACTCTAAGTGGGATTCAGTGACAGTCAAGATATGACCGATAGCTTGAGATGTATATTTTCCATGAATCAAGCACACTAGAGATAGGGAATCCTATGACAGGTTGTGAAACAAAGGCTATGATGATCATACATTAGTGGTTCTGTAGGAAAGTGTACCTTAGTGGTTTAGTAGAAGAGTGTACATGAGTGGTTTGGTAGATATGCCTGCCACAGTGGTTCAACATATTAGTTTACCATATTGGTTCAGTAAATGAGTATACCACAATGGTTCAACATATGAGCAGACCTCAGTGGTCCAGTAGAATAGTGATCAGACCTCAGAGTCTCATTAGAGATGGTTCCATCAATAGTACAAGAAGATTCATCTCTACAAATTATTATCTACATTTTTATACTTTGAGAAATACCTGTTGCGATCTTTCTATGTTTTGCGGTCTTTTTTATGTGATCTGGCTGTGCGATATTGCTTTGTGATATTTCCATTGTTTTTTGGGGTCCCTACTGAGTATTGTGTTACTTACCCTACATAGGCTTCACCCACACATATCATGTCCCGTGAAAGTGATTTCTTCTTTAAAAGAGACCTTGGTGGTTTGAGACTAGGTGGTTCTCAATGAGACATGATATACATGCACACGTTAATGGAAATAGGATGCTACCCTTCACATACCATTCAGGTGGGGTCTCAAGTAGATAGACCATTGATTTTTTTACTTTCCTTTGTGGTTTTGTTCTTGAATTCTAGTCCCTTGGTAATTTCATTTTATAATGTACTCTTAGTTGTGGTTTCGGTGAATTTGTTTTCTTAATTATTGATTACCTTTTGAATTTTGAGCATGGTGTTTGTGTACATGTTTAATAGAAAATTCCTTCCCTTTCTGGGATATTTCTACTCGGTGCTAGTTGCTAGCCAAAGGCCTATGGAAGATGAGCATTTGGTAGTCACGACATTGGCCATGGGGGATGGTTCATGATAGAGTGGAATCACAAGATGTTGGGTCCGATTTATGTACCTAGAGTACTTGTGTTGGGTTTGGGGCTATAATGTTAGGTGTTTCAAGTTTGGATTTCATGCCAGGGAGTCCAGTGTTGGTGAGGTGGCCACTATATCAATACATCCAGACACTAAATTCTTTTTTCCAACTCAGTACATGAGAAAACTAGTTTTCTGACTCTTTGAATGTCTTCTAATTATCTTTTTTGAGTTAGATTAATCTCACATGGTATAATATATTAATCCTGATTAATCATGATCTTTTTTAAGATGCCTCCACCATGATAGTCAGCTAGGATTCTAGTGTGTAATCAGTAGGATGGGCCACATAGTGATGAGGATTTCGTACATGGACCATTTTCCAAGATGGAACCTTTAGGCATTCTCCTTGCCTTACCACTACTTGTTGGTCAATAGTTACTGTCTGTGATATTTGTAGAATAAACATATAGGCTCAGTACCTTAAATGTGTTTCAGCAACAAAGACCCCTCAGGTACAAAGGTCCGCCTAAATCACAAGAGGCTTGGGACTAGCATGAGGTGGTGACAATGTCTTCCATCTTTTCATGTAACCATTATATCAGACTGAGGTCATGGTAATGTGCCTCCTACATTCCTCAACATGGGGATTGCAGGTTTAGATTACCTAGTATTTCAATGAGGTGACTTTTTTTGTGGTCAGAGCTTGAGAACCTATCTTAGAGAAGGGGATCTTTTGACAAATTCTCGAGGATATGCATTCCCATGTTGTTCTATAGCTTTGTAAGGATGACATGTCAGTATATGAGTACTAATCGATGCATACATACATTTTCAGGTACTAGATTAATACGATACAGCCAATGCTTCTGGGATCAGACCTCCGACCGAGATGTGTTTAGGGACATATGTTTCACCACTATTCCTATGTGCATTCCAACTTATAAATGGTCCCCAGAGATATAATTTGTTTTTTAAAGTCCTTTGGATGGGAAGATACAGACAGTGGATGTTAGCAGCGGGAATGAAGGAAACTGATGTCAGTCTTAGTGACTTCGTTGTGTGAGACATTCCTAGAAGAGGCCCCAAGAAAGAGGATAAACATCTAAAGCCTCATAGGGTTAGTCTAGTCATACTATAAAGAGGTAATGATTTTCAATACAAGGTAGGGGACATCTCACTAGATATTGTAAAACACTTCATGAATATAGTGAAATTTTGAATGAGCCACTAGGGCAGAGGCAGTGACATGAACGCATTAATCTGCAGGACGGTAGATGTGGAAGAGGAGCTGGGAGAGCCCCAGAAGGTGGTTGGTTTTCATAATTTTAGAAACACCACCACAATGTAGTCTACACCTGTATTAGGGAGTTGGATGACAAAGGAAGGAGTATTTTCATGTGTCCAACCTTACCCCCATAGTAGTGTATTTTTTGAGTATTTAGTTCCATACATTGGTGGAGGAGTATGAGGAAATATTTCTAGATGATGTTTTAGCACTATCTTCTAATAGAGAGGTAGACTTATAAATTGATCTATAAACCATGAAGACATAGATATCTAAACCTTCATATTAGATGGATCCCATAGAGCTCTGAGAGTCGAGGGTACATTTAGAGTACTTTTATAGGGAGGGGTTTGTAAGGCCTAGAGTTTCACCATGGGAAACCTCACTATTATTTTCCAAAAAGGTAGAAACAAGATTGAGGTTTTTGGTGTACTTCCGTTTCTTGAACCCGGTGATTTTGAAGAACAATTATCCTCAACCAAGGATTGATGACATCTTTGATCAGCTGAATGGAAAGAGATAGTTCTCAAATATAGACTGCATTTCAGGCTATCACCATCTTTGATTACGAGATGTGGACATCTCGAAGACTAATTTCATTTGCATCTAAGGCCATAATAGGTACATAGTGATTCTGTTTGGCCTGATGAACACCCCAACAGTGTTCATGGGACTCATGAACAGGATCTTCCAGTCATAAGTAGACTAGTTTGTTGTGGTCTTCTTTGATGACATCTTATTGTATTCATCATATGAGGAGGAGCACAAGACGCACCTGAGGATGGTTCTAGACACGCTAATAGAGCACAAACATTATTAAATATATCATAGTGTGAGTTCTAGATAAAAATGTCTATTTTTATGGACATTCCATATCATAGGATAGAATTTAGGTGGATCCATAGTAGATTGAGATTGTGGTTTCTTGGGAACAACCCAACAGTGTTACCGAGGAGCAGATATTTCATTGGTTTGCTGGGTAATATCTAAGGTTTTTACCTGCATTCATTAGAGTAGAAGAGCCCATGATGGAATTCAAGAAGAAATAAAAACCCTTCATGGGGATAGAAGGATGCCAGTATAGCTTCTAGAAACTGAGGCATATCTTGAAAAGTGCTCGTATCATGAGGTATCTAGAGGAGGTAAGAGACTATGTAGTTTACTATAACACATTAGGTACTAGTATCGGTTGTGTATGAATTTAGTGGAATGTACTGATTTATTATGGATCATGATATTTTATACTACATGGGCAGAACTATGAAACTCAAGACCTTGAGATGATAGCGGTAGTCTTCACACTTAAGGTGTTGCAACGATACATTATGGGTGAACGATTCATCGTCTACTCCGACAACAAGAGTCACAAGAATATAATTTCTCAGAAGGATTTGAATCTGAGATAGAAATGTTGGATATAGTTCTTCCAGGATTATGACACCGAGATACTCTATACTCATGTGAAGGGGAACGTGGTGGCAGATTCTCTCAGTTAGAGATTGAGTTCAGAGCTACTATATGAGGCTTTAGAGTAGTTGGTTTCTCTTTAAATAACTTTCATGGATAGAGAGGTTGCATATTTTCTTCAGTAGATGGTAGTTTCTCTTCCACTATTACAGTGATTTTGGGGGCACAACTTAGAGATTCCAGCTACGAGACATCATGTTCCTAGATGTCCATAGGGAATTCCCCTAAAGTATGTTGATATTTTGGGATCACATCATTCTTTTCAAAGGACACAACATAGTAATAGTGGCGTTTCATGAGGACGTGATGATGGAGTTCCATACATCTCATTTTGTAAAAAATCTAGGTATGATGAATATGTACTATGACCTATGATGTCTGTACTGGTGGTCGTTGATAATGAAGGCAGTGGAAGAGTTTGCCTCAAAATTCCTCAGTTGTCATCAAGTGATGGCTGAGCAACAAGATCCAACAAGTCTGATACAACTCCATGAGGCACCAGAGTGGAAGTGAGATGAAATATCAATGAACTTTATGACAAGTTTACCACATACATCCAAGGTACATGATACCATCGAAGTGATACTTCACTGACTCACCGAGTTGACCCACTTCCTAACTACACAGGAGAAGAGTTTAGTATAGGAATTGGGATTCCCCTACGTGATAAATATTTGATGATAGTGAGGCTTTGGGGGAGTACCTAATTTAGAAAAATAATCAGCAAGAGATGATCCTTTGTGTATGCTGATTTCTCTTATTTGTGTTAGTTTTTAGTATTGGAATATCTAGGAGAGAAAATGGGAGCTGGAAGTTATTATTAGTTCTGAGTAATCCCTTATTGTTTGATTAGCATTTTTTTCTTACAAGGAGGTAAATCCATAAATTAGGGAGTAATTAAATACCTCATAATTCCATGAATTTGTTTTTGAAAATTAAAGGGGATTATTTAATGACTCAGTGCTGAGACGACATGTGATTTCGAGGCTCGTTGTGCCTGAAATGATCTGTCGATAGATGTTCAGTTTTAAATAGCGAGCTTGATCATTTTTCCCTAAATAGTTGAATAAATATTAACCATGTTATTATATTTGAAATATGAGGGATCTATTACATTCACGAGGGAATGTTTACCATAGGAATGGTATATGTTTACTTGACATAAGCCTCCGGTGAGAAAACCCAAAAAAATAATAGATGTCAACAAAAAAATTAAATTATTTTATTTTATTTTTCAAATATTTATAACTCATGAATAGTTACTCAGATTGAAAATCCAAGACCACTGTTGACCTCATTAGGGAATTATTTTCTATCAAGAATTCTAATGTAGGCTGACACTAGCCAATAGTGGAATGTAGTTTTTGGTCATAAATTAAATAATTGAATAAAGATTATTTTATTTTCACATATTTATAACTCATAAATGGTAACTCAGATTTGAAATCAGAGAGTAACATTGAGTTTATGAGGTTATTTTTACCATAGGTGGATTCAAACAATAGCCGACGTGGGAAGCTTTGGGAATTTGGTATTTGGGACGTAACCGTAAATAAAAAAATTTAAATAAAAGTAATTTTTTTAATCCTAATAACTAACAAATGGTAACTCAGATTAATAATATGAGATCACCTTTGAGTTATTAATTAGATGTTCTTCTTAATAAGGGCCTAACATTGACAAGAATGGGTCCACCTAAAATTTTAGTTTATATACATTCAGAAGAAAAATACAATCACTTAAAAAGTTATTTTATTTGTATTCTTCATTGTTGAGTAGTGGAACATAAGAACTATGGAGCAGAGCTGAGGCGATGATGAATCTAATTAACGAACATTATTAATGAGTCAGTGTAACGATGCCCCAACATAGTGTAATGGAAATACTAATTAGTGTTTCTTCAATTAATAGCCAAACAAGAAATGGATAATTTTTGGCATAATATATTGAATTGAAATGAGGTTTAGTTGGGTGGACATGACGAACAATGAACAACAAACACACTTTATTCCTCCCCCATCAAGGAATCACTTACAATGGTGGGTAGTGGATCAAGAATGATTAATGGAGTTAATCTATCCCATTCCACCTCAACCAACAATCCTATCCCAGGTAGGGTTTTGATACTTTTCTATGGGAATTGTTTCCCCTCGTTTTTTATTCTAACCAATGAATGTTGGATAACTATCAAACAAGTTAACCTATAGATGGATCATTCATGTGAGATGTTCCAGGATAACTAATCCATGTTTAAATTGATTTATTTTTATTTTTATGTTAAATCCTACTAATGAGAGTATATCAATCTTATATCGAACGATGGTGGAGGTTCGTTCCTCAAATTCATTGTGGGGATTTATCCACCTTTTTTACCCCATGTTCATCATGTTATTTGTAGGGGTATGAATGAAATATCACTACACACACATTCCTTGGAAAAACGATCCCAAAACATAGACTCCCCATTGTGATGACCAAGCGGAGGCATGGCGATGATGGCGGAAAATCATGGCTACATGTGGAGACAATGTGCTTGGGTGGTGTGGTAGAGAAGAGGTGGTTGTGACGGTGTGGAGGCGGAACACCCCAGTGGCATGCCATGGTGGAGACGGCTGCTGCTAGCATGGGTTTTGGCGATACCGGTGGCAGTGTAGATCAGGCACCACATCTGGTAGAGTAAGCTACTGGGAGAAGGTCGAAGATAGTGTGAAATCCCGATGCTGGCAAGGAGCCTCATCGGGATGGGAGTTCATGGCTAGTTGTTCGCAACGATTAAGGACTGTGACGCTAGTAGGGTGTCACGTCTATTTGGGAGAACCAAAACTAAACTGCGGGTTTCAAAAGATACATGTGTTGTGGAATGGTGTGCAGAGGGGAGGCAGCTGACCTTAGCCAGCGATGTGTGGAATGAACCAGATGAAGTTTGGGCATCCGAGATGGTGTGATCCGAACTACCATTATTGGTAGGGCTGGATGGAAAACATGGATGCTTGGTTGCCCGACTGCTCAGAACCTGTCTAATGGTGTCAGACTGGGATGGAGAATATGAACCGATTCATTGGTCATCCTAGAAGGCTGGACCCACTATCGAATCGGTTCAGGTCCAACAAGTCCTAATAGGCATGACCAGTACGACAGACTGAAACATGTCGGTCCAGACCCTACCATGCCAGGTCAGGCAAAGAAGGTCGGGAAAAAACGGTCGGGTCCTGTGGTGTCGGGAACCTTGCGATGAGTCGGTTCTTTGGTAATACTATAATTGAGATTATGTGATGCTCAAGATAAAACTGATTGCTTGAGGAGTAGATTCTCTAAGAATCGATTTCACTGTAGAGGAGGAATCCTTTGGTTGGTTGTCACATGATGGCTTTGATGAGCATGCCTCATTGGTTCATTAGTCGAGCATACCTCAATTGTCCAGTAGACGAGCATACATTAGTTGTTCAGTAGATGGGTGTTCCTCAGTGGTTACACAAATGAGCATACCTAAGTGGTTTAGTACACTAGTGTGCCTCCAAGGTTCAGCATACGAGCATACCTGAGTCCTTCAAAAGATGAGCGTATACTAGTGGTTCAGCATACGAGCGTTCCTAAGTGGTTCTGAAGATCGGCGCACCTCATTGGTCTAGCAGTCGAGCGAGCATAACTAAGTGGATAATCAAGGTTGAGGCAAACAATAGTAGAATAAGAATTAGCTCTAATACTGATAATATTATTTCTATACATTGATTTATACATGTTCTATTTTTTCTATGTTGTGTAGTATTTTCTATGTGGTCTTTTTGTTTTGTCTGGCATTGTGATATTTCCATTGTGCATTGGTGTCCCTGACGAGTATTGTGCTACTCACCCCTATACAAGCATCTCCTACTTGTGTCAAGTCCCATGAAGGTGATCGACTCTTTAATAGGGACCTTGGTGGTTCGTGTCTAAGAGGTTCAAAGTGAGATGAGATGAACGAGCATACCTCTATGGCAACAGGAAACTACCATTAACCTACAATTTTGGCGGGGTCTCGAGTGAATGGTCCATAGTAGTTTTACATTACTTTTTTGATTTTTCTTTTATTCATTCCCCTTTTTATATTCATTTTGTGTTTTTCTCTCTATAGTTTACCCATTGATAGTTGTGGTTTACTTTTTGTTTACATTCGGCAGTTTGAGCATTGTTCTTGTATACATGTTTAAGGGAAAAAGCCTTGCCTTTTTTGGAGTATTCCTACTCGGTGAAAGTATCCAGCCCCTGAGCTATGGAAACCAGGCTTGGGTTAGTCACGACATGGGTCCTCAGGGATGGGTCTTGACATCCTAAACAAGATCCTATTAGTCCATAAATTAAACAAAGGAATCTTATATGAGATCCTAAATTATAACTACTCTCACTATCTCATAGGCAATAAGGGTGAATCATATAAGGGATACATCCTCTAAATAATGGATACACATTCATATGACAAGTGAGATAGCTCATGTCTAGTATTTATATAGATCTCAATCTCAGGAGACAATGATTAAAACAACTAGAGGAATGATCTCTCCATTTGTGAAAGGCCTGAAAAACCACACAAGAGTTCACAAAACACCTCACACATCTTGCCATTTTGATCCATATAAAAAGATACATTGAATATACTACTCAATAGTCTATTTCAAGACTCTTGGTGGAAATTTAGAAAAAAAACCAAATAAGGGTTACAAGGGGAAGTACATGGTGTGTCCTAATGGGTATATGACAAGCTCACTCAAATTGCCACATAGGAGTATACTCCCACCATCATGGTCATATAAACACCCTAGATATACAACGTATTTAATGGGTACATGGATAATACCAAACACAAGTTTTGTGGTTTGCATACATACCTCGTTGTATACCTCTTCATGTCATGAAACCCACATGGGGTCTGCCCATGTACTCTAAATGTTCAGGTACGCCTACATGGGTTGCCTTAGTCTGGAACTCGGACACACATAACAGACCGAGTACATGGTGTGTACACTATATTACATGAAATGTACTTAGAAAACATCAACTTCCTCAAAAACTAATATCTCATGACATGTCAACCTAAACCACATATTCTGTAGCCTGGTTTTCCCGAATGAAAAACCATCAAAATTACTAAATCCACTATTTTCTCCCCCAAAGTAATATATTGAGAAACTAGGGTCCATAAAAAATAATTAAATGGGTAAAAACATTATTATGGTGAATCAAATTGGTTTTTACTGCAACAAATAGAAATCTCCTACTTTTGTTTGGAAACCACAACTGATTTCCTCAAATCTAAGGTCTATGGTTGCAGCATGTCAAACCAGCACTTTGAGAGATCCATGATGGTACCTCTTTATCAATATATCCCTTTATCTCTCTCCCTCTCCATATTACCTATTATTCAAAAGGTTTATGAGGATCCCCCTGGGCATACACAACAAGCTAGAGGACATGGAAGAAAATAAATAAATGAAAAAAAGAAAATGAAATGAAAATTGGGCCTAGACGGCCACAAAACCCAACCCGATTTTATACCTCACGTAGAAAAAAACCCCATGCTCTAGACTCAATGATGGTTCTCTAATCTCAATATGATTATCTATTGAAATGATATGTCCAATAAAACTTGTAATAACAATTAGATATTTAACTTATTTATCATTAAATATTTACTATTCTGCTAAAAGTACAATGGTTCAGATATCAACAAAACTCTAGTCCTAGGGTAAACACCAAACTTCGGGACCAATGGAGTGGTTAGAAAATATTATCTAAGATTATCTTGTAGGGTAAAGTTACCATTTTACCAATTATAAGCATCAGAAATAAAAATGTTCATATTTTTGTTCAAAATAGTAATCCAGAAAAGAATGGGTCATAAAAATAGGATACATAATTGTATTGATGATCTTATTAGCATCATAATAATTAATCAAATGATATATTAACCCATCCTTTTCTTAATAAAAATAATCATTGAACCACATGGATAATCACAAGGCCAATTGAATCCCAAATTTAGATTATCTTATAGTTTCTTCTTCAACTTTATCAAGTCAATCAGGACTATTCAATATGAATACATTGAAATTTGATTCATACAAAGTTTGAATTATATTTAAAAATAAGATTCATGATTTAGGAAATACTATTAAATACATTCATAAATACACTATCTTATTCCCAAACAATAATCATGCATTCAATTTTGTGTTTATACAGAACCATTTGAGATAAATATTCCTTAGGAATATGTTGAAAACCTCATATGATATAGATAATTTACAATAGGTGTTTAAATGTATAGTCACACAAATAGATGATTGAAGGTTGACGTGGAAAATCAAATGAAACTTCCTTTACATAATAACTAATAATGGATATGTAATGATAGATAAAATTTATACATAAAATCCCTTGTATTGAATAATAGGAAGTATAAATAGATTTTTAGAATGAAAATTCGCACAAAATTGTATCGAAGAGGAGTTATATACTTGAGGTATAGTCTCCCTACCTTTATGAGTTATCACAATAAAATAAATTTCAATTCTCAGAGGATTTGAATTATTATTCTTAGATATTTCAGTGTGATTCAAAAGAAAATATTTCAATAAATGGTGACATGATCTGGTGGTACAAATGGAATCAATTTCAACTCTTAATATACTAGAGGATACTAACTAGTAGTGAGGGTATAAAGTGGTATAGTTGGGAGAATATACCATCAGGATTTGAGTAAAACACTAGTGTAATAAATAGATAAATAGAATAAGTAAAATAAATTACATCTAATAGTGAATGGTAATGCATCTAGATGTAAAAAATAACATAAAAATATCCTAGTCCATAAAAAAAATAATGCAGTCTCAAATATATAAAAAATGGAATGAAGATATTATGGTACATGATATGTATTAAATTGCATGAAATAAAATAAAAAAAGTTCAACATTCTATCTCAAATAATATAATGACTCAATGAATGGAGATGTTCTTCCCCACTCCCATGATATAAAAACTAAAGTGTAAATAAATTGGTGCAAGTCCATATCCTTACCTACATCTACATAATTTTCATGGGTACCATCTGTGACACAAATAGGGTGTGAGATAAAAATAGTAGGCTACCACCAATGGTTTATATAAATATAAATTTAGTGAATATAATTTGGAACTATGAATGTAATAATTGTATGCAGAAATAAATGAATTAAAGGGTCATATCTAGTTCTGGAAGGACACAAGGCTTACACTACCTTTATTGGTCTATGTCGAATAATCTCTGAATAGGTACCAGAGTGTTTACACATATATGTTCTATATAAATAGTGACATTTATATCCATATTTTTTGGATACCAATACTTTCATGGACTCATGGTTTATCATATGTTTCCATTTTCTCTAACATGAGTCTCACAAGAATTGTTGGAGTTGGTGGCCTAGAACTAACTACATTGTACATTATTCATTAATAAATACCTTATCACATCTTGATTGTTCTTCTACGTGAAAATGCATGTGATAATTACCTAAGGACAGTTGTTTAATTAATGGTCCATAGTAGATCCTTTCTATGATGAGAACCGGGAAGATCCATAACACTATTCTTGAATATTTGTTCTATGGCCGGATGATGTAATTTTAGGTACAAAAATAATATAGTCCATTAGGGTGAGGACTCATAAAACATTAAGTTATATACTTATTGTGTGCACCCCTAGTACTATCTAGGAGGGTATTATGAGATTGAGACCCAATATCAGGAAATCCACATTTCATAGTGTCATTGGATGTTTCTATCTGCGGACGTGTGTACTGTTATTTAGACTTTATTATTATCATTAATGGTTATTAGAAATCACACACATAGATGTATTGAAAAAATTGTGATGACACATAGTTCATAGCGAGGAAGGATATGTTGGGTGCGTCATGAGTAATACTTCATTAATAGATATCGCGAGAAAGGATTTTTCTATTCTGTTCCATAATGGAAGTAGATATCTCAGTCCATTTGATGGAATTAGTAAAGCTTAATAAATATATGGAAATGGTAAGGAATGGAAAAGTACAATTTTGGAATGTCAAAAATGAATAATCGAGCACATGGGCTTATGGTACTTACAAGAAACCCACTTGATTATAAATATCGAGACAAAGGGATTACATTAAACGTTATGCATTAATAGGAGGTGACACATCATTGCGGAATTAACTTCTTTCTCTATGGGTTCCATGGAATGTTTCTAGACATTAACCATGTAATTTATGTAGACTCATCCTAATTCCACTAAGAAAGAGGCCTAGATGGTCCCACACTAAGTGTGTCCAACCATCTTAGTTAAATATTAATTTATCAAGTTGAATAAATTTTATTCCGAATTAGAGTTTAATAAATATTCAAGGATTCTTGATCACATTTATTTAGACACTAGTTTTTTGAGATAATATTTTGTTGTCATAATAATATATTTATAATCGAGAAATGTCGTGATATTTCGTTTATCAATAAATAGCCATTTTTTCAAGGTCTAATAAATTTGATGGAAATAAAGAAAATGGAAAAAAATTACATTCTATGTATATTAATATACATACCGTGTCATTTTTAGAGGGATTTGTGAGAATTAATAATATTTATTTAACTAAATAATATTAGATGAAATTTGATGAGCATATTTTATGTATTAAAAATATTCAATAGTTATTATTAGGTTTGAAGTATTACTAAGAATTAAATGATATGAATAAATTATTTTGGCAAATTAATTAATTTTTTTATTATATCTAATTAAAAAACCAATTATATAATTCTTATTATCCTAGCCAATTTTGGAGGTCATTCAGAATGGATCTAGAGAAATTTCTCAATCTAAGAGAGAATTATTTTCGTCCAAGAATTCTCTCAAGCTATGAGAGAGGTCCTCCTCCATCGGATCGAGGAGAGCTATTTACAAGTGGCTCTCAAGGTAATCATAGGTGGACATTACAAGTGAAGTCTCTTGTGTGCCTTTGCTCAAATATACCTTTAAAGGAATCTATATATATGCAGATAATGTGTTGATCACTGCTAGAGTAATCCTACACATGGATTCCATAATGCAATGACAGATCACATTAGATCATGACTGAAAACATCAATGGAGAGATAGTTCCATCTTTGTAATTCTTTTCATTCAATTAAATTAATTATAACCAACATATGATTATCCTATATATGGTTTGGGACTCCATTCCTTTTCATTCTTTCTTTGTTCTATTCTAAAGATCATTCACTTTATTATCATTATTGATCTCAGATTGATCATTGTTAATGGAAAAATTAAAGTTGGGCACACCCACCAATGCACTTCCACTACACACAAAACATACAAGTGGTATTAAAGGGGGAAAATGTTTATTATAATTATTTATTTTCTCATTGGTGATTTAAGAATTTATGAATTCAGTTTTTCTCAATTCATGTTAATCATTATATAAATCTAAATATTCTGATATATTCCTCCTCTTTCTTTTATGGTTCACATTAAAAAAATAATTTTTTTTAATTTTGATTAAAATAAAACCAAGGATCTCATATAGAGGTTCTAAAGCATCCTTTCTATTCCACAACAAGACCCCCAATGTGTATTTAGTAGTACATGTCATGTAGTATAGGTTCCATGCACAAGAATGTTTTACCAAACCAGGTTTTGTAATGGGATTCTATGTATGTTTCTAAGACTCCATGTGTTGACTAGGAATAGGTGGCACTCGGTTTACGGATTACACACCATGTGTCCCACTGATCACGGCGTGTGGTCCCTCTGGGTTAGGATTGGACCATGTACTGCATACAAGGCATACCTGACTAGAAACCATTTAACACGGATACTACATGGTGTGTGCTCCACTAAAAACGCTATGTACTCCAAATATTTCTGTCATACATGAACATGACATGTCTTCGGGCATGTACGTCGTATGGATAGTGAACAAAAGTAAACGCCGTGTAGTCAGAAATACATTCCATGAACTCATCCAAATTACGCAGATTTATTAAAATTTATTATTATATTATTCAACCCTTTGAGACATTTACCATAGTGCGGGCATAAATAAGAGATAAAATATGTGATAGGTGTTTTATATGTGTCTGTTCAATTTAACATATGTGTAATGTTCATTTATATTGATTGGGTAGTTATGAACATGAAATGAACATGAATCCACTGGGTTTTCTCCAAGGTACAACTTACGTACAAAGATAAATTTAAAAAAAATTATTTGTTTAAAATTATGATGGATGAGAATCTCAAGGAAATCCCGAAAAAGTGTTTATGATAAATGAATTGATTATTTAAAAACAATTAACTAATTTGACCGTGATTTATCATAAACGATAATGGTTAAAGAATTGAATTCTTTATTTATTTATGCGTAAATACCGTTGCATGTATGGACGATCATGATCTAGACCAATACCTTTGTATGTGAATGGTTTCATTTCATTTATTTATTTAAATTAAATTTTTCGGCCTGCAAGACTTCTTCTCATTAACATGCAGGGAATTCGAGCCCTTGTTGTTTTATGGAAAACCTCATTTTACCCCTCACCTGTAAGTGAGATAAAACAATATGAAAGTGATGGAGCTCCCAATCTAGTGGAGGCAACTCACGTTTGGAGCCAAGGTGAAGCCAATCTATGGAGATACAATGGTAGACTAGTTTAAAGCTATAAACATGATCCCAAAATCATCAAGTTGTTTCCATCTTAGGTCATATGTTAGTTTATCAACCATTAGATAAAATAAACAATAGAACAAGTTCATGATCATAACGTTTATTTTATTTTGGTTAGTTTCATGGTTTTTTTGTTGTGGGTGTGTTCTCACGATCACACAATTAATGAATTAAACAAGCATAGAAGATGGAAATAAAATAAGACTGGGTTATTCGTAAATATTATCTTAGACATGATTAATTAGTTAAGTATATACCACAAAATATTAACATGAATTTAATCAAAAATAATAAAATATCAGTTTACATATAAGGATGAAATCCCTCAAAGAAAATATTAAGTTGGTATAGTTTCCCATTATCATGGTTAGAATAAAACCCTAGTTTAATGTGCTTGAACAACCCTAGTTGTGGTTCTTTCAATTATCGAGGAATTCAAATTAAATTTTTTTTGGTTGAATTAAATTTTTTCACATCAATGATCAAATTCCATAGTAGTATATGGTGTGAATGAGAGGAAAAGGTTAAAAATAAAAAAAAACAATTTCAGGATTTGGGAGTCGACTTACCATATCATGGAGATGTGCGTTAATGATGTTTGAATTTGTAATGCCTACCTATAACCATTAAAGTTTCTTGACCGACCCATGTTTGGGTAATGAGAAGGGAAATATAAATCCCTTCCAATAGAATATTTACTCAATAGAATATTATGAAGTCAATGGTAATGGATATTGGTTTTCAATAAAATAGTGGGACACAAATAAGTATTAAATTATTTATTTGTCTTAGGTTTATCACGATAATGTACTAAACCTTTTCGAATCTTAATTAGTAGAATCGACTATAAAAAATTACTTTAAACATATCATTGTGAACCATACATGAGAAGTAAAACCTTCTCACCCGTACCAATTTCCATGAATGGCTAAGGCATTTACACGTCATCAATCACCATGAGAGGAAATTGTACGTGCTGGAGGAAACTATTCCAGTTAAGCATAGAAAAGAGGCCAGTGATGAGCTACAATCTCTATATATGAAACATATGGTTGATTCAACATATTTCAATTATTACATGGTATCAACCATGTTTGATGAGCTATTGAAGCAACATGAAAACCTGGAGGCGTATAACATGACGTCTCACCTTAAGGATCACTATCTAGAGAATCCGAGATATGAGAGATATGAGATCTACAACACATTTTTTTTAAAATAACCATGGAGTGTTTGCACCAGTTGGGCCTCATGTAGTTTGTCTTATTGAATACATTGAATGGATGGACATCTTAGGGATTACGTTCTCTGATGAGTTTCCTACATATCTCATCCTATCATCACTTACCTAGACCTTATCTAGCTTTATTGTCAACTACTGAAAGATAAACAATTAGAAGAGTCTACCAAAACATTTGACCATATTTCACCAGGTAGATAAATTTATGGGGCATGATAAACCCACAGTCTTTATGGTAAATAAGAAAAGGATTGACAGGAAAAAGGGGACAGAGATTCATAAATGGTGTGAAGCCCCTGATCACTGTCTGTCCAAGAGGGGGAATAACTAGATTCTAGGCAAGGTACGGTAGGCGGTGTGTTTTTCATGAGGCCAGACAGGAAACCGGAAGAGAAAATTCACCCAAAAGATTAGGTACACTACTAGTTCTTTCATTTTCCTGCATAATCTTTCCATTTATACACATTGGGTATTAGATATAGCTTTTGGGGCTCACATCTGTATCCAAATGATTCAAACAAGTAGATTTAGAAAGGTTTATAAGGGAGAGGTTGATCCTTGAGCATCCAATGGCGTGAGGCTGGCTACATTGGCTACTTGTGATAATGATCTCTCATTTACTACTAGGATGATTTTTTTTACAGAACTGTTATTATGTGCCTAGTGTTACCAAAAACATGATTTCTAAACCATGTTATGATATGGATGGATTTATTTTCATGATTGGAAATAATCGTTGTTTCTTTTTTAATAACAATGTATGTTATTCAATGTCACATTTAAATAAAGGTTTATATGTATTAAATAATGAAAACCAAGTCCTGGAAATCAATAATGAAACAAACTCACATGACTCATACGTCACCCAGTTTTGTCATCACAATCTAGACATGTAAATAATAAGTGGTTGAAAATTCTATTTCAATATGGTTATTTATAATTTAGTAAGATAAAACCACTTCATAGATATCACACTTGTTTACAAGGTAAAATGACTATCCCACCTTTTGGTGGAGTAGGTGAATGGGCCACATAGATTCTACGATTGGTGTATATGGATGTCTGTGGACCATTCCCAGTAAAATCTAGATGTGGATATTCATACTTCATTAATTTTACTGATGATTTGAGTAGATATGGTTATTTCTACTTAATGAGGTATAATTAAGATTCCTAAAGTAAATTTAAGGAATTTATGAATGGGGTTGAGAATCATCTTGGTAAAAATATAATGAAATTTCGATCATATTGAGGTAGTGTATATCTAATCTAATTGTTCATCTATTATCAAAGGGAGTCTAGGATTATATATCATCTTTTATTTCATTATATACCACAGTATAATGGTGTTAGTGAAAGGAGGAACCACACCTTTTTGGTCATGGTGAGTTCCATGATAATTCATGCATGTTTTCATTATCCTTTTCGGGTATGAATTAAAAACTATATAATATACCTTAAACTGAGTACCAACTATGGTGGAAAATGTAATTCCCTACTAGTTATCTAATTAAAGGAGACCCAATTTTTTGCACACATGATTATGGAGATGTAAGGAATTTATTAAGCCCTTCTTATGTAACAAACAAGAACCCCAGTCATGAGGTTTATCTTTATAGGATATCCCATGGAAAAGAAATCATATTTCTTATATAACTATTTAGAAAAGAAAGTAACTATCTCTAGACAAGACATCTTTCTTTTAACGGATCACATCCTCAAACAGGATAGTGTGGAAAAGATTGACTTAGACGAAGTTGATTCTCACTATACATAGGAGTTGGTACAAGAAAAAGTTCCATATATCCTTATGGAGGAGGTTCCAAAAACACAAGTACTGTGTATGATCTCATGATTGGTAAGACAACTAGGGAGATTTCATTTCATAGTCACTGAGGATGGTGAATCACTATTGTTGGAAAATGATGAACTTCTCTACAACATGAGAGCTGTAGAAATCTCAAAAGCTTCAAGATGGATAGATGATATGAATTTTGAGATGGATTCCATGTATCAGAACCATGTTTGGGTTCTGGTTGATGAGCTAATTGATTTAAAGCCTACTGAAGGAAAATGGGTATTCAAGAAAAAGTTGTCCATGGAAGGTCTTATTACCACCTATTTATGCAAGGCATGGGGAAAAAGTATTCTGGTACGGTCAATGAATTGACTATAATGAAACCTTCTTACCAGTTTTCATGTTTAAATCCTTGAGAATCATACTTTCCCAAGAAGATTACCATAATAATGATATTTGGAAGATTGATGTCAAAACTGGGTTCCTTATTGGGAACCTTTAGAAAGATGACTATATGAAAAAACTAGGAGGGTTTGTGGCACTATGTGAAGCCAAACATTTTTGCTAGTTGCAGAAATATATTTATGGATTAAAGAAAGCATCCATGACATGGAACATTAGACTTTATGAAGCCATAAAGTAAATTGGTTTCGTTAATAAAGAATGTGATTCATGTGTTTATAAGAGGTTTAATGGGAATGTTGTCATTATCCTAGTAGTATATATTGAAGATATATTTCTTATTATAAACAATGTACAACTATTATAGTAACTTAAGAACTAGTTAAACAAGTGTTTCTCTATGAACGAAATGTGTGAAGAAGCCTACATTCTTGGGATCAAGATCATTCGTGATAGATCCTAGAGGCTGCATGGACTTTTTTAGGTTATATACATTGGCAACATACAAAAGATATTTAGTAAGGAAAAATCCATGAGGGGATTGGTTCCACTGTCACATGGCCTATATCATTCTAAGAAAATGTGTCCTCACACACAATATGTGAATGATAGAATGAGTATGATCCCATACACATCGGTTATAGGATCTATCATGTATTCCATTTTATGTATGAGGATTGATGTTTCCTATACATTGAACATCGTAGGTAGATATAAAAAAGATCTAGGAGAACAACATTGGACTGCAGTTAAGTCTATCCTTAAGTATTTTAAATGAACTAAGGATATGTTCTTGGTGTATGGAGGAGACATGGAGCTTTTCATCATAAGGTAAGATGATTCTGGTTTTCAGATAGACAAGAATGACCTGAAGTTATGATCTGGATATATTTTCTATCTCAATGGAGGTGCTGTGAGCTGGATGATTTAAAAGAAACATGTTGTCTCTAATTATACAGTGGAGTCCAAAAATATAGTGTCTTCTGATGTATCCATGGAAGCCATATGTATTTAGAACTTTTTATAAGACGTTGATGTGGTGCCTAGCAGAAAAGATCCTAACACATTGTATTATCATAATACTACAGTGGTGGATTTTTCAAAAGAACTAAGGTCACATCAATGGACAAATCACATACTTCATAAGTATCAGATATTGAAGGATTTATATCAAATGGGAGATGTTGTAGTGAGAAAAGTGTCCATGGAAGAGAACATGGTGGACCCTTTGACTAAAGGCCTATCTCAGCATAAGTATGAATATCATGTGAGAGCTAGCGGGTTAAAATTTGTTAGCAGTTGGCTCTAGTCTAAGAGGAATATTATTGGAGTTGGTGCCCTAGAACCAACTACTTTTTAGTTTTTTCATTAATAATTACCTTATCATATCTTGATTGTTATTCTATGAGAAAATTCATGTGATAATTTTTTAAGAATAGTTGTTGGATTAAAAGGTCATAGCGTATCCCTACTATGATGAGATCCCAGAATTGTCGTAACACTATTCTTGAATATATGTTCTACGACTGGATGATGTTATTTGAGGGACACAAATAATAAAATCCATTATGGGTGAGGACTCATAGAACATTGATGCATCTTTTCATGGTGTGATCCCATTAAAATATCCAAGATGGTATTATGAGAATGAGACCTGCTAGCAGGAAATCCACATTTCATAGTGTCATTAGATGTTCCTATCTACTGATGTGTGTATTAGTCCTCAGTCATTAAGATTATTATTAATGGGTATTACCACTCATGCACGTAGATGTATTGATGAAAAATATGAAAACAGAATATTTACAATGATTTATCATATGTTGGGTGCGTCCTGGGTAATACTGCATTAATAGTTAACGCACGAAAGGATTTTTACCATCTCTTCCATAATATAAGTAGATATCGTAGGCCCTTTGATGGAATTAATCTAGCCTAAACAAATCTATGAACATGGTAAGGAATGGGTGAGTTAAATTTAGGAATGTTAAAGAATGATTAATCGAGCACATGGGTTGATGTAACTAGAATGCCAACCTCTTTATTTGAGATAACCAGTCAAAGGGATTACAATTCACAGTAAGTGTTTGTAGGAGGTGACACTTCATTGCGGCATTAAATTCTTTCTCTATGGGTGCCTTGGCATGTTTCTAGACATTAACCTTGGACTTTGGGCAGACTGTACCTAATTCCACTAAGAATGATCCCTAGATTGTCACACAATAAGTGTGTCCATGTATCTTAGTTAAATACTAATTTAACAAGTTGAATAATGATTATTCCCTGTTGCGGTTTAGTGATTATTCAAGGATTCATGATCACATTTATTTCGACACTAGTTATTCCAGAGAATATATTTTCGGCGTAATAATATATTTATTAGTGAGTAATGCTTGGATAATTATTAGAGAAATAAATATCCATTATTCAAGGTCGATTAAATTTTGAGGAAATAATAAAATGGTAATATATTACATGATGTGTATATTAATATACACGATGTATACTTTTTCTAGGGATTTTTGAGAAATAATATTATTTATATAATTAAATAATAATAAGTGTAATTCACAAGGCATGTGTCAAGTAATAATAATATTCAACTTTTATTTTTGTACATGGGGTATTACTAAGAATTAAATGAAATGAATAAATTCTTTTGAGTAATTAATTCATTTTATTATTATATATAATTAAAATATCAATTATATAATTTTTATTTTCCTATACATTTTGGAGGTTCCACACAACATATATAGAGAAAGGTCTCAAGACAAGAGAAAATTCTTTTCTTCCATGATTTCTCTCGAGCTATGAGAGAGATCTTCCTCCACTGGATCATGGATAGTTCATTGCAAGAGGCTCTCAAGGTGATCGAAAGTAGATATTTCAGGTTAAGGATCCTTCCCACTAACACCTAATGATCCCCCCGGAGACATCGAGAGATACATGGAGGACATGAATATCACCTGTAGAGGAATCCTACACTTGGATTCTATGATGCAATGACAGATCATATTGGATCGTGACCAGAAATGTCAACAGAGAGAGAGTTCCTTAAAGGTAATTATAGTATTTTAATTAAATTAATTATAAACAATATATGATGATCCTATCTATAGATTTCTGAAGCCCTTATGTTTCTTTCATTATTCATTCTATTCTGACGATACATTATTTTATTAGCATGACAGATCTCAAATTGATCATTGTAAATGGAAAAATTAATGTTCGGTACACCCGCTAACATGCTTCCACTGTACCTGAATCCTAAGAGTATCACCAGATACCATTACTTGTGTCTCAATAATATGGGATTCTATTCCCAATTTCATAATAATAGGGTCCCTATGCAAAAATATTAATGGAATGGGTCATCAATTTCATATATTATATTTGTAAGGGTGTCTATGCAAAAACATTATCCTAACCACCACTATTAACATCCCATAATTATAGGGTCACCTGGCCCATACCTTATAAGGGTCATCAGTCCCATATCAAATATGTAAGATTATCCTTTCCAATGTTACAAGAATATGCTCTTGTAGTCCATGAATTATGATCCATAAGGGATTGCATTCCAATTTCAAAACATCTGGGTTTCCATGTACAAATAAAAATAAGGGGATGTTATTCCTTTATAAAAATATATAAACACCATGACCATAACATATTGAATGAGGTTTGTTATTCCTATTTATCATTACAGTGATATGTAGATAGAGGATTTAATAATTTTCAATAGTAACCTAATAATTCATTAACATTTCATTATCAACATGGATGTATAAATTATTAAATTTGATCATTTGACATGGTCATACCACTTACCTTCATTTAATTCCTTATAATTTTGTAAGCATGTTTTCCATGCTAAACCATATGAATTCAAATTTATTTTTATTAAAAAATTTCAGGTCACACCAGAACCATTTTGATGATGGTTTTTCCATTTATACATTAATAAAAAAAATTATTTTCATTTTCAGGCCTCAAGGGGTGTAAATAATTTTAGGAGACCTAATACTATCATTAGGTTCTAAAATTAGTCCTCTAAATGAAGTCGGATTTGTTTTATTTGAAAATATGGTAAAAATGGTGTGTACCACAGAATAGATATTACAAAAAAAACTCATCATTTAGGGATAAATACTAGATCACATACCTTACACGTATAAAGAAGTACTCATCCAGTATTTTCCTCTAGTTTAGTACAGATAAGAAGAAAACTACAATACTGATGAATACCATGTGAATAGAGAATGTGAGCTTCCACCAAAATAACTTCTTCTAGAAAAAAAATGAAAAAAGGTGATATATGAATAGTGAACTCATTAGTGAGAATCCAAATAGATGAACCAAAGTCAAATTTCAGTCTGTAAGGTTGATTTATACAAGAACCTTGGCAGATGGAGGTTTGATCTCAAGGGAGGAAGAAGGTTGTTGTTTACTGGAAGAAAAACAAAACACATAGACAAAATAATAGAATACATTATGGGACGTTTGATAATTTTACCCAAAAAGTAGGGTTCTCATGATTTGGCCAAACCATGCACCAATCATTCACCGAGTTCTACTTGAATAGGGAACCCGAATGGTTCATGGAAATAGTCTGAAAACCCATGCGCAAAGAATGAAATATTCCTTTGGTAAAAACTATAGACAATTGATATGGGCATGTAGGCATGGAAACATGGTTATGAAAAATCATGCACCCTATTTTTCTCTTTCAATATTATAGTTAGTTAAGGAGAAACCATGTGGAATAGTTACAAAGCTTCCACTAATTGTGTAGCCTAGTGTTTTCTTCCCCTGATGGGGATTTCAGTATAAAAACAAGCCAAAGACACTTATATTTTATCCTTAGCCTCACTAATAATATATATTAGGCAATGAAACAATTATTTAGACAAAATTTCAATGTATCTAAGCCTCATAGAGAAATTGGGTTCTTATTTTCTTCCCCATTAATGAAATTCATCCCTGAATTCCACTTCTAAGAGTGGTTGGATTCTGTCTGAGAACAAATTTGACCACTAAGCATGTATTTTCGGATCCTTCATCCATGTCTTATATTTTAGGTTATTTTAGTTCCATGTTTCTCATACTAATGGGGTAGACAATCCGCAATGATCCTTCACTCTCTGATAAAAAATGATTATGGGGTACTCTTTATAAGAATAGTTAAAATCTAACTCAACATCCTCGGGTTCAAATTTTTGAGATGTGTAAACATAATTATTTGTGAATATTTCTTATCTAGATTGTTTAATTCATTTCTCATTACCAATTAGGTAATAAAAACCCATATTATGTAGACAAAACTCCCAACATTATCAAAAAAAAGATGGACAATGTGAGGTGAAAAAATCATGTTCCTTCATATTCGTCTATCAACAAGCCTATGGTGATCGACCAATGATATATGTCTAGAAAGAGTAACAGAAATATTATTCATAATTAGCTAAAACTACCTCTAATTCTACCATATAAGACAAGAAACCAGTAGCCCTACCTCTCATGTCTCTTAACAACATAGTGGTTAACAACATGAACTACCATATAGTTCCTTATAAGGATCTAAATATATTGTATCTTAATTGCTACTATTATTGTATAACCTGATGATATGGATATGATTTTCTAGGAACCACTGAGATCAAGGAAACATTCAAATATTTTTTTCATCAAGCACCTATACCATCCATTCCGAAAGGACATCAGTCTGGGGGTGAATTTTTGGGCTCATAATCACATATTATCTAATAGCTCTCTATAATCCCAATAATATCCCCATTTGGAAATGAGAGTCCCTATCCCAAATAATATTATAGTCACCCCAAGTTGCCATAAAATATCATGAAGATATAATATTCTTATATTATCAAATGAAAAAGAATTTTAGATTGGATGGAAGTGGAATACATTTTTTAATCGATCCATTAAGAAGCAAACTATGTAACAACCTTAATGTGAACTCAATAATCCAACTAAAAAAATTCATCACATCATATTTACATTTCTATTCAGATATTATTAATGGTTGTTGTAATCCAGTGGACCTATTGTTTGTTTTTTTCCACTACATTCACATGACACACTAATTGATTAAAAACACCATTTAATATTTAATTCCTATACACAAATATTATTTTCATTTATCATGATACATCTTTTATATACATGGGTGAAATATCGTATCTAAATCACATGAACCTCGAATCATCTCCAATATCATGCCTGTAGGGACCCAATTATGACCATGTATATTTAGGTTGTATTCTCCATTAATAGACCAATCCAGAGCCATATACTCTCCTACGAAACACTCTCATATGGCTAAGAATATTGGTTCCTAAAACATCTTCATCTCCACTCTATTCATAAGTGAATAGTTTATTGATAGATACAAGTTGGTGGCAGTGATCTTTGCCTTGAAAATCTGGCGGCATTATCTCAATGGAGAGAAATGTGAGATATATACTGACCACATGAGTCTTAAATATATATTCACATAGAAAGAGATTAATATGTGCCAGAGAATATGGATAGAGCTAATCAAGTATTCTGACTGTTCAATACATTACCACCCTAGGAAAGTGAACAAGGTGGCAGATGCCCTATGTAGAGAGGACCCAGCAATTCTATCAATTATGAGAATTTAGAAGGATAGCTGTTGAATAGTGATCACATGATTAGTATAAATATAGGAATTTAAGAAATCCAATTTACTAACACAAAGGAAGAAATGTCCACATCCAGTAGAATTGCCCCATACGAAGTCCATTTATTAGAGCTCGGAAAAGAGGTGGCATCCTTGGGCTTCGCTCTTGACCAAGCCCAAGATGATCTTCACCATGTCATGCTCAAACGTGACCGTCTATGGGAGAAGTGGATGTTGATAGAAATTACCACTCGAGCGATGTTATCCAAGCCACCCCAAGATTCTGTCACCATCGCACACCTTACCTTTAGGTCTTATACCACTATTTTAAGGGGTTATGTAACAACTATGACAACCCTGCTTTTATTACAAAATTGAACATGATTTATTATATAATACATCAATTGATACATCAATAAGATCGAGAGGTTTAGTGTCATTGGGGTTTTGGATCATTACATAAAAAATGAAACATGAAATACAACATATTTATTGATAACTTCCTTTACATGACCACTACATTCCCTCGTACATAGCATTGCATGGGATAACCTGAGGACATTTATAAGAAAAGGGTGAGCTATAAAGCCCTGTAAGGGAGTACACATGGAATAACATGAGGATTAAAATACATGTTAGACAATAGGCATATCAATAGAGAAAAAAAGAAACATGAACATAAAGGCATGATAAAGCATGATAATCATAACATGGAAATGTGGCAACAACACTTAACATGGTATTAGCATTAGCCAAGGCTCATTGCACATAGAGCATGAGTAAATCCTCATTGCACATAAATCACGAGAAAACCCTTTTTTCACTTTTATTAGAATGATTCAACACTCATTGCACATGACGTATCATGGTACTATACTTTACCCAATGCATTGGAGCGATATAGGGGTGCACCCTTCTTAAACATTTCATTTCATGCATAAGTGTGCCACATGGATCATAAAACATGGATTCATAAAACATAATAATTTATTCCATGATAGAGGAATGTGGAATTCATACATGAAACTTTGTAATCAATATGTAAAGGTTTATAACGGTGGATACCCATGATGGAGAAATGGTAATGGTATCCACTACACAATGGCATTGGCTTAGAAAATCGGTGTGATTATGGCAGCGTAACGGCGTGACATAAGAATTCATAAAAATGGTTGAGGAGAGAGAAAGGGGTTACTCGTCATATTTACATGTAATTGATAGTAAGGAGGTATTATAGATACATGTCCCAAAAATTTTAAAGGAATTTAGACTCATGATTCAAAATTATTGCTTGAATGTAAAACAAGAGAGAGATGTTCCTTTTGGAATTTCAGCATAGTAATGTGTGTACATGGGAGGAATTTAATGAGAGAGAAATGGGTCTCCCATCATTCAAAAAATAATAGGGAAGTATGGGAGAGGTTAGAAGACATACCCCAAAATTTATAATTGAAATTAAAATGGCAATATAACTTAATGAAAATTGACAAAAATGAGAAAGGAAGAAAAAACCCTTAATTGGAAGTGTGCTTCCAAAGGCTAGAGAGAGGCTTGTGAGAGGATTCTTGGGAGCTTGGGGCACCATGGCAGGATTGTAGAGAGTGTAGGGAAGAGTTTGGAAGAACTCCATGGGCTTTGAGTGAGAAGGAAGTGGGAGCTTGGGTGGGTTTATATAGGAAAGCTGAGTGAATTCTTTATTATTTAGGATTTGGTCCCCTTACATTAAATTAATCCAAACCACAAACCATCCCATGGTTTTTGCCCATGGGTTTTGGAAAATGAAAGTGGAAAAAAATATTTTATAAGGCCACTGTCCGAACGTGTTAAAATATTAGGATTGCTTATGTGGAGGTGAGTCACACTCCCATGGAAATTAATTGAAAAAGGCAAGGTGTTGAATATGACATGAGGGGTCCATTAATGCTTTGAAAAGTAAGTCAAACAAATCCAAAATCACATTATTTTAATGGTAAAACATATATTGGCCGAACATAAAGATTATAGAATTTTATTACATCACTATTGGGTCATTATGATGTCATAAAACACATTATATATTTCAACGGTATTTAATTTTTACCCAAAAACTTTACTGTCTCACAAAATTATGAAAAATTCACAATTGGTTAATTTCGACATTTTGATTCCAGAAATGAAATTTATTTTATATAAATAATTTTCAAAATATGTTAATTTTCACTTTTGAAATAAAAACCTACATTTATCGAAAATTCACGGGTTTTGACAGAAATGGCTTTTAAACCATAACAAAAAAAAATTTAATTGCATTCATAAAATTATAAGATCATTTATATTTAATAAAAATTAATTTAATAATAATAATAATATTTTTTAAAAATATTATTTAATTCAAAAATCCATTAATTTAATAATATAGATTTCTTTATTTAATAATAACTAAAACACGATTTGTACTTTAAAAAATATTTACAATGTATCAAAAATGACTAGAAATCATATTCATTATTATATAGAAAAATAATGTACATAAACGTAGTACTACTTATTTGTTACATAAACCCTTAAAACAGCCGCATAAGACCTAAGGGTAAGGTGTGCATGGAGTACCATTATCTATTGTGTCTGTCCGAGATCCAAGATTCACCTCTAATTTTTGGAAGAGTCTTCAACATACTCTGAATACTGAACTAAACTTCAGTATGGCCTATCATCCTCAAATTGATGGAAAATATGAGCGGACTATCCAAAAACATGAGGATATGTTGAGAGCGTGCTCAATGGACTTTAAATGAGGATGGGATCAACATCTTTCTCTAGTTGAGTTCACTTATAATAACAGTTTCCACTCGAGCATCTAAATGGCACCATATGAAGCCATGTATGGGAAAAGGTGCAGAACACTAAAATGTTAGGATCACGTCAGTGAATGTAAGCTGCTTGCACTAGAAATGGCCGAGTAAATGGTGGAGAAGGTGAAAACCTTTCAGCATCATATAATGGCATCCTAGAGTCGACAGAAGAGTTATGTAGATAATCGTCGACGATACCTTGAGTTTAAAGTTAGAGACATTGTTTTTCTACGCATATCTTCGTGGAATAAGGTCATGAGGTTTGGAAAGAAAGGGAAGTTAAGTCTAAGGTACATCGTCCCCTTCGAGATTCTTGATCGTGTTGGGGATGTGGCCTATCAACTAGAACTTCTACCTACTATGGCCAAAGTATATGATTTCTTTCATGTATCCCTCTTAAGGAAGTACATATCGGACCCTTCACATGTACTCTCTTCTGAGGTGGTACAATTGGAAGATGATCTTTTTTATGAGGAGCAACCAGTGAAGATCTTAGATCATAGAGAAAAAGTTCTATGAAATAAGACAATCCCCCTCATCAAGGTGTTGTGGAGAAACCACAAGTTTGAAAAAGAGAATTGGGAATCAGAGGATATGATGAATCTGAGTTACCCATATTTGTTGTAGTGCGGGAAAAGGAAAATTTCGAGGGAGAAATTTCTTAAGGGGGGAATATTGTAACGAACCAAAGTTTCATTAATGGAAATCCCTCTTGATCTAATTAAATGTCTCTTTATGTTTACATAAAATGTCAACTTCTTTGGTTTTATGTTAAGAATTTTGACCATTGCTAATATAGCTGTTGAACAGTGATCACATGGTTAGTATAAATATAGGACTTTAACAAATCCAATTTAATCATAAAAAGGAAGCGATGACCTCATCCAGTAGAATTTCCTCATACGAAGCCCATTTGTCGGAGCTCAGAAACGAGGTGTCGTCTTTGGGCTTCTCCCTTGACAAAGCCCAAGCTGAGCTTCATCATGTCAAGCTCGATCGTGACCATCTACAAGAAAAGTGGAAGTTGATTGAAATTACCACTCGAGCATTGTTATCCGAGCCACCCCAAGAGTCTTTCACCATCGCACACCTTACCCTTAGGTCTTATGCGGCTGTTTGAAGGGGTTATGTGACAAATAAGTAGTACTAGGTTCATGTACATTATTTTTTGTATATAATAATGAATATAATTTCTAGTCATTTTTGATACATTGTAAATAGTTTTTAAAGTACAAATGGTGTTTTTAGTTATTATTTAATTAAGAAACCTATTTTATTAAATTAATGGATTTTTTAATTAAATAATATTTTAATAAAATAATAATATTATTATTAAATTAATTTTTATTAAATATAAATGATCTTATAATTTTATGAATGAAAGAAGATTGAGAGGTTTAGTGTCTTTGGGGATTAGGATCATAACATAAAAACTTAAAACATGAAATACAACATCGTTATTGAAAACTTCATTTACATGACCACTACATTCCTTCGTACTTAGCATTGTATGGGATAACCTGAGGACATGCATAAGAAAAGTGTGAGCTATAAAGCCAAATAAGGGAGTAAACATGGAATAACATGAGGAGTACAATACATGTTCGACAATAGGAATTTAAATAGATCATAAGAAAAAAAACATGAATATAAAGGCATGATAAATCATGATAATCATAACCTGGAAATGTGGCAACAACACTTAACATGGAATTAGCATGAGCCAAGGCTCATTGCACATAGAGCATGCGTAAATCCTCATTGCACATGAAGCATGAGTAAACCCTCATTTCACTTGAATTATCATGATTCAACACTGATTGCACATGACGTATCATGACACTATGCTTTACCCAATGCATTGGAGCACTATAAGGGCGCACCCTTTTAAACATTTCATTTCATGCATAAGTGTGCCAGATGGATCATAAAACATGGATTCATAAAACATAATCATTTATTCCATGATAGAGGAATATGGAATTCATACATGAAACATTGTAATCATTAATTAAAGGTGCATAATGTTGGATAACCTTGATGGAGAAATGGGCATGGTATCCACTACACAGTGGCATTGGCTTAGAAAATCGGTGCGATTTCGGCAGCATAACGGCGTGACATAAGAATTCATAAAAAAATGGTTGATGATAGAGAAATGGGTTCCTAATAATTTTTAAAAGTAATTGACAGTAAGGAGGTCATATATATACATGTCCCAGCAATTGTAATGGAATTTATATCCATGATACAAAATTATTGCTTAAATGTAAAAGAAGTGAGAGAAGTTCTTTTCGGAATTTCGGCATAGTAACGTGTGTACATGGGAGGCATTTAATGAGAGAGAAAGGGGTCTCCCATCATTAAAAAAATAATATGGAAGTATGGGGGAGGTTAGAAACCATACCCCAACATTCATAATTGAAATTAAATGGGCAATACAACTTAATAAAAATTGACAAAAATGAGAAAGGAAGAAAAAACCCTTACTTGGAAGTGTGCTTCCAAAGGCTAGAGAGAGGATTGTGAGAGGATTCATGGGAGCTTGGGGAACCTTGGAAGGATTCTAGAAATAGTAGGGCAGAGGTTGGACAAACTCCAAGGGCTTTGAGTGAGGAGTAAGTGGGAGATTGTGTGGGTTTATATAGGAAAGGTGAGGGAATTCTTTATTATTTAGGTTTGGGTCCCCTTACATTAAATTAATCCAAACCACAAACCATCCCATGGTTTTTGCCCATGGTTTTTGGAAAAGGGAAGAGGAAAAAAATATTTTATAAGGCCAATGTCTTAACTTTTTAAAATAATAAGGTTGCTTATATGGAGGTGAGTCACACTCCCATGGAAATTAATTTAAAAAGGCAAAGTGTTGAATATGTCTTGAGGGGTCCATTAATGCTTTGAAAAGTAAGTCAAACAATCCCAAGATCACATTATTTTAATGCTAAATCATATATTGGCAGAACATAAAGATTATAGTATTTTATTACTTCACTATTCGGTCTTTATGATGTTATTAAACACAATATATATTTAAACGGTATTTAATTTTTACAAAAAAATTTAATTATCTCAGAAAATGATGAAAAATTAACCATTGGATAATTTTGACATCCTGATTCCAGAAATAACATTTATTTAATCAAAATATTTTTCTAAATATGTTAATTTTCACTTTTAAAATAAAAACTGACATTTATCAAAAATTCATGTGTTTTCACAGAAATGGCTTTCAAACCTTAATAAAATTTTTATTTGAATTCATAAAATTATACGATCATTTATTTTTAATAAAAAATAATTTAATAATAATATTATTATTTTATTAAAATATTATTTAATTCAAAAATACCTTAACTTAATAAAATAGATTTCTTAATTAAATAATAACTAAAAAGACCATTTGTACTTTTAAAAACTAATTACAATGTATCAAAAATGACTAGAAATTATATTATTTATTATATAAAAAAATAATGTACATGAAAATAGTACTACTTATTTGTTACATAACCCCTTAAAACTGCCGCATAAGACCTAAGGGTAAGGTGTGCGATGGTGACAGACTCTTGGGGTGGCTCGGATAACATCGCTCGAGTGGTAATTTCAATCAACTTCCACTTTTCCCATAGACGGTCACATTCGAGCTTGACATGATGAAGCCCGGCTTGGGCTTTGTCAAGGTAGAAGCCCAAATAGGCCACCTCTTTTCCGAGCTCCGACAAATGGGCTTTGTATGGGGCAATTCTACTGGATGAGGTCATTACTTCCTTTGTCTGAGTAAATTGGATTTGATAAAGTACTATATTTATACTAATCAGGTGATCACTGTTCAACTGCTATATTAGAAATGGTCAAAAAGCATGACATAAAACCAAAGAAGTTGACATTTTATATAAACATTAAGAGACATTTAATTAGATCAAGTGGGATTTCTATTAATGAATCTTTGGGTCATTACAATATCCCCCCTTAAGAAGTTTCTCCCTCGAAATTTTACTTTTCCCACACTAAGACAAATTTGGGTAACTCAACTTCACCATATCATCTGATTCCCAAGTCTCTTCTTCAAACTTGTGGTTTCTTCACAACACCTTGATGAGGGGCACTATCTTATTTTGTAGAACTTTTTCTCTATGATCTAAGATCTTCACTGGTTGCTCCTCATAAGAAAGATCTTCTTCCAATTGTACCACCTCAGAAGAGGGTACATGTGAAGGGTCCTGTATTTACTTCCTTAAGAGTGATACATGAAAGACATCATGTACTTTGGCCATAGTAGGTGGAAGTTCTAGTCGATTGGCCATATCCCCGACACGATCAAGAATCTTGAAGGGGCTGATGTACCTTGGACTTAACTTCCCTTTCTTTCCAAACCTCATGACCTTCTTCCACGGAGATATTCATAGAAACACCATGTCTCCAACATTAAACTCATGGTCTTGTCGATGACTATCTGCATAAATCTTTTATCGACTCCAGGCAGCCTTGATATCCTGCTGAATGGTTTTCACCTTCTCCACCATTTCTTCGACCATTTCTGGTCCAAGAAACTTACGTTCACCGACCTCATCCCAACATGCCAGTGTTCTGCACCTTTTCCCATACAGGGCTTCATATGGTGCCATTTGGATGCTCGAGTGGAAACTATTATTATAAGAGAAATCAACCAGATGAAGATGTGATCCCATCCTCCTTTAAAGTCCATTGAGCACACTCCCAACATATCCTCAAGTGTTTTCATGAAGTACCACTATATATTGTGTCTGGCCAGGATCCAAGATTCACCTCTATGTTTTGGAAGAGTCTTCAACATGCTTTGAATACTGAACTGAACTTTAGTATGACCTATCATCCTCAAACTGATGGCCAATCCAAGCGGACTATTCAAACACTTGAGGATATTTTGAGAGTGTGCTCAATGGACTATAAAGGAGGATGGGATCAACATCTTCCTCTGGTTGAGTTCTCTTATAATAACAGTTTCCACTCGAGCATCCAAATGGAACCATATGAAGACCTTATAGGAAAAGGTGCAGAACATTGGCATGTTGGGATGAGGTCGGGGAATGTAAGCTTCTTGGACCAGAAATGGTCGAAGAAATGGTGGAGAAGGTGAAAACCATTCAGCAGCATATCAAGGCAGCCCAGAGTCGACAGAAGAGTTATGAAGATAATCGTCAACAAGACCTTGAGTTTAATGTTGGAGACATGTTTTTTCTATGCATATATCCATAGAAGAAGGTCATGAGGTTTGGAAAGAAAGGGATGTTAAGTCCAAGGTACATCGGCCCCTTCGAGATTCATGATCGTGTCAGGGCTGTGGCCTATCAACTAGAACTTCCACCTACTATGGCCAAAGTACATGATTTCTTTCATGTATCCCTCTTAAGGAAGTACATAACAGACCCTTAATATGTACTCTCTTCTGAGGTGGTTCAATTGGAAGATGATCTTTCTTATGAGGAGAAACCAGTGATGGTCTTAGATCGTAGAGAAAAAGTTCTACGAAATAAGACAATGTCCCTCATCAAGGTGTTGTGGAGAAACAACAAGTTTTATGAAGCGACTTGGGAATTGGATGAAATGATTAAGCTGAGTTACCCACATCTGTTTTAGAGTGGGAAAAGGAAAATTTTGAGGGATAAATTTATTAAGGGGGGAATGTTGTAATGACCCAAAGTTTCATTAATGGAAATCCCTATTGATCTAATTAAATGTCTCTTTATCTTTATATAATATGTCAAATTATTTGGTTTTATGTTAAGAATTTTGACTGTTGCTAATATAGTCATTGAACAGTGATCACATGATTAGTATAAATATAGGACCTTAACAAATCCAATTTACTCAGACAAAGGAAATGATGGCCTCATCCAGTAGAATTGCCCCATACGAAGCCCATTTGACAGAGCTCGGAAAAGAGGTGGCATCTTTGGGCTTCACCCTTGACCAATCCCAAGCTGAGCTTCATCATGTCAAGCTCAAACTTGACCGTCTATGGTAAAAGTGGAAGTTGATTGAAATTACCACTCGAGTGATGTTATCTGAGCCACCCCAAGAGTCTATCACCATCACACACCTTACCCATAAGTCTTATGCATCTGTTTTAAGGGGTTATGTAACAAATAAGTAGTACTATATTCATGTACATTATTTTTGTATATAATAATGAATATAATTTCTAGTCATTTTTGATACATAGTAAATAGTTTTTAAACATACAAATGGTGTTTTTAGTTTTTATTTAATTAAGAAATATATTTTATTAAATTAAGGGATTATTGAATTAAATAATATTTTAATAAAATATTATTAATATTATTAAATTGTTTTTTATTAAATATAAATTATCTTATAATTTTATGAATGCAATTATAATTTTTATTATGATTTGAAAGCCATTTCTGTCAAAACCCGTGAATTTTCGATAAATATCGGTTTTTATTTTAAAAGTGAAAATTAAAATATTTAGAAAATTATTTAGATAAAATAAATGTTATTTCTGGAATCAGGATGTCAAAATTATCCAATAGTGAATTTTTCATAATTTTCTGAGACAGTCAAATTTTTGGGCAAAAATTAAATACCGTCAAAATATATAATGTGTTTTATGATATCAAAATGACCCTATAGTGACGTAATAAAATAATATAATCTTTATTTTAGGCCAATATAAGTTTTACCATTAAAATAATGTGATTTTTGGTTTTTTTGACTTACTTTTCAAATCATTAATGGACCCCTGAAGACATATTCAACACTTTGCCTTTTTAAATTAATTTCCATGGGAGTGTGACTCACCTCCTCAAAAGAAACCTTATTATTTTGAGAAGTTCTGACATTGGCCTTATAAAATATTTTTTTCCTCTTCCCTTTTCCAAAAACCATGGACAAAGCCATGGGATGGTTTGTGGTTTGGATTAATTTAATATAAGGGGTCCCAAACCTAAATAATAAATAATTCCCTCACGTTTCCAATATAAACCCATCCAAGATCCCACTTTCTCCTCACTCAAATCCATTTAAGTTCGTCCAACATCTGACCTAATCTCTCTAGAATCCTCCCAAGGTGTCCCAAGCTCCCAATAAGCCTCTCATAGGCCTCTCTCTAGCCTTTGGAAGCACACTTCCAAGTAAGGATTTTTTTCTTCCTTTCTCATTTTTGTCAATTTCATTTTTGTTGTATTGCCCTTTTAATTTAAATTATGAATGTTGGGGTATGGTTTCTCAACTCCCCCATACTTCCCTCTTATTTTTTGAATAATTGGATACCCCTTTATCTCTTATTAAATGCCTCCAATGTACACCCATTACTATGCCATAATTCTGAAAGTAACTTCTCTCTCTTCTTTTACATTCAAGCAATAATTCTCTATCATGAATCTAAATTCCATTACAATTGTTGGTAAATGTATCTATATGACCTCATTACTTTCCATTACATGTAAATATGATGAGTAATTCCTTTCTCTCTCATCAACCATTTTTTTATGAATTATTATGTCACACCCTTACGCTGCCGAAATCGCACCGATTTTCTAAGCCAATGCCATTGTGTAGTGGATACCATGCCCATTTATCCATCAAGGGTATCCACCTTTATGCACCTTTAAATATTGATTAAAATGTTTCATGTATGAATTCCACATTCCTCTATCATGGAATAAATTATTACGTTTTATGAATCCATGTTTTATGATCCATGTTGCACACTTATACCTGAAATGAAATGTTTAAGAAGGGTGCGCCCTTATAGCGCTCCAATGCATTGGGTAAAGTACAATATAATGATACATCATGGGAAATGAGTGTTGACTAATGCTAATTAATGTGAAACGAGGTTTTACTCATAATTCATGTGCAATGAGGATTTACTCAAGCTCTATGTGCAATGAGCCTTGGCTCATGCTAATTCAATGTTAAGTGATATTGCCACATTTCCATGTTATTATTATCATGCTTTATCATGCCTTTATGTTCATGTTTTTTTTCTTTTGTTCTATTGATATTCTTATTGTCGAACATGTATCATAATCCTCATGTTATTCCATATGTACTCCCTTATTGGGCTTTATAGCTCACCCTTCTCTTGGGCATGTCCTCAGGTTATCCCATGCATTGCTAAGTATGAAGGAATGTAGTGGTCATGTAAAGGAAGTTTTCAATAAAGATGTTTTATTTCATGTTTTAAGTTTTTATTTAATGATCCTAATCCCCAAAGACATTTAACTTCTCGATATTATTTGTTGTATCAAGTGATGTTTTATGTAATAAATCATGTTTATGTTGTAATAAAAAGCAGGGTTGTCATGGATACGGTACCAAACGGTCATGACCACTTGTGTATTGTGCAATAAAAACTCATCCATTCCCCATTAATGGAGTCTTTAATATCTCAATTAAATAAATTTTTTAACTTATGGAATAATTAAAAAATAAATTTCAATAGAAGAATAATAAAGTATTCATCATCAATCCATATGTTGTAATGGGACATCCGAGATCAACTATACATAATTTGTCCTGGGATGGAGTGTCTATGACCTTGTATGTTATATCATGTGTAAAAAAATAATAATAGGAAAAATCCTAGGTATCACCCATAAAATCAACATTAAATGAATAATCATGGTGAGTATCCTGGGAATCCATTTGTCATAATTCTCAGAGAAGGATCCTAAGTAATATCATAGTAGTCTATATTGTGGTAGGATCAATAGCAGATCCCAGGGAGTAACCTATAATCTATAGACAGGTGGCCTCAAAGATGAATTCTAGGGAGTATACAAGGAATCTAAATCGATTTAGGCTTAAAGATAGATCCTAAATAGTATCCAACCAACCCATATAATTACTAGGTGTAAATAATGTGTCATGTGATTTCTCATAAGAATCTTATTTGTAAAAAATCACGGGCAGTACATCCCTTCATTAATATATAATTTTGTTGATAATAATAATATTAATACTAAGGGTTGTATCAATACCCAAAATCATCAAATAATTCAAATAATTTCCTCCAAGGTTCATATCCCGCCATTTTAACTATAGCCACATTAGTCACACATTGTCTACCTTCTAGTCTTAATGTCTAACATTAATTAGAAACTACACATTTCCCTATAATAGCACATTCTTTGGTAATAATAAAATATGGTCAACTAAATTCATCCCATAAGTCCCATTGTAATATAAACAACTCATGTAGTTTCCAATATTTGATTATCATATAATGTTATCATTCGATAACTCAAATGGAATAGAATCCCTCAAAAACAAAAAAAAATATCATGGACTCACAAGCCTCATTATAAATATCATACAAACATTAAATTAGATATATGGAATAATTATCATCTCAAAATGCATGTTATTTTATGTGGGTTAGCACGACCAACCATTAATTAATTTACCATGGGTATGCACTTCTATGTTCTCATGTACAAGAGGGGCAATGAACAGTCTACCCACTTTGTATTTATCTTTACCAAAGGATAATTATTATTTCAATGTTTATCATGTCTAATTCAATGAATCATCCCATTCCATAATGATTCTGTATTTAAATTTCATTAATGGAGCCTATCACTTTTCATCGCCCTATGATTTTAAATGAATAAGGAGTTTGAAAGCATATACAAGACGCAACACTAAGCACAAACTAACAAAAAATTAGTATTATATTATGAATCTTATAATATATTCATTTAATTGGAAGGAATGAATAAAATAACTAAATTATAATATAAAATAATGTTCACAATCAATAAATATTAATTGATAAAATATTTAGAAACAATCACTCGATTTTTGTTAGTGTATTTTAATTCAAAAAAATATGTTTTCATAAAAAATAGTTTTCATTGACTGAATATTATAATAAAATTTTTGGAACATTAAAAAATAATTTTTTGTACAATTGATATCACTTTTGAAATCAAAATATCAAAATTATCATAGCGTGGTATATTTTATTTTTCTATAACCATTTATTTTCTAGTGACTATTGAATAAATAATGAATTTATTGAAAATTTTATTCTTATTCCATCTATATAGAGTATAAAAGTTTTCTTTAAAATTGATATAATGTGTAACTAGTTATATAATATTATTAACAATACAACTGTGTTTATTAGGGTCAATTCCATGGTTGATATTTTTATAAAAATATTTTTATACATAAAACATATTTTTATGAAAAACTATTTCCCTTTTTTCTAGATTTTTACTCTCAAGTTGATTTATACCAATTCTATGAATTTCATATTGAAAAAATGGATCCCATATTTAAAATCAGGAGTTTAATATTTAGTAAATAGTTCCCATTTTTTTCGTTAAGAATAATGTCATTAGAATATATTAGGCACCTTAGTGGGGATAAATTTGGTAATTAAGGTAAATAATAATTTGATAACAACAAAAAATACCTCTTACACTTGATTTTATTTAATTTGATTCGTTTTTTTCCATTAAAACAAAATTTTTAAAATTTTACATTTTTATAGAACATAACCTTGATTAATAAACATTTATATTAATTTTTTTAAATATAAAGTCAAAATTTTACCCCATTGATTCTAATATTTATAATAGTGAGTGATAAGGGTTAAAAAGATAATGTTTGGACATATATGGTAATTAAATATTTCTATTTTCGATTTAATTTATTTTCAATTTTTAATGATGAAATAGTAATCATAAATTATTATGAAATGCTAACACAACACTTGTGAAAATAGTAGAAAAATAAAGTAATTCATTAAAAAAAAATTAATATATTTTTGGGGGTGTTAAATTTTACAATAAATGTTGAAGATTAATATATCATTTTAGTGTGGTTCAAATGATTTATATTATATTTTCGTTTTTTTTCATGTTATTTTCAGAGTCTAATTATGTGAGTAGTTCTTAAAATGACATTAATTAAGTTATATTTTTAATAAAAACTTATTAAATTAATTAGAAAATGAAAAGAACCAAAATGATGAAAATTAAAATTATAAATGTTTTAAAATATCATACCATTAAAATTTATCATCAAAATTCCACATCATAATGTAATATAATATCCGTTTAATAATTATAAATTCATTTTCGGGTTATTGATAAAATTGGTTAACCACGGGGATAAAGCAACATATATTGTCTATAAAATCACAAAATCTTGAATATATTTCATTAGATTATGATTTTTCTACCATATAATATATTAATTAAAATATATATCCATTTGGAGTCATTTTTCATTAAAATGAAATAATTACCTTTATATTCATTTTAGTAATTCGATTTGGGCCCTTCATGTCCAAAAAAAAAATAAAACTCATATTTTTATCAATTGACCACATTAAGTCAAATATCAAGACATTAACCAAACAAAATAATTTTCTAAAAATTAATATACATGTTCTATAGGTTATGGTCTTCCTAGATGACCCTCTATAGTTACCTTAAGAGTAAATCTAATGGATGTCTGTATTATGAAGTGGTGGTCATTTTTACCAACTCATTTAAGTTTATTTCCTTTTATACTAATAAAAAGATTATTTTAGACAACCTAATATAATAAAACTTATATAATAAATATTATTAGAGTCTATTATGATTTAGGGACATAGTTTTCCATATATTTTTCATATGATAGAAAAAGAAAACATCGCTAATGTGTAAATACAACTTATCGTCTCCACTAGTGGTGTAATTTCTTATTCATTACCATCATTCATGAATTGTTATAATAGTGTGTTTAAATATTATATATTATATTTTTAAAATAATTGTTCCTTATTATTTATAACATAACATATACATTCTTTGCTTCCAATCCATTAAAAAATGAACACATCGCTCGGTGTGTACATGTGGACTGCAACCCCCACAAAGCGATTTGATTTTTCTTAATTATAATTTATCCTAGATTGTAAAAAAGATAGATTTAATGAATATAAATGATGTATAATATATAATAATTTTTATATAATGATGAATTATTACATAAATTTATTTCATTCTATCCCTTGAAAATTAAAAACAATGTTCGTGCATACCTATGACATATTGTCTCCATGAATAGTGTAAATAATTTGTTTATGTTTATCATTTATGGATAAAAATAAAAAAAATATGTATATAATAAATATATAAGATATTTATAACATCATTTAGATTTTGGATATAATGGAACCATAATAAATGAATAATTTTGGAATTACCAATCTAAAATTCTCAGGAGAAAAAAATAGGTTAAACAAAAAAAATGATGACCTTATTATAGAATTATTAATAAATATTTCATAAAATATTTTAAGTGTTATATATATGATAAAAATATTATATAAATTATTCTATATATAATTAAAATTAATTATCTTTAATATATAAGATGATATTGTGATTTTTAAGAAAAGAGACCTTAATATAATATATTTTCATCAAACTTTTATTTCTATGAGACACGTGTTATATTCACCCAATTTATGTTAAATGTTTTTAATATACTATCCATCATTGACTTTTTTTATAATTCCCATGAAAATTATGGGGATTAAATATCCACCAAAGGTTATGTCATTCCCAATTATTTAATTTTAATGCTCCCAAATTGGTAGGGGTTTCATGTTGCAATCACAATGTTTATTAGAACTGTTTATTATAATATATCCATAGAAGAAATTTCATGATAAAAATCCAAAAAAATTATAAATTTTATTCTCATATTGTTATTTCTATATATTTCATGTTCTTTATTAATTTTTCTTTCCTAATGTATACATGATATCAAAATAATACATTTCAGAAAAAGAAATTTATTTCATTCTTCCTTAAAAAAATACATTTTATTCCTCATTAATTTATTATAAAAATGTTTTTGTGAATGTTTAGAAGCTTTTCCTATAAATTTATAAATTTCTTATTACTCATTATTGATTTTTTTAAAAAATATAAATCGATTCAGTTTTTCATATTTTTTTTCTAAAAGAGGTAATATTTTCACATTATTTAAAATGTTTGAAACGAATGATTTCTTTTAATATTTATTTTATCAATGGAATTTACTACCATTATGACTGGTAAAGTATTTTAAACATCAATGGTTCTAGAAAAAATGTCTTTCATATTTGGAAAATTCAGATATTTTATATAAGGTGTTTTAATGTGAAATAATAATTTTTCTTAAAAAAATTACACGTGATATTTTACAGGATTTTCCATCATGACCATTTATTTTACATTGGTTATTTCATCATAATATTACGGAATTTTAATGAAAAAGATTTATTTTCCATAGGTTAATATATTAATAAATTTTTATGAAAAGTGGTAATATTCAATGGGTTATTCAATGTTTAATATACTTGTGCCACAAATATAAATTGTAGTGGCCCAAACATTTCAATATTATATATATATTACATCTTTATAGATTAATATTCATTTCATAATGTAAAAAACCATTCCAAATCATTCAGGTTTAGTTCCTTCCAAAAATTGATCACATAAAAAACTACTCTATAAGTAAGTTACACTATCTCCCATAATGTTTTATATAACTAGAACACATCTTATATATATCATACATGATACCATTATTAATTTCAAAAGGTAATAAAAAATGAAATGGTGATATCATATGCTCAATAAGGGTAAAAAATGGATATATCATTGATTAAGTAAAAATAAAATGACCAAAAAGTGTGATAACATGAGATTCATAACTGAAAACCATAACATGGATGTTATTGATCCTAAAAATGTTTCAAGGAATCAATATTATTAGTTAATAATATCTGACTATTAATTGAACCAAATAATTTTATCCATGAGAACATAGAATTTTCATAAGACATTTGTTTTTACTATATAAGTACAAAAAGTATTTTCATTAGTATTAATTGATCACTAAAGAAACTATTATTGTGGAATTTGTAAACTTACAAAACTGAAATTTATTTCAAGGTTCACTCTCAAGTATATCATAGTTTTCATATTCCATTATGAAGATAGATTCACTCCCCATTCTAGTCATTTTTATCTCCTAATATATCATTCTTTACCCAATGCATTTGGCACAGATATAAGTCCCACATTTTGGGGTTATAAAATAAACACCATCCATGGATATAATGTTAACACCATCTTTGTTTTTAATTTCACAAATATCAGATAATTAAAATCATATACATGTGTTCTAGAAGATCATACAACATTCTTTATATCATAATACATGAAAATAAATGAGTTTAATAAAAATTTTATCATAACATAGCATATTGATAAGAAACATGGTTAATAGTTATTTATCATTTCATAAAAGCATAACCCATGGAAAAATAATAGGGTTTCATAAGATTTTTTTTCATGTAATAGCTTGTGGATTTGAAATTTGTTTCTAAAAATCTTTTCATTATAATTATAAACCATCTAGATATATAATAAAAATGTTATCTGTGCATCACATCCCTAGTAAATAATATGTAACATAAAAAGATGTCATTATATATAGAAAATGATTCTGAAATATTACATGTATCATTTTATAAGGAAAATATAATTTCCAATTTGAATATTTTTAAATATAAATCACTTTCAAAATTAATTTTTTTATTATAACCTTGGAAACTTATTAAAGAATTTTTAAGGCCCATTGAAGTCATTTCTTGAGGAATATATTTTCTCCACATTGAAAAAAATTAAAAATAGATAAAATTTTGAAAATATTTTTAATTGAATATATATTCAGAAAAATATAAAATAATTTTTAATGAAATTGATGCTCATGATTGCATGAAATTCCATGGATGTTATCAAAATCTTCCTTTCAAATTTGTTTGTAAAATCCAAATGGGAATTGTATATTTTTAAGATAAAACAAATATTCCTTTTTTGGAAATTTTAAAATTAAATAATGGTTAAAAAATTATTTTAAAAATTCTCTAAATAATGTAAAAAAAATGAAAATGTATTTAGAACATTGATATGGAAAAATATGGGGTGTTAACCGAGGAGAGGAATAGATTAGGTTTACATTAAAAACATTCTTTTTGAATCCAATGTATACAAAGAGATAAAAATCAATGTAAACATGTATTCTAATAAAATAAACATTTGAGAGAAAACTTATAATTTCTTGGCTAGATGGATCATAATATTTAATCATCTGAAACATAATCATAATCAATCCCAATAAACGATGAGCTGGTAACTTGAAATATGTACCAATTCAGTAATATTTAATTTCCAGACCCATAATGGAAAAATATTAAAAGAAACCTAAAATATGAAGAGAATAAAAATATTTATGATAATCAATTTAATAGGGGTTGTATATACACATTATAATATAAAATAGGTTAATCAAAAAAATATTTCTCAATGAAGGAAAATAGAGTCAATAACCACTTATCGTTTTTTTAAATTTTAAATAATAATCCTCATGAAAGAATTTTAGGAAAATAGATATTTAAATAAAAATATATTATAGATTAATATTTAAAAAATAAATTCATGGGATGTAAATACACCATATAAATTAAAAATATGGTGAATATGACATGTGTCTCACATAGGTAAAAAGTGATATATGAACCCATTACCAGAAGTATCTACTTCATTTATACACATTATAACCTCATGTATAATAAACAATAGTTTATTAAAAATATATTACATAACCATAGTTATATATATATATATATCATAATTTATATTATTTACTTATCCCTTTTATTAATAAATTATTTTCAATTTCCTTCTTAATGTCATGTTTTGTGGAATAAATGCTTTTTCATAATTTTTTTATTTTTTTTAATACTCTAACATTAATCATACTTAAATTATATAATAAATGGTAACCATGATATAAAACTTGTATATATATTTTTTATATATGTATTTATAGTAATCCATAAATGTTATATATGGAAAATGACATACATGGTAGGTAATACCTACGCCTAAACATTGTAACAATTTCCTCGATAGATGAAATAAAAGAAAAGAAATTAATATATTAACAACATTTTTCATGAAATATATATTTTATATATTTATTAAATTTTACCTACCTCTCTTCGATGAAAAGTTATCATAAAAAAGAATAACATCAGTATGTAAGGTAGTATTCCACTTTACCAATGAATGTTGTAATCATATACTCCAGAGAATGAAAAACAAGAATTTATATATGAAATTATTATTATAAAAAATTTATTAATATCTGTAATATCATATATAAACTTATTTAATTTATTATATCCATTCGTGAGAAGAGGTGATTGAAATAAAATTATGTTTTTTAGGTTTTTATTTGTTTTACAGATGATCAATAATTTAGTTTCCTATTTAAGGGAGGAGGAGATGGTTCAATTCCACAAACATAACATAAAAACATAAAGGTATATAAAATATACCAAAGATATTTTATCATCCTGGTATAATAATATTTTATGGATGTGGAGGTTGAAGTAAAATAAAACCCATATTTGGGGACATTGGTTCTTTTTCAAAAAACCTATATTGATCTAGACCAAAATTATAAAGACCCAAAACCTAGTTTCACATAGTTAGTTGTTACTAAACAAATTAGCATAATATTCAACAAATCTCATCATGAAGGGCCGAATTATTAAGTAGTCATGTAGAACAATAATCATTATTAAAATTGACATTACATTTTAATCATGAAATAACCAAATTATATTCTTTGAAAAAAAATTATTTCCAATTGGATACCCCTATATATCAAAAACAAAATAATTATTCTTATCCTAGTGAATATCGAACATAATAAATGGGTGAACTACAATTATGATAAACCGTAAGCACACAATATAATCTATGATTTAATAATCCATAAACAATTTTAAAAGACGAATAACAAAAAAACATTTCATTTAATAATTGACATGAGAATAATATGGATTGAATAATTAATGATAAATTAATTGAATATAAATTTCCATATGATAATGAAACTAAACCACATTTATTCTTCTAATAAAAGAACACTAAGTATTATCTATGAATAATGTCACAATGATATAATGATTAATGTGGGACATCATAAACATATCATTAATGATTTTGGCGAAGACACCATACATAAATGGGTAATTTCATGATCCAATATAGAGTGACAACCGACTCGACATCCGAACTCATTCGATATAAGTCCTTAAGGGCATTCTCTATCCCCACGGACTGGAATCTAGTGATGAGCAAAAAATATAATCCACAAGGTAATGATGTCATCCCAACAACCAAGATCAATAAAGAATACTGAACATGAAGAATAATCAATAGTAACTGAGTGTCAAATAAATAAATAATTGTATAAACAAACTGATTCAGTTACTAATACAATTGAAAAAATATAAAAATCATGCCAATCCAAACTAACCCTAACCACTTCCCATGTGATCTCTATATTACCTCATGGTCACCCATATCCACCAACTATCCTTCTACAAAAGAAACTCGAAAAAAAATATGATCATGAAAAATATATCGGGTCTACCTACACGAAATGGTATAATAAGGTTATGAGAAAATAGCTCAGTAATCAATCACTAGGGATTCCATACATTTTCCTTCTCAATAATAGTTTGTAAACTATTGTTTTAAATAAATATGTAGGAATATTTTTTATTCATTTTAATAAATAATCATTTCTCTCCCTTGTTCAAAACAACACACACTTCATCACAATTTTCAAAACAGGTGACCATTTTATAGATAAAACCTAAACAAAAATCCAAAAAATTGATAATCAACCATGAAAGGAATAATAAAATAGTAAAAGTTGAAAAAATGATACAAAAAATATTAAAACATAACATATAGATCATAACCATGGGAAATCATAGTCATACCTATATAAAATCCCTAGATGAACACGGTTCAGAACCACGTGTCGGTGTATAATGAAGCTGCCTTTTCAATGAAAAACTGGCCACCCTAAACTGACCAATCCAGTAGAACATACCACATATCCTCTCATATTATCCATGGTTACCAAACCATCTAATCCGCTTTGATCAGTAACTTCCATTCAACCCTCTAAAGAATTCCTTGGAACCCATAGTAGATGTATAGTGTGTAAGTAAGATTCCCACATAGGTGTGACTCATCTTACCTTCCTTCACTACACTTTCTTACCCGAAACACAGAAACCACATATATGATAACCCATATAGAGAAATAATTTTACATGGGTGTCTATCATACAATAATTCATTCAATGAACCAACCAGGGCATCACGTCATATGGTATTATAAAACATCATTCAAAACCTTTAATGATTCCAACCATGAATTTACACTTTTAAAATAATATTTCACTTCCAAAAAAACCTAAAGTGCCAACTGGGTCTTCAACACTTCCAATTTCAATTTAAATTAAAATTTATCTAAACCATTTTTTTAAACCACTTTGATAATTTCTTTTACATCCGTAATTCCAAATATCCCTTGACATGAGAAGAAATAATCCATCTCTAATACTATTTTCAAAACCAAGATGAAAACATAATAAATATAAAATGGTGAAAAATGTAATCTCGTACAATTTATAATCCATCAATCATTGAATGTACCATTTGAGAAACTGAGGTTCAAAGAATGGAATTGTTTTAATGTGTTATATTTATTTGAATGAACGTCCATGTGTGATATTTTTACACCTATGGATGTACCAATTTCCAAGATGTCATTCATTAAAAACCAAACATGCGAAGAACAATTATAAATTATGTGATTGGAGATAGGAATTATTAAGCATCAATTTCATATTTTGGAATGGAAAATATTGGAAACTTCTAGCTCAATAGAGTGTAGATGCAGTAAAAATTTGATGGGAGGAAGAACAAAGCCTCACAGATCAAACACATCCTATAATCCATTGAAACACAACCCACATATCTACCATAATATCTAGAATTTTAAAAAACATTAACAAATCCAAGGGAGAACCATGAAATGGGAGATGGGGAAGATGAAAAGAGGAATGGGGATGATCTGATAAAGAAACAATGAAGAAAAACTATCCTTTTGTGAGAAATATCACAAAAAGTGGCCCAAAACGAAGTAGAAATAAGGGGTGTCCCTCTGGTCAATACCCAACATGTAGAGATTAAAATTGGAGGTGGAATAACAGAAATAATATTTTTAAAATAAAATTAATTTATTCCATAATGGGATGTATGGTTTTGTTGTATGGGTTTGTAAATGGTGTGTAAACCATGCGAATTCTTCTGGAAAAGTACTCCAACATGTGATTTTATGATTCATGGTATTGGAAAACCATTTCCAAACTGTGTGACCTAATAATTGAAAAGAACCCTCAAATGACCCCCCCCCCTAAACACTATTAGAAGGTACCCAAATATACTTGACTGATTTAAACAAAATCTAGAGACCCCATGGGGTTCACAAATTCACCCCCCCCCCCTCCATTAAACTTTCTCCCAATACCATTAACAATAACCAATAATAGGGGTAGAAGAAAACCAAAACCAATATACAACGAAGCATTTTTTGGGACAATCAACTCGTATCTCAATCAATAGATACATCATTGGGGAAGAAATAAAAAAAATTAAAATTGTGGTTGGGGTGTGATAATTCCACCCACCACAAATATGTTTTTCTCTTAGAATGTAACCAATTAAAAATTTATACAAATCTCAATCCCAAATCCCATATAATATAAATGAAACCATGAACATAGGGGTTACCATTCTCTCCATGAGTCACCCTCGACCATATCTATGAGAATCCACAACATGATGAACAACGTGGAACATCAGAGGGTTCTCCCCACCATAACAACCTGACAAACTCCAAGTCATAACATTTGAGTATCCCAAAATGGAATCTACTGACACAAACCAATATAACCACTATCATAAGGGAAAATACAAATTAGGTTTAAAACAACATATAGGAAGAGGGGATTTTAATTTTTTTAATAGACCACTCAAGTTGTTTTTTTAGATGGGGTTTCAAACCATGCCCTGACCGTGCCCCCTCTACTAGAAAAAATTGACACCTCACGCAGTTTGGTCCCACCATTTCCTATCCATGTGGAAAACATGGAAAAGGATACTGCCTGATTCTATAACAATTCTGCATGCTTGTTGTATGGTTTCCCTAACTATGCACAGGATGTTCTCTAAGCCGTAGGAGTTATACCTCAAGCTGCATGGTTACCTTGGAGAACCCATATAGTTTCTATGAATTGTCCACTAACCATGTTCTAAATTTTTTCATTCCCAAAACTTCTATTTTTCATCAAAACATCAAAAATTTAAACCAGGAGTTTCAATAAGGCCACTATAGGAAAACTAACATAGGAACTTACCATACGAACTAAAAACCTCTCACAAAAGGGGAAAATATTTAAATATAAAAAATATAAATAGTTAAAAAACTACAATTCATCATTTCCACAAGCATTATAGTCTTAAATACAAGAACAAACAAGAATCTATACTAATCAATTGAAAGGGTTAAGCACTCACATGATGGGACACAAGTAAACAAATAACACGTAAAAATGAACCAATGTCTATATAAAAGGAACAACACCAGCAATACCATTAAAATTATGATAACATTAAATATAAATTAAAAATACAATATGTAACATAATACATATCCCATCTATTCTGGAGAAAAAACATGGTCCAGGTTCCCCACATCCCCCAATGACATCCTTACTATTTGAAAAGCATCACTTTGGAGCCTATGGATGGAGACAGATATTTGAAGAATCTACCACCCCAAACTAAGTCAATGTAAATACTCTGACCATGAGAGTGATTACCCTAGAACACACATTATTTCCTTGATGGGGAATCCTCATGAGTGACATGACTCACCGAATAGCCAACTACTTATGCTCTGGTTCACTTACTGATGGTTGTGATGAATACTCAGAAGATTTGGCACATTCCTCGCCTTCAAATCCCTAGGTATGAACCGTTGTATGAATGTAGTGTTAAATACATTCCAATACACAATATAATTCAATGATTTTAGGAAAAATAAATTCCAAAAACCCAAACTCCAACCTTCAAATGAACCCAAAATAGTATGCAAAATCACATCATTGGGATTTCCTAAGGATATAATGCAAAATCAATATCCTCAAGAAATTATAGGGCCTCTAATGGAATTATATCACCATAAAAGATAGTAAAAAACTATAGAAGAAATAACATTATGAATATATCCAATAGAACACATGGGGACCGTTCTAGGAGGCATATTCTGAAAAACATGAAGCACAAAACCGAGATCATCCTCAACACAAATCTCATCCAAAACATACAAAAAAATCAAAATAACATTCACATAGGTCAAATATCATTAACCAAAATCAAGATCCTCTTTTAAAAAATAATTTATTTCATTAAAATTTCAAAACATCTTTATTCCAATGCCACATTCACAAAATAGGAACCCACATATAATGTCAAAACCAAATTTTGAAATCAACTTGAAGAAATATCTTTTTAAAAAGACATTACCACACTTTTGATTTAAAATTCTCACCCATTCAATCCAATAAACCGTCACATATGTTTTCATCCACATTCTCTTATATCATCCAGACACATGTTCCAATGTAAACTTTCCATGAATACCCACACATATGTGTATGTTCATATGGAATACCAAGGGTTAGAAATGTTTTTTGATCATCAATCCCAATGATTGAATAAATTTTATATTCATATTCCTTTTTAATAACAACATTTATCTATCAACCAGAAACCATTTTAAAAAATAAACTACTATTTCAAAAATAATTTTTTATTTTGAAGGCTCGATTACACTCACCAAAACCAAATAAAAATAAAGATCACAACAAAACTCTCTAAATGAGGATCTATTATCTATGCCTAACTCAGCGACATGGTAGTGGGTCTGGGCCCAAGTAAGAAACAACACTAAGAGGACTTTCAACCATGCACCTGGACATAACATGGTTCACTAATCCATGTGAGATAACAACATGACATAGGCTCATATCTATTATCATTCCACATTCTAAATCAATGTCAAAGGACTCAACATTGGACTACCCTTGGAAACTCGATGATAGAAATGTGCAAGAGTTTGTGATGCTCTTCCCATGACTACCTATCGAGTATCGATAACCCTAGTCTACAATCTAGCAGACACCCTAAATAACAAGGGCCTATTTTGATAAAATTTTTCAATAAACCAAGACAGATTTCTATATGTCAAAATCTAAAAACCTGGTATTAAGGGCATCTGAATCTCCACAGAATAGAAACAAGGGGTGGGAATAAAAAATAATCTAAGTGGGAATGATTTCAACCCAAAAACAAGTATCAATAAAGTAAACTGAACAAGAAGAATAACCAAACCTAACTGAATCACTAATATATAACCAAATTAATTAAAATTACATTTTCATTTACATATACAATTGAACACAGCTAAAACTCAAAAAAACCAAGCCACTACCCATGTGATCATAATTTGACCTCATATCCACCACTATCCTCCAACTACACTACTACAAAGGAAACTCCAACAAGAAATATACACCTACAAAATAGTTCGAGACTACCAACAACGAATGTTAAAAGTAGGGTGTGAGTAAAATAGCTTAGTTGAAAGTCACCACAGATTCCATACATTTAATTTCTAAAAATCTATTCATAAACACTATTTGGAATAAATAATAAGAATAGGATTTTATCTTTCTAATTAACAAACACATCTCTCCCTTTTTCAAATCAACACACACCTCATCACCATTTTCAGAATGGGTGACCATGTTATAACAAAAACCCAATCCAAAATCTAAACAACGATATTCTAAACCATGATAAAAATATAAAAGTAGTACAATATAAAAAATAGATACAAAAAAATGTAAACTGGAACATAAAGATTTTAACCATGGGTATTATTAAATATCCATAGAGAAAACCATGGATGTAGTCTGTTCGGATCCACCTACAATTATATTGTGAATGTCCCAAGTCAATTACCAACTAGATTCCTTAAACTGACCAATCCAGTGGCACATCTCACATGGCCTCTTAGATAATCATGGGGGTAACAAACTTCCTATTCAGGGATGATCATAAACCGCTACTCGACCCTCTAAAAGTCACCCAAGAACCCATTGTAGAAGTATACTATATATGTAGGAGACCCTCACTAGCGTGACTCACATTATATAATGTCATCAACCAATCCTACCCCAAACACAGACAACACCTATAAGATAACCCATATATGGGAATCCATCTATAGGGGTTCCCATCATACAATAATTCATTCAATGTGACAATGGGGTTGTCACATCACATGTTCTTATAAAAAATATTTCCGAACATTCAAAAATTTCACTTGGGAATTTATACTATTAAAATTACATTTTACTTCCAAAACAACATAAATTGCCAACCGGGCCATCAACATTATCAATTCCAATATTCTTAAAAACTTCTATATACTATTTTCATTAAAATTCCCTAATAATTTATATCACATGTACAATTCAAAACTAGATTTTTTTGCGAAGAAATATTCTATCTCCAATGCTACTTCCAAAACCAAGATGAAAACATGAAAAATATCATAAGGATCCAAATGGGATATTATACCATTTAAAAACTAACCATCATTAATTATACCATTTGATAAACTAAGATTCAAAAAAACATTTTTTAAAGTTTCATATTCATTGGAATCCACATTCATGTGTGCACATTGTGCACCCATGGACATTCTAACATCCAATGGAACTTTAATGAAAAACCAAAAGTGTATATAAGTACCATTTTGTAAAATCCACCATTAAAAACAATACACACATAAACCTCATTCCATGAATTCATCATTTATATCTCACAAAAGAGGAAACAAATCACCCAAATAACGCATATTTCACAGTAAATGAACATTAGGAATTTTATCATACACTATTCAAACATTTACAAATAGCTATACTCAATAAAATCATTTTTAAAACCAATTGACATTTCATTTAATTCTTTTTTCATATATTTGTAAGTACAATAAAATAAAACCTTGGATATCAATTTTTACCAATTTCTATCAAAATGAAACAATTATAAAAAATCAATCCAACAAATAAAAAGATTTAGAAAAACATTTATAAGTTTCCTGAATGAAACTAGTAGTGATCGATGACCAATGGCATATTCTGAAAAGGAAAATAACGGAATAACCTTCCTCAATGTAGTGTGGATGAAACAAAACATTCGGAGGAAGAAGAACCAAGCCTCAAGAACCAACTACTCAACTTTGAATCCAAAAAACACAACCAACAAATCAACCCTAACATCTAGGGTTCTTCTAAACAATAACCAAGACAATATAAAACCATGAAATGAGAGAGGGGGAATAGAAGAAGAAGAATGGGGAAGATTTGATGAAGAAATATTAAGAGAACACAAATATTTTGTGAAAAATCTTCTAAAAAGATGTCCAGATGAAGGAGAACAAAGGGAGGAGGCCTATGGTCAATACCAAAATAGTTGGGATTCCAATGGGAGGTGGAGTCACTTAAATCATATTTTTAAAATAAATCTTATTTACGACATAATGTGCTACCTGATTTTAATGCACATTTTTTTTGAAATGTACTCAAACCATGATACAACAACTTGATGTTTTCTGCAACATACAGGTTTAGGTTTCATGGTTTTGGAAAAACATTCTCAATTTATGTGACCTGGAAATTGAAAAAACCCCTCAAATGACACCCAAAACACTAGGAGAGTCAACCTAATAATCCTTGATTGTTTTAAACAAAATTTAGTTACACTATGGGTGTCAAAAACTCCCCACCATTCCACATTCCATGAATACCATTAACAATAACCAATCATAGAGAATGAAGAATACCAAACCCACCAAACCACAAATACTTTTGTGGGACACTCAACTTGAACCCCAACCAAAAGATCCAAAATTGATAATTAAATAAAATTAAATGAAAACCATGGTCAGGGTGTGAAAGGTAAAGCCTCATTCATTACCTAAACCAGTTTCCCAGAAGATATATTCCAATGCATCGAGGGGATATATCAGGTCCCTCACAACACGTACTATGTCCAATGAACTGTTCATATTAAAACAGTTAATCATAATCAACATCGTAAGTCATAATTAAACTACAATATGGAATCTAAATACTATCCTCATTAAATAATCCTAATCATTAACAATATGGATAAATACGGTGAGTGGAATTAAAATAGAACATCCAAAATCAAAATGATCATAAACCTTCCATAGAACGAATAAGTACGATATTAACATCTTATATCTCTAGTTTATCATAAGTAAATTACAGGGTTGGGCTCCTTGATGAATATAAATATAATTAAAAAAATTCGTGAGGAAAATATACTTTTTTAATTTGAAATTCACTTTCCAAAATTAAAATTTAAAAAACAAATTCTTTGAAATTAAACATTAAAACCTATTAATAAAAATTTATAACATTTTAGTTGTTATTATTTTTGGAAATTTCATTTATTCCATGAATGCCAAAATAAATATTTGTTTTAATTTTTTATAAAAATCTTAATGGGAATTATTTTCTAAATGACATTCATAATCTGTTGAAAAATACTGAATACAAATAAAAAATGTATAAAATTATTATAATAATATAAATAGTTAATATTAAAAACATTTTTGAAGTAAAATTTTGGAAACATTTACATTGAATAGAAATATTATTCAATATTGACTTAAATAAAAAAATCTTGAATAATAATGTGATTATGAAATATACCCTTACCTGAGGTCCATATTTCTTAATATACGACCAATCCTCTAGAAAAAATAAATATAGATTTATTATTCATATATTAAAGAAAAAAACTCATTTATATCATATGATATTTTATTTAGTTATAATATTTTATCAACAATTTTTAGTCAATTACAAGTTAAAATTACTATTTCACGTGGTAGCGACATCGATTTTCAGGTATGTTTTGATTTGGTAGTTCCAATCATTTTAATCTAATTATAATTACATAATATGATGATTATTATTAATGGTATAAATATCATATAAAATAAATATATTTAAATTTAACTTCATTTATATAGATAATGATATAAAAATGAATTACACCATTCATAAATATGGTAGGTCGTATGAACAAATGAATCCTATTTTCATTTTATTATTTGGACAGAGAAAAATAATGATGAATATAATGAAATATTTAAAATTAATATTTATATAATAAATATAATATATACTTAATATTTATATTTTTTAACTATACATGTAATGTGGGGATGAAATAAGAGTCGCACCACAATGTGGAGATGGTAAACAATACATAAGTAGGCACAATGATTTTTCCAAATTAATGATAAACATTATAATTTATTTGTTCCATAATTGTAATAAATTATCGTAATATACATTATACTAGAGTTTTTTATTTATCATTGAAACAACTCGTGAATAGGATGTTGAAGAAGCAGTATAATTGGAATAGTCGACAATGATTGTTATATATTATTTGGAAGACTCCATTTAGATATCATTATAAGGGATCCACCGATGATCTTTTGGAAGGAAAAGAATCATAAAAAATTTAATAATAAAGTTAGTAAGAGAAATCGTCCTGAATTTTTGAGATAAATAACACAATATAGGGAAAATAAGTCAAGGACTCGGTGCCCATTTATAAGTAACATGAGGGGTACTTTAGGAATTTCATACATGATTAAATTTTAATAAATAAACATGTCATAAAAATGACTCGAATGAGAATTTACATGATTATATGATAGTATATGGTTTTAATCCATTCAAAAAATAAAATTAAGTATGTTTTTGTTTCCATTTAAACCAAATCCTTTTTATTAACTCATTGGTTAGTTATTGTTGAACTTAATGGTGGTAATCACCTTTGAAATCATAAAGGGTTAATAATGATACTATAAATATAAAAATCACTCATAAATAGAAAATTTATTTTTCTTGAAACTATATTACATTCACATAGATGAAGATAATATTTTTCTGTTTTTTTAATTTAATAAAACATTATTTTGTTAAATTATCACTATTAAATATTTGGGGCACTATTAAAAAAATTTGACTCCAAATACATCAATAAAATGAGGTAATTATCTTATAATGATTTTAATCATCTCTATTATTTTTTATAAACCTATAAAATTCACTTATAAATTTATATCAGTCAAATTATTAGAAAATTAATGATTTTAAAATCATTTATTTTATTTTTCATTATTATTATATAGAGACTTTATTAGAATTTAAAATGTATTTAAGGTTATTATATACATTATATAAAATAAAAATAAGATTCCATAAAAAACTAATTTCATAAATTTAAAAATATACATTCATTATTTTCCATATATTTATTCTCTAACAATGTTGAAACATAAACAAATTATATAAAAGTGAGTGAAATTTCATAACTATCTTTGATTTCAATAATATATAAGTTATTTTCATAAATAATTGTCCATATAACCACTAAAATTATATAATAAGGTGATAAGGGTATAATAATTTTCAAAAAATAATTACTGCGAACGTTTACGTAATGGTTAAACCCATATCATTTTGTTTCAAACACACATTAAAACATTTGGAAATTACTATACTATTAAAGTATTATACTATATAAGGGTAAATAATGTTATAATAAATATAAAAACCATAAATATAAAATATTAAAAATAATTAAAAATATACCCTTAATTTTGAAATATATATTATTTTAATTTTTTTTATTCATTTAATAAAACTTTATTTATGATAAAATATTCATAAAGTCTATTTTTAGAACTATTGATTACATAGATTTTATTAAATTAAATAATATAAGATAAATTAGAACCAAATATTTTAATAAATTATTATTATTTTAGTTTTATTATGAATTTCAATTTATTATTTTAATTATCTGAAATTGTATATTTTTAAAAAAAATATAAATATCATTTATTTGATTTTTTCATTAATTGAATTATTAGTAGATCAACATTGTGTATAAAGTTAAGGTAATTCTTGATTCAATAAAAAATAAAAATAAATTAACATAATGTAGATAAATATATTATATTTCAAAATATTATTTATAGATGAACGTTTCTTTTGGATAATCACATATTAAAAATAACATTGTTATTAAAAACACAAATGTGACGTCTTGTAATCCTCTATAAAAAATAATATAAATCACATAAACTCATAAAAATTGATGTGAATGGTCATAAAATCAAAAACTAAATTATTATGGATGAAATTAACTAATCTAATAAAAAACATTTCAAGTTTTAAGGTCATTTAAATTTCTTTAAAATTTAATTTTTAACCTAAATTATTAACATTACCCCATACCGTGGTATTTGTTTCCAATGTTAATATTAGTATGATAAAAACCAAAAGAAAACTATAAAATAAGTTTTAATATTAAGAATCGAAATATGGAATACAATTTTCAAACTAAAACACACATAAGTTTAGAATTTTAATTTGAAACTAATCCTACAAAATACAAGGAAAAATTGCTTTTGGGGAAAATTCATTTTTATGAAAAAAATGTACTTATACTAAAATAGGATAATAGGATAACTAAAATATAATAAAATAAAGTATAAATAATTAAAGAGTAATAAAGTTTGTTTATTGGTCAAATTCAAAACATAACTATGTTTTTTAATATGAATAAAATGGTAGTTTTATGAAAATCATTATTTTATACAATTCACTAGCAAATCAATCTTCTTAAGAAATATAAATATATTCCTCATACACTAATTTTAATTTTTGGATTTCAAAAATAATTACAATTGTAAAAAAAATTAAAGAATATCTATAAATTTATAATAATATTTACTCAAAAAAATCATGAAAATGTTTTTTTAAGAATAAAATGATTTCAATAATAATTATGGGCTTTTCCTAGTGATTTAATTACTATATTAATAATAATTTCATATATATATATCCTAATTTTATTAATATGATTATTTCACACCAATTGAATAGATCGTTTATAATCATCACATAATAATTTAAATTATTCATTTAAGATGTGTGTTCCTTGCAACATAAGATATAAAAGATATTTAATTTCAAAAAGAGGTATAACCCCCAAATATTGGGGTCTTACATTTTACCCTACTTTAATAGATTGTATCCTTGAAACGTTAAATTTTACTTCCAAATTCATTGGAAGATATTTGAAAATTCAATTTTGTAAATCCAATATCATTAAAAGGTTTTTTAAAACATCTACATTAAAATATACAGAGGTAATCATGAATTTTATATAGAATAAAATATAATAGGATTACATAGAGGACAATATAAGCTGAAATTGAGAAACATCACATAGAATAGAAATATATCTATCATGAATTGATTAAAAGTGGTATAGAACATGTTCTTTAGAAACTTAACCATCAAAAAATCATAAATTTTTTGTGGGTTCATCGACCATTAATTTGTCATTATTAAATGTAAACAAATAATGTTTTTTTCCGAAACCCTTTTCTTAGAGTTTAGGGATTCATTTAAAATAAAAATAAGCATATTGGAAAATTAAATTACATAATTTGATTCTGTGTCATAAGAATAATATTTTCCTTGATTTGATATATTTTATCTTCATCTATTATTGGGGAAAATGGATATTCAATGGATTTTTTTCATTCCTAGATCACTATTACTGAATAATATAAACCACAAGTGATTCTATAATCCTATAAATACTTATCAAATCAGAATTCAATATAATATTTCATCCAATATGATAAATGATATTGTAACCACATATAATAATATTTAATGATCCAGTTCATCCTTTCCATATGTAATTAACCTGTATAATTTAACAAAATATAACTATAGAAATTAAAATTCAAAAAATTTATAAATAAGTTCACTAAATTTCCAAATTTAACATGAAATTATATTCCCTAAATATAAAAATTTTACTATTAGCAACACATAGAAAAAATAAATGAATGCCTTTTTAACATTAAACCTATAATTATAAAATGCATGCTTCCCCAAATAAAATTTTAGGTTTTCTAAAATATTCCATAAATACAAACATGTAGAAAACAAATCATAGATAATATAAACCATAAAATATAAAAAATATTCATGTCCACTAATAATATTATATAAATGACTATTTATCATTATTATATAAACATCCAAATCATTTTCATATTATCTTCCCACAATAATGTGTTTCCCAAAAGATCAACTTTCCAAATCTCTGGGTTTTTAATACTATTCATCATATCCAAACAAATCCTTAAAGAGGATATAATAAAGTATAATAATCATATATGAAATGATTCTCATAAACAGATAAAATACTTTTATAACATAATTTTTGAATCCAAATACAAAATAACATTATTCATTACACTTCAATCTTAAACCATTAACTATACTTAATACCTCCTTCCTTTCATATGTCATTTTTAGTCTCTTCATAATTATTAGTACAACCATTAATTATAAAAATATTTTATTATATCTATGACATTTCTTTTTAGGAATATTATTTGTATAATTCTCATACACCCCCATAAAAAAGTATACTTTTGATAATATAATAAGAATATCATTTTTTCCATCCATTTCATTACCCAAACATTTCATTTTTCTTTGGAAATTATTTATTTTGGGTCCTTATTTTACACACCTAAAACATCATCACATTCAATTGTAAATTTTACAGGGATTTTTATTTTCACATTATCAACATAAAGGAAATATAATATTCTTTCCTTCACATTCTCCTCCACTCAGTCTCCCAACAAACTCTTTCATTCTCTTATCTTGTGAGTTCATGAGTTGGATAATGTGAAAGTTGTTAATCAGATATCATGGTAACTGATTATGAGTTGTCACATTATCCTTTACTCTAGTCATCATCTCATTAGGTTTTTTAACAACAAATTTTATATTAGATTCAATGTAATCCTAGTTCATTCTGGTTTCCTCCATTAATTATCACAAAAAAAGCATGAAAACATCAAACTAAAATAATTTGAGTGAGTTATTCTAGGACCTGAATATAGATATAAATGTTTTTCAATGTCAATAAACATTATTAATATATTAAAAAATAGGCTTAAATTAGTTTTTACGTTGTGATTTATAATTATATAGGTTGTTAACATATAGTCAGGCTTATGCACAAATTCATATATAGGGTTATATTTATTAATATATGTTTTCCAAAAATTAGTTCCCAAGGAAACTAGTAAAAATTATCTCTTACCAACTATAAAGACCCTAACCCCAGTATATCAGAGTCAGTAGTTAGTTTACTACATTATAATAATATATAAGGAATCACGTACTATAGGATAGAATAATTAATAGTCTTTGTAAACTAAAAGCATAAATAAAATTCAAATCAAAATTTTAAACATAAAATAATAAAAATATTTTCATTGGGAAAACCATTATTCCCTGTATCTTAACCCTATATATCAAATAGAAAAAACTACCTCATGTCCTGAATAAAATTGAACAAAATAAATTAGTGAGCTCAAATTCTCATTAATGGCTAGCATAAATCAAAAGATATGAATAAATAAAAAATAAAAAACATGGAATGTTAGGTACTGAAAACACAGTCTATTTAACCAATATCATGAGATTCATATTGAATGATTAAAATATGATAAAAAAATTCCATATAAATAGTCTAATGATAATGAAACATTAAGACATATATTATAATAATAATAATAATGTTATATAAATAACTAACATCATAATGGAGAAACTCATAATGTTTTAAATCCAAAACAAATCATATATGATTTAGCTAACATACTATATATAAATTGTTAAGGCCTCAGCCAATACCCAAAATACATTTGCTGATGATACCTATTGATGCATATATGGGATATAGAGGGACCCTCCAGCCACTTACTTAGACTAATTCATTCTTCAGATGAAATTGGAGAAACATAATAAAGAAAAACATTCATATTTATATTATCATATGAAATTTAAATATTTTCCCCATTCAATCTATATAATCATTAAAAAAATTAGAAATATTGTGAATCATATCCAAATTGCACATCCATAATAAAAAAATGATCTTAGAAAACACATATAAATATTAAATATGATATTAATTTAACACATCCTCCATGGACAATAAGTACATTATATGATTTATGACTTTAATGAATATAAATATCATTTAAAACAATCTTGGGGGAAATATCCATTTTCGCTTTGAAATTCACTTTAAAAAATTAACATTTGAAAAAAATAATTTCAAAATAATTTTAAATGAAAATAAAAAATAAAACATATAAAACAATATTTAAAACCTATTAGTGTTTATGATGTCTCTATATTATATTAATTTTATACACATAAAAACAATGACTCCAAATGTTTTTTAGTAAAATCCAAACAAGCCTTTTTTTAAAAAAACTTTACTAAGATTATTTTTAATGATCATTATAAAAATAAAAAGGATAAAATTGAATTCAAATAATTATTGGAGAATAGTAAAAATATTTTATAAAACATTTTTATAAAACATTAAAATTGAGGAGAAATATGTATTTGTGGATACATAATCATAAGCAATCCTAGATAATGATGAGATTTGGAATTAAACCCATATATTAGGTTCAGATTCCACTATACATGTCCTAACCTCATACAAAATAAATATATATTTCTAATTGATATATTCCATAAAAACACTAATCTATATCATACCATATATTATTTACATATAATATATTGTTGCTTGTTTTTATCAATTCATTGTTAAAATTATTATTTCATGTGGTAACTACTTAATTTTTCATGTGTTTTGATTATGTAGTTTTTCTATTTATACATTTAAAATAATTGAAAAATATAAATAATTTTATTTATAGTGTTAATATTAAGTATATTATATATATATATATATATTAATCTATTGAGATAGTGATAGAAAAATGAATTACACTATTCATTGAGTCTATAGTCCAAACGCACAAACAACACCTTCATTTTTTATAGGATGTATATAGTGTTGTATATGGTTTGCCATAATTATAATAACATCTCATAATATATATTTTTCTAGGGTTATTACATTATATTGAAAATAACACTTAAAAAAGTAGAATAAGAAATAAACTTGAAAGGGTCGGTAAAGATGATTACTACTTATTGAGAAGTCTTCATTTAGATCTCTTCTAAATGGATCTAGTATTGGTCCTTTGGATGGAACAAAACCTCTATAACATAAAAAATAATCTACGTAAGTAAAATTTTCTATAATTTTTTGGAGATAATTCCCTCCATGTTTTGTAAATAAGTTATCTAAGGGGTTTCCCTTTTATAATTGAAGTAAATCTCCCTTTATGAATTTTTTAAATGATAAATTTATAATAAATTAATTTACCCTACTAAATGCCTACAAATATAAAGGGGTAATAATATAGGATATTATATGGTTATAATATAATAAACCAATAAAATTTTAAATAAAATTTTCTATTTTGAAACCCCATCCATTTGATGAACTCAATGGTTATTTATTTTTTACATGAACAGTATTAAACTTTTTTTTAATAATAAATGGGTAATAGTGATGCAATAAATTAAAAAATGTATCATTAATTAAAAATTTATTATTTGTTAAACTATAATAAATTATTAGGGATGAAGATACCATTTTAATTAATTTTTTATAAATTAATAAAATATTTTTTTGAAGAATTATCATTAGGGTTGATTTTTACACTATTCATTTAATTTGAAATCAAATTCATAAATAAAAAGTAGGTATTAGAATATAAATCCTTATATCAACTATAATATTACATAAAGATGTATAAAATTCATTCAATAAATGAAATAATTCAAATTATTTCATAATTAATATTTTTAAATTAATTTATTTTACAATTTTCTTAATTTAATAAATAATGTAGTAGATTTTCATAGAAATTCAAGGTAATTATAAACATTCATAAAATTTATAAAATAAATATATAATGAAACTTATTTAATTTATATAATCATTGATGTTTATTTTCTTTAATATATATTGATTTTATCCTATGTAGACACAAAAAGATATTAGATACAAACAGAATGACATTTTTTAAGCGTCGTTGATTTAAATAATATATATATTATTTTCATGGAAAAGTGTACATTAAACAACTATAATTAAATTATATGGTAATAAAGGTATACAAATTGTTATACAATATTTTTATGACATGTTTGGGTAACTTTTATTCCCTTAAATTTTTTTAACCACTTATTAACTCTATTTAAAATTATTGTAATGTCAAACAATTCTATAATATAATGGTAAATATTCATACTTAAATATTAAAAAATACCCATAAATGGAATATTTTATATTTCCATAACTATATACCATTCCTTTTGTAAATGTTTTTATTTTTTTGATTTTTTAATCATTTAATATGAAATTATTTACAACAAAATATTCAGAATTTCAGTTTTTAGAAGGATTTATTACTTTTATTTTAGTGAAATAAATACATAGATAAAATAAAAAAATTAATATATCCAAAATATGTCATATTACTCTCTTTAATTGTTTTATAACATTAATTTTTAGATATTATATTTATTTTAATATTTTCAATATCATTTATTTTGCTTGTCCATTAATTGAATAATCATTACATCAGTGTTGTGTTTGAAATTTAGGTAATTATTATTTCACTAAAATTTACTAATAAATTATATGGATGTAGACAATAATTTACCATTAAAAATGATATTTATAGTCTAAATTATCAACTTAAAGAAACTATATTAAAAATGGTAATGCTATTAAAAAAATATATCTCCGTCATTTAATTTTCTTTAAATAAAACTTTACAAAGGATATAATCTCATCCAAATGGTGATAAAGAGTAACATAACCGAACCATAATGGATTTCAAATGAACAAGTATAGTAAAATAAAAAAATTTATCTTAGAGTCATTTTCTAGTATATAAAAATTTACATTTTACCTAAATTGCCAAGTTTATCCATTATCGGGGTACTAAAATGCACCAATATTACTATTAATATCAGAAAAAAATAAAAGGGAATAATTAACATAATTTTAAACATAAAATAAATAATTTGTATTAAATTTTTGATATTTCAATAAAAATAAGATTCAGATTTTAATTTAATAATAATCTCGCAAGAAAAAACAATAAATAGTTCCCTTGAAAAATTCATTTATATGCCAAAACATTACTTACATCAAAACAAGGTTGAAGGATAATTAAAATGTAATTAATTAAGTTATAAATTATTAAAGGATATGTGAAATAATTTTAGATAAAATTAGAATGATAATTTTTTTAAATATAATGAAAATAATAGTTTTATAAAAATCAAGGTTTTCAAATATTGATTAGAAAATATAACATCTGTTAAAATTACCAAAAAATGCACCATAAGATAATTATATAAGATAAATTTCAAAAATTATATTATTTAAATAAAATAAAATTTATATATCTTAAATTATGTTATAATAATATTTAATCATAAATATAAAGAAACTCATTCATGAAGAAATAATTTTGTAAGAATAAAATATTTTTAATAACAATTAAGCCCCTATACACAAAGCATTAATTACAAAATTAAAAATTTGTTGTAAATTATATATTTCATGATATATTTAACACTATTAACTACCACCAATTTAATATCTCAGTTATAATGACCACATAAAAATATTTCATTGATCATTTTATGCATAGTGTTGTGTGAATTGTAAGATATTAAAAAGATTAAATTTAAAAATAGACATGCCATAAAATCATGGGGTGTTAAAAAAATCCATCCTAGGATGGATTTTATTCCATTTTTTTTATTAGTTTAGAGATGTAAGGTAGGTATTATTATAGTTATTATTATATCCAAATGGTTTTAGATGTGTGAGTAGAATAGGATAGGGGTGGCCTTTTATAAGTGAGTTGTGTGGCACACTTCAAATTTTAGAAATGAAACATGTGTACCCACATTGTACACATCCAAAAATGTTATAAATTGGACCATAAAAGAACCATAAAGGTTATAATGAACAAATATATAAATAAAATTTTGAATGGAAAATGTTTTAGTTCAGTTTACATTTATCTTTTTAGATTATCCCCAAAAAAATAAATTTTTACATTTATTATGTTAGTTTATTTTTATAGTTTTTACCTTTCATTATGATAAAAATTTAATTTTTCAATATTATATAATATAAATTATTATTATAAGAAATATATAATCTAATTATTTAAATTAATTTCATATTAATAGAAATTTTAATATAAAATTAATCATGCAAACATGATGAAAAAAGAGTTTTCTAAATGGAAATGTTTCCAACATTTAAAATGTGTTTATATGAAAATAAAAAGTTAAATTTATTATAATGAAAAAATTGGATGTAGATATATAATTTTTCTAATTTTTCATAAAAAATATTAAAATAACTTTTATGATTTTAAATCCTTTAAAACAAATGAAAATTTATAATTAAGATAATTAATTTTAACTAGTCATCAAAAAATTTATCTTTTTAGAATTGTTTTTCAAATATAGTTCAAGATAATTTTTACCTGACTATTTATAAATTGAATTTTCTTTTATCATGTAAATTTGATAAATTTTGAATAACTAATTTAAAAATAATTTCATAAAATTTGATAAAAAGGAATTTTACAAATATAATGTTTTTTTGTGTAAAATTGATTTTATTGTTTTCTACTTTTATGAAAAAACATTGTATGAATGTTAAAAAAGTATTAAATATAGAATATATAAATTGAATTAAAATCATCCAAAAAGATTTATTTTTATAATTTATTGTTTGAAAATTCATTTTTTTATAAGAAAATTGTTTTCATAAAAACTATTTCCTTTATTTTAACATGGTTTTTTCATTTTTCAATTTAATTGGAAAAATAATAATTCATTATATATAAATTTGTAAACCATATACATTCATAAATTATATAATCTATTCAAATCCTCATTTCCAATGGCATGTTTATATTTATCATATTAAAAATTGGAATTTTAATAGTTTTTCAAGCTTCATATAATCACAGTGTTACGTGTTACATAAGATACATTGTGTGTTGTTTGTAACAAAAGATAAACTCTTTATATCATGTTATCAAAGATAATTTTTTTATCTCACAATAATATTGGTGTTTCAGGAAACAAAAACAATATAAATGATTAAATTTATTTTAAAACAATATTTCCCCAAATATATGGGAGTTACATTCTACCCCATTAAAATAACTTTCTGTTTTAAAATTAATTACTTTGATACCAACAAATTAGGGATATTATGCATCATTCCATCACTAGTTTTCTACACAACTTCCTTAATATGGTGGTTTCATGATAAAAAGTTGACCAGTTGAGTGGTCTGGTTTATATATCATTATTCATATGTTCCATAATATCAGTTAATTATCCCTCTTAATAAATTCCATGCTCCAATAGTACAACATCTGAGTTTTTTATTTATAGTAAATCAGGTATATACTTCCTCTATAAAGGAACCAAAAACATATCTTAAACATGAGAGAAGATTTTTTTTTTGTTTCAAGTGAAAAGTTATAGACCTGATTTTTTCAGAATACTAATAGAGCCAGGTCATAGAATTATTTTATATCATAAGAACAATTTCATAATTTTGTTGTGGGTTGACCATTTTAAACTTCATCTCTTAATCATATAAATGAAAATATATTTTTTATACCTAAATCACTAATGGATCAAAATTTCCATAATATAATGATAAGTCATCTTATTTGTCATTAATTATCATCAAAATGAAATTGGTTAGCACTGGTTATCAAATATTCCAAAAATCATCATATGGTAAAATAATGCATTATTCTATAAAACGCCTTCCCATGTTCATCTTAACCCATTCCATAAATTATCATCATTATGACCCATATATAATTCAAAATTTATAATTAATATCACATACTTTACCAAATTCAGCATTAAATAGGTCATATATTTAACCATAACATATCAATCACAATAATTTCCATAAAAACTCTATAAAAACATACCTTATTTTAAAAACTATATACTTCCTCATTCCCCAAATAAAATAACATATTATATAATCTAATATATAAATAAAAAAAATTAAAATTAATTAATGATATCATAAAATAGATTTTCATTATATCACTAATCATTTTCAGTGTCTTTGATAATACCCAATATATTTTATTCATATCAATAAATTATTTATACAAAGTAAAAAATAATTTCTCAAAATTAGTGACATATTAAAGGATATCATTCCTTAATCATGTGTTTTTTTAAATATAAACTTGCTATTGAATAATTTTTTTGGGTCACCAATAACATTCAACATATTCTTGTAAACCCTTATTAGAAAATATATACAGAATAATCATTATATAGTTTTTAATTCATGAATTACAATACATAGACACTTTAATTATTGAACACTATTCTTTATCCATTATCTAGATTTATCATCTTATTATTTAATTCCCCTTTACTATAATATGAAATAATAATCATGTATTAAAAATCACCAACCTCAATTAATGCATTATTATTAAATTTAACAAAATAAATAATATTAGAATTTCAAAAAACATTTTTAAATCAATTTTAATGTATTTATCATAAATAATATAACCATTAATCATAAAACCTTTCTGACTCCCTTTCCAAAAATTCCCCCAAGAAAATTGATTCATATTTTTTCCATAATTTAAAAATTTATAACATTCATCCACTTATAATACCTTAGATATACCAATATTCCCATTAATTTAATTAAATGGAGATTTTATTTTTTTCCTTCAGAACATTCTTTTTCAATGCCATTATTGGGAAAATATAAACCTGTAAAGACCCGGAAATTTCAAGGAAATTTTTTTTCTAAATTTTCTTTGGGATTTTACAAGAACGTAGTTTCTGACGGCGCGTGATTCCGAGTCCCGGTGTGCCCGGAATCATTTTCTGAAGTTTAGCTCGGGTACGTTCAGTGAATGAACGAGCGGGTTTTTCTAACTTCTAAACTGGTGCTTGGAATCGAATTCCGAGGGCACCGATGGAATCGCAGCACCGGTATTTGCTTAGAAACCCCTTTTTCAGAGTTGCGTTTTCTCGGGAGTGGTTTTTAATTTTTTGGGGGTTAAGTGAAGAAATTAAAATAAAGTGGTGCGATAAATTTATTTTATTTCACTTAAAGACACTTAAAGCTACTTAAGCTGGGTTGAAGCGGATAGGGTGCAATCCAAAATATCCAACCCTCTTGGTAGGATATTTGTGAGGTGGGGCCCGTACGAGCCCCACCGTTTCTTTTCCTCTAAGTAACGCACCTGCACCCCCTCTTAATGTCAAGTCAACTCCTGCGTTTAATAAGTTATTAAACGCCGCTATTAATTTTGGGGGATTTAAGCGTTGCATTTAATCCAATTGGATTAACTGTTTTAATCTTATTAAATGCAAACTTATGACTTGGTTAATAAAATAAGAGATACACTTATTTTTTTGGGGGGTTAGCTTGTCAAGAGGATTTTGGGAGAAAGATCCAAGGCTTGAGGTTCTTCATTATTCGATGAAGAATGCGAAGAACGCCGCCCTCCGATGAAGGTCGACAAAAATGCCGGATCCTCAGAGATCGACGACGTGACGTCGACGATCCCCTACCCGCGACGCTTTCTTCCACGACGAGAAAATCTGCGATGAACCCTCACTCGACGACGCTTGAGGTAGGGATTTAATTTTGAGAATAGTATCTTTACCCATGGATGTTTCCTTTTGAAAAATAAGAACGCGGATCAACTCAATATTAAGTTGATCCGCGAAGAGTATGTTTGCGGGTTAGAAATTTTTGTTTTGAGGGAAAAAACTGTTTTGGGTTGTTTTCTTTTGCCCATGAGAACAACAAATCGTTGTTTTTCTCTGTCCTTTGGGCCGTTTGTCACCAACTAACGGGAGGAGGTCGGACCGCACGAACACGACCGACTCTCCTTCCCCTTTGTTGTTTTGATTCATTGCGGCACGAACAAAGGCGTCGCGGTGCAAAGACACCGCGTAGACACGAGAATGAATGCGGTGAAGGAGCGCGGAGCCGTCGCGCCGCGCCGTTGGGGCCGAACGAAACCGCGGGCGGATTCGTGCCCGAGGAGGTGATTTTAAGACCCCATTGTTTGTTGTAGACGTGATGATCAACAGACGATGATGAGGTGGGACGCAATGGCATTTTGAATCCTTTTCAGTGATCTTCGGCTCTAAGGAGGACCACCGGCGCATACAGAATTGAAATCGGACCACCGGAGCAACTCCGGTGGTCCGCGGAAGACACAGCCGGCGCGACGGCGGCGGCGGCTGGAGGCGGTGGCTGTCGATAGACCCGCGACCGCGCGGGTCCGGCGAGACACGGGACGCGGCCCTGCCGCGTCCGCTGACCAAGGGCGGCCCCACGCGGGGCCGCATTGTTCACACGCGGGGGCAACACACCCCCCGCGCCGCTCAGCCGTAACCGGCCAAGTCGACCCCGGCGGCCGGGCTGAGTCACGCCCAGGCCGGGCCGGGCCACCCCGGCCGGGCCGGACCCGGACCCGGGTCGAGTCGACCCAGGGGGTCTCGGGCCCGCACCCGCGCCTGCCGGGTCGGGTCGAGCCGGTTCGAGCCGACCTAGGGGGTCTGGGGCCGGGTCAGTCGAGGCCCGAAACCCTCGTTTTCGGACCCATCACGGTCATTCGACCATATATTGAGCTGTAGACCTCCGATCGATGCACCGTCATTGGCGATGCGATCCATGGATCGAGGCGGTCGTATTGTTATATCGCACTAAATGTTTCAGAACACTTTGGGTTCGGCCGGGTTGGTTCGGATACAAAACCAAACGGGCCCTCGGAGCAGAAACCCTTATATCTTGAGCTCTGGACGTCCGATTGACGTGCTGTAGACTTTGTTGGATTCCTCTAAGTGAGAAGGATCTTTTGGCTTACTCCGCTCGAGGATTTGATGTCGTCGGAGTGCGGTCGGGTTGATTCATTCATGAAACCAACCGGGCCCCTGGAACGAGAAAGCCAATAACTCACAGACCGAGCGTCTGATTGACGCGCCGTCTGTCTCGTTGAATTCCTCTTGATGAGACGGAAATTTTGGAATACTTCTCCTGAGTTTTGGTTGTTGTTAGATAGTGGCCGGGTTGGATTGTACCTGAAATCCAATAGGGCCCTTGGAACGGAAAAGCTGTTATCTTTCAGACCAGACGTCCGTTTGACGAACCGTCAGCGGCGTCGGTGATGTCGTTGGGAAAGGGTCCCTATGAGTATACCCTATGAGAGTCCGAGGTACAGTTGAGATACGGCTGGGTTGGTTCGCTCATGAAACCAACCGGGCCCCTGGGACGAAAAGACTAATAATAACTCACAGACCGGGCGTCCGATTGACGTGCCATCTATTGCGTTGAGACCCCTATGACGAGGCGGTCCTTTGAGATACTTCTTCGTGGGACTTTGAGATAATTGGAGTATCGACCTATAGCTTGTGGAGCAGACCCTCTCAATCACGAGCGTGCGGAGTACAGAGACCGTGTAGCCGACTGAGACCTGACGACTGCATGACCGACTCGACTTGGAGTGAGTCGACTAGCCCAGTGGATGAATCACTACTTTGTGAGGTGCAGACCCATTGTGGACGGAGCCCTACCTGTGTGACAGTGCAGACCCGCGGTACTCATCTGGAGAGTACCTCTGCAGGCTACTAGGGGGTGTGCACTACTGTGTTTGGGTGACATACCCCGGCGGGAAACACTACTGTGTTTGGGTGGCTGACCCGCGGTACTCGACAAGAGAAGTACCTTAACAGTCATAGGTTAGTGACCAGTACCTCGGAGTCATGACATGACCACTGTACACTCCAGAGATGGAGCTCTTCTGCAGTTACGGTTTCGATAATAAAAATCCTGGTTTGAGCTAAGTCTATGACCTTTGTGTTTCCTCATTATTGAGATGGGTTACTTGATATCTTAGGTATATGTATGGGAATATACCTGGGTAGTGGTTATCCGTTGATTTCATAACCCCTGTGTTTCCTCATGATTGAGATGGGTTACTTGATAACTTAGGTATATGTATGGGCATATACCTAAGTAGAGGTTATCTGTTGAGATCTTCTTTGTGGTTATCTTTGTTGGTTTTAGTGAGACCTTGAGGGTCTCGGGGTCCCTACTGAGTATCGTTATACTCACCCCTGCACGGGCTATGCCCGCACCTCATTGTGTTGGTTGCAGACGACGGGCAGTGCTGACAGAGGCCGAGTGTTTGAGGACTGGACGGTACCCGGAGGTGGAATACACACCGAGTCAGTACCCGGAGGTGGACTACACGACAAGTCAGTATCCGGAGGTGGACTTCACGACGAGAAAACACTCAGAGGAGGTTGACGGGCGAGAGAGTTGTGGAGGCTATCTGTGCCTACCCTTCAGGTAAGATCCGTGGTGGACGATCTAGGAGCTGCGCCATCTGTACCTACCCTTCTGGTAGGATCCGAGGAGGATGTACCAGGAGCCACTTCTGTCCTTCCAGCTGTTGTATTTTTCTGTTTTACTTTGTTCAATTGTAGTTGTACTTTCTTTTGGGTTTGTATTCTGGCCCATTTACCTTTCAGCACTTCTCTTTTTTCCTTAGTGTTTTACTTCCGCTTGTTCTCTGTGGTGTTTACTTTTATAAAGGCAATGCCTTCCCAGTTATAAGGATTTACACCTTTGGTGCTAATCGCCAGCCCCTGGCCTATGGAAGGCGGGTTTGGGGTAGTCATGACACGAGCCCCGAGGATGGGTCGTGACAAATTTGTATCAGAGGATTCGGTTCTACCGCAGAACTTATAACTTTGATATTTTCTTTATGTGAAGAAAACGTGTTAAGGGTACCAAGTGTGGTCTTCAGTTCAGGGAGTCCAGTGTTGGTGCGGGCGCCCGACGTATCCATACACCAGGACCCTGACAACTGAATTCTGACTTTGTGCACGAAAACACTGATTGCATGTGTGTTTCCAGAAGTTTTATTTAAATATCAGCTCAAACTAGGTCAGCTCACCAGGTATAATCGTTTGACTATGTCACGTTGTTTCTTTCAGGATGCCTTTTCTCAGACAACCAGCTAGAGCCCAGAGGGATGTGCGTACTGACAGCCTGTCGAGCGACGAGGCTTCGGTACAGGGCCCTCTTGTAGTTGAGGCACCAGCGGTACTACCATACGTTGGGCCACCGATGCCACCAGCCCCAGCAGTAGGCAATGCATGCCACTTGAGTGCACTGCACGAGTTCCAGCGCCAGAGGCCATCCAGGTTCCGGGGAGAGACAGACCCGCAGGTGGCTGAGGATTGGATGGAGGCTGTGGTGAGAGTCTTCAGGCTAGTGGGGACACTGGTAGACATCATGATGATCTTTTCTACCAGCCTTTTTTAGGCAGTAGCAGGTAGGTGGTGGAGACACTTGTTCCAGTTTTGCAAAGGGATGACCTTCACATGGGAAGACTTCAACACCTTCTTCAGGGTGGAGTTTATGCCAGTAGCTCTACACCCCGAGCATTTACAGAAGCTTCTGCCTTTGCCGCAGGGTTTTCGATTAGTAGCCGAGTCATTTGTGGGTAGTAGACAGATGATGTAGAGGTCCAGGAGGACAAGACCAGCCGTTGGGCGATCTCTGGTTGTAGGATCGGTGGGGCGGGGCACCCGGGTTGGGGTCAGATCCAGGCATGCCAGAAACGGACAGTGTTTCTCCTCCGGTAGAAAGGGTCACCTGGCACGTGACTGTCCGACTCCTCGTACAGTTGATCCGCAGGCTTTGGAGGAGCCACCGAGGTAGAAGCAGCGGCTGGTGCTTGAGAAATAGCCGAGCAGTGGACAAGGCAGTAGAGCTCTGGGAGCAGGTGGATAGGAGAGGAACTAGTGGATACATCCCTTATACTTCTAGTTCCATGTTGCTGTGGTATTCGTGTCTTTGTACTATGAGCTTCAATAATAAAAAGACACTTATCATTGTGATGTTTGCTTTCCTGTCCTTTTGTTTGGTTGATACTGAGTGGTCCCGGTTAAAACTGTTGACTTGACCATCACTTTCGAGATTTCTACTAGAGGAGACCCAGTGACCTCACACTGATACAGACAGTCTGACTCGAACATTGGAGGCGAGAGTGACAGTTGGATCTCTTAGTAGTTATGTCGAGGCCTTACGATGTCATTCATGTCGTGAATGCGTCATTCATGTCAGGATTGACTGTATTAGGCAATGGGTGTGGTTCATCCAGGGGATGAGACCAAGTTTCTCTTTTCGGTAAAGGAGAAATTTTTAGTAGCTCTTTCAGATCATATGCAATGAAGGTACAGATCATCCAGGAGCGGATGAAGACTACACAGTGCAGTAAGAAACAGGAAACCGGATCCAGTCATAGAGACTCGAGCGTGTTAAATGTTTAAAGAAGAGGAAGCTTTAAGGAGAGATGAGTCTGCGGAACAGCAGACGTGGAGGCAGAGCTAGGAGAACAGCATGAGGTGGTGTACAACTTAACATGCTACAACCACCCGCCTTAGTTATCCCCGCCAAGCTCAGGGTGCTGGAGGGTGGAGGAAGAGTGCGGTTGCATGCAGTCAAGGAGTGTGACCCAATGGCTCTAAAAATGATTCAACGGACAGTCTGTGTCCACTACTAGATGTTGTAGTAACATACGTCGATATGAACCATTCCTTGCTTTCGCAAATCTTGTTCCAGACCTAGAGTTTCCGGAATCCGTGGACTTGACCCTCACGTCTGGAGATACCTTGGGAGGAGACTCGATAATCACACTTACGCCGACGGTGTGGTCATACCCTCGAGCCGAGAGTTTCGGTTAGAATCTCTTGGTGGTAACATCGAGGCCTTAAGACGTTTGTTTGAGTATGGAATGGGAAATAACTGTTCATACTCAAATTGACGGTTTTAGGAAAACGTCGGGATGGAATTTCCTTGGTCGGAGAAAAGGAAACCCCAGGAAGCACAGGATAAACTCATTCACAGGAGGGTGCGACCAATCACTCTTGAGTCGGTCAACCATACCCTCATGGTAGAAATTGTTTTGATTTCCAGTTCTAACAGGAATTGGAGACCTCTGGAGATCAAGGATGAAGATCACGTCCTTATACGGGTCTCACCTCGGCGAGGTTTATGGAGATATGACCAAGGCGGAAAGTTATCTCCGAGGTTCAGCGGACCTTCTTAGGTCCTCAGCTAGGTAGGCGGGGTGGTTTACCGCTTGACCCATCCACCTCAGTTGCACTAGGTGCATGAAGACTTCCACGTATCTCAGTATAGGAGATACGTGCTCGACCCTTCGCATATCATAAACCATGGGGAGCTGGACGATGGCGATTGGGTGACTTTCACGGAGGTTCCAATGGGGATCGAGGATCAATAGGGGTGGTCCTACGAGGGTGTTAGATTCCTCGGGTGTGCTTTCACTGGCATTACGGGAGTCTCCAGGTAAGCACATGGGAGCGGAAGGCTCAGATGCGTGCTCAATACCGATTTTGTGACCCTAGTTGGTGTTAAAGCTTTACGAGGACGTAAAGCCCTGTGGTAGGAGTAATGTAAAGACCTAGAAATTTCAAGGGAAATTTTTTTCTAAATTTTCTTTGGGAATTTACAAGAACGCAGTTTCTGACGGCGCCTGATTCTGAGGCCCGGTGTGCCCGGAATCATTTTCCGAATTTTATCTCGGGTACGTTCAGTAAACGAACGAGCGGGTTTTTCTAACTTCTGAACTGGTGCTCGGAATCGAATTCTGAGGGCACTGATGGAATCGCAGCACCGGTATTTTCTTAGAAATTCCTTTTCCAGAGTTGCGTTTGCTCAGGTGTGGTTTTTAATTTGTGGGGTTAAGTGAAGAAAATAAAATAAAGTGGTGCAAAAACTTTATTTTATTTCACTTAAAGCCACCTAAAGCTACTTAAACTGGGTTGAAGCGAATAGGGTTCAATCAAAAATATCCTACCCTCTTAGTAGGATATTTGTGAGGTGGCACCTGCACAAGCCCCACTGTTTCTTTTCCCCAAAGTAACGCACCTGCACCCCCTCTTAATGTCAAGTCAACTCTTGCGTTTAATAAGTTATTAAATGCCCCTATGAAATTTGGGGGATTAAAGCGTTGCATTTAATCCAATTGAATTAACTATTTTAATCTTATTAAATGAAAACATATGACTTGGTTAATAAAATAAGAGATACACTTATTTTGATTGGGGGGTAGCTTGTCGAGAGGATTTTGGGAGAAAGATCCAAGGCATGATGTTCTTCCTATATCGACGAAGAACGCGAAGAACGCCACCCTCCGACGAAGGTCGACAAAAACTCCGGATCCTCGGAGATCGACGACGTGACGTCGACAATCCCCTACCCGCGATGCTTTCTTCGGCGACGAGAAAATCCGTGACGAACCCTCGCTCGACAACGCTTGAGGTAGGGATTTAATTTTGAGAATAGTATCTTTACCCATGGATGTTTCCTTCTAAAAAATAAGAAAGCGGATCAAATCAATTTTAAGTTGATCCGCGAAGAGTATGTTTGCGGGTTAGCAATTCTTGTTTTGTGGGAAAAAACTGTTTTGGGTTGTTTTCTTTTGCCCATGAGAACAACAAATCCTTGTTGTTCTCCGTCTTTTGGGCCGTTTGTCACCAACTAACGGGAGGAGGTCGGACCGCACGAACATGGCTGACTCTCCTTCCCCTTTGTTGTTTTGATTCATTGCGGCACGAACAAAGGCGGCACGGTGCAACGGCACCATGCAGACATGAGAATGAACGCAACGAAGGAGCGCGGCGCCGTCGCGCCGCGCCGTTGGGGCCTAACAAAACCGCGGGCGGAGTCGGGGCCGAGGAGGTGATTTGAAGACCCCGCTGTTTGTTGTAGACGTGTAGATCGACAGATGATGATGAGGCGGGCCACAATGGCACTTTGAATCCTTTGCAGTGATCTTCGGCTCCCGGGAGGACCACCGGCGCAGACGAAATTTAAATCGGACCACCGGAGCAACTCCGGTGGTCTGCGGAAGACTCTGCCGGCGCGCCCCGCCGGCACGGCGGCGTTGGCGGCCGGAGGCAGCGGTCGACAGACCAGCGACCGCACGGGTCCGACGAGACACGGGATGCGGCCCTGCGGCGTCGGCTGACCAAGGGCGGCCCCACGCGGGGTCGCGGTGTTCACACACGGGGACAGCACGCCCCCCGCGCCGCTCGGTAGTAAACGGACGAGCTGACCCCGGTGGCCGGGCCGCGCCTGCCGGGTCAGACCTGGACCCAGGTCGGGGCGACCCGGTTCGGGCCGGCCCAGGGGGTCTCGGGCCAGGACGGTCCGGGCCCGAAACCCCCATTTTCGGACCCCTCGCGGTCATTCGTATATATCTTTAGCATTAGTCCTCCGATCGATACACCGTCAGCGGAAATGCGATCTTTGGATCGAGACGGTCTTTTCGGTATATCGCACTCAAAGTTTCAGAGCACTTTGGGTTTGGCCAGGTTGGTTCGGATACGAAACCAACCGGGCCCTCGGAGCGGAAACGCTTATATCTTGAGCTCTGGACGTCCGATTGACCTGTCGTTGACTTTGTTGGATTCCTCTAAGTGAGATGGATCTTTTGGCGTACTCCACTCGAGGTTTGGATGTCGTCGGATTGTGGTCGGGTTGATTCGCTCATGAAACCAACCGGGCCCCTGGAACGAAAAAGTCAATAACTCATAGACCGGGTGTCCGATTGACGCGTTGTCTGTCTCGTTGAATTCCTCTTGATGAGAAGGAACTTTTGGCATACTTCGCCCGAGTTTTGGTTTCGGTTGGATAGTGGCCGGGTTGGATTGTACCCGAAATCCAACCGGGCCCTTGGAACAGAAAAGTTGTTATCTTTCAGACCAGTCGTCCGTTTGACGAACCGTCAGAGGCGTTGGTGATCTCGTTGAGAAAAGGTCCCTATGAGTATACCCTATGAGATTTTGGGGTACAGTTGAGATACGGCCAGGTTGGATTGCTCATGAAACAAACCGGGCCCCTAGGACGAAAAGGCTAATAACTCACAGACCGGGCGTCCGATTGACGCGCCGTCTGTTGCATTGAGACCCCTATGACGAGGCAGTCCTTTGAGATAATTCTTCATGGGACTTTTAGATACTTGGAGTATTGACCTGTAGCTCATGGATCGGACCCTCCCAGAGACGAGCGTACAGAGTATGGAGACCGTGTAGCCGACTGAGACCTGATGACTGCTTGACCGACTCGACTAGGAGTGAGTCGTCTAGCCCAGTGGACGGAGCACTACATTTTGAGGTGCAGACCCATGGCAGACGGAGCACTACCTGTGTGACAGTGCAGACCCGCAGTACTCATCCGAAGAGTAACTCTGCAGGCTACTAGGGGGTGTGCACTACTGTTTTTGGGTGACATACCCCGGAAGGAACCACTACTGTGTTTGGGTGGCTGACTCGCGGTACACGACAGGAGGAGTACCTCAGCAGTCTTAGGTTAGTGAGCAGTACCTCGGAGTCATGACAGGACCACTGTACACTCCAGAGACAGAGCTCTTCAGTAGTTACGGTTTTGATAATAAAAATCCTGGTTTGAGCTGAGTCTATGAACTTTGTGTTTACTTATGATTGATATGGGTTACTTGATAAATTAGTTATATGTATGGGTATATACCTGGGTAGTGGTTATCCGTTGATTTCATAACCCTTGTGTTTCCTCATGATTGAGATGGGTTACTTGATAACTTAGGTATATGTATGGGCATATACCTAAGTAGAGGTTATCTGTTGTGATATTCTTTGTGGATATCCTTGTTGGTTTTAGTGAGACCTTGAGGGTATCGGGGTCCCTACTGAGTATCGTTATACTCACCCCTGCATGGGCTATGCTCGCACCTCGTTGTGTTGGTTGCAGATGACAGGCAGTGCTGACGGAGGCCGAGTGTTCGAGGACTGGACGGTACCCGGAGGTGGACTACACGACGAGTCAGTACCCGGAGGTGGACTACACGATGAGTCAGTATCCGGAGGTGGACTTCACGGCGAAACGAAACTCGGAGGAGGTTGACGGGCGAGTTGGTTGTGGTGGCTATATGTTCCTACCCTTTAGGTAGGATCCGTGGTGGACGATCCAGGAGCTGCGCCATCTATACCTACCCTTTAGGTAGGATCCGAGGAGGACGACCCAGGAGCCACTTCCGTCCTTCCAGCTGTTGTCTTTTTCTGTTGAACATTGTTCAGTTGTAGTTATACTTTCTTTTGAGTTTGTATTCTGACCCATTTACCTTTAAACACTTCTCTTTGTACTTAGTGTTTTACATTCGCTTGTACTCTGTGGTGTTTACTTTTATAAAGGAAATGCCTTCCCAGTTATCAGGATTTACACCTTTGGTGCAAGTCGCTATCCCCAGGCCTATGGAAGGCGGTCTTGGGGTAGTCACGGCACGGGCCCCAAGGACGGGTCGTGACAAAACCACCTTCTTTTTCATTTAAAAAATTCATTTCTTTTTTTCATCCAAAATTCTAAACATATAAAAAACCAAATATTATTTGTTATGTGGTATCCACCATTCAATAACTCAGTGTAATCTATTATTTTATTATTTTATGAGTCCATGAGTTAGTTATTGTGCATGTTATTAATAATATATAATGATAATTGATTAGTTATAATCATAAGATCATTCAATCCATTCATTGTATGATTTGGTTTCCATCAAAACATTGTAAATCACTTTTAACATTAACCTAGTTCATTATACTTCTCTCAATTGAATAAAACCAGAAAGCATAGTTTGTCACATTATAATACTAGTGTGAAAACACATAATCATGAAAAATAACTTATTGGATGTCTATAAAATTAAACCATATTTTAAAAATGTGGCCCATTGGTTTAATGTAGATCATTTATTGGCGCCATCAATTTAAATCTTTCTTTATGATTCATGAATATTTGGTGAATTTTCAATGCATATCCCTTGAGAGTTTCAAACCAACTATGTATATAGTTATATTATAATAATCAAGTTAGAAATTATGTCTAGCTTAATGCACCATATTTCAGAGTTATTACCCCTATGTACCTCTATGCAATAGCCACATATATTGTAGTGTCTAGAAAGGTATGTAAATTCCTGGGAACCACTTACTCTATCCATTACCAAAAAATCTAGTACATTTTAATCTATTCACTCATCATTAGACTTGTACCTCATCATATCCCAATAAATATACCCAGAAATATATCTATGGGTCTCATTAATTTGTTATCATCATTTTTTCCAATGGTTAACTAATCCTTACACTGATGAAAACTATATAGGCAAAACCTCATCATACATAAACATTAGATATTATTAGATTAATATTTCTAACATTACATAATGTCCCTCTCCATAATAATTTATGTCTAGTTCCATTGGAAAAATTGTCACATAGATAATCCATCCATAATTGTTCAACTCCATCAACCAATATGTTCTCAATAACTATAACACCTATTTGACATATCATACATAATATCTTTCTTTACATCAAGGGGAAATAAAACATAAGGAAGGCTGCTCAAAGAGTATTAGAAATGGTAAATAATGGATATATCATTGATCATTTAAGAATAAAAAAATAAAATGGTTAAGAGGACATAATATTAAAATTTGAAAAATATAACCTACATATCACATATCATAAAATTATGTCCTTGAATTAATATTGGTATTTTATAATACATGGATCATAATGAATCAAAGAACATGATCCATGATAATATAATACTAGTATTATAAATTGATTTATCGAATAAATATAATAATAAGAAATTTATTTCCTTAATAGTCAATGATTGTTTACAAAACTATCATAGGGTAATGGGTTCACTACCCCAAACCATTATTGTAGTGAATGTTCACACTAATGTCTATCATAGTGGAAAAATTACCTTACTGAACTTTCTTCAATCCTTATTCCTATCAGGTTTATCTCATGATATAAAAATATTTACTAAATGAGTTATAGGGAGATATTATTACCACCTATCATTAATATGATGTAACTACCATAATTGGTTATAAGGTAACCACCATCACATAATGAAAATCATAAAATGTGTTATATAAGATCATAAAGCATTCATAATATCAGAACCCATGAAAATAAATGGGTTCTATAATTATTTCATCATAACATAACATGTTCAAAATAAATAGGTTTCATAATCATTCCATCATTTCAAAAAATTTAAATCCTGTAAAAAGAAGTAGGATACATAAGTGTTTTATCATGGTATAACATGTGTATTAAGAATGGGGTTTTTAAACATAATTTTTTCATAATAAAAATCCCTCTAGAGAATGAATAAGTGTTTTATACATGAATCATATCCCTAGAAGTTCATAAGTAATATTAAAGAATAACATCTAAGATAGAAAATTATTTCGAAATATCATTTAGATAATTTATTGAACAAAATAGAATCTCTACATAAAAAACATTTTGTAGTATAAAACATTTTTAAAATCACATTTTAACCTAGAATCATTTAAGGTAATTATTAATGATCATTTGTAACCTTTATTGAGTAAAATTAAATTTATACATTTGAATGTTTTAAAAAAACATTTTAAAAAATTCTTTTAATTAAAAATATGATTTGAAACTGATATATTAATCATTGATATGTATCGAATTCATGAGAGAAAAAATTACATACAAATAAAAAAAATCAATTAATCATTTTGGTTAAATCCAAACAAGGTTTTTAAAAAAACTACATGAATATTCCATTTCAAGAACTTTTTAGAAGTAGAATATGGTTAGAAATTTATTTTATAAATCATTCATTTCCAATTAATAACATTTTTTTAAAAACAGTTTTATAAAAAATTCTAAATATATGAAAAAATGATTTCAACCAAAGAGAGAAATATAGTCTGTTTTTTGTAAAAAAAAATTATTTTGATACACGATTATAGAAAGAGATGAAGATGAATAGAAAAAAATTCATTCTCATGAAATAAAAGAAGGATAATAAGTTTACATTGTATCTTGATATATAGAATATAATATTTTTTCCTCAAAAACATTTCCAAAAATAATTGTGATAAGTGATGAGGTTGTATTATAAAATATTTATCACTTGAGTAACATTGAATCATATTCACCTTAGTGAATAAAATTAAATAAAAGATAAAATATCATTAAAACAAATAAATTAATCATATTACATGTAATAAATTATGTATATAAAACCCATAAAATGTGATAGTTTCATAAAACAACATATGTCTTGAGGAAGGAAAATTGTGAAACAAATCCCATGACGATTTGGTAACTCTTGAAACTTAAATCCCATGACAGGGAGATCACAAAATGTATATGTAAATCCAAATAATTTATTTTACTTATCATAACGTACATTAATTTCTAGTATTTAAATCAAATAAAATAAATATGAGGAGAATACATAATGTGTCTCAGATTAGTAAAAAGTAACATGTAAATACCTTACCATAAGTATTGAATTTATTCATACACATTCAAACAAATTTTATTATAAATATTAGTATATTATTAAAAAATAAATTAACCATAATTATATATATCATACCATATATTTCTTTCTTATTATATTTTATAACCTATTTATTATCAAATATTTTATGAAATCACATATTGGGGAATAATAGTTTGTTTTTCATGTATGATTTTATTTTTTATTTTTATCCTTTTAATTTTATCATATTTCAATAATATCCATAATTTAAAAAATTATATACATATCATATATATTTATTATAAATATATTTATATAAATTCATTATAATTATGTATATAAAATCTAATACACCAATCATGGATATGGTAGGTCGTACGTATGCATAAACATTTTATTCGATTCCTGGATTGAGGAAATGAAAAAAAGGTGACTAATATATTACCATCTTAGATCCATTTTGATAAAAAATATATCATATATATTAATCAAGTTTACCCTAATTACCTTACATGGAATGTTTTAGTTAAAAATGAATCGTATCACTCCATAAGCCAATAGTTTTCCATACACAAGCTAGACATTATCATATTTTATAAAAAATTGAATGTACGAAGGTATATAAGATATTAAAATACAAAATGTATAATTATATTATAAATATAAAATATAAATGTTATATGCTTCCTTATATACATCTATGAGAAGTAGTGATGGAAAATAAATTACAAAAAGTATGTAATTTGAAAAATCATAGAATGACTTCTTTAATAAAAATTAAAAAGATAATTTTTTTAAAAAAATTACCTTAATAACTCATTTAATAAAATTGAAAACATTAATTAAACCATTTTAACAAAAATATTGATATTAAATAGAAATCATTTATATTTAAAATAAGATAAAATATCATTATTACTTATAAACAACATTATTGATTTTTCTTTATTGAATTACGGAGTAAATTGGAGCAATAAAAATAAAAAAACAATCATTAACATAGGAGAATAAATGGGGTCTGTTTCAGGATAATACTATTATATTACATCCCCCAAATGAACATTGAAAAAAAACTATCTTGAAATGAATTTATTTATAATATGAAGCTTTAAATGCATTGTTAAATTTTTAATCAGTTATTTTTTTCAAGAGTATGACATAGATATTTAAAAGTAATAAATGATATGATTTAATATTATAAAAATTAATTTATGAGTCAGTATGTACACCATAATATTAAATCATGGTGTATAATGTTGAAAATGTTACAAAAAATGAGGTTGAGACAAATAGAACACCATCAAATATAATAAAAATCAAGTTTGTAATTAATCAATGATGTAATTATGTGAATGAATTGTTCCAAGTGTGTCTTCATTTCCCTATGGATATATGACAATTTAAATTTATAAGACTCAAACTATGATACTAAAAATAATTATACATATAGTATTATGATAGTTTTATTTCAAACCCACAAAGATAATGAATTAGTTTAATTATGTTTTAAAAATATTTAATTTTTCTATATTGCAGAAATTAGTGACAAAACATTAGTTTGATTAATTAAAATTAACAAAAAATAGATATATTGATCGGTTTGGAAATAGATTTTGAAAGCGAACCAAGGTTTTTTGATTTATGGTTATAGGGAAATTATATTTTTAGAAAATCAGTTGGTTAATTCATGAATGGTGTTAGAGTCAAGAGGTGGAAAATCTATTGGCTATGATATCTCATCCATACATGGAAATACAATATTTCCCAAGGTTTTGTAATTTTGGGTGTTGTTTAATCATATTTGTCTCGATATTATTTTTAAACATTATTTCCTCCAATGTTGAAAATGATTATTCCTTTTTTAGGATTGTATGTTTTACAATTTTACTGTTTCTTTTTTATTCCATTATCAATATCCATTATATAAGAAAACAGAAGGGATAATATGTTTACTATTAGTGGAAACAAACCATATAAATGAATAAATGAGATAAAATAAATTCAATGCACCATCACCCTTCTATTTACATTACCAAGGAACATGGATGGTTTACCCCCACATCCTAGTGATAAGATGACAAGAGTAAAGGATAACAATAAACAATAAATAAAACTTCAAATGAACTTTGGGAAGGTTCAACATCTCACTCTGAGCATCAGTTTTCGGTGGATATAGTTCTGAATCCTCCCACAAAAATGGCCTAGACATGATTATATAAGATTCTAATAGGCTTTAGAATTAAGGAATTCAATAATGTAATGGTCCAATTATGGTATGGAGAAAGTTTGACAACAAATATATGGTCAAAAATTGATGTTTTGTTGAATTTGGAATGGTGACTCCCATCTAGACCATTTACATGTCGTGTACTATTTTTAAACCTCGTGTAATCCTATAATTTTAAACGTCCATTGAATTAGGAATAAATCCTCAGAAAACATATCTTGAAAAAATTCCCTTATTGTAATGTGAATACCCAATGTGAGATTAAATTTCATTGCATGAAATGGTTTCAAGACTTGTTCTTCTAGTGATGCTTCATCTAAATAATTCATGATTTGTAATTACACTACACGTCATGTAATCATTCTTCCCCCTATTTTCCAGAATTTTTTGGCTTCAAAAATCTAGTGTTATTCCGTGAGATAATCCCACAATATTAAGTGACTTTTAGATCCATTATTCACCCCTTTTGATTCCATTTTCATAAATTCATTATTTCCTTCCAAAATTAGTAAAACAATTGATGTTGTTCCAATATATGCAAGATTTTTCATTTATATAAATAAATCAACAATATAAGACAGTATAAAATGTATAAATGATATAAAAATATTAGTGAACTTATAAAAATACAAATAAAAAATTATAAATTTAAAATAAAAAAATTTATAGATCCCCTCACTTATAATCATGTCAAAATAATGATGGGAAATTGTAATGTATAACCGAACGAATGAAGATTCGTCTATGAAATACCATACCACATGGTAATATTAAAATAAAATACACATGGATAAATTAAAATGAATATTATCTTAAAAAATCATTTAGTATGAATGATTAGTAATAAAATATTTAAAAAAGTAATTATATACACTATTTTTATTAATTAGGTGCATAACATTTACATATTTTTCAATGAAACAAAATTTAGATTAAGTCCCTTAACATAGTTTTGACTCATCACATATATTCATTATATTCCTGAATAATAATAATATGTAAAATTTTTACTTTATTGAAAAACGTTTTCAGTTTTTGTATTAATTATATTTTATTTAATACCAGTTTATGATTAACTAATTAATAAATCATTTTCCCGTTGGATGTTTTGACAATATCAAATTCATATATCAAAATGACTTCAGTTGTTTGACTATGGAAAAATGTCCATTATTTAATAATAATTAGAATAATAACTTTGAAATAATAATAATTTATATATATCAATTTTATTTTTTTAACAAACCAAGAGATATGCTTAGAAAAACTGAACTACATTACAATCACAGAGATGGTACGTCATATGTATGCATGAGTAACGTTTCCATTTTTCAAAGATCATGATATAATGAACATGAGTATTTCATTATCATTTTAGAAAGATCATTATATCATAAATTTCGTATTATTTATCTATATACTGTAATATATATCCACCATTTTAATTGGTTCCCAAAAATGAACCGTGTATACTCATGTGGGTCGTATTCCACATATATAAATTAATGATAGTATCATTTTCAAATGAATGGAAGGTTAATAAATTATATGATATATTTTCATTTAACATTATAACAACGTCATAAATTTCATAAATATATATATTATAAATACATCATTAAAACCTATTGTGAGTGGCGATGATGGAAAATTAATTATATCTATTCACAATGAATTTAGTCCACCCCAATCATGAATAATAATATTACTTCCCATTTTATGGAAGGAATATTGATATAAAATATTCCATTCATATAAAACATTTCAATATATGATAGATACTTATATTATAATATGAACTTTTTTCAGTACAATTTGAATGAAGTGCATGAATAAATAAGACAAAAAAACTCATTTAAGAAAGATACCTAATCTTTAGAAGACCTCTTTTGGTTTACTCCAAAAGTCATCCTAGGATGGTTTTAAAACAATAACATGGCCTTGAATACATGAAAATGGAATTAAGAATGTTATTTGCGCTAGGATTGGCTGAAATAATTCTTTTGAAATGTCAAAAAAGTAGAGATGAGGTTCCCTTTTTTAATTATACGGTTGGGCTCATTTCTAATTTCAAAAAATATTTAATCAATATATATTAATTTTACTTTTAAAAATAAATATGAAATTATTAAATTCTAATAATATATTAATATTATTTAAGATAATATAATTAATTTAAAATTGAATAGTTTTTGAGTAGTTTTTTTACCCCTATCTATTTTTAACCCACTTTAACCATATTTGAAGATTATCATGATAACAATGTTTACTCTTTATGGATCATGATTGATACAATAAATTAATAATTGTAAAATTAATAGACCATGGTGGATATTTTCATCCATTTACCAATCACATGGAAGTATATAATATTTTTATTAATATTAATTCCTTTATATTATTTTTATTTATTATAAAATATTGAAAATTTCATTTTTGGAACTCTTCATTTAATATGACTTTGAAAGCAACATGAAAAACATAAAATTTGAATGTGATTAATTTATACATCACTAAAGGGTTTTATTTTTCTAAAAAAATTATTGAACAAAATTATTTATTAAATATATGTTATTGTAAATATTTATAGTCATTAATAATATTTTTATATTAATTTAATAATTATTGTATTCGCATTGAATAAGAATTTAAGGTAAATATTTCATTAGTAAAAATTAGAAGTAAATTAACATGATTAAAAATTATTTATATTTAGAATTTTTCTCTATAACCTGACATAATTTTTTTCATCATAGTCACAAAATGATATAGTTATTCAAATGAAGAAGGTGAAACTATTTTATTTATATTTTACTCAACTTATATATAGGTCAAATTTTCAAAAATACGGAACCAAGTGCTCACATGTATAGTAATTACATTAAAATGGCTAATTTCCATTAATAAATTAGGATAAAGACCCACACAGGATCCTAGAACAATGTCAGTACATCATCAGACCCACAAAGGATCCTAGAACAACTTCAGTACATCGTCAAACCCACACAGGATCCTAGTACATCGCTAGTACATCGTCAGACCCACAAAGGATCCCAGTACATTTTCATCACATCTCAGTACATTTTTAGACCCACACAAGATCCTAGTACATTTTTAGTACATCATCAGGCCCACAAAGTATCATAGTACAATGTCAGTACTTCGTCAGACCCACTCCAGATCCTAGTACATCATCATAGCCAGCTATAGGGTCCCCACACTAAGCTTTCTCATCTTGAGGAGATTCTGCTCCTCATTATACTGATTGATACTCCCACTGCCACTATGTCCCATGAAGAATTATCCCAATGGACCACCACATAAAAGGTGTATCAACACAATAGAAGGTGCATCAATCGGACGCTCGGTCAGTAAGTTATTATCTTTTTAGTCTCAGGGGCCCGATTGGATTCGTGCGCGATCCAACCCAACCGTACACCAAAATTATCCAAATCACATGTGGGTTATACCAAAAGGACCATCTTGCTCCAAGGTTTCTGGAGCCGTAGAAGGATTGTGAAATGGACGCTCGGTGCCAATGTTAGGGCTGAAAGATCATATAGGGATGAAACTGGTCCAGTTCCAGTCCGACCCAGTCAGACTGACCCGGACCGACCCAGCCTGGGCTGACCTGACCCGATGCGCTGGGTCTAGCCAGACCCACGCTGGGCATCCTGACCCAGGCTGGGCATCCCGGCCTGGCAGCCCGGCCTTGCCTCATGTGAGGGGGGATTCGTGCGCCTCCCACTCCTACTCACCGAATGGGAAAAGCCGTTCAGTCCCTAGGCAGCACGTGGGACATGCTCAGGTCCTGCTTGGTCTAGCTCGGCCGGCCTACACGGCTGACCCTTGTCCTCCCAGCAGTGCACCATGTGCCTCCCCTCTGTGGCTTGCCGAACATCAGCTGCCTTCTCCCATCCGCCGTAGCCAGCAGGGCTGAGACCCCTTTCTCCGACAGTAGCATGTTGTGCACTACCCCTCCACGACATGCCAAATGTCAGATGCCATCTAGCCACCACCACGAATGAAAATAATCAACCGCCCATCGGCCTCCATGTGCTCTTTTCCTCTTCTGGCGGCACGGGCACACGCCGCCCCGGTTCCGTGAGACTAACCCAGGAGGATGCTGTCTCCTTTCTCCACTGCAAAGAATACAACAACCACGAGGAATAGCTGAGGGATCAGGCCATGTTCGTTTAGCCCATACACTCTGCATTAGTTCGGTAGCAGGAGGATAAAGAGGATTAGTTCATCTCAATCCATGAATTACAAAAAAACCCTACCTTGAAGGTTCGTTGATGTGTCACGCGATGAAGAATTTTGAAGGTGAAGAGGGTGCCAATGATCGTTGTTTCGATAATCACGCTTCTGATGTTTTCTTGTGCAACGTCCTCTTTCATGATTCCGAAGAATTTTCTTCGATGGCATCCTTCATGTGGAGGAAAAGTTCTTCGTTGGAGAGGTATGATTTCTCCACAGCTTTCTCCCAATTCTCCACACTTCACCAACCAATCCCCAAAATAAAAAAGGTACCCATATAAATTAATTTAACAAGATTAATTTATGTTGGAATAATTAAATATTGACACATTTAATTAATTTATGTTGGCTCCAATAATTAAATGGTGAATTGAAAGTGGCTTCTCCCATTAAAGAAGGTTCTATTGGTCCCCGCCATTAGTTTCACAATAGGGATTTTAGTTCAGGTGGTCCCCACCTCTTTAATATTCATGTGTGAGGTTTTATTCAAAATAAAATAAAAGTTTGTTTTATTTTAATTTTCATTTCCACAAAAAACACAAAATATTTCTTTCACCATAGACCTAATGTGGTCAAGGTGAAGGTATCCTTAAGTGAATATCGGCACTGTGAGTACAACAGTGACCTCAGATTTAAATTCCGAGCACTGGTTTAAAAGTTACAAAAACATGCTCATACGTTTATAGAATATATCTGAAAAAGGTTTAAAAATTAATTTCGGGAACACTGGTTCTTGGAATCATGCATCGTAAATTTTTTCGGACTCGTAAAATTCATATATAATTTAAATAAAATTACATGAAAATTTTGGGTCTTTACTTTCTCCCCACCTCAGGGCTTTGCATCCCTAAAATCCACATCACAAAACCAGGAAAACAAGTGTGGGTACTGAGCATGAATATGAGCCTCCCACTTCCATGACCTTTCCTGGTAGTTCCCATACTTCCAACGAATGCGGACCAGAGGTATTGAGCACCTATGAAGGACCCGCTCCTATCAGTCCTCAATCTCTACAAGAACCTCCATAAATGTAGCCCCATCGTCGATGTCCAGCTCATCGTGGTCGATAATGTGAAAATGGTCATGCACGTATCTCCTCAACTAGGATACGTGGAAGACGTCGTGCACCCGGTGCAACTAACGGAGAAGTTCTATGAGGTATGCCTCCATGCCAACTATGATGAGGACCTGGAAGGGTCCAATGAACCTCATAAATAACTTTCCACCATAGCCAAATCTCTGCAAACCTCATCGAGGTGAGACCCGAAGAAATACGTGGTCGCCATCCACGAACTCTAGAATCTTTGTCTCCTGTTGGCATATGACTTTTTCCTACTATGTATAGTCTTTATCCCCTCCTGGATGATCTGTATTTCTCTATCATAGCTCGTGCCATATCTCATTCTTTGAGTGCCAAATCCCCTGGGTCATTCCGACACAAAGGTGATCTGCAAGGTCGCACGTACAACACCACAAAAGGTTCCATCACAAAGGTGGAGTGATAGTTGTTGTATGCAAACTACACCAAAGGCAAGAAATCCTACCAGATAAAACTAAAGTAGAGGACGCAAGAACCCAGTATGTCCTCGAGGGTTTGAATGGTTTGCTTAGTCTGGCCATCGGTCTGAGGATGGAAGGCGGTGCTCAAACAAAGCTGCATCCTGAAAGCCTCTTGCAACCCCTTCCATAGCCAGGATGTAAAACGTGTATGATGATTAGAGACAACCGTCGAGGTTAATATATGTATCTTCACACCTCTTGATCACATTGAGCGCCTTTTACGAGTTCCAGTGCCAGAGGCCACCCAGGTTCAAGGTAGAGACGGACCCACAGGCTGATGAGGATTGGCTGGAGGTCCTGGTGAGAGTATTTCGACTGGTAGGGATACTATCTAATCTCATGGTGATCATTGCCACTAGTCTTCTACAGGCTATTGTTTCAATAAGTTTTTCTTTATTTATTTTTCATTCATTCATGAATGGGGGAGATTTTTGAGTCACTAAGGATTCCTTATGACATAACCATTCCTCTTGTTTTGAAAATCACAAACACCTTATCTTAAGGAAAATTTCATTTTACCCTATGTTTTACCCCTATAAGGAAAAATTTCCTTCCCTAAGGAAATTTATCCATAACGTGTTTTCATTGCATATATCATAATTTTTATAAGTGTAAATTTTAATTGAAACTAAAACCCTAGAATCATATAATACTTAGAATGAAGCATTCTGTTTTAGACTCTGAATTCTGGTTATGAAATCTCATGAAGTTTAACTCCGAATTCTAGATACAAACTCTCATGAAGTTGAATTTCGTATTCTGGATATGAACGTTATAAAATTCAAGTCTGAATTCTGGTTACGAACATTCATTGAGTTCGACTCTGAATTCTAATTATGAACTAATGTAAAGTTCGACTTTGAATTCTGATTAAAAATTCTGGATTTAAACTCTTCTATGTTTTGAATCCGAATTCGGATTGCGAATTCTGGTTACGAACTTCTCCATGTTCTGACTCCAAGTTCTCTGAATACAGACTCTGAACTCTTATGATTTATGACTCCGAATTCACATGAACATCAACTCTGAACTTTTTAAGTTCAGGTTCTTAATTCCTACAAAATAGAATGTGAATATCCTTGTACTATAGACTACGAATTCAGTTTTTAATTAGACATAAAACTTTCATTTACCATCATTCCGAATATTGGTTTTTGGTTATACTTACACTCATTTTGTTCTAATAAGATTTCATGATTTCAGTTATCAACTAACTATTGTTTGAGTGACACCTATACAGGCCCCCTGATATTCAAGGAAGAATATGACTGTTGGAGGAGGGAGTCGACCATTGGAGTTATGCCTGTAAATAAGAGCTCATTTGAAAGTCCTAAAAACAACATTTTCGAGGGTTTTGATAAAGTGTTGTTGAAGTGATTTCTAGAGAGAGAGGTTCTTATAAACTCTCATGCTTCATGCAGAAATGTTTTCAACAAATCGTTCAAACGTAGCTTAGTGTATATTCTCTTAGTGCAGAGGTTTGATTTCCATGAAATCAGAGACTTCGGGTTGTGTTGTCTGAGGTGCTGATTTCCTTAATAATTGAGGGCTTGAGGGGATAGCAAGACAGATACCGATCTTTGGATTGAGGGATTACCTGGGTTTGGGTAAGACATACTTTCTGGAAATTATAAATCAAGTGACCTCTTATCCAAGGTTGTTGGATACTCTCCTCATTGGGTTAAAAGAGTTATTACTTGTTACTTGTGACTTGTAATATTTTGTTTCCAACTCTATATTTTAGTTGTTGAGGAAATTATAACTTTATTATACTTCCTTGAACTTTTACTCTGATTTTATAAGATTCTATATGCTTTAAGGTAGAATCTTAGTTGGTGTAAACTTTTTTTAAGTTTCATTTCTAGAATAACTTTTCCAGAATGAAGCAAGATAACAGAACTTAGAGGTGTTATGAATTTTGGTTATGCAAAATTTCATTAGGGATTTTAAATTATACAGTTCACCCCCCATCTTGTATTTGAGTATCTCATGTTTATATATTCGATCCTAAATTTTGTATTATAGAGTATATCATACTCAGATATACCATTCTTACAATTGATATCACAGGGTAGGTTCATTCTGAATAAATCTCACGATTAGATTCAGAATGAAATTCTTGAAATTGCAGTTTTCGGATTCATATTTTTTGGATTCATATAATAGGACTCATAAAAATCAGATTCAGTTTTTCTTAGAGATACAATATCTAGTTCCTTAATTAGGATTTTTTCCTTTGTTTATAAACTCATACTACTAATAAGTTTGTGTGCCAAAGATTTTCTTAAAGATGATAGGTTTAAATGTTGGTTCTATTGATAATCTAAATCCTACCAGACCTCATATTTTTGATGGAAATGATTATAAGTACTGTAGAGATAGGATGAAGACTTTTGTAATCAATAATTGAGTTGATAACTATCTAATGTTGACTGGAGATTATAAAATTCTGAATAAGGAATTGAAAACCTTTACGAACCAGGAGAAATCAGAATATCATGAAAACATCAGAGTCAGAAACACTTTGTTATGTTCCATGACTAGGAACATCTATATTAAAATATCATTGTGTGAAGCTACAAATAGTATTTATAAGAAACATGAAGTTACACATTTTGGTACATCTAAAGTCATAGAGACAAGAAGTGTTATTTTAAGAGCTTAATACCATAGCTTTAACTTTACTTATGGTGAACCTATAAGCAATGTACAACAACGGTTTATGACTACTGTGAATAGATTACAATATATGGGAGAAAATTTTTTGGATGATGAGGAACTTTTTGATAAGATCATAGATATCATGCCAAATGAATGGGAGTCCAAGAGGGCGGCTATTGATGAGAACAAGAATGTCACTAAGATTTCCTTAGATGAGTTATTTGGAACTCTTCTTCAGCATGTAACCAGAATGAAGAGAGATCCTGAAAATGTTAAGAAAAAATGGGAATAGAGGAGTTTCTTTTACAACTAGTTCTAAACATATGAAATCCAAGACCCCAGAAAGGGTAACTACATCAAAGTCAAAGAAAGTGATTATTAAGTCAGATTCTAGTGATACAGAAAAGTCAGAGAATGAATTAGCTAATATTGCTCAGAAAATGAACAAGTTTGTAGCTCCAGGGAATCAGCAGAATAAGAACTAGAAGAAAGAATATAGGGATAAGAAAGATAGAGAAGTTACTTATTATGAATGTCCAAGAATAGGTCACATCAGACCTAATTTTCCCTTGTTGAAAAAGAAGGATAACAAGGAAATAAATTCAAAAAGAAACAATAAAAAATTATATCGATCAAATAATAAGAAAAGTATTAAAGCTAATGATACTTGGAGTGCTAGCTGTGGAGACTCTTCAAGAAGTCAATCTTCTGAATATGATTCATCAGCACAGAATAATATGGGATTCATTGTAACTACTTCTTTCACTAATAAATGTATTATGGCCAAGGTATGCTCTGCCGAGGCTTTAACAAATTTATCTCTTGATAAGAATTACTATTCCAAAAATAATATTTCAAATAAAGATACTATATCTTCAGAAAATGAAGAAATACCTTCATATGAAGAAGTATCTAGATTTTCCATGTTACTTGAAGCAAATAATTGTAAAATTTATAAAAAATTAGACAAGGAAAATACTAGGGAATAAATTCTTACAAAAGAGATTTCAGATCTTTCTAGAGATCTTGGAGATAAAGATGAGATATTAGAAAAACATTTTAAATACCATGAGAAAGAAAATTCCGGTAAGGAAGAACTTTCTAAATATCTTAAGAATGCTATTTTAAAGATAAAAGTTTTTTAGGAAAATATAACTCTAAGTAAATGATTCCTGAGGATAGGAATTTAGTCATTATACTGAAATATGAAATATTCTCTCTTAAGAAGCTTCTTGAAAACATTACCTTTGGAGAGGAAAATTTGGACAATATGTATTCTCAAATTAAACATCAAGGAAACACTACTAGAGTAGGTTATACTCACCAAAAACCTGTTTTTGAAAATTACTATTTGGTTCCTTCTAAATCCCCTTTTTGTTCTAAATGTAAAAGTGGTGGTCATTGGAAGAAAAATTTCTCATTGAATAAATTTCAATCTCTTGGGTTTCATACAGCTTATTTTTTCAAACAAATGTGGATACCCAAAATTATGTTGTCTAACAATTCCAGATCCAAGAATGTTTGGATTCTGAAAGACTAACTCTCTTATTTTCAAGAATATAGAGAAGGTACCAACAGTAATACATGGTACATGGATAGTGGATTTTCTCGGGATATGACTTGTAACAAAAACTATTTTCAAAAGATTATCAAGACGAAAGGAGGAAAAGTAACATTCAGAAGTAATTCTTAAGGATAAATTATTGGAATGGATAACATTGTTCTTCATGGAAAAACATTGATTTCAAATGTTTTATTTGTTAAGGGCCTTAAGCACAACATCATTAGCATAAGTCAGTTATGTGATGAAGGTTACCTTGTGAAATTTAGGAATGACAAGTGCTTAGTACACATTTCAAAGGAAGAGTTTATTCTTTCTTCCCATAGGCAAGAGAATGTTTATACACTAATCTTAGAAGACCATAGGAACCAAGATTTACCTTGACTTAGTGAAATGGAAGATCATTATTGGTTTTGGTATAGAAGCCTAGGACACTGTAATCTTAGAAACATATGATAACGTTCAAAGAAAAGACTAGTTAAGGATCTACCGGAACATAGATTTGATTCTTCAAAAGTCTGTGATCCTTGAAAATATGGAAAGAAACATAAATCAAGTATTACATCAGTTGATGAAGTCTCAACTACTGATGCATTTCAGCTAATTCATATGGATCTTTTTGGTCCTACATAAACTGAAGGCATTGGGGTCAAGTATTATGTATTCGTCTTGGTTGTGGATTATACTAGATTTACGTGGGTCTATTGTCTAGTAAAGAAGTTTGAAGCTTTTTCATATTTTTAAAATTTTAGATCCCAAGTTAAAAATTAGAAAAAACTTCCATTGAAAACTATTCATATTGACCATGGTGGAGAATTTCAAAATTATGATTTTGAAACATTTTGTAGTAGAAAAGGCATTACTCATAACTTTTCAACTCCCAGAACACCTCAAAAAAATTGTGTTGTTGAAAGAAGAAATAGAATTCTTCAAGAGATAACTAGGGCCATGTTGAGTGAGTGTTCTGTTGCCAAGCATTTTTGGGCTGAAGCTGTAATTACTACCTGTTATGCTATAAATTGTGTTTTGATTAGACATTTCTTAATAAAACTCCTTTTGAGTTATGGAATTTTAGAAAACATAAACAATCCTACTTTAAGGTTTTTGTTTGAAAGGTATTCATTCTGAATACTAAAGATAATATTCATAAATTTTCACCAAAATCTGATAAAGGAATTTTTATAGGCTACACCACAACTTCTAAGGCATATAGAGTTTTCAAAAAAAAAACACATGTACTGTTGAAGAGACAGTGAATGTAAAATTTGATGAAACTGATCCTTTTGTTTTTAAAAAACCTCAAACTACATCATTGGACGTGTTTTCAAAAACTAATTATCAACCTTTGATAGAAGATCCTTCTGATAAGGAAAATGATCATGAAGATTCTTCTGAAACATTTACCTCAGAAGATTTCCTATCCTACATTGACGAACAAGCTTTACAAAACCCAAATCAGTCGTTTCTCAAGAATCAACCCAGTGATAGTATCATTGGTGATTTGAATCAACCTGTAAGTACTAGAAGATCCATAAGAAATGAAGTAGAACATCTAGCATTTCTTTCCCAATTAGAACCAAAAAGAACTAATGAAGCTTTAGGCGATGATGATTGGATCAAAGCCATGCCAAATGAACTAAATGAATTTGAATGTAATAAATTCTGGACCTTGGATGGAAGAACTAAGAAAACATCTGTTATTGGAGTAAAATGGGTCTTCAGAAATAAGTGTGATGAAAATGGAATCATTGTAAGAAATAAAGCTAGATTAGTTGGTAAAGGCTATAATAAACTAGAAGGGATAGACTATGAAGAAACCTATTCCCTAGTAGCTGAACTTGAATCTATTCATATTTTACTTGCCTTTTCAGCATTCTTCAAATTCATAATTTTTCAAATGGATGTGAAATGTGATTTCCTTAATGGTTATGTTCAAGAGGAAGTTTTTGTTGAACAAACTCCTTGCTTCGAAGATAAAAAACATCTTGATCATGTTTTAAGACTTACCAAAGCTTTATATGGTCTTAAACAAGCACCTAGAGCTTGGTATGATAGAATTACAAGATTTTTGCTTCAAAATAACTATGTTAAGGGAAATGCAGATCCAACTCATTTTATAATGAAAGAAAAAAATAGTTTTTGATTGTTCAAATTTATGTTGATGATATTATATTTGGTTCAACTCAGCAATCTTTAACTGATTATTTTCAAATTTATTGAAATCGAAGTTTGAAATGAGTATGATGGGTGAGTTAACATTTTTCCTTGGTTTTCAAATTTCTCAAAACCCAGAAGAAATCGATATATCCCAACATAAGTATATTAAATATCTTCTTAAAAAGTATGTATATGACAATAGTAAGAGTATATGTACTCCCATTGGTACCTCAAACATACTTGATCTTGATGAATCTGGGAAACCAGTAGACAAACATCTTTTAGAGGTATGATAGGAAGTATAATTTACTAAACAGTTAGTCATCCAGACTTAATGTTTTCAGTATAATTATTTTTAAGATATCAATCCAATCCTATGGAATCTCGCATAAAGGTAGTGAAAATAATTTTTTGCTACTTTAAGGGAACCATGGATTTAGGACTATTTTATACTTCTGGAAATAATTTTTTCATAAAAAGATTTTCGGATGCTGACTTTGGTGGATGTATAATGGATAGAAAAAGTACATCCGGAACTTTTCATTTCATAGGGGATTCATTAGTTTCTTGGTCATGCAAAAAGAAACACTCAACAGCACTTTCCACTACTGAAGCTGAATTCGTAGCAGCTAGAAGTTGTTGTTGTCAATTGTTGTGGATGCAACACACAATCATAGACTATGGCTTGAGTTTTACTAAAACACAAATTTTGTGTGTTAACACATGTTCCATTTCCCTTATTAAAAACCCTGCACATCACTCTCATTCAAATCACATAGATATTAGGCATCACTTCTTAGGGATCACAAACTAAAACGAGATATCACTCTTCAATTTATCAGAATGAATGATCAACATGCTGAAATTTTCACAAAATATTTACCCTCTGATAGATTTGAATACATTAAATAGAAGTTAAGAATAATTACTATAAGGTAATATTCCTTGATTATCTTCCTGTTGAATCAATCTCCTGACAGTAATAAACTCCTTCTCATTGGGGGAGTACATTTGTTATTGAAGGTTTATCAAAAAAATTTAATGAACATTTTCATAATTGGTTTTTCAATTTTTTTTCGAAATGAATTTTTTTGTAGTCGTTTTAAAAAAAATCTTAATGAAAATTTTCGTAGTCGGTTTTTTCTTGAAGTTTTGATAATGGAAATCTTTGGACCTGAAGTTTTCTTAATGGAAATCTTCTGACCAGAATTTTTCATAATGAAACTCTTTGGACCTGAATATTTTCATAATGAAAATCTTCGGACCTGAAACATTCATAATGAAAAAATCAGACCTGAATTTTCATAATGGAAATCTTCGAACCTAAAATTTTTTTAATGGAAATTTTCGGATTTGAAATTTTTGTAATAGAAATTTTCAGTTTTGAAAATTTACATAGTGATGTTTTTTTTCATATACAAATTTTTCCAATCGAAATTTCTTCAAGAAGAATATTCCTCAGTTTGAATAATCTTCCTAGGAATCCGAAAGGTATGGTTCTTTCTTGAGTTTTTCTTAATTATCTTTTACTTTCTGTTAGTTTCTTTTTCTTTTAAAATTTCTTAGATTCAAGTTTCCTTACATCAGAATGTTTTCATTTTAAAACCTCAAAAGATCATATTCAACTAAATTTTTACTTGTGGATTTTATTACAACCATCAGATCAGATCTGAAGAATTCTCATCCATTAGATTCAAATGTAAAATTTAACCGTCACATCATTGCCTATACAAAGGGACCCATGATGGTTGTCCCACATCAGTTTTCAAGCTCTCGCATATTGTAGCTCATCCCCTCTACAAAATCTCATTCTGAATTCTTCATAAGTACTCCAGTTTGAATGTATGAAAAAGATCCTTCTCATGAAATGTCTATTGTTAAGCCGATTGCAGAATTAAAAATTTACAGGGAGAGGTTATTTTATCTGAACTTCTTTAATAAGTATGACTCTATAATTTCAAAGAAAATCAAGCTCAATGGATGGGAGAGTGTATCCATTTTAAAGACATGCGCTCAGGATGTAGTTTATTCAGATCTTCTTATAGAATTTTATCAGTTAGTTTTCTTTCTCAAAGAAGATGGTATGGAAAATTTCTCCTTAAAAAGTTATGGAAATACATATTCACTTTCTTATACCAGGGTAGCTATCTTGGTGGGGTTGTCCTATGAATGAGAATCTGAGTTTTTCTCTCTCAAATTGCCAGAGGTTCAAAGAAGCTTTGTTAAGGTAAATGATATGGAATTCCATGGGCTTACTGATTTCAAGAACATAAAAATTTCCCATCTGTCTACCAAAAATCGGATTCTACAGCTATGGGTTCAAGGGTTCATCATACCGAGGAAGGGTGATAAGGACACCCTAAAGAAAAGTGACATGTATATCTTCAAATTTTTAGTAAACCTAAGGAAGTTCAATCTCATGAGACACATTCTCATTACGATTGAGAATATCATAAATGGAAATTTGAGAGATCATATTATCATATATCATTCCTTACATTCCAAGCTGATAGTTCGGTGTCTCGAATCCTTCAATATTCCTTGTAGTTCCAAGGCACGGAATTGAAAAGTTATGCTAATCAGTGATGAATTCCTTAAGAGGTTAAAGGTTGGTTTCTCCAAGGAGTCAGGTGAGTTCTATGATCTTCCTGAGGATGAGGCAGAAGCCTTTCCAAAAAATTTTGAAAAATCTAAACAATCAACGAAACCCGAAAAGAAAATGAAGTTGAAGGAAGTGGAAGCAGAAGACAAAACCTCTAAGTCTAAGGAAGTCTAATCCGAACCTCCTAAACCCAAGAATCAAAAAGCCTACCCAGATTAATTTGTAGCAAAATTGAGGGAAGATAAGAAAAATAGGAATGAAGGGGAGCCACAGTTTGGCATGGAACCTGTAGAAGCCAAAGAAATGAAAAAAAGGATGTTGAAGAGTTAGAAAAACAAGCTAAATAGAAGAAGATAAAGAAGAAGATGTATGAGGCAGAGATTTTCCAATATCTTTTAAAGGACACTTATGTTTCATTTGAACAAATCCCCTTACCGAAAACATTTTCTAGTAGAACAATTGCCTGAGACTCTGGGTAAGAGGTTCATGTCTCCTAAAAAACACAAAGAGAAGGAATTTGAGAAGAAATATGTAGAAGAAGTACAATAATCTAAGAATAGCAGTGGCTCTGATTATGTGATTAATATAGTTGAAGAATATCAAGATAAGGGAACCCCATCTGAAAAGTTTTCAATCCGAACATCCCAAGCCGAATCCTCAAAAAAAATTACTCCTGGAGATGATGAGATGGCTGAAGAAGATGAAGTGAACCAATTTTTTGAGTAAGAGAGTCATAATCACGACTTCATTCTTCCCGAGGACATTGAAGCTGGAGATAAGAAAGAAAAACCTGATGAATATAATATTGTACAATTATCCGAGAGTGAGCATGAGTCTCCTGATGAGGAAGTCGTACCAAAAATTAGTAAGGGTAAACATGTGGTTGTTGATACTCCAACCAAATATATTTTGAGGAAGAAAGAAGTTAGAGGAACCTCTAAGTGGAATCTTGTATTGTTAGAGGAAGAACCATCTCCTAGTAAAATGTCCGATTCAGAGTCATCTGCCTTAGGACTTGATTTGGTGGTTCAATCTCTGAAGAAGCTAGTGGATTCCATTCCAATTTTTCCAGCAATTGAATCCAGATGCCTGATGCATCAGCACAGTATGAATCAGAAAACAGACTCTGTATCCATGGTGATGGATAGATGTGTTAAGATAGAGGCTGATCACAAAAATTCCCTGATCAACTATAAAGCCCATAAATCATTCTGCAATAATATCTCCAGAAGTTCTAGGAAAATTGTTGACGATATTGAAGAGCCTGGTCAGTTCGAAGAAGATTTCAAGGAAGCCTTTGGAACTGAATATTCCAAAATCAAAAATATTTCAGAAAGCTTTCAAGAAAAGATAAATCTTGAACAAAATACTCAGAATCAAGAGGTGAAATATTTGAATGGAAAGTTGTGTTATTTTGTTCAAAGCTTGAAAATGAAAAGGATCTTCAGATTGAGATGGAAGAAAAGATTGTGAAGGAAGATGACTTGTTAGAGGCTTGGGAAGAGGCCCTGAAGGCTTAAGAGGACAGGATCACATCCTTAGAAAAGCAAGCTGAAGAAGATTACAAAGAGCTGAAAAGGTTGATTACAATTGTGAAGATGCTCATACCCAAGGTAAAAGAATCAAAATAGACCCAAATCTGATTTTTGTTGTATTTTTTTACTTGAACATATTCTTCCAATAATAATGTAATGGTGGTTTCTTGTTTAGATGTCTATACTAATATTTCAGGTACCATAATTTTTTTCATTCCCTCAAACTCTTTTTGAAAATCACAAAGGGGGATAAGGAAAAATAATTCTAAAGGGTAGAAGGAAAAATATTTCTCATTATAGAAGTAATATCCCTAATTAAGGGGGAGTTCTCATTACAAAGATTTCCAAATTCAAATGAAAATTCTCACTTCGAAAATCTAGAATACAATCCTTAGAGTTCCAAAGCCTAAGGGGGAGTTAGTCATATTCACCATTTTCCATAAACAAAGGCAGATGAGTTTTAATTTCAAAGTCTAGAAATTTATTCTAAGTCCTTATGTTATTTTTCGTATGGATGTTTGTGATTTCCAAAAAGGGAGAGATTGTTTGGTCAATAAAGTTTTCCTTATGAGTTTTCTATTCCTTCATTAAAGGGGTAGATTGTTGAGTCATTAATGTTACCTTATGACTTGACCATTCCTCTTGTTTTGAAAATCCAAAACACCTTATCTTAAGGAAATTTTCAATTTACCCTATGTTTTACCCCTATAAGGAAAAATTTCTTTCCCCAAGTAGATTTATCCTTACCATGTCTCATTTCTTATATCATAATTTTTCTAAGTGTAAAATTCAGATTGAAACTAAATCTTTGGAATCATATAATACTTAGATATGAATCATTCTATTTTAGACTCAGAATTCTGGTTATGAACTTTGATGAATTCAAACTCCAAATTATGGATACAAACTCTCATGAAGTTCAATTCCGAATTCTGAATATGAACGTTATGATGTTCAACTCTGAATTTTGGTTATGAACATTCATGAAGTTTGACTCTGAATTCTGATTACGAACTTATGTAAAGTTTATTGATGAATTCTTATTATGAATTCGGGATATGAACTCTTCTGAGTTTTGACTCCGAATTTGGATTATGAATTCTGGTTATGAACTTCTCTAAGTTCTGACTTTGATTTCTCCAAATACAGACTCCAAACTTTTATGTGTTCTAACTCCGAATTATCATGAACTTTGACTCTGAACATTGTATGTTCATGTTTCGAATTCCTACAATATGGAATTCGAATATCCTTTTACTATAGACTCTGAATTCAGTTTTTAATTAGACTCTAAGCATTAATTTAACTTCATTATGAATATCAATTTTTGGTTATACATACACTCATTTTGTTCTAAAATGATTACGTGCATTTAGTTATCAACAAACCGTTTTTTGAGTGACACGTGTACATTTCCCTCTGAAATTCAAGGAAGAATATGACCATTGGATGGGGGAGCTGATAGTTGGAGCTATTCCTATAAATAGGAGCTCATTTAAAAGAGCTAAAAACAATTTTTTCGAGACATTTGACAAATTCTTGATGAAGTGATTTCTAGAGAGATAGTCTCTTATAAACTCTCATGTTTCATGAAGAACTTTTCTGAAGTGGTCGTTCAAAATTTTCTTCATGTAGATTTTATTAGTACAGATATTTGATTTCATTGAAATCAGAGACTTGGGGTTGTGAAGTCATAGGTGTCGATTTCCTTAAAAATCGAGGGCATGAGGGGATATCAAGACAGATAACGATCTTCAAATTAAGGGATTACCTGGGTTTGGGTAAGACAGACTTTCATGAAAGTATAAATCAAGGGACCAATTATCCATGGTTGTTGGATACCCTCCTCTTTGGGTTAATAGAGTTATTACTTGTGACTTCTTACTTGTAATATTTTGTTTTCTACTGTGTATTTTAGTTATTGAGGAAAGTATAATTTCCTTATACTTCCTTAAACATGTACTCTGATTTTATAGGATTCAATATGCTTTAAGGTAGAATCTTAGTTAGTGTAAACTTTTTTTAAGTTTCATTTTCTGAATCACTTTTCTGGAATCAAGCAATATAATAGAACTTAGAGGTGTTGTGAATTTTTGTTATGAAAAATGTCCTTAGGGATTTTTAAAGTATACAATTCACCCCCTCTTGTATTTGAGCATCTCATGTTTATATTTTAGATCCTACATTTGGTATTATAGAGTATATCATACTCAGACATTCCATTCTAACACATGAAGCAGTATAAAAATGGTTGATTTTGATACTCTAGGTTCACGATGAGGTGATGCTTCTCTGGGTAGAGTCTGTCCCAGTGACTCTTCAAGCAGTGTGCATACAAGAACTTCTTCATATTCAGTAGGGCTACATGAATTTCACTCAGTAGTTAGTGAGGTTCACCGAACTCTTACGCTGCTCCACTAATATGGTGCGGGACCCATTCTTCAAGGCCCAGACATTTGAGAAGGGACTCAGGTGGGATATCATAGCCTCGATGATTTATCTATACATCTAGACGTAGATTGGGGAGTTAGAGTGAGACCTCTTAGTGGAGAGATTTATTGTTGAGTAGTCACCAAAAATGAGACCCACCACCAGTTATCATGGAGAAAAGTCTTCTGTAGCTGGAAGCAGATAGATGTCACAGAGGTCCAAGAGGACCAGACCTATAGGTGGACGACCGCATGACTCAGGATCGGTTGTGTGGGGCACTGCAGATAGAACCATTCATGCAAGGGGCATGCAGTGTTTCACATGCTACAGGCAGGGTCACATGGATCATGACTGTCTGATCCGCCGTACAGATGATCATCATATAGTCGAAGGACTGCCCAGACAGATACAGAGCTTCGACCGAGGAGGTTCTCATGAAGCAGGCGGACGTGGCAGGGGAGTTGGCCGTTTAGTAGGCGGTGGGAGATGATTCGAGATGTTACCGCTAGGATGACCAGCTGGTCGACCCTGAAAACAAGGAGCAGGTGGAGTAGGGCGAGCTCAGCAATAAGAAGCTGAGGCCTACGACCATAGAACTCTGTAGATGATAAGAGGTATGATATGTGTCTACTCCACCATAGTTGTAGTACTTATAGACATAGGTGCATGTCATTCTTTTATTACCACAACCCTCGTTCAGAGATTTGAGATTCTGACAAAGCACACATCAAGATAGGAAAACATGTAAACTGTATAGAAAAATAGTGTTGAAGGTAAGTAAATAGGGCCCAGAATACATGCACAACTAGAAAGTAAAAGAAAACTGAAAGGTACAAGTAAACTGATGCAACTCTTATGAACACCCACCAAGGATCTTACCTAAATAGTAGGTAAAGCTCTCAAATGGTCATCTCTATGGTACTCCTTGTCTAATGTACACCTATGAGCTACCTCCAGTCCTGGTACTCTCGTCCTCAGTCAGCATTTGTTATCATCTTCACCAAACACAACAAGGTGCAGGCATAGCCCGTGCAGGGGTGAGTATGAAAATACTTAGTAGGGATCCGGAGATCCTCAATGTCTCACAAAATCCACAAAGGATAAACCAAAAAGCATGAAAACAATAGATAAACCTACTTAGGTATTGTTTCTAATGGTTTCACCAGGGCGCGTGCGTCCGTCTGCTTGAGTGCGACATGCGCGTCTTTTGGTTACCCCTGCATTCCCACATTCCAAAGGTGGGCGGCATTCGTTCCTTGTTCATGTACGTTTTCTCCTTGAATGAAACGGGGTGATGGGATGTCGGTTCTTCCTTTCGTGGATTCCTCCTCGTAACTCGTTACCTAGTCCGGGTCTCCCTTATCGATTTAATACGTTATTAGTGAAACACTTCATGGTTCCATATTTTTATGGACAGCAGTTAATTACGCTGCTTCTGTCATGACATTCCAAGGGGTCTGGGCAGGGCAGCAACCTTCAGTTGGGTATGTAGTAACGTTAAGGCATCATTGGCGTGTCTAGACACTATGGAATTGGCGTGTATGTCTTTTGTCCCTTATTATAGGGCTACTCGAGGGCGATGAAGTCTGAGGCATCCCACATCGAGCATGGAAAATCATATTCCATAGGCATGTATCTGAGGTCTTCCTCATCTTTCCATGTTCAACATAGGGTATGCCGCAAGTTTAACGTACAGTAGAGATGGATCGGGCTGATCAGAACACTAGCTAGATTGGATCAAATTGAAGAACCCACTTGAGGGAACACCGATATTGGGGGATAGTACATGGGTGACTTCCCGAGTACAGTGGAGGGGAATGAGGGGGGCATTATGTCACCAGGATGTGGTGGCCTCGGTAAGAATCAAGTAGGATGATGGTTTTGGTCTTGATCCTCTTGGAGACATCCTACGTACTATGCCTTGACATGGATCAAAGCCCTCGTGGTTAGAGAATGGATGTGTGGGGATTACACCCTAGACTACTCGGGTGTTTGTGAACTGATGTGAACGAGATCAGAACGACCAGGTGGTGGTCTTGAACCTCGTGAGGCTTCCTACGTACAATGCCTTAGCATGGATCAATGACCTCATAGTTCTGGTATGGATGTCGGTGAACTGACGTGAATGAGGACCTTGGCCTAATGGGTGATGGGCTTGAACCTCGTGGAGGCATCCTACGTACCATTCCTTGACATGGATGAAAGACCTGGTAGTTTATATGGGCTCATGTTGGAGAACCGACGTGAATAAGGACCTTGGTCTAGGTGGGTGGTGGGATCAAACCTCATGGAGGATTCCTACGCACCATGCCTAGACATGGATCAAAGTCCACGTAGTTCAGGATGTAAAGGGGCTGTTGAAATGACGTGAATGGGGGTCAGAACAACTGGATGGTGGGATCGCAATGGCTTATACATGATTGGGATGCAGTTTAACATCATGTGGGATGGAGGTGTGTTGGAGAAACGACAAGAATAAGGACCATGGTCCATGTGGATGGTGGGCCTGAACCTCAGGGAGGCTTCCTACGTACCATGCCATAGCATGGATCAAATACCATGTAGTTCTGAATGGATCACAATGGATTACCACTGGATTGGAAATCAGTTTAACATCATGTGGGGCAGGGCATTTGGGGCTTATGCTCTGAGGCGACACAAGGTGTGTCATGGTCGGTGCTCACACTATGCTCATGAGAGTCATTCTCAGTGTGAGAAACAAGAGGTTGCAGGGACCTGATGATCACATCGCGAAGGGTGCGTCTGTGGGAAACGAAGAGGGGGTTATGCGTTGGGTGGCCCATGGTGCTGGGACTTACTCCAGGATGGAGGCCTTAGGGTGACAAAGTGCAGCAGGAGTGGGGGATTGGAACCTAAGAAGAGAGGAGGCGGTCAGTTCCATATCACGTCCTCCACTGTCCTTGGGGACTGATGATGAAAGGAGGGATCAGGGGATCTTCCACGTGCAAGAACGCACAGGGGCCTATGACAAGGTGGCTACCCTTCCCTATGGACAAATTCCCCTCACAGAAGGAGTATATAATTCCCTGTGGAGACCAAGGGACATGGAGAATGTCCAAGGTGGGGGAACCCCGCGTGAGAGGCATGGGACGATGTCACAGTTTAACGTCATGTGTTGAGGATGGGGGTGCTTAGCAGTTTAATGTCCTGCAGATCAGACGAGGTGGTTTTACTCCACACCCCTAGGACTTACATAACCAGTACCATCTGCTTCTTGTGGGAGAGAAGGTACCAAAAATTTTGTATTGAAGGGGGGTTGCAGAGCGAACCATCGAGGGGTCCATGTTATCATGGCTATGCAAAGAATCAATATCCATTAGTGTGCCTATGTGAAAAATCATTTGGTGGAGCAACGATATGGGGGGTATCATCTAGAGGACTTTTAAGTCACATCGTGAAATCCTGGGGGTCGCATGGGAAAAGGAATTTCCAAGCAGAGGAGTCCATAGGCAGGGGCCTTGTGGATCTCGGTTGCTCTTCATGGTGAAGGGCACATGCGAAGGGATGTGCTTCATGATGTAGGGTGACTTAGCCTTATCATAGGGTGGGGGTGAATGTGGGAGGTGCTTCACGAAGTGGAATGTTGTTCACAAAGTACTACCTCGCGAAGCACAGGCGCCTTACGAAGCGATGTGTCGTGAAACAATGTGCTTCACGAAGTACAGTGACCCTACCCTGGAATATGGATCACATGTACGTGAGGGGTGCTTCTTGAAGCATAAACGCTCCGTGATAACCTGGGTCCCCTTGGGGATCCCCTTCTTTCGCAAAGGCCCTCGGGATTTATGAAAGGAATCCCTTTCAAAAGAGGGGATAAAAAGGAGACAATGGAGTGGCACCTCACAAAACAAAAATACCTCACATAAGTCATGATTCTCGGAGAAAAGGGTGATTCGTCATATGGGATCTGAGAATCTTAAAGGTAGGATTGTCCATCCCGAGGTCTTAGTGAGAGCATGGAATTTATGGGCAAGAGGTTCCGCGAAGCAGAGAATACGCGGTGCAAAGAGGGATTGGGTTGCTTCGCAGCGGGTCGCGAACATTAGGGGCATTCACAGAGGGTACTGCTTCCTTTGCTTTGAGGTGGGCTCGCAAACGTCATGGGAATTTGTGGAGGGTACCACATCCTTTGCTTTGCGGGGGGCTCGTGAAAGTTTGGTGCATTCGCGGAGGGTACGACCTCTTTTTCTTTACAGCAGCCGCGTTGCTTGGGGGGACTCTATGAAGTGGCTTCGCGAATCCATCCATGGGGCCTCTTTCTCTTCTTTCTTTTCTTCCAAAATTTTGGAACCAAAAAATTCCCCCCCTCAGACTTAGAGCCGTAGAAAGATAAATGGTTGAAGTCTGAGGGAAATCATCAAAATCATCATCCGTTCGAGGTGCTCACTCACGAAGAGGGTGCGCGAGGCAGATTGGGGCCGCCCAGGCTGGGCGCGCCGCAAAGCTCCATCCGGACTGGATACATCGCAAATCTCCGAAGGCCACTGCCTATAAATAGAGGGACTACCATCCCTTTTTTCCATTCCCGTCGTTCTGATTTTTTCCTTTTTTGATGTCGATTCGTGATGCTCCACGTACTCTATGCCTGCTCTCCATGAATCAGGCTTCATGGTGCACCGCGAGTCTCTGACTCCGTGACAGCACCATGAGAACGTGCTCGTGCAGGCCGAGGCCAGGCTCTACGACTCAGCTCCGTGAACAAGCTATGTAAACACGCTTTGGGACCCAGCCTGAAATTTGTTCGATTATTTTTTTCAAACCCAATGGCCCATCAAGAAGATGCATTGGGGTTGCTCGCAGACGCCGCCCAGAGGGATGATATGGAAAATTTTCTGGGCCTAGGAGAGTTGCTCTGTAGCCACTCGGAAAATAATTTATTGACTGATCTATTATTAGAGAGCCAAAAGAACTATTCGTTTTTCAGGTGGCTGCCCTTGGATGGCTTCAAGCTGAGGGATGGCATCTTCATTCCTGAGGCGAGTAGGGGCGAACCGGCTTACTGGTTTAGGAGCACGCCGTGCAGTGCCAATGGTTCAGGGTGGCTAATGGTCATGCACGGGAGGACATCACACCTGTCACTACCAACTTCCGGTACAATCATATGAACAATTTTTATGGGAATTCATTGAAGTCAGAGACATCCCATCCCATGTACGGAACAATACTGAAGGCATCCTTGAGGGATTCATAGAAGGGGTGGTCTGATGATTGGGATCTGCGCCAGGGCAGCAACTTCACAAACTATGGGGCATGGGACTACTGGGTATGCGCCTCATGCGAGGATTGTGGAGCCGAGATGAGGATGTGGGTTTGAATGAGCCGACATGGGCCTCCCAATTACACATTTATCAACTGAAAAAGATGATGCCAGATCTTTTGAGAAGATGGTTGTCTAGGACAAAAACTTTTCACCTCAATCATGGAGAGGATGGCATCAGTCTGGGGGAAGTTCATCAGATTTCAGGGGTCCCGATCTTGGGGGCTATGTATGATGAGTTCCTCCATGTCATGAGTGCATGGGAGGATCTGGAGCATATGTCATGGCTGGAGCTGGAACTGATGGGGCTGGTCCCCAGAGAAGTTAAAGAAGTGGTGAGGTATGCTCACTTCAAGAAGTGGTTCAAGTAGTTCCTGACCTTCCTGAAGGATCAAGAGTTTCCCTCAAGGAATCAAATTTTCTCAAAGGTGCGATCAACAGGCAAGGAGCATTTGTATTAGTGGCTCTTGGAGGAAAGCCAATGGAAGACCTGGGGTTTCAGTGTCGATACCAAATAGCAGCCAATAGTTAGACTGGCAGCGTTTATCGCGGCCCTTATCTGTTGTTAGATCCTACCAGTGTGGGATACCATCATGGGGGGTGCGACCTATCTCATTCATCATGGAATCCATGATGGAAACAGGAGGGTGGGTCAATCTGGGGATTTCGATGCTCGCCAGATTGTACAAGATTCTACAGCATGTTAGCGAGGGCAAGAGGTCGTCGAGGATATGTGGGCCCTTCCATCTTATGTATGGGTGGATCGCGGTGCACATCAGGGGGGTTTACAATATCCTAACCCCATATCGCCTTCACTGTCAAACTTCCACCCATACATTCTGAATGATTCAGGGATCTTTACATCCAAATTAATTGTACTGTTTGTACTAAACCATGTGTGGAAGGTGGATGAGTTTAATTTCCACCCATTTCCATTGCTGATGGGGGTACTCAACGATGACGGTCAGGGTATGGAAGAGAATCAGGCCTATCTACTGGCCTTATGAGTTGGAGTCTTGGTGGAAAGGGTGGACCGTGACCCTCTCTGTGAGTCGTACACCACACACTGTTTTGCAAGGCAATTCCAGTGCCTGCGGCGGTTGACCACGCAGGTCTATTGGGAGGTGCGCCACGTGGAGAACCCATGTGTGATGAGGCAATAGTGACTCATGTTCACATGGGAAGACGTGAAAATGTGAAATGCATTGCCTCCTCCTACTTCCACCTTTGGACTGGTGAAGGTGTATGCCATAAGCTGGGAGGCAGCTTATCCAGGGGAAATGATGAAGCATCTAACCGTTCGAGCTAGTGATGTTTGACCTTCCCTATCTAAAGGCTAGGGTCGGAAGGCGGCAAGTGCCTTTCGCGGTGGCAGGGCAACCGTGGCGGTGCAGCCTGAACCAGCTAAGGGTGAGGCAGTGGTGGGCGATATAACAGTGGCAGTGGACCCGGGGGTCCCAGGAGAGCATAGCCATCCAAAGGGGCAGCCACTGAAGGGATTCAGTAGGATATCCCCTCAGGCTCCAGGGAAACGGCTGCGCCATATTGACATGCCATAGAATGCTATTTTCCCAAAGTCCTTGGACATTTGGGATGTCAACCGGTAATTCCTCGGCCCGTCCAAGATGTGGCAGCACCTGATCTACCTATGGATGGATTTACTGGGTATAGGCTCTGTCCGGTCTAGTTTCACAGTGTCCCCAGTGGAGGCGGAGAAATATCTAGATGAGCTGGAGGACTTTGTACATTCTAGTGGTGTGCTGTGTCCCATGACAGACCAGGTAAAGGTACGGCTGGATCGAACGGTTCCCCCACAGCTGTCGGCTGCCAAGCTGAGAGAGTGCTTCCCCCTACAGGAAGAATCATAATAATCCCCTTGGGCGGATGAGGCTGGTGGAGGGATCCTGTTGGAGGAAGGAAAAGTCGGCAATTAAGACTCGCGTCTCGGTGATTTCGCAGAGGCTCTCGAGGTAACATCCCAAGTTTCTTTCTTCGGGGTACGCTATCAGGTCCTTATGGATTTCTTACCAACAACCGAACCATGCAGGAGGACCTTGTGCACAGACCTCGTTCTCACTCCTATGTGGGTGATAATGCAGGACCCTCAGAACCCGCACCTGTTCTTGTGTCCAGTTCTCTTTCTGGAGGGGCTGGGACATCCGAGGTGGCTCCTCCCGAATCTCTGGACCTTCTGACAATATACGGATGGCCACGCTTTGGGTTCCGGTCAATATCAACTCAGAAGCAGCACCAGTAGTTCGATCTCTATAAGTCCTCTCCACTAAATTCATTACTGCCACACGTTGATCGTGCCAACTGGCATCTATGCCCTTCTCTGTCACGTACAGTTCTTCGACTGGCATGGGCCGCTGCACCGAGGTTGGTCGGGATTTCTGGTGGCACCTCTACTAGGGGCCTTCAAGTAATCGTGGAGATAGTTACCTATCCCACCCGAGCTGTAGTGCTCCCTATCATTGGCAGGACCACTAGTGGGGTCATTCCTGAGGTCATTCAGGTGGGGTCTGATGATGAGAATCGACCGGTCGACCCAAGTCATGTCACGCCTGATCCGATGCCAGATACCACACCTGATCCAATTCCAGATGCAGATCCAGCTGAATATTTCTTGAGGGCGTATCCCGCATACGAGCCTGCCAACCGTGTGGACTGGGATGAGACATCCTCTGACGAAGAGGTCAGCGATATATTCCGCCGCCGATCATGGAAGATGATCATGCACTTTATCGAAAAGACCCACATGCATTATGGCTGGATGACATGGATAGACTTCACTCGCGACTGTGAAAACTGTGTGCTGGGGGATTGAATGCCCATCGCCCTTATTTGATCATCTGATATGTAATGGCAGGGAAGATCCGGGAGTATGATCATGGCCTTAGTGTGGGCTGGCAATGGAGGAAGGAGACGAACATCAATAAACTCAGAGAGGCTAAAAATGAATTCTAGCAGCTGAAGATTCGGGCGGATGAGCACTCAGCCTTTCTTAAAGAACAATAAGATCTGATCTTGCGATTGAAGGCCCAGCTGGAAGAGGAAAAAGGGCGTACGAGGCAAGCTTCTGAATAAATGGCCGTCATTCAGGCTGATGTAAAGTCGGACCAAATTGAGGTTGATGAACTGCGCCCTATCGCTGCTGAGGTGGAGCAGGAGTTGAGCTGATGACAGCAACTTCTGAACCCCACAAGGTGGAGGGTGGAATAACTGCAACTATCTTTTGATGGGGTCAACCCGTCCATGGGAGGGATAAACCCCCAAGTGCTGTAAGGATCACAAACTATCAAACACAATTTCATGTTTTGATTTATTTGATGTCATATCATGCATGAGTTTCTTTATTGAGGTTGGCTTCATATGCATCTATTATATTCGTGAAATGTGCATTAGTCGGTCCCTAAGTTCACACGGGTTGATCCCAATGTGAGAAACAAGGGGTGATCACCATGCTATTCCATCTGAACATAATGCGTTGATCAAGATTTGGGTATCTGGGGTTTATGTAACCAATATGGATCTTCCGGGAAGACATGGGAGAGGCCCGATCAGAGGATTAGGTCCTCATAACAACCGACGATCCGTTCTTCCGATGTGATCTAATTCATGAAATGGGAAATGCCAGGGGGGGCTGGGATTAGTCCGAACATAGGGAAGTGGAAGGTGTGAATCACGATACCCAAAAATTTGGAACTCTATGGGGGGTGGCGTGACAGTGAAGGATAATTGTTGACCATGTTCAACACACAGTATCCTTATTGTGTTTCCTAAAACGGGGATAACAGAAGAGGGCCGACCTTTGACCATGTTTGAAACACGAGGCCTGACTCAAAATGCTATCCATTAGTATTCTCGAACGTTGGCCCATGACAGTAAGTGGGCCATAGTCCAATTATCCATACTGTTAGGGGGTCCCTACAGACATTAAATAGGATGAGGGTCTGAATAAGGGGAACGTGAAGCAAGGAATGTGGAGTGAGGGTTTGTTCGAATAGATTTCAACACTCTTGAAATTAAGACATCGTGGCAGAAGCACACTGTATGGGTGCATCAGTTTGATCAGGGATAATTCCTTATTTCTGACAGGACCTCTCTGGTGAGGGATCCATCGCATCCCAATGTCATCTTTGGGAATCCCAGACTTGTTCAGGGTACAGTTTTAGTTATATGGTCCCTCACGAGGGGTCATGCCATGGGTTGGAAATGGGGAGGAACAGAATCTTACAATTCCTGAGGCTGGACCCGAGGTAAAATGCCTGGGTGTCCCTACATATCCCATGAGGATGGGAATCAAGCCGTACGTAGTTCTGGAAGCACATTGTAGTCATAAACTAACACAGACAGGTGAAATCCTCTCTGGCAGAGGCTCTGGTGCATCCCATAATCAACATGGGGCATCCTAAACTTGTTCAAGGTAGAACCACAATTTAGTGTCATGTGTTGAGGAAATATGGCCTCTTGATGTTTAACATAATATGATAGGATGTGAATGGGAAGGGCCCATGGGGAATGTGGTGCAGTAGCTATGAAACCGACGTGAATAAGGACTTGGAGTCCAAATTACACCATGTACCCCCGGAGGAAACTCTTCAGGTCGAGGGACCAAGAGTGAGAATTAGGTTGCGGCCTAAGAAGAGTGGTCGAGCATTCCTACATACCCCATGCAGATGGGAATAAATCCATACGTAGTTCATTGAGCGTAGTTTAATGTCTTGCGGGACGATGAGAAGCCTAGCTGCATTGGTACACATCCTACCAAAACAACTAAGCCCACGTGAGTCATGCTCGTTGTGGGAAACAATAAGTAATTGTGGGACTATCCCAAAACAGGAAGGTTCATTCTAGGATGAAGGGACACTCGATGAATACATGACCAATGATGATAACTAGTTCATCATGTGCACCAAGACACGAGAAGATATAGAGACAAATATTTCAGAATTCCACTTGAACATGAGAGAGAGGAAATGTGTGAATCATGAAGCTATAAATCTGGACCACAATGATGGTGGTGTAACGATGGAGGATAATCGTTAACCATGGTGGAAATGTTGTATCCATATCGTGTTTGCCTGGAATGGGGACAGACAAATGAGGTTCGACCGTTGACCATGTTCAAAACATAGGACCTGTCGCAAATGTCGTCTGAAATACCTAGGGACATTGGCCCAAAACGATGGGAGATCCCTTAGTCCAAGAATCCATGGAGAGCCCTTTGTCCTATCATCCATGTCATATAAAGGTCCTTTTGGATGTGGAAGAGGATGAGGATCCAAATAACGAGCTCATAAAGCTTAGACATGGAATGAGGGGAATGTCTCCATGAAAATACCACACTTCGGGCTCTCTGTCAAAACGCATCTGAATACGACAACAAGACGTATTAGATAGAGGGAGTAGATTCCCTTCAAATAGGTAGATCTTACTTTAGGGTTGTAGAACTCGGAGCATAGGTGGTAGGAATCACGGGAGACTCATGGTGAGTAATTACAAAAAACCTAGCGTGAATGGGAACCAGGGGTTCTGACCACCACGTGTTCCTAATAAGAGGTTCTAGTCCAAGGGACCAAAAAAAAGAGTTGAGTTGGGCCTGAGGAAAAGTGCGAAGGCGTTCCTATGTACCCCATGAGGATGGGGATCAAGATACATGTAGTTCATGAAAAGGGGGGCATAGTGAGGTACCAGTACTAGGTAAAAAGGGGAGTGCGGGCATGGACCACACACCAAAAGAAGCGGTATTTGATAAATCTTGTTTTTCCTTTAAGTTGAGTGGGTTTTTTTTTGTGAAGCGACAATCCTAGGGTAGTAGGCCCTCGCGTCGCCACAAGAATCAAGACATTGTAGGCATTGACAAATGGCATGGTATGTGACCAATACCCAACGTGACTCCCTCTATGATGAGGTCATCACAATGTAGTGACTTTTTTTGTCGTGCAACCAGGATGATAATATCACAGTTTAGGGTCATGTGGTGGGACCCAGCATGCATTTTAACATCATGCAGCGCAGACATAGAAGAGACGATGCTAGGAGGGGAATGTGTACGGTGAAATGAAACATAACTGACATGAATGGGGACATGATCACACATCACACCATATGCAATTCTGAGAGGAGACCATCAGGACTAGGGTAACAAATAGGGATGAGAGAAAAATGGGCTAGAGAAACTAGCCCCCAGCTAAGCGAGACCTGAAAACGAGAGGTTCGGGTGGTCCTGCGTATCACATAAGGATGGGAATCAAGCCATACGTAGTTTTGAAGGATTCCTTTTAATGTTGTGTGGGACAAGCAGGACATGAAACAAGAGGGCTAATTTTTAGAATGGGGTGTGCATGGTGTGACTATTGCAAACCCGACATGAATGAGTACATAATCCCATATCATGCCATGCGGTCTCATAGTCATTGTCTATAAGGTGGGATAGAAAAGAAAAATTATCAAAAGTCAAGTTGGACCCAAAGACAATAGGTCTCGGCATTCCTACATATCCCCTGAGGATGGGAATGAAGCCATATGTTGTTCTAAGAAGATCTTAGTTTATATTCTTAGAGCTAAGACCGTAGGTGGATGGAAACCTTCCATGTAAGCACAGAACGTGACCCGCTCCCTATGCCCATGTGAGTCGAACTCGATGTGGGAAACAAGGGAGGAATATTTATATTGAAACACATGGAACTCACACCAAAGGAAAATTGTTGCGGAGCCCTGTCGCGGCTCTAGTACTCCTAACAAGCAGATGTGCACTAAGGAATACTACTAAGAGTTTTGAAGTTCTACGTGGACATGACGAGTTGGAGATGGATGCGAATCATGTAACCGACATTTTGGGATTAATGGGGATGGAATGGTGATGGAAGATAACTGTTAACCGTGGTGAGAATGCAGTATCCATATAATGTTAGCTTGAAACGAGAACAATAAATGAGATTCGACCACTGACCATATTCACAACACTAGATTTGTATCGATTTGTTGTCCACGACCATTAGGGGTGTTGGCCCATAATGGTAGGATAGCCCTTAGGCCTATAACCCATGCCACTCGGGGGTCCCTTTGGGTGTGAATGGTGATGGAAGCCATAATGAAGAGAAACAAAAATCATGAAAAGTGGGTGGAGGCATGTCTGAGCAGAGTATGACATTCCAGGTACTAAACAAGACTACCCTTAAGTACACTGGTGAACTGCAAAAAAGGCTCAATGAGGGTGTACAGGAAAGAGATGGTAGGCAAAGAGGCCAAGGTGAAATGGAGATTTCATAGAGATGTGGTTGGACCCGAAGTCTAGACATTCAGTTGGTCCTACATATCCCATAAGAATTGGAATCAAGCCACACGTTGTTCTCAAAGATACCTGGGGGTAGGATACCCTAATGAGGAAGTGTACGACGTGGAGAGTAACTCGATGTGAAAGAGGAAATAATCCCACACCACACCACACAATTCCATAAGGGAGAACCTGGGCCAGGGGCCAGAAAAGGCCAAGGGGCCTGAGGCTGGGCCTCAGTCAGGAAGTCCTGACCAGCTCACAGTTTAACCTCTTGCAGTGAGGATGAGGAGAGGAGTAGGATACCTAAAACAAGGGAGGATTACATCACTATGATTATCCCGACGTTAATTAGGACCTAATCCCATACCACACCGCACAATCCCGTGAGAGAGAACTTGGGCCAGGAGCCCAAAAAGGCCAAGGGGCCTTGGACAGGATGGCCTGACCAGCTTGCAGTTTAACGCCTTTCAGTGAGGATGAAATCCATGGAAAGGTATATCATTAGGGGATGTGTACGGCAAGGCAATCAACTCAACATGAATGAGGACATAATCCAACACCATATCGTACAATCCCATAAGAGGGAACCTTAGCATGGGGGCCCAAAAAGGCCATTGGGCCTGAGTGTTGCCATTGCCTAGAGGAAGTTTATCGCTTGGGGATACAACAGGGGGAATTAAACACTACACATGATGTTTGGGACATCATGGGGTGGACCTAACAATACAGGACAATTGTTGACCATTTTCGAAACACAGCGTCAGGGGCAACAAATGATCATCGACCACTTATCATATTCGCAATGCGGGATTTGTTTCAATTTGTTGCTTGGCATCTTCGATGGTGTTGGCCTGAAGTGGTAAGAGAGAGCCCTTAGGCCTAGCATTCGTACCATTCAGGGTCCCTTCCAGATGGGGACGGTGACGGAATCCTAGTCAAAGAGCCGGTGAAGCATATCTGTACCCATCTCTCAAAGAGGCGAACGTCTCCAGGGAGCGAGACGTACGACCAGATCAAGGTTAGCACAACATGAATTGGGGAAAAAGTGAACCCTTTCCATACATCTTAACTCGGAGGGAAGATTCTGGTATTTGGGATGGGCCAACAGATGAAATGATTGGGCATTCCAACATATCCCATAAGGATGGGAATCAAGCCACACGTAGTTCTTGAAGGCCATGTAGTTTAACGTCGTGTGGTGGAGACATGGGAGGATAGAAGAATAGGAGTGGGCACAAGGTGTGACCCTTGTAATCCTTGTATGAGTTGGGCTAAAGAAGACTACACCACTTTATGTTAGGATACTCTAAGAAAACTATACCAAGGGGGAATAGTCGAAGAGAACAGTTTGGGGCTTGGCTTAAAAGGATGTGTCTGAGAATTCCTACGCATCCCATGGGAATGGGAACCAAGCCACATGTAGTTCTAAAAATAAAGTTTAATTCCATGTAGGATGATACACAGTTTAAAGTCATGCAGGACTGTCCAGTTTATGGTCATGTAGGACCGTACAGTTTAAGGTCGTGCAGGACTATACGGTTTGAGGTCATGAAAGACCGTACTGTTTAAGGTCATGGAGGACTGTACAGTTTATGGTCATGGAGGACCATACAGTTTAAGGTCATGGAGGACCGTACAGTTTATCGTCGTGCAGGACCGTACAATTTAAGATCGTGTAGGACCGTAAAGTTTAAGGTCGTTCAAGACTGTACAGTTTAAGGTCGTGCACGACCATACAGTTTAAGGTCGTGTAGGACGGTATAGTTTGAGGTCGTGCATGATCGTACAGTTTAAGTTTGTGTAGGACCGTACAGTTTAAGGTCCTACAAGACTATACAGTTTAAGATCGTGCAGGACCATGGGGCTCAGGAAAAGTATTTCTTCAGGAACATCGCATTGGTGGGAGGAGTTATGCACCCACCATCTATAGTCACCAAGGAGTATGCTCCATTGCGGTAAACCTTTTTAATGATGTATGGTCATTCCCATTTGGACTCCAAATTGGGTGGTTTCCTGTCGGGGATCATTGGCGCTCGGAGGGCCAATACAAGGTCTCCTTGCTGGAAAGAGTGGAGGTGAACCTTCTGGTTGAAGGCTCTATATATCTTATTCTGATGCCTTTCCAGATTGTGAAGGGCACGTAGCCTACTCTCTTCGAGTGCTTCCAATTCAGCTAGATTGATTTTAGCCACCTTATATAGTGCCTGCTGGTCATAGACTGCAGTGTGTAATGATGGCAGTTGGATCTCGATGGTCAGGATGGCCTCATCCCCATACACCAGGTAATATGGGGTCACCTTGGTGTGATTGTGAGTTGTTGTCCGATAAGCCTAGAGGGCATTGGGGAGCTTGTCTGACCAACTCTTCTTATTCTGGACTACCATTTTCTACAAAATGTTAGAGATGGTTTTGTTGGACACCTCGATCTTCCCATTTTCCTGCGCGTGATAGCAGGAGGTATGGTCGGAGCGAATGTTGTACATGGCGTACAATTTCTTCAACTCAGCTGCTTGGATGTTTGTGCCGTTAACGGTGAGCACGACGTGAGGGACTCCAAATCTGTAGATGATATTGGATCTCACAAAATCCACAACTGATAGAGCCTTGACTTCTTTGAGTGGGTCTGCCATTGCCCATTTGGAGAATAAATCTGTAGTGGTCTGGATGAACATGCACTGGTGATCTGTCGCCTATGGGTATGGCCCCACGACATCGAGTACCCACACCGAAAATGGCCAAGATTTCATAGTGGAGTGGAGTTTTTCTAGCAGTCGATGCAGGAAGTTAGCATGAACTTGGCATGCATGACATCTCTTGGAAAACTCAATACAATCATGGATCATAGAGGGCCATAAGTACCCCAATCTCCGGATTTGATGGGACAGCATTGGCCCAGCCTAGTGGGAACTGCATGAACACACATGAACCTCTTGAATGACCAAAGAATTATTGACTCCATAAAAGCAACGAAGGAGAACACCATCGAAACCACACTTATAGAGGATATGCTCAAGACTTGGACCACTCTAGTGGGTAAACTATAGTTCACGGCATCAAATTCACTCGCGTTTGGCCTGATTAGATGGGAGGAAACCATTTTAGAGATACTCGACAAAAGGGGCTCTCCAGTTGGGAGTCGTTTCAAACACTGCATCTAATGAACCTAGGGATCTTGACATGGAGGATTTGGTGGTAATATGGCTTACTTCCGGGCCGTCGTCATCCTCTGGAGTGATGGTAGAAATTAATCTATGGTGTGCCACATGTATAATCATATCATCTTGCTCGGGTTCTGCAAGTGACGCAGCTAAGCTGGTAAAAGCGCCCACTCGACCATTCTGTGACTAAGGGACATGGGAAACCTCCGGTCGAGAAGGGAACTGACCCATTAGATGGAGGGTGAAATCCAACAATGGAACGAGCTCTAGCTTCCTGAAAATATAGTCTCCATTGACTTTCTTGATGACTAGTTAAGAATCCCCTTTCACATGCAAATGGGGCACATCGATCTCAAGGTCCAGCTTGAGGCCAGTGATGAGAGCCTGATACTCTACCTCGTTGTTGGTGCAGCCTTCTGACAATAAGAATGAGTATGGCAGAACGACTTGCACTGGGGTGATGAAGAAGATACCCAAGCCCACGCTGTTGAGCTTAGGATCGTTGAGCCTTCTCTCGGTGGGACTCCGGGAGGTACCGTAGAAGTGCATTTTCCAACATGAGACGACATGATCGATTGAGAGGATTGCATCATCAAGAAAATCTAGGTCCAAGGATTGATTCGCGGAGGTTGTGTGGGCAGCTAGAAAGTCTTCCAATGCCTGCCCCTTGATTGCCTTCTAAGGCACGAGCCTGATTTCAGACTACTGGAAAATTACTGCCCACCATGCTAGTCGGCTAGTCAACATGGGTTGGTTCAGGATGTAAATCAGCGGGTCTACCTGAGAGACCAAATGTACCTCATGGTGCTGTAGGTAATGTCACAATTTATGTACAGCAAATATGAGTCAAGGCAGCTTTTCCCAATAGGGGAGTATCTAGTCTCCATATCGAGGAGCATGTTGCTGAGATAGTAGAGGCTATTCTCTATCCCCTCATTAGTATTCTGGGAAATAAGGGAACCGAGAGACTGATCTAGGGAAGCGACATAGAGAATCATCAGCTTTCCGGAGACAAGTGGCATCATGACTGGAGGTTGGAACAGATACTACTTGACTTCCTCGAATTTGGTCTGACACTATTCATCCCATTCATAAGTGATGCCCTTCTTCAGGAGTCGAGAAAAGGGCTTACACTTGCTGTCCAGGTTCACAATGAATCGGCATGTGTAGGCAAACTGGCGTTGAAAACCTCGAAGCTCTCAAATATTGCTCGAGAGAGGCATCTGACCTATTTCCCTGATCTTCTTTGGGTCGATCTTGATGCCTCGGTACCTAAAAACAAAGCCAAGAAACTTCCCAGAAGTGACCCTGAAGGCACACTTGAACAGGTTCATCTTCAGGTGGCTGGAAAGGAAGAAACTGAAAAATTCCTCAAGGTCCTTGAGATGGTCCTGGAACCTGCGAGATTTGACCACCAGATCATCCACATAATATTCCACCAATGTTCCCAGGATCGGCTTGAATATGTGATTCAGGGCCCACTGATAGGTGGAACCTGCATTTTTCAGGCCGAAGGGCATAACCTGGTAACAGAAAGTACCTTGGGGGCCCTGAAAGCGGTGGAATCCACGTCTTCAGGGTCTATTTGGATATGGTTGTATCCAGAGTACCCATCCATGAAAGAGAGGTCTTGGAACCCTGTTGTAGCATGAATCAAAAAAAATAATCACTAGAAGGAAAAAATAATCCTTCGGACAGTGGCGGTTGAGATCGCAGAAGTAGATACGGACTCCGATCTGCCCGTTCTTCTTCCAGACTGGCACAATGTTGGCTAGCCACTTGGGGTACTGGACTTCCTTGATGAAGTTGGCTCTGATGTGTTTGTCAACATCAGCCTCAAACATAGCATCGTGAGAAGGGTGCATCTTTCTAGGAGGCTTCTTGAACACAAGATTGTTTGTCGGGAGACTGGGGCGGTGGATAGCTACCTATGCATCTAGTTCTGGAATCTCGCCATAACTCTAGGCGAACACGTCACGATGTTGTTTAAGGAAGCCCACGTTCCACTGTTTCTCCTCGAGGGACATGGCTGCACTAATCAACGTGGGTCTCGAATCTACCTCACTACCAAGGTTCAACTGTACCAGTCCGTCGACCGTGGTAGATACACCTTATTCAAAGGTAGGGGGAGCATCCTATATATCCTCTTCTCCACATGTGGTGGGATCTTCCGCAGGGGGAGTCACTTCCGAGCAACCAGACTCTGATGGGAGGCTGGTGCCGGCTTGAGCAGCAGTGGTCAGCACATCAGGAAATTCATGCACTGCTGAGACCATGGCGAGGAAGGCAGTTGACCCAATCCCATTTGGTCTTCGGCCCAGAGGGCCATGCTTGATGATTTCAAAGCAATAGTGGTGCGTCAGTGTCAGATGGTTAATCCCATCCTGGCGAAACAGACACATATGATGTGTTGGCGTTTCCATGGAAGGTTCTGGTCTCACTTGAGCCTGGTTGGTGTAGGAGTATGATTTTATTTTTTGCTATCACTTAGACCTGGGAATATGCCTTCATCTCGTACCTGAAACAACAAATCATTTCCCCATTTCGGGGTTCATAGCCTCCATTTGATGGATTGGGATGAAATAAGCATCATCCAGACCTTCCTAGGGATCACTTGTGACCGAGGTAGGTTTGACCTCACTTTCCAGAATATACTTATCCTTACTCTTGTAATAGTCAGTGTCTATATAAAGAGATTCACAAGAGGCGAAAGGAGATGCATCTCCTTGGAGCACGCCTACTCGACTACTGAGAGAGTATTTGAGGCATTGGTTATACGATAAAGGGGCAGTTGCATGCAGGTGGATCCATGGCATGTACATTAATGCGTTGAACACAGTGTCCTGGGAGACAACAATGAATTCAGTACTAGTAACTAGGCCACCGAACTGGGTCTTGAAACTGATCATGCTGACCAGGTTCTGCTCGATCATGTTGTGTCCATGTATTCTTTGGTTGGAGGGTGTTAAATCATCCTCAGACAACCCCAGCTTCTGCAGGGTCCGAGTCGGGATTAGGTTAATCCCAGTGCCCCTGTCAATAAGACAACGAAAGACTTCCACGCCCTTGAAATGTCTAGTGATGTATAGTGGATGAATGTGACCTTATATGGGCGGGTCTTTTTCTTCAGCAGAGAATGAGATAACTGCCTGGATTTAGGCATTCTCAATTGCCTCAGCGTGGAAGGCTTCTGCAGCTGCTACCTCCATCTCAAACTGGAGGGGGCTTCATAAAGCCTCGACGAGAGCCTGATGCATGTCTGATGATAGAAGAAGAGCCTCAAGAATAGAAATCCTTTCTGGGATTCCAGCGAGGTTCTCAAAGACATCTTAATTCCATGAAAAGTGCGATATTCGGCTCATAGGATGCTGCTCTGTCATTGGAGGCACGACGGGCCCTGTCGGCTGGTCCGATGACTGGTTAGAGCTAGGCGCGTCCCGTTGCTCACTTGTCGAGGCCTGAAGAGTAGATTCTGTATGAGATCTGGACAACTGAGATTGGAATGTGGTAGGGCGAGACTGGCCGCGGTATGGACGAGGAAGCTCTACCAGATCTAGTATCACAACGGTGGTAGTGATAGATCTTAGGACACTAGATGAGGAGGTTGTGTGTGCAAAGCTCTGCGTTGGGCATGCTTCCTGGTCTCAGTTGCATGCACGGCCTGGCTGAAAGCCCCAACTGACATGCCTTGACGTCCCATATGGTCACGGTTCCACCGACGTTGGTGTCAGTTGGTGACGTTGGGGAGGTTCTCCTGGAATTCCCCCTTGTCAGGATTCATATAGGGATTTACCAACTATACAATATTAACCGAAGCGTACCCTTTACTATCGCTTTGAGAATCATCCACCACTGGGTAGATTCTGGGAGGGATCCTCATCTCTGGTGGCATGAAGTCACCGAGATTGTGGGATGACAGTGACATTGGGGGAGTGCATTGCTTCTTCTTGTGCCACAGATGCTTATTCTTCTAGGAAGAGGTTGGCTAAGATGGTTACACGGAGGCACTAGTCGCAGCTTTGGAAGGCTCCGGATAATTCAATCAAGCCCAAATAATACCATGGACATGGGTGAATATTTTACGAGCCATCCAGTCATCTTACTTCTTGGATCCGCGGTTGGGAACCTGCTTCCACTAACCTTCATCTTCGCTACCATTTTCTGACCTCACAAAGACACCAACCACTTGTGCCGGGGCCGGGCCAAGCTTAACTATTTTGTTATCGACCTAGTCTTGGAGCCAGTTTTTAAACACATAGCACCTCTTGAGGGTGTGCCCTAGAATATGATGATAGGGGAAGTAGTTGGGGAGATCGGTGAGATTCGCCTCTTCTAGCCTTATGCAAAAAGGTAAGCACACAATCCCCTACTCTAGGGCGCTACAGAAGTAACTGGGGACCTGATCCTTGATGAATGAGTATGTCTGGTGTCTTTTTTTCCAGATAAGGGGCTTTGGGATCCTGACCCTAATGAGGGGTCAAAGGATCCTATCAAGGAGGCGGATCCTGATTATCTCGCCTAGGTGGCGGTGGCGCGTTGCACGAGGGAACCTACCGATTCTGAGGCAGTCGCTGTTGTGAAGGAGGTTGTTCCTGAGGTGGAGGGCCTCTATGAAGTTGCGGAGATGGTGCTACTGGTAGAAATTCTAGCTGCCTAGGGGCTTCTATTTGGGCAACCGCGGCGGGCTCGACTCTGGCAGCCCTCCTTGCTGGGATCACTGGGGGCAGAGGACCCGCCTGACTAGCATGTTGTAGAGTTTCCTTGAGGTGTTGGGCCTTATCTGAGAAGTATAGGGACCATCTAGGTTAGTTCTAAGTGATCAGGTAAGGAACTAGTTCTGTTTTGACATTCCCCATGCACATCGTCCGTAATTTCTCATGAGTCAGTGGCATGTCGAGGGAGTATGTGAGCCCCTTCCATCGGGCGATGAAGTCCATGACTCACTCATCAGGCCTTTTCATAAACCTAAAGAGGTCAGGGATGCTGGTATTTCCAAAGGTGTAGCGGAACTTGAATAGGAATTGCCGGCGAAGATCCTCCCAGCCGGTCACCAGCCCAATGGGGAGCTCGATGTATTAGACAAACGTATGACCTTCCAATTTCTGCACAAAACATCAGAGTTTGGTGGCATCCCATTGTGCTGGAGTCCCCAACGTGGGGCCACTACTGGAGGAAATTTATGCTAGGTGTTGAGGTGGATCCCATTTCCCATTAAAGGGTGAGAAAGTGGGATTTCCAAGACCTAGGGGTGTAGGCATATCATCCACCCACTCTGGATATGGCTTGCCAACTGGTAGAACTACAACCTACTATGTTCCCAATGCCTCAAGGTGGGAGATGAGTGACACTATTGGATCGTCCTGGTGGGGGTCCTTATTTTGATTGGGATCCCTAACCACGAGTGCGTTTCTGGGCTCTTCGACATGGTAGACAGTTTCAGGGACTTGTGGAGCGACTGGTGGAATGGCCTGCGGGGCAGCTGGGAGAACCAGTGCTGGATTCCTCGGATTGTCACGCCGTTCAGGAGGGTTTAGTAAAATGTATTTCTCCCTCTATCCGTGAGTTCCGGCTTCAAACCTGCTAGCGGGACTGGTATGATCAGGGTTTCCTGGAGGCATCTCGCTGGGGGGGGGGGTGTTCCTTCCCCTTCTTCCCCGGCCTAGGATCACCATAGTCAGGTCGTCGCTCTATCGTGTATTCAGCCAAGAGTTCGTCAACCAACCTCTTTTGGTCAGGAAGTTTCTGGAACAATGTGGCCTTTTCGGGGTCTTCCTCCATCTTCTGCACTGAGGTGGTTGGGTCGGAGTGCTTGAAAGCTCGGACATGCTCTTTACCCTTGCCAACATTCTGACTGAGTACCAACGACTCAGTGGGCACAGGGAGACCTAACAGGTTCTTCTGGTAGGGAGTAATCCTCCCTGATGGGTCCAATAATGGTGGCACAGCCTCAGGGGGTAAGTCTACATCAATAAATTCTAGGTTTTCTTCCTTATCCATGACATAAGCCATATGGACCGTGACCCTTCCCAGGGGCATGTATTTAATATCGCATATCGAGTCGGGCTGCCGTCGAATGGGGCTGAAGAGGAGGGAAACATACTTCCCCCATCTACGGTCTTTCACATAGGGGGTAGACTCTCTAATGATTTTCTGGAGTACCTTGAAACTCTGAATGCATCTTTTTTGGAGGGTCCTCTGGTGACCAGGTGACTCAGGGCACTAGGCTACGGGGTGTGTAGCCAAATCGACTAGACGACATTGCACCCCAATTTAATCATAGTGCACTTGGATCCTGGGGTACACCACCTGATTATAATGAAGACGAATGTGCATCACCCATAGGGTTTGATGGAAGCACCCAACTTCCTCTGAGGTGATGGATTCCGGCGTACATAAGTTTGACACTGCCGCCGACTAGAACTTCTCTGGGAAGTGATTCGCCACAAGAATGTTCCAGAAGCTCCTAGGCTCGAATTTATGGTCTGGCCCTGTATTTCCCCACTCTTCAATCGGAGGTGGATGAGGAACTGGTAGCGGTACTGAGGGGGACTACTGAGATGGTAGACTGTGCGTCAAGGAATATGGCGAACGAGCCGACTAGCCGCCAAATTTTGAGCCATCCTCTGAGGAGTGCGGTGACTTGACCACAATATCACGATAAGATGGGATGACAGCCATAGCTTCTGGTGCAGGGGTTGTGGTTGCCGGAAATGGGTCACGTTGTTGTTCAACCGCCATCAGTCCCCCAAAATAGGTCTCCATGATCTTCAGTCGAGGTAGAGGGCACTTCTATTGATGATAGGGGCGACCGCACGGTCGGAACCATTGGGATTCCCAAAACATCCTCCTCCCAGATGTACATGTGAAGAGAGGTGGGAATACATTGGACATTCGGCTCCAGAAGGATGAGACTGATTCTCCTTGTTCCTACCCCGGTACTTGACATAGAGGACCGAAGGGAGGTTTCCACCACTGAGTCGCACTTTGCTTTGAAATCTGAGAAACAGACCAGTTTGATCTCAGTTTGAAGCTTTTTGGTATTCTTCTTGAGGTTTCAATGACACATCTTCCTGCCCCGGGATGGATCTTCTAGGAAGGGACGATTCCCGGCATGAGAAAGTCCTTCGGCCACACTAGTGTTGTGGCGGGGAGTAATTCTGCATGAGTGTGCCGGGGTGCGAGGAGCACCGGGGCAGATGTCAAAGGGGCACGGGGAGGACCTCAGTGCTGGATGCTAGTACGGGTGGTACCCCCGCTGGAACTGATGGGAGAACGGGTAGGACCTCCATGCTTGGTTCCCTTGGTAATGTCAGTGTGAGGCAGGTCCCCGTATTGATCGGACTGAACACGGGTAGGACCTCCATGATGGGTGTTGGTGAAGTGAAGATGATCTCCACCCCTCTGGTTGATAGAATGAATAGGACCTCTGTCGGCTGCTATAAAGACGTGATGAAGGTCCTCACATTAGAGAGTGACTGGATGGGCAATGTTCCCGCCCCGACGGTCTGCGGAAGAAGGGATGGCTCCGTATCCGGTTTAATGAGTGCGAGAGAGGTTCCCATATGAGGTGTTGCTACCATGGGGAAGGCCCTCATTCGAGTCGAAGGTGGCATAGGGCATACCTCCGAGCTAGGCCTGGGAGTGCGAAAGGCACACATCCTTCATGGTGGTTGCACGGGGAGGGTCCCCATAGTGGGTGGCATTACTGCGGGTTAGCCAGCGGTGGGCACTGCCTGTGCCTAAAACTAGGAGCATCGACCCAGCCTACAAGGGGTTGGTTGGGGCCTCGATCTGGGTCGATCATATAGCTGCCCCTGCTCAGCGTATGCAGGGGGGTTGATGATGCACATCAGTAGTGGCTCGGGCCATGGTAGCCACTGACATTGATTCCCCTTGATGGGTGTCCTCCTTGGCATCTGCCCGACACTGGCGTCGGGTCAGCCGGGATAGTACTAGTGGTGCGGGTAGGTAGTCCACGTCTTCTTCATCATGGTGAACCGAGTGGCGGCACTATCACAACCTGGTGGGGGCCCTTGCTTTGAAACCCTGGGACGTAACTCTGGCCTGGTGGGCTTGAACATCCCCTAACTCATCGGTATAGGGAATGGGGTCGTTGAGGCATTATGGGGATAACCCTGAAAAAGATTGAAGGTTGGAGTGGGGAGTAGAGGCTCCCTACGTGGCCCACAGGGGCGACGTTGATAGCGAGGTATATATGCCTCTAATTACAGGCGGTCCATGTCCCTCATAGAGATGACCCCCTCTTCCTCGTACCTACGTACAAGGTCATTAATTATCCTCCTTTAAATAATCTCTGATGGGGAGAGGGGGCGTGTGAGCTCAGTAGTCCGATAGTAGAGACCATCATAGAAGAGGCATAACCACTTGGGGTAGCCACATTGAGATTTCTCCAGCCCCTGTGCCGGTGGGAAGGAGGTGATCGGGTTCCGGATGCAACAAATAGGTTCCTGGAGGCAGGGAGACCTGCTAATTAGTACTGAGAGAAAAAGTAATCGACACCCAGTGCCCCAATGCCATTCCATCTTCCATGACCTATAAGAGGGAACCAAACTGACAACGTCGCATACTGAGATTCCCAACATGTTGACTGACCAAACGTCTGGTGAGTTTCACACCAGGCCCGCTATTTGATTTGTGGGACCGACGCCAGATATCTAGATCCGGTGACACGTCATTCTACTGATTTCTTGATCACTACTAATATCCACATTGAGGAGAAGAACATTCACATCAGGTTCACCATTTATTTTTCCAATGATTTATTCGGGGCGTGCACGTCAGTCTGCTTGAGTGTGACAGGCGCGTCTTTTTGTTACCCCTGTATTCCTGCTTTCCAAAGGTGGGCAGCATCTGTTCCTTATTCAGGTACATTTTCTCCTTGATCAAAAAGGGATGATGGGATGTTGGTTCCTCCTTCCATGGATTCCTCTTCAGAAATCATTAACTAATCTGGGTCTCCCTTATAGATTTAATACGTTGTTCGTGAAACTATTTCTGGTGCCATATTTTCATGGACACCAGTTAATTATGTTGCTTCTGTCAGGATATTCAATGGTGTCCGGTCAGGGCGGTAACCTTTAGTTGGGGAAGTAGTTACAATTAGGCACCACTGGTGTGTCTGGATGCTGGGGAATTGGCATGTCTGTCTTTTTCCCCTTATTATAGGGCTTCTCGAGGGCACGAAAGCAGGAGGAATCCCACATCGATCACGGGGAATCATATGCAATAGGCATGTATCTGAGGATTTCCTCATCTTCGCATGTTCAACAGAGGGTATGCCGCATGTTTAATGTCCAACGGAGACTGATTGGCATGATCAGAAAACTAGCTAGAGTGGATCAGATTGAAGAACCCCCTTGAGGGAACACTGATATTGGGGTCTAGAACGTGGGCGGCTTACTGAGTACTATGTAGGAGAATGAGGGGACCATGATCTCACCAGGATGTGGTGGCCCGGGCTTGAATCAGGATGGAAGATGGTTTTGGTCTTGAGCCTCGAGGAGACTTCCTATGTACCATGACTTGAAATGGATCAATGCCCTTATGGTTCGAGAATAGATGTGTGGGGCTTACAAACTTGGACAACTAGGTGTTGGTGAGATAATGTGAAGGATATCTGAATGACCAGGTGGTGATCTTTTACCTCATGAGGCTTCCTATGTACCATTCCTTAGCATGGATCAATGACCCCGTAGATTGGGTATGGATGTCGGTGAACTGACGTGAATTAGGTCCTTGGTCTAATGGGTGATGGTCATGAAGCTCGTGGAGGCGTCCTACATACCATGCCTTGACATGGATCAAAGACCACATAGTTCAGATGGGAGCGTGTCAGTGAACCGAAGTGAGTAAGGACCATGGTCTAGGTGGGTGGTGGGCTTGAACCTCATGGAGGATTCATATGTACCATGCCATGACATGGATTAAAGTCCACATAGTTTGGGATGGAAACGGGATGTTGAACTAACATGAAGGGGTGTCAGATCAACTGGATGGTGGGATCACAACAGCTTACCGCTGGATTGGGAGGAAATTTAACATCATGTGGGATGGGGGTGTGTTGGAGAACCGATGTGAAGAAGGACCTTGGTCCATGAGTATGGTGGGATTGATCCTCAATGAGGATTCATACGTACCATACCATAGCATCGATCAAATACCACATAGTTCAGAAAGGAACACAATAGCTTACCACTGGATTGGAATGCAGTTTAACATCATGCAGGACGGGGAATTTGGGGCTTACGCTCTGAGGCGTCCCAAGGTGTGTCATTATTGGTTCTCACTCTAAGCTCATGGAATTCATGCTCAGTTTGAGAAACAAGAGGTTTCAGGGTCTTGACAATCATGTCACGAAGCGTGCGTCATTGGTAAACGAAGAGGGGTTTATGCATTGGGTCGCCCATGGTGATGGGAAATACTCTAGGATGGAGGCCTGAGGGTGACAAAGCACAGCAGGAGTGGGGGATTGGCACCCATGAAGAGAAGAGGTCAGTTCCTTATCACGTCCTCCGCTGGCCTTGGGGTCTGAAATGAAAGGAGGGAGTAGGGGCTCTACCTCCTGCAAGAACGGATAGGGGCCTATGCAAAGGTGGCCGCCCTTCCCTGTGGACAAACGCCACTCCCAGAAAGAGTATATCATCCCCTGTGGAGTCCAATGGATGTGGATAATGTCCAAGGTGTGGGAACCCCATGTGAGAGGTGCAAGGTGATGTCATATATTAACATCATGTGTTGAGGATTGGGGTGCTTGGAAGTTTAACGTCCTATAGCTTGGACGAGGTGGGTTTACTCTACACCCCTAGGATATACATAACTGGTACCCTCTACTTCTTTTGGGTTGGAAGGTACCAGAAATGTCGTACCGAAGAGGGGTTGAAGAGCAAACCATCGAGGGGTCCAAGTTAGCATGGCTATGAGAAGAAGAAATAGCCATTAGCTTGCCTATGCGAAGAAGCATTAGGCGGAGAAATTCTATGGGAGGTATCGTCCAAGGGACTTTAAAGTCACATCATGCAAACCTGGGGGGTCACACAGGAGAAGGAATTTCCAAGAAGAGGAGTCCATAGGCAAGGGCCTTGTGGATCTCGGTTTCTCTGCGTGGTGAAGGGCACTTGCGAAGGGATGTGCATCGTGAAGTGGGTGCCTTAGCCTAAGCATAGGGTGGGGTTGCAAGTGGGAGGTGATTTTCGAAATGTAATGGTGTTCGCATCGCACTGCCTCATGGAGCACAGGCGACTCACAAAGTGAAGTGTCATGAAGTAATGTGCTTCACTAAGTACAGTGACCCTGCATTGGCATGTGGATCACGTGTACATGAGGGGTGCTTCTCAAAGAATAAACACTCCATGAAAACTCGAGTCCCCTTGGGGATCCCATTCCTTCTCGAAGTCCCTTAGGCTTTGCGATAGGCATCCCTCTAGGAACAGGGGATCAAAAGGAGACAATGGAGAGGCACCTCACGAAGCAAAAATACCTCGTGTAACTCATGATTCGTATAGCAAAGGGTGCTTCCTGATTTGGGAGCTGATAAGCCGAAATGTCAGATTTTCCATCCCAAGGGCTTAGGGGGAGCTCGGTATTTATAGGCAATAGGTGCTACAAAGCAGAGCTTACATAGTGCAAACAGGGATTGGGTTGCTTCATGGAAGGTCGTGAAAGTCAGGGGCGTTTGCGGAGGTTACTGCCTCCTTTGCTTCGCGGAGGGCTCACGAACGTCAGGGGCTTTCACGAAGGGTACCGTCTCCTTTTCTTCACGGCGGGCTCGCAAACATCAGGTTATTTTCTGGAGGGTACCACCTCTTTTTCATCGCGTCGGCCGTGTTGCTTGGGGGGGACTCCGTGATATTTCTTCGCAAAGCCGATCGTGGGGCCTCTTTTTCTTCTCTCCTTTCTTCCAACATTTTGGTGCCAACATGTATATGCTCGTACATATACCTATGTTATCAAGTATACCCATCTCAACCATGAGGAAACACAAGGTCCAACCCAAAATCCCAAAGCTCAACTATTCCACAAAGGTAGGAATACCACGAAGGTAAGTACCACACAGGTTTTCCAAACAGAGGAATAACACCAAGTTATTACCACGATGGAAAAATACCACTCATGTACAGACTCATCTCACACCAAGTATAGTATAGGTAAAATAGTACAAATTATTAGTTGTAACTATTGAATCATCTTACTTTGTTAAGAGGCAGACCCACAAAGGATCCCAAATTACAGTCCCACACAGGATCCTAGTACATCGTTAGACCCACATAAGATCCTAGTAAATTGTCAGTACATCCTCATATCGACAAAGGATCTCAGTACATCATCAGTACATCGTGAGACCCACTCATGATCCTAATACATCATCAGTACAACTTAAGACCCTCACAATATCCTAGTACAATGTCAGTACAACATCAAACCCACACAGGATCATAGTACAATGTCAGTAGATCGTCATACCCACACAGGATCCCAATACATTGTTAGTACATTGTCAGACCGACACAGGATCCTACAACAACGTCAGTACATCTCAGTACATAGTCAGACCCACATAGGATCCCAATTCATATTCATTACATCATCATACCCACACATGATCCTAGTAAAATTTCAGAAAATCGGCATACCCAAATAAGATCCTAGTACATCGTCACAACCAGCTACAAGGCATCGCACTAAGCTTGCTCATCTTCGGGAGAGTCTGCTCCTCAAGCTACTCGTTGATATTTCAACTACCATGCAGTCCGTTGAAGAATTATCCCAATGGACCGCCACGTAAAAGGGGTCTCAATGCAACATATGGTGCATCAATCAGATGCCCGATATTTATCTTATTAGACTTTTAGTCCTGATGGCACGGTTGGATTTGTGCTCGATCCTACCCAACTATACCCCAACATTATCCAAATATCAAGTGGGGTATACAAAAAGGACTGCCTTTCTACAAGGTTTCCCAGACCAGAGATGGTTCGTTAAACAAAATCTCGGTGCCAATGTTAGGGACTAAAGAACGTATAGGGTTGAAACTGGTCAGGGTTCGGTCCGACCAGGTCGGACCGACCCAGCCCGCTGTGTCAAGCCCGTACTAGGCGGCCCGATCCTGGCGGCCCGTCCTACCAGTGTGCATGGGGGGTGTGGGGGGGGGGGGTTCACACGCCCCCTATCCTACTCACTGAATGGCCTAAGCTGTTTGGTATCCTTGCAGCACACGAGACCTAGTCGAGTCCCACTCAGTTCATCTCTGCTGACTGAAATGACCGACCCTTGCCCTCCCAATGGTGAGTCATGCACCACCCATCTACGGCCGACCGAATGATGGCGGCCTTCCCCCATCCTCTACGTTATGTAGTGTCATGGAACATCGTGGGCCACCCCTCCACGGCTGGCCGAACGTTGGCCTCCCTCTAACCACCATCGTGGCTGGCAATACAAGGGCACCCTCCATCCTCCACATGCTCAATTCCTCTACCAGTGGTGCAGGCGTGTTACAACCCGGTTCCATTGGACTAGCCCAGGAGGAAGCCACCTCCTTTCTCCACTGTGAAGGATACAACAACCACGAAGAATAGCAGAGGTATTAGGCCATTTTAATTTGGCTCGTACCCTCCGCATTAGTACAGTAGTAGGCGAATCAAGAGGATTAGTTCAACTCAACCCATGAATAACAACAAAACCCCTACCTCGAAGGTTCTTTGATGTGTCGCACGATGAAGAACAGTGAAGGAGAGGAGGGTGGAAATGATTGTTTCTTCCACAAACATGCTTCTAAAGTCGGCTCATGTGTCGTCCTCTTTCATGATTCTGAAGAACGTTCTTCTATGGGGTTCTTCGTTTGGGGGAAAAGTTCTTCATTGGAGAGGTAGGATTTCTCCACAGATTTTTCCCAATTCTCCACACTTATCCAACCAATATTCAACAGTTAAGAGGTTCCCATGTAAATTAAATTATGTTGATTAATTTATGTCAGCATAATTAAATTTTGACACATTTAATTAATTTATGTTGGCTCCAACAATTAAATGGAGATTTGAAAGGGGTTTCTCCCATTAAAGAGGGTTCAGGTGGTCCCCGCCTTTAATTTCAAAATGGGGGTTTCAGTTCAAGTGGCCTCCACATATTTAAATTTCATTTGGGAAGTTTTATTAGGAATAAAATAAAATAATATTTTATTTTATTTCTCATTTCCATGAAAAACACAAAATCTATCTTTCACCGTCGACCTACTATGGATGAGGTAAAGGTCTCCTTAATTGAATGATGGAACTGCGAGTTCAACGGTGCCCTCAGATTTCAATTTTGAGCACCAAAAGTTACAAAACACACTCCTACGTTTACTGGAGGTATCTGAAAAGAAAAGTTCATAAATTCATTCCAAGCACACCAGGCCTCAGATTCATGCTCCATAAATTTTTGGGAACTCATCAAATTCCCATATAATTTTAAAAAAAATTACCTGAAAATTGCGGGTCTTTACAAAAATCATTTATATAAAATATAATTTCTAAAAATATCTGACATTCATGATATTATCCATGCATAAAAATTAATGAAAATAATTATTGATAATAATGATTTTTTAAGAATAAAATGACTTTATTGAAAATAAGTTATTCATTTATTTTGAATTAATAAATTCATTTTGATAATATAAAAGATATTCAGCATTTTTCATGATGTGGTTATTCGAATTGTTATATTTATTTTGTTCAATATATTTTAAATAATAATATTTTAATACTATATTGTGGTTCTTTTAAACATAGTGTTTCATGTGACATAATCAATTAAAGAAATAAAACTAATATAAAGAGAAGCATATTTTAAATATTAATCATCCATATTCTACACCCATTAAAATTTTAACCTTCATAATTTTAATTTTATATTAGTAAACAAGAGTTTCATATTTGAAAAATACATTTTCTTAAAATCTCACATTTTAAAAAATGTTTATAAAACTTCATCTTAAAAAGTGGTAAAGGGAAATATGATGTTCATAGAATAAGTAGGTTTCTAAATAAAATTATATTAGTGGGAAGAACAAAAACGGTCATCTAGGAGAGAACTAACACTGAACTACTAATATATAGTGATTGAGGGAATGGTCATTAAAAATTTAGCGATCTTAAAACCTAAACTTTGGGATGGGTGCAAAGTCCATCAATTCATGCTGAAAAATGTTATATGATAACATTTTTCTGGATTATAAACATTGAGTAAAGTCATTATTTTACTATATATAATAGTATCATAAGTTAAAATACATACATAAAAATTATAATCTCATCCATTAATCAAGTTTCACTAAAAATCAATTTTTCACAACATGGTGAGTATTCCAGACAAATTTTCTATTACTTAATTAATAAAATAAACATAAATAAGATCACACAGTTCATAAAAGGACTAAAAGTTATTCCTTCTATTTTTATACATTAATGGTGACAGAAATAGTTAGAAGAATATAAGATAATTCACAAACTGAATAAACATTCATATGATGAAATAAAAAATTATTTTGAAATGAATCAACAATAACACCCAATTTTAAAATTAGATAAATTGACAATGAAATAACCATAATTCTATTCAAAATATTCCTGAATAATATTGAATCCCAAATATTAGAATTATTTGATATCAATTTATATGAGATTGATTTTTTATTTATCTCGGATTGACAGTAGTAACTCATAATGTCATATAAGAAAAACATTATATGTGCAAATAATATAATATTTAGAATCATTTAATCCTTTCAATAAATTACCTGAATCTCTAGAAATCCACATTCAAATCATATATGCTTCGAAAATATAATACAAGAGTTAATCCTCAAAAAACCACATATTATCTAGTAATATACTATTTATGTAAATTATATTTTATTCCCAAATTAGTGATCTTATTCCGAAATAACATTAATCACCTAAATAAAAAATTAATTTTCAATACCTTATGTTAAATATAAAATAAATCTTATGTTCACAAATTATAATAAACCATAATTATCTAAATGTTAGAGGTCATATAAAACGTTATGTTTATCAAGATACTTCATCTCATGTCGATATAATATAAAATAATTATTTTCAAAATATCTTTTTCACTAAAACAAATACAAATTCAAATCGATTTAGTTCGATAAATGTCTCACATAATACTCTTAATCGTCTTAAAATCTATAACAAAAAACCTAAATATGGATATCTATGAATTTAATTTTATGATCAACATTAGGATAATCAACGCAAGACATTTTAGGTTCATCAAATGTCGCTATGGGCTGCCATAAATTTACATGTTGTTTATTTTCTCATAATTTTTTTTAAGAAATTGTGTATCAACCCCTGAAAATACATAGGGAGTACCTAACATGGTGCATATTAATGAAACACTCACTATTAATCAAAATGATAACTGATATATACTAAACCAATTGTTCTCAGGGTTGTTACACCATGATTAATCTACTCCATAACCATGTCCACTTATATAATTTACACATGGATGTAATTCTATAAAAACCATATAATATCTTCCATTCCTATAAATTAGGATATTATATAATCCAAAGACTTATACTCTAGTTTTTTAGTAATATCCTATAATACGAATCCCCAAAAAAAGGCATTTCTCGACTATTAAGTATTGTTATACAAAAACATTACATATATTATTACATTTTATATCATAAACATCAAATATTTATGAAATAAAGATTTTGTGGACTTATGTATTTGGAAAAATAGGTTGAAAATGAATCTAAAGAAACCAAAACATTAAAAATTAATTTTTTATTCTCTTTAGCCAGATCCTAAATTCGTTTTAACTCACAAAACTATATATGATAACCTAAATAATTAATTAATGAAATAAGTTATCATTGAATAACGATGAGGGATTAAACATAGTAACCCATCATAAAATGATGACATAAAAGAGAAGAATCATGGGTAATCACATTGTATAATAACATAGAGTGGTCCATATCATATGATATGGAAATAAAGGAAAATGGAATTAACAAAAAACATGACCCTATAAAAAGAAAATGATAAATGCAATGACAACATCACATGGTGGATAAAGTCTCATAGTTTATTTTTATTTGTCCCTATTTCCTTACATAAAATCCCATGAGGTGAATTTATTAACCAATGCATGGGAGTTCTATCTTAGTGAAACCATCATAAAATGTTCATTATTTTGTGTGTCATTAAATATAAATAAACAATGAGGAAAGTACATAAGGGTTATCAATGAAAAATATGGTTTGCATAATCTTGACTCTAATCAAAATAAAAATAAATTTATTAAATTAAAAAATTTATAATTAAAAATATGGAATGAATTATCCCTTCAAAGGAATGCATAATTTAACATCCCCAACCCAGGATTTGTTGAATCGGTTCTTGGAGCTAGGACCCCACATAACTTCAAGCACCCCTCCCAACACATCAGAGGTCACCGGCTATAAGTGAGGGTCCATTAGATCACATTAGTAGACTATGCATTATTTATTAGAGTAAGCCACATTAGATAAAATATGAAATAATTTATAAAATAAAAAATGAACAATAAACATGTATAGCCAATCATTTCCCAAAATTATGTATAATCCCAAAACCAATAGTATATATTCTTTGTCATGTCATACAGTTCTATGTGAATGAATCCACTAAATAAATATAAATATAAGAATAAAAAAAATACGACCTGATTCTAAATTTGGATCCCTCATCCATGAACATACCATGCCCAAATCAACCATCAAGCATAGGGCCCTTTCCCTTGATGTGACCTGCAAACAAGAAATCTTCTTGGGTACCCAACCGTGTCCCAATCAGGGTGTGAGTACAACTCTATAGGCCACCACCAATGGTGTCTAATAAATATCTAGTCTAAATAGATGGCGTCTGTATTTAATAAAATAAAAAACAATGTAAACAAGAAATAAATAATTTTCGAATAATTTAAAAGAATCACTTAAATCATTTGTATTGTTCTTTCCATGGGTTTGGCATTTCCATCATTTATAGTTTGGAAAATTCAGGTCAACTACAGGGAATAATGAATTATGTTGGGTCCCCTTTCTCACTACTGAAAAAATATTATAGTCAATTACCTCACACTTACAATGTATTCACATTCCATGGAGTCTCGTTTAATAAAACCGCTAGGGGAATAGAGCCTCTATCCAACTCCGTAAAATTCACATTCTAGGGGTGGCGCCTAGAGTCTTAGTTTAACCCGACCTATGGGTGTATAACATCATTTAAACACCCCACATACCACCAATCCATGTTCATATTATTCTTTAATCATTAAAAAATTATCAAACATGATCATAATCATTTTGTACAATATTCATTTAGAAAAAAAGATCATTTAACAAATGGTTATCATTATTCCTTAAACCGTTTAAACATTCACAATTACATGACTTATCCCAATTTACTAATTTATCATTCACATGACTTAGGCAATCAGAAAAATCACTCTTTTCAATTTATTACTCATTTAACCTATTAACATTATACAAACCAAACCCCGAATCTAAGTTAACAACTAATAAAAATTACTATTAACTTCATTTAAAAACCAATTCTAATATTTCCACACATTAATTATGGGATCTATCAAATTATAGTTCGATTATATACTTAACATTCTAATCTCCTTGTTTGGGGAGTAACACACCTCATAGGTTTCTCTTATCGCGATAATGAAAAATCCAATGCATCCCATGGTGATCATGAGGTGTCTAATTCGTCATTTACCAAACTAAATTATCATTTCAACCAAGGCATACTAAATTGGAAACATAAAAACATGAAATCAAAACCACATACACATAAATAACCTCGAATACTATGGGATATATCTTGTAGACACCCAACCATGATTCCAAAGAAAAAAAACTCCTTAACACTAGCCATTTATTCAGATTTGAACACACTTCGAATCCCCATCCACTGATCTATTAGAAATGCATTTTTTAGGGATTTGTAAGAAGAAAAATAGCAACAAAATCCCTAATATTAAAAATGTAATAATTGGGAGTAGTGGAATAACCCGTATATTTGATTCGCAACCAATGGTACTATAAACAACTTAGAAATGAGGTAGATTGATCCTCGGGATGCATGGGATGTGTTGGATCATCTATAGGGATATAAGAGGAATAATTGAGTCAAATACTGATTTATAACAATTAAGGACCAAGATATAAAAAATGTAAAATCCCATTTTTATAGTGTGCATGGTTTTTATGCACAGTTGGCCAAACCATGCACTACCCTCTATCCAATAGGGGGTTAGGCTGCATGGTTACCTTGAGATCTCAAATTATTTGGAAAACCATGAAATTACCATTTGATATTTCTCTATTCAATCCCACTTGGTTCGCCATCCCTGAATCTTGTTTTCTTCAATCTATGCACCCCTCCTCCAAAAAATCATGGTTATGGCTCACAGTTATTATTCACCATGGGCCAATAATAAAATATAAACTGGTTGGCCAATTCCCCCTTTTCTATGTCCTGATACCTCTGAACAACTATTGGAATCCTCACATACTTGGTAAGCAAATAATTAACCATTATTAAGGATTCAAACCAAATCATTAATCTAAACATACCTAAATGATATCTAGGATCTTACAACTTCCACACTATATAATGGAACCTCTTTAAGCCAGTTTTCCCAAGAATCACTAAGCCTAGGGAGTATAATAAATAGTCCATTGGGCCAACATATATGTCTTGGTGATACATAAGAAGCGGTGACACATGAAATCATCATTTAAAAAACTATATCATTTAGGTAGAGTCAATCAGTACACCACTGGTCGGATGCTCTCCACAATCTCAAATGGACCCTTGTACTTGGGCACTAACATACCCTATTTCTGAATTTGATGGTGACCCATCCATGGAGACTTCGAAATAAACACATGACATCCCATCATAAATTCAAGAGGTCTACGTCATATATCAAAATTTGAATTTAGATTTCTATGAGCTATAACCTTTTATTTTCAAAAAATTTATCCTGTTCCAACATCTCACGCGCAAGACTTAACCGCAACAATAATTATTCCCCTGTCGCCATCCAAAATAACAATTATTTACATGGACTCCCATGGATCACCTCTAACATTTACATCTAAATTCTCACTTAGTGGTTCTTGGTGTAGGAAAACTAAACAAGCTAAAAATAATAGTCCCATGATCCAGGAAATTGTAGGATACAAGTCCTAAACATGTCTTATAGAACATGAATGATATTCATTTACTTCTCTTATATCATTGGGATTAAATTAGAACTGAGAACACTAGTGAACAAAGAGCCTTCTGTATCCCTTGTCATAAGTGTTATGTAAAACAATGATCATGATCCAAAACAATAGTTTGTTTCACCCTATGGAATAAAAATACCTCCCAAACAAACATATCACCCAACTGATCAGTGATAAATGTAATGACCCGTCGAATTCAAGGACATTTTTTTTCTTAATTTTCTTTTGGATTTTACAAGAGCGCAGTTTCTGACAGCACATGATTCTGAGGCCCGGTGTGCCCGGAATCATTTTCCAAAGTTTAGCTCGGGTACGTTTAGTGAACGAAAGAGCGGGTTTTCCTAACTCTTGAACCAGTACTCGGAATCGAATTCTGAGGGCACTGATGGAATCACAGTGCCAGTAATTGCTTAAGAACACCTTTTCCGAAGTTGTGTTTGCTCGGGTGAGGTTAGTAATTAATTGGGTTAACTAAAGAATAAAAATAAAATCTTGTGGTACAATTTTATTTTTATTTTAGTTAGTGTTAAACTAGGCATGGCAGTTGGAGTGGGACCCACTGATATCCTAACTCTTAGGTAGGATATAAGTGAGGTGGGGCTCACACAAGCCCCACAACTTTTTTTCCTTTACCTCCCATGTGCATTTAATAATGTAACTCACCCGCACCCCCTCGTAAATGAAAAGTAAACTCTCGCGTTTAATTAATTATTAAACGCCTCATTAATTGGTCAACGTGCGTTAATTAATTCATGATCTGTTTTTGAATTTCAAAAATAGATTGCATGAGTAATAAAATAAGGCAACACCTTATTTTATTATGTGGTTTGGTTGTGCGAGAAGGATTTGAAGAGGAGAGCTCAAGTCTTGGAATTCTCATCTTCCTCCTTGAAGAATGTGAAGAACGTACCGTCACCGACGAAGAATACCAGCCTCTGACGGAAGATAACGAAGAACACTAGTTCATCAGAGATCGATGACACGACGCTGTGTACCGTGAAGCCAATGATCCTCCTTCCGTGATGCCTTCTTCCGCGACGTTCTTTCCCGCGACGAACCTTCGTTCGAGGACACCTTGAGGTAGGGGGTTTGATTTAATTTAATTTATGTGGATTATATCCTCATCATATAATTAAATTGTTGGATGTAGTTTGAACTAGTAACGCGGTGGGCGCGGACCAACGAACAAGTCCAAACCCACCGTTTCTCTATTATTGATGCGCAGAACGTTGGGCGGTGATGAAACAGGACCGTTGCAACGATTCGAAGGCTCTGCGGATTGTTTAATTGAAGGCAGATCAACGGGCGAAGACGGAACGGGCCGCAGAGGCAGTTTGATGATTCCGCAGTAAAGTGCGAGACCCGAGATGAACACCGGCGCAGACGGAATTGATAATGGACCACCAAAGCAACTCTGGTGGCCCGCGGACTACACCGGCGATGCGGGTCGCCAGCGCGGCGGCGCCGGCGGCCGAAGGCGGCGGCGTCCCGGCGCGCCGCTAGGAGGGACCACCGCGGCGGCATGCGACTGGTCCTGCGACAGTGTGGGACCGAGGGGGGACGCGGCGCTGGGCCATGTCCGCTTGCAAAGAGAAACCCCCACCCAAGGGTCGTGACATCAATCAAGGGGACAACCTCCCCCTTTGTGCGGTCGCTCGGCCAACGCCTCGCCGCCCCAGGCCGAGCCGCCCAGGCTGGGCCGGGCCGCCCAGAACGGGCCGGGCCGCACCCACCAGACTGGGCCGCTCCCTAATGGGCCGGACCCGGACCCGGTTTGGGTCGACCCGGTTCAGGCCGACCCAGGGGGGTTGGGCTGGGTCAGACCGGGGCCAGACCACCCATTTTCAGGCCACTTTTGGTTTTTTGCCCATATCGTGGGCTAAAGACCTCTGATCAACGCACCTTCAGTTGCGCTGTGATCCTTCGATTGAGACGGTCATTTAGGAGGATTTTGGGTACGGTTGGGTTGGTTCGAACACGAAACCAACCGGGCCCTCAGAGCGGAAACGCTAATAACATGAGCTCCAGACGTCCGATTGACGTGCCGTCGACTTTGTTGGTTTCCTCTTAGTGAGACACACCTTTTGGCTTACTCCGGTCAAGGTTTGGATGCAGTTAGAGTGTGTTCGGGTAGGTTTTGACTTATAAACCAACCGGGCCCCTGGAACAAAAAGGCCAATAACTCTCAGACCAGGAGTTCGATTGATGCGCCGTTTGTCACATTGAGTTCCTATTGTCGAGACAGAACATTGAGATACATAAACATAGGACTACGTGTCAGTTGATGTATTTAACCCTTGGCTCATGGAGCGGACCCTCCCGGAACAAGCATGCTATGTACGGGAACCCTAGAGCTGGCTGTGACTGTGACGACTGTACTGAAATCCTATGTGGGTTCGACGACGATGAAGACTGAACTGAAATCCTATGTGGGTTTGGCAGCGATGATGACCGTACTGAAATCCTATGTGGGATTGACAGATATGAATACTTCAATGAAATCATATGTGGGTTCGGTAGCAATAAAGACTGTACTGAAATCCTATGTGGGTTTGATGAAGATGAAGACTGCGCCGAAATCCTATGTGGGTTCGGCAGCGATGAAGACCGTACTAAAATCCTATTTGGGTTCGAAAACAATGACTATTATTCTTGCATCCTACGTGGGTCTGGCAGTTTCTGACTCTGTTCTTTCTATCCTATGTGGGTCTGGTCGAGTAGCTGGTTTAGTATCCTATATGGGTCCCAGCTTAGATGAATTAGTGGCTATATCTGATCATATCTATCACCGAAAAGGTATACCTGTGTGAGATGAGTCTTGACATTCAATCATTATCTTTGATATGATTGACTTGTTTTCTTATGTGGATAGGGTTGTATTATCCTGTGTGGACATGATCGAACTTGGGCTCGGGTGTTGGAGTCGAACTGAAATTGATGACTTAGGTATATGTATGGGAATATACCTAAGTAGTGTTGGTTGTTACTTCGTGATTGTATCTTTATTTTGTGGATAATCCATTTTGGATTCGGGGAGACCTTCGGGGGTCTCGGGGTCCCTAATGAGTAGCGTATACTCACCCCTACACGGGCTATGCCCGCACTACGTTGTGTTGGATGCAGACGACAGACAGTGCGGATCGTGGTAGAGGCTAGTGGAGCAGTCGGTTCCTGGAGGTGGACCACTGGACAGGTCGTACACTGAGCGGATTGCTGGACCCAAGGAGCTGTGGTGGCTATCTATACCCACCCTTCAGGTTTTACTTTGAGTGGATGACTCGACGATGCTTCTTTACTTTCAGTTGTTGTGCTTTCTTTCCAGTTGTACTTTACTTTCAATTTGGGTTTGTATTCTTGACCACTTACTTTTCCGCACTTACTTGTACTCAGTTTACATAGTGTTTACATCTGGTGGCTTACTCTGTGGTGTTTGTTTACTTTATAAAGGCAATTCCTTCCCCTTTTGTCATGATTTACGCCTTAGTACTAGTTTCCAGCTTCTGGCCTATGGGAGGTAGGATTGGGGTAGTCACGGCACGGGCCCCAAGGACAGGTCCTGACAAATTGGTATTAGAGGAGTTCAGTTCTACCGCAGAACTATGAACTCTGATCTTTATTCTATGTGAAGCAATAGTGTTAAGGGTATCGAGTGTGGTTACCAGTCCCGAGAGTCTAGTGTTGGTGCGATGGCCGATGTATCCATACACCAGGACCCTGACTTCTAATTTCCGATGCAATGCACAAAAACATTGATTGCATGTGTGTTTTAAAAGTTTTCTTTGTGATTACTTTTTGTCAGCTCACCAGGTATACTATTTGACCGTGTCACACCTATTTATTTTCATGATGGCCCCACGACGACACCCAACTAGGGTTCCAAGCATTGTGCGAGATGACAACCCACCGAGCGACGAGGCCTCAGTGTAGGGCCCTTTGACAGTGGAGGCACCGGCGGTACCTCTACCCGCCGAGCCACCGATGCTACCATCCCCAGCCGCTGATAGTGCACGTTTCCTTAGTGCACTGCACGAGTTTCAGCGTCAGAGACCACCTAGGTTCCGCCGGGGTATGGACCCTCAGGCAGCCGAGGATTGGTTGGAGGCAGTTGTTTGAGTTTTCAGGTTAGTGGGGACACCATCTGACCTCATGGTGATCCTCACAGTGAGCCTCCGGCACACGGCAGTAGGCAGATGGGGGAGCTTGATGCTCCAGGTGCACGACGAGGCATCACTCCTATGGATGGATTTTGAGAGCCTCTTCTGCTCGGAGTTTGTCCCAGCCACCCTCCGTGCGGTGTGCATACAGGAGCTTCTACAGCTACGGCAGGGCAGCATGACGGTCGCCCAGTACTCGGCGAGATTTACTGACCTCTCGTACTATTCAACGGACCTGGTACGAGACCCATTCTTCCGGGCCCGGACATTCGAGTATGGACTGAGGCATGATATCAGGGCATCAATGATCTCCCTCAGCATTCTGACACAGGCAGGAGTACTGGAGTGAGCACTTCTCATAGAGAGATTTCTTGCCAAGCCTACGCCACCAGCGAGACCTACCGTAGGGCAGCATGTAGCAGAGTCATCTGTAGCTAGCAGTTGACAGATTTCATAGGGGTCCAGGAGGACCGGACCATCAGGAAAACGACCTCAGGACACTGGCTAAGAGGTGCGGGGCACAGGACGCAGAGCCAGCCTTCCGAGGAGTAGGCAGTGTTATGCATGCGGCGGGCAGGGCCACAGGGCTCATGACTGCCCGACCCTCCGTGCATAGGAGCAGTAGACGGTTGAGGGGCCACCCAAGCAGAGGCATAGGGTCGACCATGGCGGTCCGCCGAGAGCAGGAAGACGAGGCAGGGGATCAGGCCAAGCAGTAGGTGGTGGGAAACGCATTGAGGCTTTACCACCACCACCACCAGGAGGTCCACCCCGACCACAGGGAGCCGGCGGGCAGAGACAGGCTCAGCTTCAGGCAGTAGAGGCCTACGACCACGGCATGCCAGAGATGATTCGAGGTATGATCTGTATCTACTCCACCCTTGCTGTAGTTATTATAGACATAGGAGCGAGTCATTACTTTATTACTGATTCCCTTGTTCAGAGCTCGGAGATTCCGACAGAGCTGTTGGCTCGATCCTTACAGCTAGAGACTCCTACGGGAGCAGACTCAACGATTAAACACTGGTTCCGGCAGTGTGATCTTACTCTAGGAGGTGAGAGCTTTAGCTGGGATCTTCTTGTAGTGGTGCCGAGGCCTTATGATGTCATCATGGGCATGGATTGGTTATCCACAGTCCATGCTTAGATCGACTGTATTAGGCACAAGGTGCGGTGTGTACGCACCGACGGGAGCAGGTTCACCTTCACAGGAGAGAAGGGAGCCTTTTCAGCACAAGATGGACTCTCAAAGAGGAGAGGACAGCCCATCACTCATTAGTTGGCTAGCCTCATCCTAGGAGCAGTTGACGTGGATAGTCCTAGTTTTCCTGTAGTGGTGGATCAGTATGCAGACGTTTTTCCTGACGACGTTCCAGGACTACCTCCTCGGAGAGAGGTAGAATTTTATATTGACCTATACCCTAAGACAACCCCGATATCCACTCCAACATATCGGACGACCCCCGCTGAGCTTCGAGAGCTACGAGTACAGTTGTTGGACTTGCAGGGAAAGGGATTCATCCGACCCAGTGATTCACCCTGGGCTTCCCCGATATTGTTCGCCAAAAAGGCAGACGGAAGCTTGTAACTTTGTGTCAACTATCATCGCCTGAACTAGGTGACCCTGAGGAACAAGTATCCACTTCCGAGGATTGACGACCTCTTCGATCAGCTCAAGGGAGCATGGTGGTTCTCAAAGATAGACATTAGATCAGGCTATCATCAGCTCAGAGTTTGAGACTAGGACATGCAGAAGACGACCTTCAGATGTCGGTATGGCCACTATGAGTTCTAGGATATGACTTTCGGCATGACCAACACTCCATTAGTGTTCATGGGTCTCATGAATAGGATCTTTCAGCCATAACTCGATCGATTTTTCGTGGTCTTCATCGACGACATATTGATATACTCGACCACTGAGGAGGAGCACACCTACCACTTGCGGGTTGTACTAGACACACTTTGAGAGCACCAACTTTATGGAAAGCTCTTGAAGTGTCAGTTCTGGTTACGTGAGGTCCACTTCTTGGGACATGTCATCTATGAGGTGGGTGTTGCAGTGGATCCTACGAAGATCGAGGCAGTGCTAGCTTGGGAGCCACCCAGGAGCATGACGGAGGTGCGTAATTTCTTGTGTCTAGCTGGGTACTACTAGAGATTTGTGCCAAACTTCTCCAGAGTTGTGGCACCACTCTAAGATTTGAAGAAGAAGGGGAAACCCTTATAATGGTCAGCCAGATGTCAGAAGAGCTTCTAGTAGCTGAGACAGAGATTGACCAGGGCACCTATCTTGAGGCTATCGGATGAGGGAGTAGGGTATGTAGTCAACTGCGATGCATCAGGGACTGGACTCGGGTGTGTCCTGATGTAGGAGCGGGCCGTGATCGCCTATGGATCATGTCAGTTGAGTCAGCATGAGCAGAACTATGCTACCCATGATCTGGTGTTAGCAGTGGTGGTCTTCGCTTTGATGATGTGGTGACACTATCTGATGGGAGAGCGCTTTACAGTCTACTCTGACCACCAGTGTCTCAGGTACATCTTCTTGTATAAGGACCTGAATCTGAGATAGCAGTGATGGCTCGAGTTACTCCAGGACTATGACATTGAGATAGTCTATACTCCTGGGAAGGGGAACGTATTAGCCGATTCTCTCCACAGGAGGACGGGCATCCAGCTACTTGGGGAGGCGACGAAGCAGCTAGCCGCTATGCAGATATCCTTTGTGGATAGAAATGGAGCAGTCTTTCTTCAGTCACTCACAGTCACTCCTCCACTACTATAGCGGGTCAGAGAGGCACAACATGGGGATGCTGACTGTGAGACGCGGAGTGCGCAGATATCCTCAGGACATGCACCTGATGGATTCTCCCTAGGAGGAGGGAAAGACGTCCTTTTTCAGAGGACGTACCATGGTACCAGCTACTTTGTATTAGGAGGTGATGGAGAGTTTTACACTTCCCCTTTAGTGGTACATCCAGGAGTGGCGAAGATGTACCAGGATCTCAGACGAAATCACTGGTGGCTGAGTATGAAGAATGCTATGGCAGAGTTTGTTTCTCAATGCCTCACCTACCAGCAGGTGAAGGCAGAGCACCAGGTACCAGCACGCTTTGTATAGCCCTTGGAGGTCCCGGAGTGGAAGTGGGATGGGATATCTATGGATTTTGTGACTGGACTTCCACATACTTCCAATGTTCACAACTCTATTTGGGTGATTGTCGACCGACTCACCATGTCGGCTCACTTCTTACCCATAAGAGAGCAGGGCTCAGTAGAGAGCTTGGGACATCTCTATGTTCAAGAGATTGTATAGCTTCATGGTGTGCCATCATCTATCGTCTCCGATCGAGATGCTCGTTTTACTTCCTGGCTTTGGAAGGGGTTGCAGGAGGCATTCGGGACGCAGCTACGTCTGAGCGCCGCCTTTCACCCTCAGATAGATGTTCAGACGGAAAGGACCATTTAGACCCTCAAGTACATGCTCCGCGCATGTGTCCTCGACTTTGGTAATATATGGGAGGACCACCTACCCTTGGTGGAGTTCGCGTACAACAACAGCTACCACTCCACCATCGGGATGGCACCATATGAGGAATTGTACGGTCGGCCTTGCAGATCACCTCTGTGTTGGACAGACCCTGGGGAGTCAGCACTTCTGGGACCGGAGATGGTCCAAGCCACGACAGAGAAGGTCCAGGTCATCCAGGAGTAGATGAGGATAGCTCAGAGCTGGCATAAGTCTTATGATGATAGGAGGTGGAGGCCACTAGAGTTTGAGGATGGCGACCACGTCTTCTAGCAGGTCTCACCTCGACATGAATTACGGAGATGTGGTCGAGGCGGAAAGTTATCTCCACGCTTCATCGGACCATCCCAGGTACTCAGTAGGGTAGGGGAGGTGGCTTATTGCCTGGCTCTACCACCTCAGTTGCACCGGGTGCACGACGTCTTCCATGTATCCCAGCTGGGGAGATACGTGCATGACCCGACGCATATCATCGACCATATAGAGCTGGACATTGATGATGGGGAGACCTTTGCGGAGGTCCCGGTGGAGATTGAGGATCGACAGGAGAGGGTCCTACGTGGTTGGTCGATTCCTTTAGTGCACATCAGATGACAGCACGAGAACCTCCAAGAGAGCACTAGGGATCAGGAGGCTCAGATGCGTGCTCAGTACCCCCATTTGTTCCCCTAGTTTATGATGTATCTTTACGGGGATGCAAAGCCCTGAGGTGGGAGTAATGTAAAGACCCGTAAAATTCAGGGAATTTTTTTTTCTTAATTTTCTTTGGGATTTTACAAGAGTGCATTTTCTGAAGGCACCTGATTCCGAGGCCCAGAGTGCCCAGAATCATTTTACAAAGTTTAGCTCAGGTATGTTCAGTGAACGAACGAGCGGGTTTTCCTAACTCTTGAACTGGTGCTCGGAATCTAATTCCGAGGGCGCTGATGGAATCGTAGTGCCGATGATTGCTCAATAACACCTTTTCCGGAATTGCGTTTTCTCGAGTGAGGTTAGTAATTAATTGGTTTAACTATAGAAAAAAAAATCCTGTGGTACAATTTTATTTTTATTCTACGTAGTGTTAACCTAGGCATGGTGGTTAGAGTGGGACCCACTGATATCCAAACTCCTAGGTAAGATATTAGTGAGGTGGGTACCACACGATCCCCACCCCTTTTTTTCCTTTACCCCCCATGTGCATTTAATTATGTAACTCACCTGCACCCCCTCGTAAATGCCATGTCAACTCTCAAGTTTAATTAATTATCAAATGCCTCAATAATTGGTCAACGCACGTTAATTAAATCATGATCTGTTTTTGAATTTCAAAAACAGATGGTATGAGTAATAAAATAAGGCAACGCCTTATTTTATTAGGTGGTTTCGTTGTGCGAGAAGGATTTTAAGAGGAGAGCTCAAGTCTTAGATTTCTCATCTTCCTCCTTGAAGAACGCGAAGATCGCACCATCGCCGATGAAGAACGCTAGTTCCCTGGAGATCGACGATGCGAAGCCGTGTACCGCGATGCCGATGATTCTCCTTCCGCGACACCTTCTTCCGCGACGTTCTTTCCAGCGACGAACCTTCGTTCGACGACACCTTGATGTAAGGGGTTTGGTTCAATTTAATTTATGTGGATTATATCCTCGACATATAATTTAATTGTTGGAAGTCGTTTGAACTACTAACGCGGAGGGCGCGGACCAACGAACAAGTCTGAACCCACCATTTCTCTGTTCTTGATGCGTGGAACGTTGGGCAGTGATGAAATGGGACCGTTTCGGCGATTCGAAGGCTCCGCGGATTGTTTAATTGACAGCGGATCAACGGGAGATGAAGGAACGGGCCGCAGAGGCAGTTTGATGATTCCGCAGTAAAGTGAGAGACCTGAGATGAATTCCGGTGCTGAAAAAATTGAAAACGGACCACTGGAGAAACATCGGTGGCCCGCGGACAACACCGGCTGTGCGGGTCAGCGGCGCCGCCGGCACCGGCCGACCGCCCTGAGGAGGCGGCGTCCCAGCGCGCTGCTAGGAGGGACGGCGGCGGCGGCAGGCGACTAGTCCCGTGGCCGTGCAGGACCGAGGGGGGGGGGGAGGGACGCGGCGCTGGGCCGTGTCCGCTAGCAATGAGTGGCCCCCACGCGGTGGCCGCAATCTCAATCAAGGGGGCAGCTGCCCCCTTTGCGCGGTCGCTCGGCCAGAGCCGGCGCGACACTACTCGGCCAGAACCAAGCCTCCCCGGGCCGGACCGGCCGCACCAGACCGGGCCGGGCCGCGCCCACCGGGCTGGGCCGCACCCTAATGGGCCGGACCCGGACCCGGTTCGGGCTGACCCAGGGGGGTTGGGTCGGGTCGGACCGGGCCCAAACCCCCCATTTTCAGGCCACTTACGGTCTTTTTCTCATATCATGGGCTATAGAAGTCTGATCGATGCACTGTTAGTTGTGATGAGATCCTTGGATTAAGATGGTCGTTTCGGTATATTACACTCAAGGTTTAGAAGAACTTTGGGTATGACCAGGTTGGTTCGAACACGAAACAAACCAGGCCCTCAGATCGAATATGATTATAACATGAGCTCCGGACGTCCGATTGACGTGTCGTCGACATTGTTGGTATTATCTTAGTGAGGCAGACCTTTTGGATTACACTTCTTGTGGTTTGGACATAGTTGGAGTTCGGTCGGGTTGGTTTTGTATTAAAAACCAACCAGGCCCCTAGAACGAAAAAACCAATAACTCTCAGACCGGGCGTCCAATTGATGCGTCGTCTATCACGTTGATTTCCTCTTATTGATATGGAGCATTGAGATACATCAACTCTGGACTACATGTCAGTTGATGTATCGACCCCTTGGCTCGTGGAGCGAACCCTCCTGGAACGAGCATGCTATGTGCGAGAACCCTAGAGCTGGCTGCGACTGTGATGACCGGACTGAAATCCTATGTGGGTTCGATGGAGATGAAGACTACACTAAAATCCTATGTGGGTTCGGAAGTGATGAAGACCGTACTGAAATCCTATGTGGGTTCGACGGAGATGAAGACTGCACAGAAATCCTATGTGGGTTCAGTAGTGATGAAGACCATACTGAAATCCTATGTTGGGTCGACGGAGATGAATACTACACTGAAATCCTATGAGGGTTCGGCAGCGATGAAGACCATATTGAAATCCTATGTGGCTTCGATGGCAATGACTACTGTTCTTGAATCCTTCGTGCGTATGGCAGTGTCTGACTCTATTCTTGCTATCATATTTGGGTCTGGTAGAGTAGCTGGTTTAGTATCCTACGTGGGTCCCAGCATAGATAATTAGTGGTTATATCTAATCATCTCTATCATTGAAGAGGTATACTTATGTGAGCTGAGTTTTGACTTTCAATAATTTTCTTCGATATGATTGACTTGTTTTCCTATGTGGATCGGGTTGTACTATCCTGTGTGGATGTGATCGAACTTGGGCTCGGGTGTTGCAGCCGAACTGGAATTGATGACATAGGTATATGTATGGGTATATACCTAAGTAGTGTTGGTTGTTACTTCGTGATTGTATCTTTCTTTTGTGTATTATCCTTTGTGGATTCTGGGAGACCTTCGGGGGTCTCGGGGTACCTACTGAGTAGATTATACTCACCCCTACACGGGATATGCCCGCACTACGTTGTGTTTGATGCAGACGGCGGACAACACTGATTGTGCTAGAGGCTAGTGGAGTAGTCAGTACCTGGAGGTGGACCACTGGGTGGGACGTACACGGAGCGGACGGCTGGACCCGAGGAGCTGAGGTGGCTATCTGTACCCACCCTTCAGGTGAGACTTCTAGGTGACGGCTCGACATTGCTTATTTACTTTCAGTTGATGTACTTTCTTTCCAGTTGTAATTTACTTTCAGTTTGGGTTTGTATTCTGGCCCACTTACTTTTCCGCACTTACTTGTACATAGTTCACTTAGTGTTTACATATGATGTCTTACTCTGGGGTGTCTGTTTACTTTATAAAAGAAATTCCTTCCCCTTTTGTCGGGATTTATTCTTTGGTGCTAGTCACCAGCCCCTGGCCTATGGGAGGCGGGTTTGGGGTAGTCACGGCATGAGCCCCGAGGACGGGTCGTGATAGTAAAGGTCTCTTGAATTAGTAGGGAATATTTCTCTTTGGTCAACCAATCCCTAATTACACAAATCCCATAATTCTTATAAGGAATCCTAGGAAGTCCCACCACAAAATACCACATTATTTCATCCCATTTCTATTTTGGAATAGGAAAATGATGTAATAACCCACCCAATCATTGATCTGTATCATTTAACTACTCATAGGTATAATATCGTGTCATGAAACCTAAAACCTCAAAGATAGACACTCTAGTTCCTCATTCTGCTTCTCCGTGATCCAAATCATAATGTTTGACTCAATTTCAGTCTATGAAATGTTCACCTTACAATTCCCATTTTGTACCAATAGGTACATCTCGACAATCAATGCCATTATCCTCTATTTGGAACTATATTTCTGAGCTTCCTAGTTTGGTGCCTTCTGGTTCAAATCACAAGAGACACTATTTCCCATTCCAGGTGTGTATACCAGTTAAAAATCAAAGAAATGCATGTACTCATCCCATCATCATTGTCGAGGATTCATCTCATGTTGGGAGAATATATACATAATGATTCTATTATCTCAATACATAGTAAACCCCTAACCCAAAAAGTAATTTCTCTAATAGTTTATGTTATAATCCAATGTGGACAACTCAAGATGATGCTTTGGGTAGTTCTTTTCATATGGCCTTGACTGCTTTGGATCATATTCTAAAACTTGATCATTATACATCCACACATCCCCACACCCAACACTACATGAATCATAAAATGGGAAATAATCCTTACACATATTACGTATGATCAAAATCAGTGTAGTATTTACTTTCTTTTTTAACTCCTTGTAGGAATTCTCATATTCCCCAAACCATTGAAACTCTATTACAATTTTGGTAAAAGCAAAATGTGGTGCAACCAAATGGGATAATTGTTTAATTAACATTTGATAATTTCCTACAAGAAATAGAAAACATGGATTATGAAAACCCTCATTAAGTTTTTCCAAATATACAATGACCTAAAATTTCTCTGGTTCTACTAACACACCTATCATAGAGATTATGTGATCAATATAATGTAAAATTTAGATCCATAAATAATATTTTAATATATTGGTCTATAACAAATGTTTTCTTTGTATTAATATTTCTTTTTCAATATGTTTCTAAATATCATCAGGATTTTTTTAGTACAGTAATATTTTTTCAACAAAAACAACAAATAAATAATCCAAACACGTCTGAAAGATTCAATTCATCAAGAACATAAACAATACTGGTGCATTGGTCAACCCAAACAACATCATGAAATAACTAATACAACTAAAACCAAATCTCAAAATCAGTCCATGGTATATCAGAAGGTATCACACCCAAATGATGATACGATGATCTGAAATAAATATTAGAGAACATAGAAGAACCCCTCATATGGTAAGAATGATCATTGATACATAGAAGGGGCTATATTTTAATAAATATAATTCGATTATTCTTCTTGTAATTGGTTAAAAACAACATAAATCAGTTACCCATCCTGGAAAATGATTTTATTGTTCCCAAAGGTGATGTACATAGATGAATAAACCCATTATTCTCTAGTTCCTCCATCTGTGCTTTATTTTCCCAGAGTTCTTCCGGTTCCATTCAGTATGGTGGAATAAAAAATAGTTCCTTGCTTGGATGAAGCTTCATCGTGTACTCACCATCTCAATGTGGGAGTATCCCTAAGAATTATTCAAGAAACACATCTTTAATCTCATAAATTATTTTGGGAAACACTAGCTTCTAGACTACCACACCATTAAGAATATGAAAGGATACTTGGGTTGTGTTTTCACCCATCCATTGACTAAATGGTCATTCACTACCTTCTCAGATATCCTATCCCCCATGGTGAAAAATTGTATTACCCTCCATGGATGTGAATGTTACCCTATGGTGGAAAAAATATACATGGTCTTCGAAACACACTAGTCCACCCATTCCCAATATCAGGTCAATAACTAAGATGTTGGGAACAAATAAGTTCCACAGGAAATAGTATCCACCATCATCTAGGGTACATTCCTTACATTGTTAGATATTTTATTCTCACACCCCTAAATGTGTATCAATCAACATAACACTAAAATATGGTCCTCCTCTATGCCCTAAAAACAAACCTATTGAGAGGATATAATGAAATGTGTGTCACCTATATCAAATAAAGAACTAGAAACCATGGATGATATAAGAATCATACCATGAACTTTTTATAGACTACCCTCACCAACTCTATATGAATTATGAACTATATAAAGATTAATCTTCCCCCTTCACTAGGATTATGTCAGAGTTTATAGTTCTATAGTACTCTTTGGATGAGGGTTCCCCTATCTTGGACCACCATGTCCACTACCCCGACCGATATGACCGATGGAGCTCCAAATAATAGCCTTGTAAGATGTAACTAATCCCCTACAAATACCTTGAACGAGTATTTATCGATTAACATCATCTAACTATCAAGGATTTGTTCATAACCTCTTCAAATTACCCATTATACAGCATGCTGGACACTCAACTAGGGGTATAGGGTAATGAGCATACATGTGTCCTGACCAACCACACTTATATAATAAAACTTGATAACTACTTTATGTTGATATTTATCTTTTCTAAAATCTTATTCCAACACCACCGTAGTGAAAAATTTATAAGTGGAAGTTCATTCCTTAAGAATCCCCACCACCGGATCACCCAAAGGGAATTGCATGTCCACCACTAGAAGCTTCCATGACATTTCCTTCTAAAATAAGGGCATAATCCATCACTTTTAACGCCCTGAACATAGTTACCCAGAGTCGGTGCATTATTACATAATATTGGCATGATCACAAAAGATCTAGTCTCGAAATACCGATTAGTTTAGTAGCCTTGGAATAACTAGATACATTCATGAAGTTTACATTACATCATAAATGGAAAACTACTATAACAACATCTTTTCTTCATATCCCCTCATACTATCCATGCATGTCATTTAAAAATTACTTCTTAACATCCTAGGAAAATTAAAAAATTGAAATGGGTGAGCTCAGATGATCAGTAAGGATAAAAAAATAGCAGAAACTTTCATAAATAAGAATAAAAATTTAAGGCAATGTATAACTAAAACAAAAGCCTTTTAAACATGAACATTAGAATAATATGGAAAAGATAAAATGAAATAATTCTATTTACTTATTCACATTGATATTCTACTAGTCTAATAATAACATGCAATATCAATAACCACTTTCATAATGATGGAATACATAATGCCATACTATCATAACCACATTGCCAAGGCCTCGTGCCGTGACTACAAATAAGATTTTGTCATGGCCTTGTGCCAAGACACTATTTTGTCTAATGAGACCTACCGATGCATCGTGGAGCTATAGCGGGCTCCACCCGTCACTTATTAAGTCCAATGCATTCCCATATAAAAAGGATTAAACATAACATAAACATTCGTATTAAAACTAGCATACGAAATGTAAATAATTTCTCCATAAACCATGAAGGGTATAAAAATAACACATCCACTGTCAAACATATCACAAAATATTTAATACAATATGGATGTTTTGTATCATAATAAATCCACTTCAAATAATCTTAAAATCCATCAAAGGATGTTGACATAGATGAAATCAAAACTATTTGAGAGAAATATATCTTTTTTGAAATCATTTAAAAGTCACATAATTATAAAACATTTATTTTTAAAATATACTTATAATCTTGTAAGAGAAACTTTGAAGATTTTATAATGGTGGAAAATATCCGCACCTTCCGTATAAGTTGAAAAAAAGATATTCTTACCTTAATTCCGTCAAAATGGTTAAAAAGGACATTGTTTGGAAAACGACAAGAAATGTTCCTTTATAAACTTCTTATAAAAAGTAAAACATTGGTATAAATGACTTTAACCCATATTCTATAAATATTAAAAATATTTTGAAATACATTTTTAAAAAACATGGATGTGGATGATAAAAAGTCCCAGTAGATTATTACGTGCAAACAACCTCGGATAATGAAGAGAATGTAAAATAAACCCTTACCTTGTACCTTTCCTTGGTTGGGGGTAGGTTATCCTCTTGTATAATGGTGTAATAATTGTTTTTATATTATACAAGAATCATATACATTAATATGATATCATATATGATCTTTTAACATTGCTTTGTTAATAAAATCTTAGAATTATCATCATTTTGGTTGTTAACTTACTTGTTTTCTTTTACATGTTTTCTTACATAAGCCATGTTTGTAATGGATAGGATGCATATTAATCATATCCAGAATTATATCAAGTCCTTAATCATTATTTTTAATCATCAAGTGAGAATTATACTTGAATGGATACGATGGAGAATGAATCTCATCACGTTCGTGGAGATGGTAGTCCGTACGTATGCACGAACGACAATATCATTCTTTTGATATTATAATAATATATAATTGGATGTTATATAATATATACAGAATCATTAACATGTTATATTTATTATTTACATGAATTACATATCATTATTATACCCATCCAAATAATAGTGTATTGAATAACAATTACACCATGACATGGATATGGTAAGCCGTGCGTATGCACGTATGGTGACATGTCATTCAAAGGATGGATATAATACTGAATATGGTTATAACATACTTATAATAACATAAAAGTAAACATAAGACACTAGAGTTATTGTTTTAGAATGGAAATAACAACGAATGAATAAGTGGAAGAATAAAGGATCATGAAAGAGGGTGGTGAAAACATTACCTCTTCTTCTGGTTCTTCCTTTTGATTTGATCAAAAGGGCTCCATAAGATGGATTTATGATCAAAATAAGGCCTCTAGGTTGAAGTGAGAGAATTTGAGAGAATATTTTGTCAGGGGATGGCCGGACCAAAAGGCTTTGAAGGTGTGAAGTATTGCTTAGAAGTGGTGTCCTTTTATAAGGCGGAGGAGGGACTCTTTAGGAAAAACATTCCGTATTAATTTATAATAAATTAATATTCGGTTTATAATGGATACAAAGTGTATTATTCAAAGTCTAATGTGGGGATGGGTCGAAATCCTTTCAAAATATAGATTATAGACAGGTTTGGGTCATTTTATTAACATTAACTTTTTGTTTTAACTCTTGGTTAATTAGATTGACATTTACCATGTCACTTTGTATTTTTATATTATCTAGTTAATAAAGTTACTATATACATCCATGCGACCCCCAAGTGGTACATTAATGATACATATATCATGAAATAAGTCCTTTGTCTGATCCTTAGATTTTAACAAATATAATATCAATTAATAATATAATTTTTTTTAAAAACTCATTTATGTCAATTTTGACATTATTCAATAATTGATTTTTTTAAAGTCTTAGAAACATTATTAATTCAAACCAAATTCATTTAAGAAATTATATAACGTCATATTAACCAATAAAATTTATTGATTTCATAAAAACTTTTAAATTATATTTATTTTAACATTTATAATACCAATTATTTGATTCATTCATTAATAAAGAAAATACTGCATCATTATTGTGTCATAAATAAATGTTATTATAAAATGTCTACAAATTATAAATAAAATACCATAATTTATTCTTTCTAATGAATATTTATAGTCGAAATTCCAACTTATATAACCCTATGAATTTTTTTTTCTAAATGATATATGCTTATGTCATTTATTTATTTATTTTACCTTAATTAATTTAAAGCGTCCTTATCACCTACAAGTGGCTCCATGGGGTCCCAAAATCGACCCAAAGATTCCCATGGTTGGACAGGTATCATCCAATAAGGTTAGGAAAGATTTTAGGGTAATTTATTATTATTATTATTATATTTTTTACACTTATTTACCGGATTTACCATTTAACCATGGTAAATAAAATATTTACCGAAGTAGTTATTCAAAATGTATAAAAATAAATGTTACCTATTTACAAAAATTGGACATCTTGATTCCAAAAATGGAATCCTTTTTTCCAAATTCAAACACAAAAATGGGAGAAATACATTTAAAATTAATTCTTGTTGTAAAAAAAAAGCGTGTTTTTAAGAGATAATAACTATCAAAATATTGACTCTTGTTTATGTCCAGTTTAATTTTAAAATTATGTCCAATGAAAAAAATTGTATTAAATGGTAAAAATATATTCAAAATATACATTAAAACCAGTCAAATTCATAATTTATCACTGTTATTTATTTCAATTAAAAAAGTTGTTTTTTATAAAAATTTAGTAATTTTAAATAATCATCAAAATATAAGAGTTATGCGAAAAGTACAAAAATTTAACCCAAGGCTAATTACGATATTAAAAATAAAAAAATGAAGTCCATTTTGAGAGATAAAATTTATAAAATTTCAAAAAGTGGGAATTACTATACATAATGGCTATATTGATTGGTCACGGTGTGTTAGAATCTCGAAGTTGCGTACAACACACGCTACTATATTCTTCAAAGAGAAGCATACCGTGGAAGCTTGGGGTGTTACATTCTCCCCTCCTTAGACAAATTGCATCCTTGCAATTTGAAATTGTGTTTCGAAAATAAAAGGCTGAAAATAGAAAATACCTTTGTGGAAAACCCACATCGGAAATAGGGTTAATAAAATTTAGTCTTAATAAGAGGGAAAATGAAATGAAAAAGTCACCACCAAATTATGATCTCGATTAAAAGAAAATTGGTGGAAATTAGAGACACATAATTGGAGGGAAAACATAAATATTTTTAGGGAGTGATTGAGGTCATCAATCACAAACAAGTGTAAAATTGAGGGCTTCAAAACCTTCAATCTTTGGTGATTTAAAATATCATCAGTTCAACAGAACATAAGGTATTAGGATAACACATTTTTTTTTGTTTTAATATACCTTTACTAATTTTTATGAATTAATTTATTCATATAATAAGATATAGGTATATATATATGCTTAACAAGTAGAGTTTCAACCTTCAACTAATTTCTACCACAAAATCATCTTTCACTAAAAAAAATAATAGAACTCAAAAATATTATATTTATCATAATTTTACAAGGTTCCAAATATTAACACATACCATTTAGAAAAGTAAAACTATTTTGTGATAACCAGGGACTTCTTGTAGGCTAGTGGTAGGTAATAAAGGCTTGTCCCACTATGGTTGTGTGTTCGATTCCTGCAGCTTTGTCCGACGCGATGGGTTATCCCCCGACCTGCAGGTTGTCCTTTTCCTAAAACTATAGTATTATAATATTCGAAAAAAATATTAAGAAATGTTTTAACATTAATCCATAATATCCAATGTTCAACATAATCCATTCCAACCTTTATAGTTATCCAAAATACTTCTGTCCAAACTCTCTCTCTTAATGGTTTCTAAATTCCAAAATCAATTGTAACATCAGATTCCCCAAACAAAGTAATGATTCTTATTGTCACATAATAAGTATATGATTAACTTAATCATATTAAAAAATTACTGAAAAAAACAAGTCCTGTAGTACAATCCTTATATATATCACTTTATTCTTATAACAAGAATATAATCCTTGAGTCCAAAAACACAAATACATTCATTATTCAACTTCATCTGTAGTAACAGCATATGCTTGGCCTTTCTCCCTTATCCTTTTCTGAGGAATGTTTCCTTGGCTCTTTGGGAATTCATTTGCATAATGGCACATTTTTCTACAATTGGAGCATTCAACACTGACAGCCTCCTTCTTTCCCTTACAATCACGAGTCTGGTGACCTTTTTCTCCACATTTGTAAGAAACTCTTATTCCATTTAGGCAAGTACCGGGGTGATTCTTCCCACATTTATTATAGTATGGATATTAAAATTTTTCCTTCTTCGCCTTATTTACATTCCCATATTGATCAGTAGATCTCTTCTTCTCTTGCTTTACTTTAAAGTCGTAAGACTTAGAGAATTAATTTTCTATCTTGATTGCACGTGAGACCATATCTTCGTACAACGAGAATGTTTATAAAAATGATTCTCGATGGAGAAATGGTTTTAACACATCAAATAAATGATCAATATTACTTCTTGGGTTATGTATATAATCTATAGTATACCTCGCTAACCTTTTAAATTTAGCCTCATACTTTGCGACATTTTCATCCTCCTTTTGCCTCAGAATCAGAAATTGCCTTTCCATATCTGCTCGATGGTCACGAGGAAAGTATTTTTCTAAGAAAATATATTTGAACTACCTCTATTAAATATTTGATACTTCATCATCTTTTTTTGTGTTTTGAATCAATGACCACCATTGATTTACATCTCCAGTCACAACTGGAAATTCGGGTTATAGCCACGGTTCTAAACCGTGGCTATAGGCCCTAAAACCGTGGCTATAAGTAATAGCCACGGTTCCTCAAACCGTGGCTAAGTTTGGCACGGCTATAGGCCTAGACATATAGCCACGGTTCCAAACTGTGGCTATAATAAAGGCCGGACAGACTTAATTGCCACGGTTTTAAACCGTGGCATTATGTCTATAGCCACAGTTAATAACCGTGGCAATAAACCAATAGCCACGGTTTAAACTGTGGCTATAGGGTGTTCAAATCCATAAAAAAATACCCCCCAACCCCATCAAAACCCCCCTGGACACCCCCTGGACATCCCCTAGACACCCCCATGGACACCCCCTGCCACCCCCTGCCAGTCCCCCCCTGCCACCCCCTTGCCAGTCCCCCTGCCACCCCTACTAGTCCCCCCTACCAGCCCCCCCTGCCCCTACTAGTCCCCCCTGCCACCCCCTGCTTTTCCCCCTGCCAGCCCCCCCTCCCCCTGCTTGTCCCCCTACCAGCCCCCCCTGCCCCCTGCCAGTCCCCCCTGCCAGCCCCCCCTGCCCCCTGCCAGTCCCCCTGCCAGCCCCCCCTGCCCAAGGATGTGTTCATGCTGAAACTGGTAAAGCACAATTCTGCTAGATATATTCTATAAGAAGATCCTCAACTCGTACTCCAAACTTGAGCACCTTATCACAGAGGGTTCTCTACCGGAACTAGAATTAAGATGAAACATCCTATCAACATGGGGTACCAACAACCAACATACACGAATCAAGAAATAGAAAATAGAGAGTTCCCAACATTTTTTACACAACCAGAACATGTCTAGGAGCATCATTACAGACCTTACCCTATAGGTTACACATGACATATAGTTATAGGGCTGCCACATTTTACTCTACCTGCTCTTACACCTATTCATGCTCGTTCTCAGCTAGACATTCCCCAAGGACAACCCCTCCCCCTCTACTGGACAGCCCCTACCCCTGCCTGGACACCCCCCCTGCTGGAAACCCCTCCCCCATGCTGGACAGCCCTACCCCCTACTGGACACCCCTCCCCCTTGCAGGACAGCCCCTCCCCCTGCTGGACAGCCCCTCCCCCTACCGGGACACCCCACCCCCCTGTTGGACACCCCTCCCCCTGCCCGGACACCCCTCCCCCCTACTGGACACCCCTCCCCCCTGTTGGACACCCCTCCCCCTGCTGGACAGCCCTCCTCCCCCCCCCCCTGTGCTGGACAACCCCTCCCCCCGTGCTGGACAACCCCTCCACCTGCCTGGACACCCCTCCCCCCTGTTGGACAACCCCTCCCCCTGCCAGGACACCCCTCCCCCTGCCACCCCCCTTCTTGTCCCCCTGCCTTTCCCCCCTGCCACATGCTAGTCCCCCCTGCCACCCTTGCCAGTCCCCCCTACTAGTCCCCCTACCAGCCACCCCTGCCCCCTGCCAGCCCCCCTGCCAGCCCCCTTCCCCCTGCTAGTCCCCCTGCCCCTGCTAGGCCCCCTGCCCCATGCTAGGCCCCCTACCCCCTACTAGGCCCCTATTAGGCCCCCTGCTAGGCCCCCTACATATTTACCCATGCTGGACACTGGACCCCTGCTAGACACTAGACCCATACTCCCCCCACCCCTACCACCCCCCTTGTACCCCTGCTGGACACAGGACTCCCCCCTGGAAACTAGTTCTTGGGATGCCCAAATCATATTTACCCCTATTGGACACTGGACTCCCCCCGTGGACACTGGACTCCCACTTCATATTTACCCCTACTGGACACTAGACCCCTACTAGACACTGGCCACATACTATAGGTTCTTAGTAGGACCACCCCATGCTATAGGTTCTTAGTATGACTTGGGACATAGTTGAAACAAAATTCAGAAGTAGCTATATATGAGTAATCTAGTAAAGCATACATATAATCAGTCTGGAAAATAAAATAGAATAAACTATAAAATGTTTATGGAAATAAAATAAAACATATTTGAAATTGGAAAACATTACCAGAAAAACTGTTTATCAACTAAACAAACTGCTTGGTGAAATCATGGTCACACATGCTCATCCTCAGATAAAATCTGCTTTCATTTCAAGTAGTACTGCATTAAAAAAACATTGGAATTATGATTTGAAATAGAGTTACCAGATTTTATAGCACCGTGCTCACTATCTATAGGTGGTGAAATAGTTATACCTGGTGCCTGTGAAGTATCTGTGGGATGTTTTATGATATTTTCCAGATCTGGACAGCACTGCATTTTCTCCATAGAGACATTCATAACCTGCATGGGTTTAGGTTCCTGGACATCCCTCTTATACCCCCTTGTAACCCCCTGGACAGCCCCTTGAACCCCCCCTGCACCCCCATGCACCCCTTGGTCCCCCATGCCCCCCTGCACCCCACTGGACAGCCCCCATGCCCCAACTAGACAGCCCCACTAGACAGCCCCACTGGACACCCCCTGCACCCCTTGGAAAGCCCTCCCCCCTGATGGACACCCCTCCCCCCTGCTTGGACAACCCCTCCCCTGCTGGACACCCCTCCCCCTGCTGGACACCCCTGCCCCTGCCCCCTGCCCCCTGCCCCCTGACCCTGGACACCCCAGGACAGACCCCACCTTAGGACAGACCCCCCAGACCCTGGACACCCCAGGATAGACCCCCCTAGCACCGGGACAACCCCCCAGACCATGGAAACCCCCTAGAACCTACCCCCCCCCCCAAACCCAGACCCCCCAGGACAGACCCCTACCCCCAGACCCTGGACACCCCTGGACAGACCCCCCCCCCCCCCCCACTGGACCCCCTAGACACCCCATGGACAGACCCCCCAAGACATCCCCCCCAGACCCTAGACACCCTAGGACAGACCCCCCCCCCCCCCCACTGGACCCCCCACTGGACCCCCAAGACAACGGATGGATGTCATGGGCTATTGTAAAAAGACCGAATCCGGCTGCTAAAATCAGCAGTAAGTAAGAAGAGGTAAATGAAGAAAAATGAATAAAATTTTACCAATATACTTGGGGAATTTTATTCATCAGCAGGAAGAAGAATAGAAGAAAGGTAGCTGAGAGTTCCTTCCCCGGAGGTGGAGAATTATTTTTTTACATAGGATATATCTAATATTTAATGGAAGAAAGAGGGAGATAAAATTAAGTACCTCATTACAAGTGGCAGCATCCAACAAATTCTCTTCCAATGGAATAAAATATTACAAAAAAAATCTATAAACCTTCTCTCTCCTCTTGTGGCTTCTAGGTGTCCAGGTGGTTAATAATTTGGTTGAGGTGAGGAGGTAGACTCATGGGGGCAAGCATGAAGGAAACTAAGTTGGACTGTATTTTAAGTAGGATGCTCTTGTTTTTCTGAAGTGGCAGGGCTGATTTGGTATAAAATAAGTGAGTTGGAACAGGAATTTAGATGAGGGCTTCAAATGTTAAGGGGTTTGGCTTAATTTGTTAGAATTTGGTGAGGTTTCGAATGGTTTTAAAGTGGGATTCCTGGTGGAAAATGTGGGGTTGGTGGCTTAGAAGTTGAGAGGTGGGTAGGCCTGATTGGTGGTCAAGTTGTGGATGGGTTTCCTAGGTGGATTGAAAAATAGTGGGGGACTGGGATGGAGTTCATAGTGGCTAAATTGAAGTGGGATCTTGGAATTGTAGTTGGGCTTGAGTTTGGATTTTTTTAGTGAGAGTGGAAATGGCCCTCGAATAGCTGGTTTGATTTTGGTGGGTTGGCCATGGGATTTTTATATTGCATCGAAAAATAGTCATTAGCAGGGCTTGGTTTGGTGTGAAATTCAGTCAAACGGTTGTGGGAACCATCATGGAAGGGACTACCAAATACAGACTAGAGCTAGTCTCCTCTACAGTGAAGACCCTTCATGGAAACTCTTCAAGAAAACCAAGTCTCCAGTTGAATCTTTGTCCATAACAAACAAACCCTGTTTTCATAGGCCCAAATAGACCTCCCTTTTCCAGCTTGTGGGGGAAATGTGGGAACTCCAGCATGAAATAGGCCCTCAGAATAGAACAACCTCTTTGGAATTGCGTCAAACAGATTGTGTGCAGCCTTTAAAACTCAACTTGGCAGTGATCATCCTCCTCCAATGAGTGCTACATGAGATGAGGGAATTATGGAAGGAATTTCATCTAAAACAGCCAAAAGTAGATATTGAATTTCAATCACAACAGGCTGATCTGGTTCAGACGACATGTACAGAGGATGAGGATGATTTGGTTCGGACAACATGTGAAGAGGATGAGGAAAAGGAAGAATTACCGAACAAATATTATGTGATACATGTACAATAAAATATGCCAGCCAATTCCAAACCAATGTTTTTAGTTGAATTGAGACTTTGTACCACCTTCTATGCACGTTTTGTGGAAATATGGATGAGAGGCAGCACTGAGAGGAGATATAGTTTATGAATGAGGAAATACGAAAAATTATAGAGCTAACCATTCAATGTTTCTCTAAGGAGGAGTAACCGCTGCAGGGTGTCGTCCTGGAGCAAGGCCAAATCACGGTGTGACCGCGGCGTGACCACCGCAGGGTGTCATCCTGGAGGAGTAACCGCCGCAGGGTTTCGTCCTGGAGCAGGGCCAAATCACGGTGTGACCGCGGCGTGACTGCGGCGTGACCGCCGCAGGGTGTCGTCCTGGAGGAGTAACCGCCGCAGGGTTTCGTCTTGGAGCAGGGCCAAATCACGGCGTGACCGCGGCGTGACCGCGGTGTGACCACAGTGTGACCGCCGCAGGGTGTCGTCCTGGAGGAGTAACCGCCGCAAGGTGTCATCCTGGAGCAGGGCCAAATCATGGTGTGACTACGGCGTGACCGCCTCATGGTGTCGTCCTGGAGGAGTAACCGCCGCAGGGTGTCATCCTGGAGCAGGTCCAAATCACGGCGTGACCGCGGAATGACCGCGGCGTGACCGCAGCGTGACACCCCCTCCCCCTGATAGACACCCCTCCCCCCTGCTGGACACCCCTCCCCCCTGCCGGATAGCCCGTGACAGCCCGCCCCCCTGCCTGACAGCCCGCCCCCCCTACCGCACAACCCGCCACCCTGTCGGACAGCCCGCCCCCCTACTGGACATCCCATCCCCCTGCCCCCACCAGCCCCCACCACCAACCCCAACACCAGCCCCCCCTACCCCAGCCCCCAGCCCCCCCCCCCCCAGCCCCCTGCCCCCCAGCCCCATGCCCCATGCCCCCCCCACCAGAACCCAGCTGCACCAGCCCCCTGCACCCCCCATCCCCCATCCCCCCCAACCCCATCCCCCTGCCCACCCCAGCCCCCAGCCCCCCCGCAGCCCCCTGCCCCCCATAGCCCCCTGCCCCCCACCAGCCCCCTGCCACCCCCAACCCACCTCCCCCCCTACAGCCCACCAGCACCAGCCCCCAACCACAACCCCTAGCTGCACCAGCCACCCCCCAGCCCCCTTCCACTCCCAGCCCACCAGCACCAGTCCCCCCTCCCCCCCCACCACAGCCCACCTGCACCAGCCCCCCCAGCCCCCAGCCCCCCACCAGCCCCCCCCCATCCCCCTGCCCACCAACCCCCACTAGCCCCCTGCCCCAACCCCAGCCCCCAACCCCAACCCCCAGCTGCACCAGCCCCCCCAGCCCCTGCCACCCCCAGCCCACCAGCACCAGCCCCCAACCCCAGCCCCCAGCCGCACCAGCCCCCCCAGCCCCCAGCCCCCCACGAACCCCCCCCCCCCCCCATCCCCTAGCGCCCCTGCCCCCAGCCCCCCAGCAGCCCCCTACCCAATCCCAGCCCCCAGCTGTACCAGCCCCCCCCCCCCACCAGCCCCCAACCCCAGCCCCCTGCCGGACACACCGCCCCCCTAAATGGAAATATTTCAAAAATTAGTAGAAATGAATTAAATGTATACAAATTTAAGAGAGATATAGACGAGAGAAATAAGTAATAAAACCTGAATTATAAATGTTGGATTCAGTAATTAAAAAAAGAAAAGGCCATAGTAAGATAAAGAGGCTCTGCTAGTCCCCCTGCCCCCTGCTAATCCCCCTGCCAGTCCCCACCTGCACCCTGCCAGGCACCCTGCCAGTCCCCTGCTAGTCCCCCTACCCCTGAACACCACCTGGACCCCCTAATAGAGTTGGATTCCCAAATGAAGGGTAAGTGGTTGATTTCTAATCTACCCATGGATTTTCCATTCATTGATCCCACTATAAGGCACATAGATTACCTCTTTATTTAGGAGGCATTAACACATGATAATGTAAAGTTTACCTCTACTCCAATTGAAGACCCTTCCACCATTATAGCCTCCACTACTACGATGCCAACTAATTCAATGGTACTAAGATAATAATTGTGATAACCATTAAGATGTAATCTATTTTAGAGACTCTTATATATGTTTCCCTCCCAAATGAGTTACTTAGATCATCATTAAATAGGTCTTATTTCACTGCTTCCATCCCACTTGAATACATACACTCAGATTTTGGGGGGATAGCCAGGACTAGTTCTTCTGTTGGAGGATCCAATATCATCATCTTCATAACTAAAATCTCTAAGAATGTTTGGATTTAGATAATAAAAAGAATATGATGCATTCCAAACCATTTAAACCTAAAAAGATTCAATGTAAAATCACACTATAAAAGAATATGATGCATTCCAAATCATTATTCTGTGGTACAAATGTGGATACTACTTAAATTATTTGTGGTTTGGTTGATGCTAACTATACAGGTTAGTAGTCATTCTCATTCCCAATAAGATATGGTAAATATTAATGATATTGATCAAAAAAGAAATGTAATCGGATGCATGGAACTCGTCATACATTACCAATCCAAAAATACAATTTACATCAAAAGTGAGTCTCAATATCAGTATCATCAGAATCATGATAACCCGCATCCACACCTCCTACAGAAACACCATCACCACCTCTCACACCACCAACATCATCATCGGCATCGAAATATGCATCCGAACCGGCACTAGCACCGAGTCCGGCACTAGGTCCGGCTCTGGCTCCAACAGAAGAATCTACATTAGCCGAACGCATCGACATCAAAAATGCATCAACCGTTACAGCTGCTTCTGGTGGAAGTGTAGAAGAAAGGGTAGACATAAACTTCATCATATTTGCAGTTATCGCCTGTTCTGATTTTTGACTTGCTTCTTTGATTGCGGAATTCATTTGTTACACTGTGACAAAACCAGAACTGTTACTCGAAGAAATGTTAGTAGACCAGTATCGAGATGGTACAATCTTCTTCCCAGGTCGATAATGCACTCTACCCTGATGCTCATCTCCAAATACCTGATGTAGATGATCGTTTGGGCCCAAATTGTCAGGTTCTTTTTCTGCCAAGGCCTCTAAAGAATTCTGTTGATTGATATATAACATAAATTAAAATGATAAAATAATATAAGGAATTAAATTCAGTAAAAATAAAATAAATTGAAATATTCTTACAATCACCTTCCCGGTGTCGGGATTTGGCACAGTACCATATTTCTTTTTCCGGCTTGTACAAAACAAAGTTGAGCGAGGAACGCAACCCTCAATATTCGATGCCTTTTTCGGGAAAAAAACAAAGAAATAAATCAAAATTGGAAGTTAAAAAAATTACACAAAACAAAGCTAAATATTTTAAATGTTAAATTACTTACATCTGCTCACGATCTGGTAATGAAGTGTGTCCGCGAGTATAAATGTGTTTCATTGCACTCTTGTTTTTTTATTTCTATTTGATTTATCCTATATACAAATAATTATATGAATTCATTAACACAAATAAAACAAGTAATTTAAAATCATTTTAAATAAATAAATGAATATATATATAATTTTAACAAACACCTTAAACGCTGAACTCTTCCAATAGTTGATCATCTCTTTATATTGTGATATTGGGCAATCTTGAATCACCGGTACTTCTTCAAGCTCTGTACCAACTTTCTTTTTCCACCCAAGATATAAATCATACTTGTAGGCTCTCCACATTTCACATAAATCCATTATCCTTGCAGCCTTTGCATTTTGTCCATCGGGAAAATTACATCGAAGCTGCAATGGACATAATATTTGTTAAGAAAATATTATAAATTTATATATATATATATAAATGGTGATTAACATTACTTACCCAAATCTCTGCCCAGGCTTTGTCCTTTATTTTTGTCCAACTGCATTCCAACTTATCGGTTGAACCAGAATGATATTGATGTGTCTAGAAAGTGTTCCGATAAAACTTTTACATTCCGTACCATTTTTATTAATTATAGCCTTTTCCTCATTGTAATAAACTATGATTTGCGTGTTCCGATTCCAAACCTCACTCATTTTTGTGCGGCCTCATCGTCTGGTAGAGGCTGGAGCTAATCATGAAACAAAAATAAAAGAAAATAATTAATATTAAATTATCATTAATCAGTAACAGTAATGTTTAAACAAATACCAATAGATGGCGGATCTGCTGACCCCTGAAGTGCTGCGTCTAGAGGGGTGCAGCCTCCATAGAAGGTGAGATATCTACAGGAGTTCTATGTATAGTAGATGCAAAGTGTACTAATGGAGGCAGAAAACCAGATGGATAACCCTGTACAGATGAGGGTGGATATGAATATGGATATGGCGGTGGGATATATGGGGGCACGGTACCATGTACAGTGGATGGTGGGAATGGAAACTGAGGGATGGGAGTCTGAGAACTACCATCCGATGTGGGTGTGGGAAAAAAGGGATACGGAAAAGGTGGGTATGGATAATATGGAGGTGGCATAATGGGAGGATGGCCTCCTGGTGTCTCAAGTGGCGTAGTAGTAGGCTGACCTGTAGAATTAGTACCCCCCGCCACAATATCATCCTTAGTGGAATAATCCAAGCGTCTCCTCAACGATGCAGTCTAAAATAACATAGATGATAAAATAAAACGAACGATAAAAAGATAAATAATATGAAAGACAATAATATTCAAACAAAGTTTGTACTTACATTGTTTCCAGGAGGAGACCTACGTTGTTCGTTTCTCAGTATTCTTCTACTCCATCTAGTATCATCATAATCAGACATTTTGACCTAGAAATTTAAAAAAAATATTCTCAAATAAATAGAAATAATGAAAAATGATAAATAAAACAATTGTATCATAAAACAATGAGATACATTTTCATGTGTGATATTTATATTGATAAAATATCAAGACTTTTCTATGTTCAAGATTTACTAGAGAAGTGGTTAAACATAAATTGGTGAGGCTATTAATAGGTTTATATTCTATAATGGTATAAAATATACTAGTTATTTTGATATCATGTATGAAAGTTAAAAAAAAACATACAATATTGCGATAATATCAGGAAAATACTTACAAATGTGTCAACGCTATGTGGGGTCTGTGACAATTTCTGGTTCATAATCTATTCTAACAATTGCATCATTCGTATCATCAAATGAAACATTCGAATAAATACAAACAGGTTCATCCACAACATCATTTTCATCCATGCCTTCGTCAAAAATATGTCTAGGAATAACATCAACAATAACACCAAATTGTGGTTGTAACGGGTCACTTACATAAAACACCTGTTTAGCTTGTGACGCAAGAATATAAGGTTCATCGGTACAAAGCTGGCAGTTCATATCAATCACTCTAAATCCACAGTTATCAATATGCATTCCTTGTCGTGTCATTGAATCAAACCACTTGCATTTCATCATTGCGACACGACCATGTGCATAGTAATATAATAAAATGATTCTTTCAACAACACCGTAATATGATATATTTTCTGATCGAGGCTGCCTGTCCGATGCACTCGCATAACAATATTTTGTGGCACTTATCATGACACCTTCATGCTGTGTTACCATTTTTTTGCACAACTATTTATAACAAATTTATATCCATTGACAACCATTGACTTACAATCACGCACCACATCGTTTGGACCAAAGGACAATGCTTTTATTTCATCTGATACTTCAATCATTGGTAGAGTTAAAACCTAAAAGATACCAACATAGAATATTAAACAGAGACATGTGATTATGTTATGAGAAGAAGAAAAAGAAATCTATTACCTTTGACTTTACCCAGGCAGCAAATTCTTTCCTGTGCAACAGTTCCTTCCTCTTAATAGATTGAGAGCGATGTCTCTTTTTTATAATTTCAATATGTTCTCTACAGATATGAAAGTATTAAAATGTCACAAGATATAAAGAAATCACACACTTAAAATAATACATATTTATTAGTTTACTTACTTCATATAATCATCAAGAACACCACAGTTGAATAATACTGTGCGATGTGCCATTTCCCACTCTTCCCTGCTTAAAGTACACAACGAGTACGATCCAGATATCCCCCCTGTTTGGGGAATTAAAAGAAATGCAGGCTCAATGGGATCATATTGCTCATCTTCACTTCTCATTAGTATATTAGACCTCGTAGTGACTTTAGCTAGGTACGATGAACAGAAATCCGTGCATTCTTGTGCTAAATAGCATTTCACAATAGAGCCTTCAGGATGATAGTTATTTCGCACATAAGATTTCAACGTAAACATCATTCTTTCGGTAGGATACCTCCACTGACTCAAAACAGGACCACCAAAGAGAACTTCCATGGGAAGATGCACAGTCAAATGTATCATAATTGTGAAAAAAGATGGTGGGAAAATTTTCTCCAAGTCGCAAAGAATAATCGGTGCATCTCTCTGCAATTTCTGAACAACACTTCTGCTCAATCTTTTGGAACAATGATCTCGATAAAATTGACATAACATAATCACTGCAACTCTAACATTATGTGAAAGTAAATGAAGAATGGAAACAGGAATCAACTCATGTAACAAGACATGGTAATAGTGGGTTTTAAGATATTTGAGTTTCACATCTTGTGTATTCAGCCTTTTCGAAATATTACTTGAATAACCATCCAGAACCTTCAAACATTCCAAGACTTGAAGAAATTGTTTTTTCTCCACATTTGTCATTGAATAACAGGAAATAGGGGCTTTCCTCTTATTTTGACCAATTAACTCGGGATGATGTCTTGGCCTTATACCCCAATCCATCAAATCACGACGACACCGCACATCATCTTTTGTTTTGCCTTTGACATTTAAAATAGTAGCAAGTAACATCTCACAAATGTTTTTCTCGATATGCATTACATCCAAACAATGATGTAATAAATTCGATGACCAAAATGGAAACTCAAAGAATATTCTTTTCTTTTTCCAATTGCTGTTGGAATTTGAATTAGCATGCTTTCGCTTTCTGATATTTGATTGACTTTTGCCAAGAACATAATTCAAATCATCAAGTTCTTTAACAATATCAGTCCCTAACATTCGTTGAGGTGTCTCATCTGTCTCGATGGCATTATCGAATTGTCTCCGATTTTTCCTGTATGGATGATCCATTGGTAGAAAACCTCGATGCCCTGTGAAGCTGAAAGTTCGTCGAAACTTTAATCTTCGGAAACGTGTATTTTTCATACAAATAGGAAAGGATATTTTCCCTTTAGTACTCCAACCAGACATCATTCTGTAGGCAGGGAAATCATTTATCGTCCATAATAAAGCTGCACAAAACATAAAGTACTCCTTTCTGAATGCATCATACACTTGTGCACCAACAATCCAATGCTCATTTAACTCCTCTATTAATGGATGCAAGTATATATCAATATCTTTTCCAGGATCACTGGTTCCAGATATCAATATAATCAGGATAGTGCACAGATTCTTCATACACATCCATGAAGGAAAGTTATAAATGTGAATGAAAATATGCCAAGTACTATGTGAAGTATGCATTTGGCGAAATGGGTTGAAACCATCACAGGATAATCCCAATCTAACATTTCGTGGGTCGGATGAAAAATCAGGATGTAACCTATCAAATTTCTTCCAAGACAACCCATCTACAGGATGCACTATTTCATCGTTATCCTTATTTCTTTCATCTACATGCCATCTCATATTCTTTGCTATTTGTTCTGACATAAATTTTTTTTGAATCCCAACAATTAAAGGGAAGTTCCACCTCACTTTCTGTGGTATGCGAGATTGAGATCCGTCTTTATTAGTCTTCCACCTTGATGTGACACACTGTTTTCACTGACTCAAGTCTGCATTCTCCTTCCAGAACAAACAATAGTCTTTAAGACAAGAATGAATCTTACTAGATGAAAATCCAAATTTGGCGACCAACTTTGATGCCATGTAATCATTTTCTATAATACATGCATCATCAGGTAGTAAATCCTTAATAAATGTAAGGAGATAGTCGACCGTATTATTACTAAATCCATAGATTTTTTCCCATGATATAATCGCATTAAAAACTCAAGTTTTCTCATTTTATCACATGCTTGATATACTAGGGTATTTGCATCTTCCAACAACATTCTAACACCCTCAACGTCATCATCCTGATTAATAGATGAGAACTGTGTTCCAGTATTCATTTCCTCTTGCACTAGTCTACATGAGGAGATAGCTTCAGAAACAAAAGGAAACCGATCAGAAATCAAATTTTTCATACCAATATTTTCCGCTGAATTGATGGAATTCAACACTTGAGCTCTTTCTCCATTGTGATACCACACATGATAATTTTTTTGGAAACCACTTTTAGTGATATGGTAACTCACTTCCTCACGAGTTAACCAATGTCTTACAAAACAATCAAAACATGGGCATCAAATCAACCCGCCATCTGAATCATTAGTGAATGCAAAGTCCAAAAAATATTGTAACTCCTTCTGAAATTCATCAGTGATCCGATCAATGTTGTACATCCAGTATCTATCCATCCTGAGGCAGATAAACATACATTAGATAAATAATCTAGAAAATGACTTTACATTATTTTTATTGTTTCAAAATATATTAAGTAATCATCAATATTGACTTTTTATAACTCAACCACCATTATCTAAAGTATTTTTTCCCTTCCAATGAAAAAGCTATTAATCAATGCTATAACAGGGTTCCAGGCCCTATCTTTTATGGATGGATACTCCAGGTATAATCAGACATGGATGGCCCCCATGGATGTAGAGTCTCCTATAATTATGGTTCCATAGGGGAATTTTTACTTTTAATTGATTCTCATGGGATAGAATAAGGCATAATCCACTTATCAACTGTCCATGCACCACATCTTCAAGCCAATTATCATGAAATTTGTGGAATGCTACTAGGATTATTTGGTGGAAAAATCCTACCATATTTGGATCATCTCAAGGATCTTGAGAAATTTTGTATCTTCCTATATTTCATACACTTTAAGTTAAACTCCCTGAAGTTCACATTCAGGGTTACCTCTATTAGGTTTCTCCACTTTACTACAAGATATATGGTCATCGAGATTGACCCAGAGATGATCAAGTCCATCAATTAGATTCCTCCCCCATGGAATCTCTAAGAGTTGTGGGGCCTCCAAGGTCTATTCACCTATATAAACTGATTTAATGTGAATCTAGTTGGATTGTGTAAGATCCTCTAGTGTCCAATGAATAAAAAATATTATCAAATTGACCCTTAATAGAAACATCAATATCTATGTTTGAAACATCACGAATAAGAGAATCAACGAGAGGATCACCGGTCCGATTATATTTACAAACCATGGGAGAATAATCCTAAGAGACATTCCATTTAGCATCAACATCAATAAGGGAAAATAAAGATATATAGGAATACCAAATAGAGGAATACATTTAATTTATGTTTTCACTTCTGAGAATAATATTGAATTTAGACGATCAGAATGCAGTAGCTTCTGAGGGGTCAATTACTAGTTTCCAAACTAAATAAGCATACAAGGGTTTATTATAAAGACTGATATTTTCGATACCAAGGCCCCCCAATCAAATGATCTGCAACAGGTGTTCCAAGGCATAGTTACTAATCTTTTTTCCAAAATACAAAAATTTAAATAAGGCTTTTTATGGCCATAGTAATAGACATGATAAGAGAACAAGGCCATTTATAAACCATATGGGAATAAAAAAATTTAGAAACAATAATAGCTTTAACCAAACAGACATGCAAAGCCATTAAAATAGATTTTCCGTTCCATGTTTCAAGCTAATTGTTGATCTTACTAATTATCACATGAAAATAATAATCCTTCGGTCAACCACAGAACATCAGAACACCAAGATATGGAAATATTGAAAAAAATTCCTAATAACCAAATCCGTGATGACTTTAGATTTAATAATTTTTGAGATATTTCTACCAATGTAGACAATGGACTTATTCCAACTAAGTTGTTTCCTAGAAATATTCTCATATTATAGAAGAGATTTCATGATATTCTCGATATTTATTTTATCTCATTTATTTAAGAGGATGATATAATCAGCATAATGTAGTTGGGTAGAAGTAAAAGAACTATGACCAACACTAATAGCCTTCATCTTTCCATTTTTATCCATGAGGGAAAACAATTGAAAATGATAATTTAATGAAATAACTAAAATAATAACAAAAAGTGGATCACCTTGCCTAACTCTTCTAGAACAAGATAAGTATCCCTCTGGGGATCCATTTACAAGAAATGATATATGACCAAATGTAAAATTAGTCAAAATCCAATTAATTAATGTTTCCTCAATAAAAAACGTGAGAATAATTTTAAATATAAATCCCCAATACAAGGTATGAAATGCATTTTTAATTTCTAATTTATTAGCAACATTCCCCCCCCCCCATGAATTGGGTTTTTAATGAGATTGAATCACTCTAAATCCATAACAATACAATCATCAATGGTCATTCATTTAATGAATAAATTTTTTTTAGAAGGAACAATTTTATTAGAGATGGTAGAATGTCTAATTGAAATGATATTTGTAATAACTTTTTTTAAAGTGTTGATAAGGGCATTAGGCCGGAAAAGTGTATCTCATTTTCATTTTCTGTCATTGGAATTTGGGAATGGAATTGAGAATTTAATCCATTAGGTTGAAGGTCCCAATTGAAAAAACTAAGAGCATGGTTGAAAACATCTTCACCACTAATCTCCCAATAATTCTGAAAAAACAAATTTATAATTCCATCAGGACCCTGGGAGATTTCCGGCCTAAAACTGAAAATTGCATCGTTGATTTATAGTTCCAAATTAATAGATAAAAGTTCTGTATTATCTTTATGAATTTAAAATTTGGGTATAATACCCTCTATTGTGGGGGATGGTAGATGAGTCATTAATGTGATATTCATTATAAAAAATAATGTGCCCTAAAAAGTTCTGTCTATTGTCCAGAATTTGATCTCCTATTTTTAGTAAAGAAAGAGGCCTAAATATTTTCTGAACAATTTTAATATTATTAATGAAATTGGAATTTATAACACAATCCTTATTTCAATTATCTCTAGATGAATATTTTTTATTACATCTTAAATATTGGATAAATAGTTAATATTAAGAGTCATCTCAGATTCCAATGAAACAACACTAGGGAAATCATCATGGGTACACTGCTCCTGGAAGGTCAGACGAGATGCATCAAGATTGGATATGTCCATGTCAAGATGAATAAACATATCCTTACTCCAATGTTAATGATTTACCTTCTGAATCTTTTGTTTAATAATACATGAAATGTCATTATTCTTACCACCTACTGAACACCAAACTTCCCAAACAACATTTTCACATTCTAGATGAATAACACATTTTTTATTGAATCTAAAGGGTAATGGAGACTTAATACCCTTTCCTAGATAAAATTAAAAATATGTTAATGATAATTGAAAAGATGAGATAATGATATACTTCAAATGGAATCCCAAGAATGTAAAGAAAAATCATTAACAAAATCCCTATTGATTTTACTAGCCATCATACATTAGGGGTTCCCTTTATAACAAGTTATCTTTTCCCCAACATGATTCAATTCAATCAAATCATTTTGTATAATAAAACTATTAAATTCAATAAAATAAATTGACCAGTTCATAGGACATATTTTTTCTTCCAGATTGATAATCAAATTAAAGTCCCCAAGAATGATCCAAGGATCATTAATATTGTTTTTGAGAGAACCAATTTCACCCCAAAGAGTTCATCGATCTAGATAACTATTACTAGCATAAATTAAAGAATAATCCAACTTGAATCCAAAATCAGAAAAAGAGAAACTAACATGTTGGTTGCCTGATCTGAACAAGAGGGGGTCAAAAAGAGAAGAATTAACCCACACCCAATGACTTTTGACATCGAAAAAACTGTTTTAAAAACCTAGTAATGTGAAGCCAATATTTTTAAAATTAGAAAGGCAATTAGAAAAAACTATTTTTGAGATCTTCAATCCCAATTATAATAGGTCAATAATGACTAATACATAACTTATGATACATAAATATGTCTCTATTATCTAGGACTTGGAAATTCTAAAATAGGATTCTCATTTGTATCCTGATTTTGGGTGGATCACCCTCTAATTATCACCCCCTCATTTTATTAGTAATTTTAGGTCGGTTCCCTATATTAATTATGGGTATATCAAGAGTTTGAATTTGGAAAGTTATATCTAAAAGAGTGGAAATATTCTTGAGAAGGATCTAATTACTACTGATATGTATTTTGAAAAAACTATTGTTAAAGATAAAGATATTGGAAATGATAAAAAATGGAATTATAAAGATACCGGAAATGAGGTTGTCCGGAGGAGGCCGTCGGGAGGAGGAGAGTTCGTCAGAGGAGGAGATTCCGTCGGGAGCAGGGGAGTTGCGGTCGTCCGAAGGAGGGGAGTCTGTCGGGAGGAGGGGAGTCTGTCGGGGGAGGCGCGCTCGTCCGGGGAGGAGAGGTCCTCGGGAGGAGGGGAGTGCGTCGGGGGAGGAGGGGAGTCCTTCGGCGTCGGGGGAGGCACTGTCGTCCGGGGAGGGGGGAGGCGCGGTCGTCCGGGGAGGGGAGTGCGTCGGGGGAGGGGAGTGAGTCGGGGAGGGTTTCGAAGGAGGAGCCCGAGATATTGGCCAAATATCCACGGATGAATTTTCATCCGTTGGTATAACCATGCTATAGCCATGGACTTATAAAATTGTGGCTATAGGTCTGTGGCTATAGCTTCATTTTGTAGTAGTGAGTGAGGCGATAAACTGCCATGACAACTTTTTCCCTTTCACTACTCCCCAAAACCTGAAATATTTTCATTATGGAACTTATCCATTGCTCAGATACTAATATATTAGTACTCTGTTTGAATGTTGGTGGTTTCTACCTCATGAAGCTATCTAACAATGATCCTCCATGCTGCGGATCACGGTGCTCCATACGGGTAAGGTTATTATTCATAACCTGAGTGAGTTGTCCTAGTATGGTGATTAGCTGATTAGTACTAGTTGCATCACCAGCTCCACTATAATTATATTGAGTAGGTGGGAAATCCCTACATGGAGTGTGTTCATTGATACAGTTTCTATTCCTTCCACTAGGAAACATTTCTAAACAATGGCATACACTGGATTAGTTTTTGAATCGCAATATGTAAATCCAAACTTGTAAAATAGTTAACATGAATTGAACAGTTTGTGGATATAATCCATAGTCATAAAAAAAATTTCCGTGAGGAAGTATATACTCATAAACCCTTCATAATGGTTTGTAAAGAAAATGAGAATTATCCTAAGCATATCCCCCGGGAGTGTCGTTACAAGGAGTGCAGAAATGCCTGTTGTCGTGCACCAGTTCTCGTTCGAGTCGAGCTCAAAGAAGTATTTTCGGGTTTTACCCCTAGGTACATCTATTCCAGAGCCGCCTCTACCTGCTTGTATCCAGATAGGGATGTATTTCTAAGAAAACTCACAAAATCTATACAATACCAAAATTCTAGGAATTTCTTCTATATTAATCCTCAAAGTCCGTCTTAGGTCTATGTGCTCTAATCAGAGTTTATCTAAATCTAGCTTCTAAGGTTTGTAATAAAATTCCTCTAATACCAACTGTAACGCCCCGACCCCAGTTACCCAGAGTCAGTGCATTATTACATAATATTGGCATGATCACAAAAGATCATGTCTCGAAAGACCGATTTCTTTAGTAGCCTTGGAATAACTAGATACATTCATAATGTTTACATTACGTCATAAAGTGAAAACTACCACTACAACATCTTGTCTACATATCCCCTCATAATATCCCTGCAGGTCATTCATAAATTACTTCTTCACATCCTGGAAAAAATAAAACATTAAAAGGGGTGAGCTCAGATGGTCAGTAAGGATAACAATATAGCCTATACTTTCATAAATAAGCATAAACATTTAAGGCAATGCATAAATAAAACAAAAGTCATTTAAACTTGAAATTCAGCATAATATGGAAATGATAAAATGAAATAATTCCATTTACTTATTCACATAGATATTATACTAGTATAATAATCACATGTAATATCAATAACCACTTTCATAATGATGGAATGAATAATGCCAGACTATCGTAACCACATATCCAAGGCCTCGTGCCATGACTACAAATAAGATTTTGTCAAGGCCATGTGCCAAGACACTAGTTTGTCTCATGAGACCTACCAATTCATCTAGGTGCTATAGTAGGCTCCACCCATCACTTATTAAGTCCAATGCATTCCCATATGAAAAGGTTTAAAAATAACATACACATTCGTATTAAAACTAGTAAATGAAATGTAAATACTTTCTCTATAATCCATAAATGGTATAAAAATAAAACATCCATAGTCAAACATATCAAAAAAACTTCAATACAATACTGATGTTTTTTTTTTCATAATAAATTATCTTCAAATAAGCTTAAAATCTATCAAAGGATGTTGACATAGATGAAATCAAAACTATTTGAGAAAAATATATCTTTTTTTAAATCATTTAAAAGTCACATAATTTTAAAACATTTACTTTGAAATTATACTTATAATATTGTAAGGTAAGATTAGAATATTTTATAACGGCGGAAAATAGCCACACCCACTATATAAGTTAAAAAAAATACATTCTTACCTTAATTCTGTCGAAAAGGTTAAAAAGGACCTTGTTTGGGAAATGACAGAAAGATTCCATTATAAAAGTCTTATAAAAAGTAAAAAATGGGTATAAATGAATTTAACCCATATTATGTAAATAGTAAAAATGTTTTGAAATACATTTTTAAAAAACATGGAAGTGGATGATGAAAAGTCCCAGTAGATTATTACGTATAAACAACCTCGGATAATGAAGAGATTGTGAAATAAACCCTTAACTTGTACCTTTACTTGGTTGGGGATAGGTTAACCACATGTATATTGGTGAAATAATTGTTATTCAATTATACAAAAATCATATACATTAATATGATATCATAAATGTTTTTTTAACATTTCATTGTTAATAATATCTTAGTATTATCGTCATTTCGGGTGTTGACATACTCGTTTTCCTTTACATTTTTTGTCACATAAGCCGTGTTTTTTATGGATAGGTTGTGTCTTATTAATATCTAGAATTATATCAAGTCAATAAACATTATTGTTAATCATAAAATGAGAATTTTACTTGAATGGATACGATGGAGAATGAATCTCATCGCGTTTGTGGAGACGGTAGTCCGTACATACGCACGAGTGACAATATCATTATTTTGATATTATAATAATATATAATTGGATGGTATATCATATATATAGAATCATTACCATGTTATATTTATTATTTTCATTAATTACACATCATTATTATACCCATCCAAATAATAGTGTATTGAATAACAATTACACCACGACGTGGAGACGGTAAGCCGTACGTACGTACGTATGGTGACACATCATTCAAAGGATGAATAGAATACTGAATATGGTTGTGCCATTTTATAATAACATAATATTATATAGTATATACTGGAGTTATTTTTTTAGAATGGAAATAACAAAGAAATAAGAAGTGGAAGAAGAAAGTAATTTGAAAGAGGGTGGTGAAAACATTACCTCTTCTTAGGGATCTTCCTTTTGATTTGATCAAAATCGATCCTTAGATTGGAATTATTAATAAACTAAGGTCTCTAGGTTTAAGTGAGGGATGTTTAGAGAGTATTTGGTCAGGTTCTGGTCGAACCAAAAGGCTTTGAAGTTGTGACGAATTGGTTAGAAGCGGTGTCCTTTTATAAGGGGGAGGAGGGACTCTTTAGAAAAAACATAAAGTATTAATATATAATAAATTCATATTTGGTTTCTAGTGGCTCGAAATTATTATTCAAAGTATAATTTGGGGATGGGTATAAATCCTTTCAACCCATAGTTTTTATACAGGTTTGGTTCATTATATTAACGTTATCTTTTAGTTGTAACTCTTAGTTAATTTGATTGGCAATTACCATGTCACTTTGTATTTTTATATTATATAGTTAATAAACGTAATATATACATCCAAGAGACCCCAATGTGTTCCATTAATTATACACCTATCATTACATAAGTCCTTTGTCCGAACCATATATTTTTAGGAATATAATATCAATTAATAATATAATATTTGTTTTAAAAACTCATTTATGTCAATTTTGACATTATTCAATAATTGATTTTTGTTAAAATATTAAATACTTTATTAATTAAAAAAAAATTCATTTAAGCAATAATATAATGTCATATTAACCAATAAAATTCATGTATGTCATCAAAACTTTAAAATTATAATTATTTTAAAATTTATAATACCAATTATTTGATTCTTTAATTAATAAGGAAAATACTGCATCATTATTGTGTCATAAATATATTTATTTATTAAATGTCTAAAAATTATAAATAAAATAATATTATGTAGGAAATCATCATAGATTTATGATGAATATTTATAGTTTAAAATCCAAAATATATAACCCTATGAAAATTTGTTTTGCTAAAAGATATATGCCTATGTAATTTTTGTATTTATTTTAACTTAATTGATATAAAGTGTCCTTATTACCTACAAGTGGCTCCATGGGGTCCCAAAATCGACCCAAATATGCCCATTGTAAAAAATGTATCATCCAATAAGGATACGATGCATTTTAGGGTAATTTATTATTATTATAATATTATGTTTTACCCATATTTACCGAATTTACCTTTTAACCATGTTAAATAAAATATTTACCAAAGTAATTATTCAAAATGTCTAAAAATAAAAGTTACCTATTTACACAATTTGTATATCCTGATTCCAAATATGGAATCCATTTTCCCAAATTCTAAACACATAAGTGGCAGAAATTAATTTAAAATTAAATCCCGTTGTTAAAACAAAAAGTGTGTTTTTAAGAGATAATAACTATCAAAAGATTAACACTTGTTTATTCTGGTTTTATTGTGAAATTTTGTCCAATGACCAAAATTGTATTAAATGGTAAAAATATATTCTAAATATACTTTAAAACCACCCAAATTCATAATTTATCACTGTTATTTATTTCGATAAAAAACAGTTTTTTTAATTAAAATTTAGTAATTTTTACTATTCATCAAAATATAAAAGTTATGCAAAAAGTACCAAAATTTCACACTAGGATAATTTTGATATTGCGAAACTAAGAATGAATTCCATTTTGAGATATAAAACTTATAATATTTTAAAAAGTGGGTATTACTATTCATAACAACTACTTTGATTGGTCGCGGTGTGTTAGAATCTCGAAGTTGCGTACAATACACACTACTGTATTATTCAATGAGAAGCGTACCGTGGAAGCATAGGGTGTTAAAAAACATATAAAAACCTATTTAATATGAATATATTCAACTCTGAAATAAACTAATGTATATTTACATATTGGAAATGACTTTTGTAGCTTCCTCATGACCATCCATTGTTGCAACAAATCATTACAGGACACTAAAACATCCAAAATAGTCATTCACTATTACAGTCCCCTGAGTAATACTCATAAAAACAAAAGCCTTCCAGTTCCTCAATGTATATATATATATAATCTTCAAACTTTTACTAGAAACCTATCCACTACATACCCTCTTCCCACTCAGTATAAACAAAAACATCCCACTGGCACTTTGCCTTCACTCACAACATATTTGAAGCCACCATGAATCACTTCTCTAGTAGAGTCTTTAAGTGATCAATATTTTTCTATATGGACTCTATGAAGAAATTGGAAGCCTTGGGTTGATCCTCTAAATAAAATGTTCGATGGTGTTGCATTTGATCCTCCATTGTCATCTCAAACATACTCACCACAACCCACCATATGTCTTTCTCATTCATCTACATAAAATGAAATAAGTTCTCACAGAATTTATCCTCTGATCTATTATCTTGGGTCACTGAGGATTCTAGGCTCACTTATGTAGATTTATTCAAATTTATATCCTATTTTAATTCATATAGAATAATTCATTATGGCCGAATTTATCTATAATTCCAAAAACAAATCTCAGAACACATAACTAAAAACATCTATAGTTCTTATAATAGAAGTATCCCCAATAGTGTAATATAACCCATTCTATATAATCAATCCCAAATGGATATATTAATGTATCCATCAAAAAACTCATCTATCCCTACCATGATCCATGGTCGTAATGGTGAAAACAAACTCACACAACCATACACATTTTCATTAAACAACCATTTTTAACAGTTTTCACATCCGCAACATAAATTTTACACTTTTTTGAACCTTTTCATTTTTACAAAATTTCACAACTAATATTTTAACCCATTTATAAACACTTATAATGCACTATTATTTAACCATTCTTTCATATAGTTATCATTTTTTCATTTTCATCATATTTATTTGACAGTGTTTGTTTCTAATTTTCATGATGTACAAGGAATCTATCTCTCAATTCCCAAATAACGTACTCATTGGTGAATACCGGGATTTATGCTACATATACTACAAGGATCATCAAATTAATTTTTTATTCACCACATCATGCCATTTTATCCATGTGAAAAATATCTTTAAATAACAACATCACAAAACATGTTCATAACCCAAGGGTGAAATATCACTAAATTATAACAGCACACAATAAGAACAATAATACCACATTGAATACTTTGATTTCCCCTCATACATGGGTTATATAATAACATCCATGAGATAATTTACAAGGCCTAACACATCCTATTATCCCTTAAACCATCCAAAATTTTATGACAACAAGAATGAAATATAAGTACCCAGCCTTAAAACGTTACTTTATATAGATTTTCAGTTAATGACATACATTATTAAACATTGAAAATCATTTTAGATTCATATTTTTAATGATTTAGGATATCATAAATAAATAACATACCACATTCATGCAAATAGGAAATTGCTAAAAACATGAACCATTTTTTCAAAATATAAATCATTAAAACGTTAAACATGATTTCATTAACAACACTCCAAATCATTAATCACGAACATGTTCTTCCCCATAATGATCATTATATCATGTGAATTGTTTTTTGAAATTTTTGGATATGTATAAAACTGATTAAAGGGTATAAATAATGAAATTTTTATTCTTGTGATAACTTAAAAACCAACAAAACCCATAATCATAATAAAAATCATATGCAAAGAAACATCAAGTAGTTTCCTTGGTACATATTTACCAAATAAGTCCTAAATTCACCCTCACACATGTTATAGCCTTTTGGTAAACTAACTTTTCTATAGTACCCAATGCATTGGAGAGCTATAATGGTGCTCACTCATCATATCATAACTAATAATCGGCTCAACCCACCATACAATGAGCAAGAATGTGCTCAAACGAAAATATCTTGTGCTATAATGTGATCAATCCAATATATCAAGAGATATAATTGTATCAACACAACTTAACTATGTCGAAGGAACATATAATATATAATACAATTGATCATTCATTTGAACCCTTGAGAAAAAAACATTTATCTTTTTAATATCCCATTTTTCATAAAACTAATAACTATAAAATATAAAAAAACATGCATATAACAAGGAAATAATATTCATAAAAAAACTTACATGTCAATATATAATGTAAAAAAACCTGGTATAAACAATCTTCAAATCATTATAAATACTCATTCCATATAAATAATCCTTTTGAATATCATTAAAGGGACTTTTAAAATAATTCGAAAGGGAATGTCCCTTACAAAAGTAATTTTATTGAGACATAATTTAATGGAACGAATAAGTGTATACACTATAAATATTCATAATACAAAAAAATATTTATAAAAATTCATCAAGACATTAATATTAATACAATGTGATGAAAAAATACGATGGTTAACCCAAACATTGGAAATTGGGTTTCGAATTCCTATACAAAATATTATCATGGTAATGGATGTACATGGGAGGGATTAATGAGATATAAATGGGGTATGTAATAATTAGTTTATCATTAGGATAGTATGGTGAGGTAAAAAAACATACAACATCATTAGGAATTAAAAATTAAATATCATAACATTGGATTGATTCTTGAATAAAAGTGAGAAAGAGAGGATCCCTTACCTCAGGGTCGAATTCCTTCAAATGTGTTTTAACCTCCTGTATGAAGGTTAAAACAATGTTATTAATATTTTAAAGAAACATATTCATGTTAATTACATATTTAATGACCATTTTATAAAAAAATCTATTTTTTAAATTCCATTTTTTCAGGTGTGTGCATTACAGGGTTTCTATGAGTGGGTTGTAGTTGATTTTCTTGTCAGTTGTAAGAGAAAATATAGAAGTGGAATGAAAATTTATTTTGATGATTCCATAAAAATAATTATACCAATTATAATTTATAATTATGATATGAATATGATTTATTATTTAAAACATTAATAATGTTATTTTAGATAATTTTTTCTTTTTTTCGATAATATTGAATTCATTTTTTTGTAGTTTAATAACATGTGTAAAAAATGATTACACAAAATAAGATGAGGTATAATAAATAAATTATAATCTTATTCAACAATAAAAATGTTTTCATGAATAATATTGTTAGAAGTAAAAGAAATTAAAATCACATTGTCCATGATGTTTGTAAATCGACACATCACGAACGATGTTTTCATTTCTAGAATAAGTGGGAGAGGAGAAGAAGTATTATGGAAAATCTTCCATAAACATAAATAATTATATAATTTTTATGATACTGGATCATTGACGCTTCTTGGATAATGAGAGGTGAGGTGAGAAGAATAATTTAAATTAAAACGAAAAAAATAAATCCAGAAAAGAGGATGTTTACCTCTTGATATCTTTTCTTTGAGATCCTTCTTAAGGCCAATGATTTTGTCCTTTTGGTGAGACCAGAAGGTATTGGGTGTTAGGAAGGGGCTTAAGAGGAGTATTTTACATAACATAGGCATTGTTCAAGGCTTGATAGGTGTGGGAGGAAGTGGGGGGAGTGGGTGGAATTTATATTGGAGGAGAGGATGAGTTTTTCATGATTTTAATCATTATTTTATAATTTTCCCATTTGAAAAGTAGTAGTTATGATTCCAATAAAAATTAGTAATAAGTTCATGTGAGTTAGAACTAATGGTTTCTTACATCAGTGATGATGTAGGGAATAATGTATTTATCTCATAATGTATTTAAACTATAATTACCTTATTTTACTATTCAAAAAAATCCAAGTATTTTAGAAAGATATCATAAATTCACCCGACCCATTTTTGGATGTTTATAATTACAAAGTTAACTCCATTTTTTGAAAATATTTTTCCAAATATGATAAATTTATTTTTCTATTTATGTAATATTTTAATATGAAATCAACAATTTCAAAACATTTATTTACTTATTCAATGATATGGGTATATCACAACATCAATTAATTATTATATGTATACTATCATAGGTGAGGTTAGTTTTCATAAGGGTATTTTGATTTTCATAAGGGTCAAATTATTATTTATATGGGTATGTTATTTTTTCACCAAAAATTAATATGGTCTTATCAGACTCTAAATAACTTACTGATTCCAACTATGTACGTCCGTTTTTTGAAATTCAAAACACAAAAGTGGGAAAATTATGTTTAGTGCTAATTATTACTACCTACATAAAAAATTGCATTCATTTCAATATACATTTAAAAAAATGTGTTTTTACATTATCCTTAGATTTTGGAAATTGCGTCCTCTTAATTTTATTCACTTATTAAAAAAGTGAGAGTTAATTTACTTCATTGAATTTTCTATTTTCCTAGTTGATTATTATACCATGTGGTTTCTCCACAAAAAATATTACCTAGTATATTACCTTATTCTAAAATACATGCTCTCTACATTAAAAAATATGAACATGCCTCTCTTCGTATGTAACGTTATCTTTCAGCTGAACTACGACTAGGCTCAAAAAATGAGATGAATCTGGAACATACTTTCTCGACATTGAATCATGAAAAACATTGTGTAATTGAGACAAACTAGGAAGCAATTCTACTCCATATGAAACTAGCCCAACTTTCCTTAGTATTTAAAAATGATCGATGAACCGCAGGCTTTGCATTTCATTCTTAGAAAAATAGATCACACATTTCTAATGGAATATTTTAAGGAAAACATGTTCACCAACCTCTAAAGAGAAGTATTTCCTTCGTTTATCTTCATATCTTTTTTTCCTGCTCTGAGATGTCCTCATATGCTGCTAGATCATCTTCACTTTCTCAGCCACTTCCCATACTAATTTCGGCCCCATCAACATTCTTTCACCTACTTCATCCCAAAACTATAGTGTCTAACACCTCTTCCCATACGATGCCTCAAAAGGTTCCATGTATATACTTAAATGAAAACTATTATTATTTCTAAACTCAACTAAAAAAATATTGAACCCAACATCCCTGGTAATCCATTGAACAAGCACAAAGAATATCCTCTGAAGTCTGAGTTGTTAATTATAACTTCCTATCTGATTTATTATGAGAAGCTAACATAAAATATAATTACATAACCAATTACATCTGAAGGCCCTTCCAAAAATTATAAGTGAACCTATGATCTTGGATAGATATAATGAAAAGATGCAATCCATGGAACCTAAAAATTGGTTTGAGGTATAGTCGAGATAGCTAATCCACATACATTGTATCTCAAATAGAATGAAAATTTATTGATTTAGTCAGTCGATCAACAACAACCACGATTGCATTGGTGCCTCAAGAAGTCTCTGGTAGTCCAAGAATGAATTCCACAGTTATATTCTCTCATTTCCACTCTATAACTGGGAAAGGAAGAAGCATCCCCTTTGGTAATTGTCGTGCTTTCATAACTAGTTAACATGTAAAATATTTCAAGGTAAAATAAATAATATCCCTTTCCATTAAATCCCACCATTAAAACTCCCAAAGGTCTCTGTATATCTTAGTTCCCCCAAGATGAACTAAAAATTGAGTATTTTGAGATTCTCATGTCAATTTTTCTTCAACTGAGAATCACATGGAACACCCAACCTATTTCCAAATCATAAACCACAATACTTTTCAAGGTTAAATTCGGAAAACATTCCCATTTTGACTAATTCTATCTTTTTTTGTAGCACCTCGTCTGCCTTCTATGAATACATTCTTCTATCTAACAAATATGAATACTATGAATCCTAAAACAATATAGATTAATTTACTAAAAAAACAAATTCCATGACATATTCTATCAAATAATTTACCAAAATATCACGTTCCAAACATATCATTGTTGATGTATCATTACTTTTCATACTCAATGCATCAACCACTAGGTTTTATTTCCTAGGATGGTAATGAATCGTGTAATAATAATTCATTATTAATTAAATAAATATTATCTATCTCATGTTTAATTCCATCTGAGTAAATATATACTTCAAGATTTTATAGTTATTATATATTTCACATTTTACTCTATACAGATAATCCCTCCAAATATTTAAACAAAATACCATATCCTCCAATTCCAAATCATGTGTGGGATAATTTAACTCATGATGTTTTAGTGGTTTTCAATCATAAGAAATTACCTGATCATTTTTCATCAGAACACAACAATGTCCCTTTAATGAATCATCATTATAGATGAAAAGCACACAATTTTTGGAAGGTAAGGCTAGAAATAAAGCATTCACAAATACCTTCTTTGGTTCCTAAAAACGAACATCAAATTATTCTGTCCAAATAAATTTAACACCTTTTTGAGTTAACATTGGTAGCATGCTAAAAATTGTGTAATTATTTTAACAAACTATGGGAAATAACCTTCTAATATACGAAAACTAAACATCTATATAACAATTTTATGTCATTTGCATTCATAATACCCTTTTTTTAGGAATGATCAACTGTTATTACATCTTTATTTACAATGTGACCAATTAAAGAAACCTATTGAAACCAAAAAACACATTTTCTGAATTTTCCATACAATTTCTTTTCATTCAATTTATGAAAAAATGATTACTTGTTTTTCAAGATCCTATTTACTTCTAGAATATACCAAAATGAAATCAACAAACACAACCACAAACATATCCAAAAAATCCTGAAATATTATAATCATAAGATTCATAAATTCAACCAGTGAATCAGTTAATGTAAAAGGCTTAAATACAAATTTATAATGAACATATATAGTATGAAACACATTCTTCAGGCTGTCTGTATCATTTAATTTCAACTGATGGCACCACAACCTCAGGTCAACTTTTGAATAATATTTTTCTCCTGAGAGATGATCAAAAAAATCTTCGACATGAGGCATATGATACTGGTTTTTAATAGTAATGTTATTAAAGGATCTATAATGAATTAAAAACCTCATTTAACCATATTTTTTCTTAACAAAAAAGACCGGAGAACCCCATGGTGGAGTGCTAGGTTTGATGAATACTTAATCAAATAATTCATGCAAATTATTTTTTAATTCTAAAATATCCATTTTATCCATTCAATAAGGGGGTTTAGAAATTAGCTTAGTATCAGTAATTAAGTCAATTGTAAACTCAACATAATTATCTGGAATAACACCATGAAAAGCATCATGAAAAACATCAGATATTCATTTACCTCTAGTACATCATTAATCATGATAGTTACCTTATTTAAAAAAAATATTAGATAGATAGATTTCATAACTTCATAATATGATATCAATGTTATGGGATCATTATTGTACCCTAACTGAAATTCTTTCTAAAAAGAAACTTTTTTCCCGTGTAATCTATCTTACCATGATAAAAATATAGCCAATCTATTCCTTGAATAACATCAAACTTTGCTAGAGGAAAACAACAAGGTTTTCTCATAAACTCGTTCAACATAAAAAGATAGGTATATTATTAATTTTTTTTCCAAAATATGTCTTCCATGTGTTTTTACCATAGGTTTTAGTTTCATTTCATGAGTATAAATTCCCATCTTTTCTGAAAATTCCTCAAAAATGAAGGAATCTATCTACATTGAATCAAAGAATAAGTTTTCAAAATATATAGAAACCAGAAATGTATAGGATACCACCACATTTGATAGATCAATATCATATGAAGTGTCTACAAGGGTTTTTACACACCCTTCTTCTTCCAATCGTACTGATTTACATCATGAGTGACTAGTTTGAGAAAAAAATAAGAAAAATGTCCCAATTCCTTATAATTAAAGAATCTCAACATCGACTTCTCATTAATTTTTAGATCATTTTAAATCCACTCACAGTACATGTGTCCAAACATTCCACATTGGTAGCATTTCCCAGAGTTTCCAAGACATTCACCAGGATGGCTTATACCACACATTTCTCAACAATGGAAATTGATTTTATTACATATATATTTCATTGATGAATTCTTCCCCAAATCCTAAAAACCTGACCGCTTCTTATTATTTTCATCATGAGGCACATACATGTCAGAAAACTCAATCGCCACTCTTTAAACATAACTAATAAGTTTCTCATAGCTTTTAAACTCTCATGAATCAAATGCCCTTTTCATAAATGGATTCAAAGAAGATTAAAATCTTTTAAGTTGACTATCAAAATCCCAAGTAAATTCAGCATGTACCAGGATAGTCTTGTAAAATATAATGCATATACTACCGCAAAATAATCAACTTTCTACTTATTTTACATGATTTTATTCTCAACGTTTATTAGAATAGTTTTATTAAAAAAATCCATAAAAAGACTTTTAAAACTATCCCATTCTAGACTGTCATGATAATCTCTTTCTCTCTTATTTGTAACCAGATACCACCATTGATCATCATCACCATTCATTCTATAAACGTATTGTATTATATTTTAATGTTACATACATCCCAGGACATCAAATATGTTTTCTAAATCATTGATCCTTATTTCAGATATCACTAGATTTGTGGTTCCACTGAATGCTTTAGGATGCTACCTCATTAAATTATCTACAAAAGAAATGTTTCATTATGGTAGATAATGCCTATCTCTCGCATGGATACCCCCATGATTTATTGATTGATTAATCCAATCCATTTATGTTACAAATTTTGTAGTTATGATTCCCAACATTCAAGGATACAGGTTCAGACAAATATATGCCTCTTGATGCCTTCCAACATTAGCATCCCTGTTTCTTCTGTGGAAATCCATTCTAAACATAAATATCATAGAGGAATAAACATGGTAATATTTAAATTCTATAATATTTCAAATTTACCATATAGTAAAAACAATTTATGGTATTTTCGTAACATCATCATAACCCCTAAACTTATCTAAACCATTCACTATCACCAACTTCAGGGACCCATCCTTAAAATGTTACATAATCATGAATTTTAGACACGAACATACATTATTACACATTAATGATATTTATGGGTTTATAGTTTTAGAGAATTAGGATATCTTACTTACAAAACATACCACATTCATACAAAGATGATACTATTGAAAACAATACCCATTTTTTAAAAATATAAAACATTGAAACTTTTAACATGATTTCATTGACAACGCTTCATTTCATACATCATGACTCCCTTATTTTTATTACCCATCCATATATCCATCGATAAAAATTTAAACTCTTAGGATGATTTTAAAACCTAGTAATGGATATAAAGAAATAAATCGTTAGTCATGTGATAACATACAAAAAATCAAAATTCATAATCATAAAAAAAACTCATATGCATATTACATCATGTGGTTACCTTGGGTCATATTTACCATATCACTCTTACATTTACCCTTACACATGAAATTTCCTTTTAGTCAACTTCCATCTCTGGATTATCCAATGCATTGGATAGCTATAATGGGGCTCACCCATCATATCATGAGATATAATGGGCTCAACCCAACCTATCATGAGCTATAATGGTCTCAACCCAACATATCTAGAGCTATAATAGGATCAACCCAACATATCATGATATATAATGGGATCAACAGAAGATAACTATATCCAAGGAAAATATGATGAAGAAAACACATAATAAAACATAATATAAAAATCATTCATCTCACAGATAATCTTAATACTATGCAATGAATAATGATGATGGTTAACCCAATGAATGGAAATTGGGTTAAGTATTTCCTTATGAAATTTTAGCGTGGTAATGAATGTAAATGAGAGGGATTAATGAGATATAAATGGGTTATATCATCCTTAATATATCATAAGGGTATTATGGGGGAGGTGTGAAAACATATACCATTATAAGGAATCAAAAATTAAAGAGTATAACATAGGGGTGATTCTTGAATAAAAGTGAGAAAGAGGGGATCCCTTAGATCGGGTTCAAATTCCCAAAAAACATGTTTAAACCTCATGTATGAAGGATAAAATATTGTAATTAATATTTTACAGAAACCTATTCCTAATTATAACACCTTTCATGATCATTTTATAACATCATTACAACCATACATAAATAATATTTTGTTAATTCCATTATTTCGGGTAAGTGCATTACATTGTTTCCATGAGCGGTTCATAGTGGATTTCCATGTAAGTGTCATGAGAAACCTAAAATATTTAATTAAAAGATATTTAAGGTTTTTATGACCATAAATTATACCATTTAACATTGTGATTTGTGATAACAAGATGATTCATTTATTAAAACATCAACGATGTCTGTTTAGATCATTTTGGTGGTTCTCTGCTAATAATGAAATCATTTTGTTTTATAATTTATAATCATGTGTAAAAAATTATTATAGAACCTTAAATATGATATAATTGATAAATTATAATATGCTACAACAATAGAAATGGTTTCATGAATAGTCTTTATAGATTTAAAAGAAAATGAAATCACATAGTCCATGATGTCGGTAAATCAGCACAACACATACGCTACATTCATTTCTTGAATATGTTAGTGAGGAGAAGAAGTTAAATGGTGAATCATCCATAAACATGATGAAATTAATAATTTGTATGATACTAGATCATTCAATTCTCTTAATAAGGGGAGTTATGAAAGAAGAAGAATTGAAAATAAAATGAAAATAAAATAATGAAAACAAAAGATGATGTTTACCGTATGATAACTTCTCATTGAGATCCTTATTAAGGACCATGTTTTTGGCATTTTGACGTGAACATAAGGTCATAGACGTGGGTTATGGAATTTAGATGAATTTTTTCCGAACATAGGCATGGATTAAGTATTGAGAGGCGTGGGAGGAAGAGGGGGGGGGTTGGGTGGGTGGGTGGGTGGTATTTATTGTGGAGGAGAGGAGGAGTTTTACATTATATTAATCAATATTTTATTATTTTTATACAATAAAATAAATAGTTATATTACCAGACCAAAAATATTAATAAGTGAATCTAAGTTCAAACTAATGGTTTCTTACATTATCTATGATTCATGGAATAGTGTATTTATCTCATAATGTATTTATACTATAATTATAGTATTTTAGTATTAACAAAAAATTTAAATATTTTAGAGAAACCCAAAAAATCCCCTAACCATAGTTCTATTTGTGGAATTAAAATTTGAATTCTATTTTTTGTAAAAAATGTCTAAATATGAATAATTTTGTTTTTAAATAAAATAATATTTTACTCAAAAAACAACAATTTTAAAACATTTATTTACTTATTCCGAGATATGGTTATATCATAACATCAATAAAATATTTTATGTACACTATCATAGGTGAGGTTAATATTCATAACGGTGTGTTACTAATCATAAGGGTAACATTAATATCCATAAGGGTATGTTACTATTCACTAAAAAATAAGTTGGTTATTAGACTCAAAATAACATATTGATTGCAACCATATAAGTCTGTTTTTCAAATTTCATAACATTGGAGAGGGAAAAGTACGTTTAGTGATAATTATAACAATATAATTGAAACATTGTTTCATTAATTTAAAATTAATTTTAAAACCATTGGGTTTTACAAGAAACCCCTTTAATTTCACATTATTAAATCCTCATCCCAGGAGAAAGTAAATCAATTCCTGAATCTGAATCACCATATAAGCATAGGCATGCCTCCCCATATTATAAAGGCCACCGACTAGTTGCATGGGTCTGTTAGCTCCCATGGGGATACTATACCCTATGTATATGAGTATTACAGAATATATATAATATGAAATAAAGTAAACAATAGACAATGAACACTAAACAAACATTACCAACAATTTCCCAAAACTGGTACAATCCCCGAACTAATTGTAAATATGTGATGTCATGTCTAATGGTGCTAGATGACAAAAAACAAAAAAAATAAAGACAAATAGAAGAGTCCAAAAAATAGGTATATTCTTCCTGTCTGGATCCCTCATCCATACTAATCCCATCCCCAAATCAAATCTCTAGCATTGGGCCTTTTCCTTTGTCCTGACCTATAACAATGAAATCTACTCAAGTACCCAATGGTGTCCTGATAAGGGTTTGATCATAACATAATAGGCCACCACTAGTGGTGTCTAAAATATATCTATTCGGAATAGATAGTGTATTCTTGTTCTAAAATAAATAACAATGTAATCATGAAATAAACTAAGTCACAATAGTAAACAATGATCACTTAATCAATTTTAATCCTTCATTCCATAGGTTAGGAATTTTCATCAATTCCACTAACCCTTATTCTGGTCAACTAATATTCATAAATGAATAATTAAAGTCCCTTATCTTACTATGGATAATATTTCACAATAATTTATATCGCACTCACCATGGATCCCAATCCCTGTTAGTCTCGTCTAATGAAACAATTAGGGGCATAAATCCTCAGTCTGACCCCATAACCCTTGAATTCCAGTGTTGGGGTTTAGAGACTCATTCCAACCTACCATTTGGGAATAGAACCACATGTTAATATACCACATACCACTATGACATGTGCACATGCTTCTTTAATCATAAATTTTTAATCAAACCAGACTATAACCATTCACCATATTTTTCATTTACAACAAACATTAATTTTACACCTAATAATTAGTATTCCATTACTTATTTACACAATCCCATTTAGTTTCCTACTCTAAATTAACCCATTTATCATTCACATTAATTATCTAATCAATAAAACTACCCTTTTCAATTGAATACCAATTTAACCTTTTAAAAATATATCAAACGCCCCCTTAGGCCACGATAACAACTAAAAAAATTATTATTAGATTCATCTCACAAATGAAAATAACATTTAAATACATTAATTATTGGATATATGACATAATATATCAATACTACACTTAACATTTCAATTTATTTCTCAATAACTGGCACACCCCATTGGTGGATCATAACCTAGTAAAACCAACCTCAACGAATCCCAAGGGGATCCTGATGTATCCCACTAAACATTTACCAGATTAAACAATAATTTGTTTAAAGGAATACCAAATTGGGAACACAAAACATTAATGTATGAAAATATACACAAAAATTTCCCATATGAATATGGGATATAACTTTTAGACCTCCTACCTCGATTCTGAAGATGAAAAATAACTTTACACTAAAAATTTCTTATAATTCGAACAACCTTCGAGTACCCAACCTAAGATCTACTATAAAAAGTGAATTTTGGGACTCATAAGAAGAATAACTGCTACCCAACCCATAATATGAACAACAGAAGGAAGATGATTGTCTGATTCACTTGGATATTTGATTTGCAAACAACAGCACTCCAAACTGCTTAAAAATGGGGGAGATCAATCATTGGATTTATTTGGATGTTTTTAATCATCAATAGGGCTAAATGAGATATAGTGTAGGAAAATACTAAGTTATAACACTTATGGCCCATTAGGGAAAAATGTTAAATTTATACTTTTTAAGGGGTTCAAATGGATGCACAGTTGGAAAAACTGTCATCCAACTATCTACCACTCTCAGTCCAAGAGGGTTGAAGGCTGCACTATTACCAACATATCACGAAGGGTTTGATAAACCATGCATGGCAATATGAGATATATCTATCTAATACTTCATGGGTTTTACAAACCCTTGAACATGTTCTTCAAACTGTGCACCCCTCATTCTGAAAATCATATTTATAGAGAATAGTTAATACTAACCATGCATCCACCAGTAGAAAGGAATTGGATGGAAACTTCCTCCCCCTTCAATGAATTGAACTCCTAAAATAAAATTAGGTCTCCTCAAACTCCCAGTACACAATTCATTAACCAAAATTAACTGATTCAAAAAAAAATATTCCATAAGGATGTCTAGGAAAATAAAAATAATGAACTATGTATATGATTAAGATATATATATATATATCTAATTAATAAGCAATCAATGACATCAATTTTTTATCATTGAAAACAAGGATATAAAAATATCACACAGAATACTTCATGAGAAAAATATCTTTTTTCACATTGAAATCACTTATTTAAAATAAAAAATTTTCAAATTTTTTTAAGAAAAAATTTTTATTGATCATTTTCATGTATAATTATTATGGAAAATTTATAAAATTGGGGGCTATAATGGAATGTTGTTTAATTAAATATATTTAAGTTTAAATCAAATTCTCCTTTCACATTTTTTTAAAAAATTTACGAAGTTCATTATTAGGAAAATTATATAAAATATCATTATAAATCGTTGTTTAAAAATTCAATGATGGATAAAAATTTCTCAAATATATCATTTTCTAATAATAAAAAAATTATTCATAATATTTTATGGAATATATAACATGGATAAGAAATATTCTATATTTAAAAAAAGATACTAGATCATGATTTTCCACAAAAATCATTATTGATAATTAAGTATTCCATAAATGATGGAACAGAATCAAATGTCATAAAACACATTAATGATTAGATGTAAATGGTGGGTTTTGGTCAATATATAAAATTCAATAAAAATTATCCTAAACGATCTGTGAACATAAATAATCTGGAAAAATAGGATATAACACAATCCCTTTAACACTTTTGTAACTCTCAAATCCTAAGTAATTAGAAGAAGTAGAGTGGAATGGATTAGAAACAAAATATAATTAATTAGTTAATATTTAAAAATTCATTCATGAATATTTTTTTAGACTGTATAATGAATCATAGTGAGCGATGTGTTGCATGTATCAAAAAAAATATCAAAAAATGAAATTTCTAGTAAAGATATAAAAAATTTATATGATAATAAATCCCTGAAGTTATTATGTTAGAATTTGTAATTCGAAAAAACATGTTTCAATACATAATAAATAAATTTATTTCTCCATTCACACCAAATAATGTATTAAAAAATATGAGGAAGTGGATATATAAACCATTGAAATGAAATTTAGATAAGAAAATTTCTACCACATGGAAACATTCAAATGAAATATCATGGGATGAATTAAAAATATTTTTAATTTAAAGTGCCAATAATTTAAAATGATTAATGTTATAATATGTTAAATTTAAAATATATACACCATATAAATGAAATTGGTTTCATAACATTAAATTATTCCACAATAAAGGGAAATTGAGACTAAATCACTTACCTCAGGCCCAACTAAAAAAAAAATTTCTATCATCCTAAATAATAATAAACATTAAATATTTACATTCATAAGATTAATTTTTATATTTGTTATTAATTTTATATTATATAATACCATGTTATGTTTAATTACATAATCAGTTTAATTCCCACCAAATATTTTGATGATAACCATTTCACGTGTCCAAAATGGAATATATAGATTGTCTTTGTTAAATAAGTTAGTTATTTATTAATTCTCAAAATAATAATAATGGAATAAATATAATTTTAATAACTAAAATATAATTTCTAAAAAAACAGTGTATTTTGAAAAAAAATTAATCTATATTACGATCAGGGGGATAAAAAGATGTATTTATAAATGAATAATGATTCCATTTTTTGTTGATCACTATGAAAAGAACATAAGTATTATTTTATAAATATATATTTATTATTAAATCTTAAATATAATCTTCTTTCTATAAATATACTTTTTTATAACACACATGTGAAGTGGATATGAAATAAAAATCACATTACTTCATAGAGGCGGTAATCAAAACAAACCCACAAACAACATTATAATATTAATATGAATGTAAATGTAAAAAAATATTTGATATATTATAATTCAAAAAATATTAATATGTATTAAATATCATATATAAATATAATCATATTAAATCTTTTAGTACAACTATATATGAGAAGTGTTGATGGAAAATGAATTAAATCTGTTTGTGAGGTTATAGTCCATTATATACACAAATATGGGTTTCATTTTCTATATGATGTAAGAGGATTTGAATATAGGGTATTCCATATACATAAAAAATATCAATACATCAAAACTATTGATATTATTATATTATCTTATTTGAATTATTTTTTAAAGAGATAGAAGAATAAATAATATAATAACACTTCATTAAGAATGATATTATTTAATTGGATAACCGCATTAGGTTTAGATAAATATAATTCCAAGGAGGGTTTTATAATCAAGAAAAAAAAGTCTATGACATGTAATAGAAGTTAATTATTGGATTTGATCTCATATTAGCAAATCTAAATTGGTTTTTATCTACGAATACAAGAGGATAAGAGGTTTCCATTATATGTTATGGGAGGAAAACTTTTGAATTTCATAAAATATTATTAAATATATATTAAAATTCATGGAAAAAGTATCACAAATGAAATAACAAAAATATTGGATATGTATGGGTTGCACCAATGTCATCCCATAAAATTTAGATATGTTTAGATTAGTTTCTTACCCTTATCTCATTAATTTAACACACCTTAACCCTTTTTGCAATTATTTTGATAATAATGTTTTTACTCATAAGAGGTGAACATTGTCATAATGAGTGAAATTTTACCTAAATTGTTTTTCATGGTTTGTATGATAAATCATATCCCAATTAATGTTCCAATTACAATAATTTAATTAATTTTAAATCATTTAATAAATTATTATTTATTAGAAGATATCCTTAATGTAATTTTTGGAACTATTCATCTAATTTGACATTGAAAAAAATTAAAACCATGTAATTTGAGTCAAATACGTTAACACAACACTAAAAATTATATTTTTCTAAAAAATCATGCATTATATTAATTAATTATATTTATATTAATTTTAGTATTTATTAAATGAATTGTTCTGTTTTTTATTAATTGAATAAATACTGTGTCAGCATTTCATAGTAAATTACATAAATTATTTCATTAATAATAATTATAAATTAACTATAATTAATAAAATATTTATCATTAATATAAATATTTATTTCTAAAAAAAGTTATTTTTTACCATATCAAAAGTATAATTTATGTTAAAAGAAAGGATGTGACATTTTTGTCTTCGACATTTACTCAATTATAATAAAGATTAAAATCAAATAAAAATTGAACTTTATGTCCACCTATTCAATGCATTGATGTTAATTTATTAAAACCACTTATAAAATAGTATAATGGTCTATTTAAGTGTCAATTTTTACTCCTTATCATATTAATTTTTACTATAATTACACAATTTACCCTTACCTTTGTGAAAAATATTTTCTATACTAACTTTTCATAATGACTAAAAAGTGGGATATTTTCCAAATCTGTAAGCCTGGATTCCAAATATGGAATCCATTTTTACGGATATAATTTATATAATTAGTAGGATTTAATTTAATATTAGTCTCTCAAATCACGATGAAGTTGTTTTTTTTCCGGAAATGCATTTTTTATGGAAAATATGATTTTCCTTTAGCACTGTAAGTTGTGATTATCTTAACATTAATTTCAATTAAAATTTATGGATATATATTATATACTTATCATTTATTATAATCCTAATTATGTATTATATTAACTGATTATTATGCAAAAAAATTATGCATAGAAATTTTTTTTCCTTAAATAATTCCTTCTTACGAATATATATTGATTTACAGAAAACTCATAAAAACATCCAATTTATATAATGTAAATTAAATCATTATAGTTAAAATGAATCATATATCACCTTGATACAAAATTTAAAATATATTTAGTCTTTAAATTAAATTATTTAATGATATGAAATGGTGTATTTTAAAAATACAAATTTTTCTTCATTCACTAAAACCCCAATCATTTCAAAAAAAACTAAAAATTTCACCTTAAGGTTATTTTGATATAAAAAATAGCAAATTATATTTTTCGAAAAGAATTAACATTTCCAAATTTTAAATAAATTAATTTTTTTAACAATTCAAAAACAATAATTAAATCATTTTTTATGAATTTTTATTTTTGAATCATGATGCACTTTAATTAAAATGGAGTACTGATATATGAAACATAAATATTTGAATTATGATTATATGACACCTTTAAAGGATATTTTTATTTTTATATGGTTGTTCCAATTCCTACCACTAATTTTTAAGAGTCGCATTTAAAAAAATATTATAATAGTATTTCATTATTTGATTAAACATAGTGTGGAATGTGAGAAATCTTTTCAATGAAATAAAATTAATTTGTAGGGAAATATATTCTAAAATATTGATCTACTTTAAAGAACCTCCACTTGAATACTTCAACAACACTTGATGTGATCTTTGTGGTTTTTCAAATCTGTTCATTTTCATAGGGACTTCCATAACAGAGTTAAAAGATCAGAAACATAACAAAAATATGATCAAAGATATTTGTATAAGATATCCATTTATATGAATCAAAAACATCCTTAAAAAAACCATTACAATGAGTTCATAATTATTTTAAATAAAAAATTAAATATGAGAAATTTTTCTAAATGAGATCCCAGAAAATAGTAGACAAAATTTAAAATTATATGAATAAAAAATATAGAGATAAATATATGTCACCAAAGTGTGTCCCTTAAATTTTCATTGAATATCAATATATTAGATCTTTTTTTCACAGCATTGGTTTTGCACTAATTCCACGATGAGAGTAAAAGTTACACTTCATCAAATATGTAGAATATATATTTGAGCTCATGATTATGAGATATCATTTGACGGTGTTACTTTTAATTATAAATAAAAGTATGTTGAAAAATATTTTAATTGTAATTTAATAGTTTCTGCCATGTACTTTCTAATCATATGAGCCAAAATATTTAAAATATTCAAAAAAATAATTAGAAAGATCCTTTTTTAATTTTCTCAGCAATTTATAGTGATCAGAACATCAGAGCAATTTTTTATAATTTGGGTCAGGGACATAACTAAGCTATTCCATGGGAACATCTATTCTGATGACACTAAAATTGGTGTAGTACATTCTATAATTAAATAAATTTTCAAATTCTTGTCCAACATTCCACTTTTAAATCACCACAATGATCATTTCTTAGCCTTTTAATGGAATAATATAATCTATATAAAGCTATTTTTAACCACCATAGGGATGAATAATATAATGTAACTTCTACATGTTCAAATATAGAAGGATCAATCCCATATTCATAATTATTGGTGTAACAATCCATTTTAAAAGCATTTCAAAGATTTCCATTTCTTTTGTGATGATGATTCATCATCTATAATCACGATTCTGTTGGGTAATGACCATTCTTCACCCTATGAATACCTATCTATCTATGTATGCATTAATACATAATATATTTCTCTATTATATAAGAATCAATATGGATGTGTAATGATTATTCTATATTTGGTATACATTGACACATTAGAAAATTTCTTCATGTTAGAATATAAAAATAATTAAATAAATACATCAAATAATGAAACATAACAAAAAAATATTTAGATACCTAAAAATGAATAAATATAAACTGAGTATGAAAAAATATTAGTCTTTTAACTTTAATGCTTTTGAATAAAATGAATATTTTTGAACAATACTTGTTTATTTAAAAATCAATTCCTGGGTTCATCAATATCAAAAATTAATGCAACCAATATCATGAAACCCAAGAGGAACCAAGACATGTAAGTATTTCAGCAAACAAAACCATATTTAACCAGCACATACTACCTTAATCTTGTCCAAAACCAAAGGGTGTATTCTATAATACAACCCAATCCCAGAATTAATGTAATGAGCTCATCATTTTCATATCCTTGAATCCATGCTCACACACCTAAACACTAACCATGTTCCATTCACATGTCTGTCTCATCTAATCAGAATCACCCTTGGGGATCCTCTTAAATATACAGTGTTTCACTCATGAAAAGAAATGTTGCTCTATATATATTCTATCTCCTTCCATCATGGATCATGATCCACAAATTTATCAAGAACAATACCTAATATAATCATCAAAAGGAATCCAATATATTTTAACAATCAAAACCAAACCATGATACTGAATCACATCAAGTGATCTTATGTCACAAAATACCAAGGTATCCCCATGAATATACCATATACCTAGTCACACATCCCAAAAATAAATATCGTAACCTACAGAATCAACCAATTCATCCCATCACTAAAAGTACATACAAGTCTAAGATAACAACACTCACATGTTACCCTCATGTATCACACTCATTTGAAAAATAGTTAGAAAATGTGTTGTAACTAAATCATAACAATTGTTCCACAACACCATTAGCCACATATAAAAGGAGATAAAATCTTCCACCTAACCAATTAATCTTATATCACATATATAAAAACTCATAGGTACACATCCCTTCTAATATATCACATATCAGAAGGCAACTCAGAAACCAATTGACTGAATCTAGAATTTTGATGTACATATAAATTTCAAGCCTTACAGGACAAGTCACCAACTAACTCAAGGAACTATTCCAAATTATCCATATTTATAGAGGAATACCCACTCGAGGATAATGATCTGATCAATTTATATATAATTATAGCATCTTAGATAATTAATTGAAAATAAAAACATATTCATATGGTTAGGTTTAGTAAAATTACACCAAGATTATATTTGGTAAAGCTGTATATACATTGTTTTGTCCACATAAAAAAACCAAAATTCATATTATTTTCAAGACAAGAATCATAAATTCCCTAAAGGAGTTTATTATAAGGACTCCCAATTCTAGTACTAACCCACTATGGGTCACTATGAATCCCTTACATAGAGGGACTTTATATTAGTCATTTAGGATATTCCTTTCCTATGATCTACATGACATGTCACTAGTGGATGCATAATGTTGTTCCACTAAGTGGAATTACACTATTAATCTATGTTGGAAAAGAAAAAATATAATTTTTGTAAACATAAATAGAATATCCCTCATCATCAATGATAAAAATCCCACACAAGAACATGAATGTTTGGTGAAACATAGTTTCCAATAATTATTCATGTACACTGGCCTCTTACTATTTGTGTGTTGTAAAAACCATTGTAACAATAAAGATGAACACATAATGAATAAATAAATTTCTCATTTTTATGCTAAAAATCAATAAAAACAAACATAAATACATGGTAACCTAGAATTCCCATTAAGAATGGTGTTTGATACACACTAATAAACATTCCATCACTTTCTTGGACAAGTACCAATTCCCAATATACCCAATCCAAAAAATGTTAGTATACAAATAAATAATCCCTAAACCCATTTTTTAACAGCTAAAAATGCTAAAAAATATTATTAATTTGAGATTTTGGTGATATATGAACTTAAGAATACCTCCTAATATTTTAGATTATTTTGACTAGCAGTCAGTACTGAATGTTCTACCATAGGGAATAAGTAACCTTTTATTATATTATTACAAATAGTGTAAATGAAATAGCTAAAATCTATAAAAATTTACCTGATTACATGAATTAAATAAAACAAGATATGTTACTTTGAAATTTTAATATCTTATTTTATAAACATACATCCTAATCATCTCCCACCTTTATTATTATATATAAAATAAACATAAAATAATTTAACATAAGATTCTGAAATACAATCCTTGAATCTTATAACATATTTATCTTCATATATCCTTAATAATCCTACAACCTTATCAAGAAACAATACAACATTACTCTATATAGACCATTGAAAACTGGGGTCTTCTTCGATACCCATGTAACATGGATGCATGTAGAGTGTGTGTAAAACATAGTAGGGAACCACCAACAGGGTCCCTAAAATAACAAGTAAAAAGTTTTATGAAAATGTTATTTAATTACAATATAACAATGTAATTTTGGATTCAAAATAAAATAACCATCATCTATCCTCACATTTTATGATGGAACCCAGTATCGACCAATCTATGTTTTTTTAGTGTGTCTGTGTCAATAAGCATGTTAGTAATATGGGGTATAAATATTATATCCTATAAATCATCCTTAGAAACCCATATATAAAATTAATAAGAAATAACTAAGGTATATCCCATGAATATATATGTATTTATTCCAAAACAAGGATTCTATAAAGAAAAATAGGCATCTGTAAGGCATTAAGATCAATGATGGATCCTATAGAGTTTTATGTGTATCCATATAATTAAATTCTCAATGATAGATCCTATATATTGTACTTAGTATGAAAATTAAAATAGTGTCATGGTAGGATGAAAGGGTGTATTTTTGGTATCCATATAGTAATTATTCTAAAACATAATATCTTTAAACAGATAAATTGAATGAAATTAACCAAAACTGAAAGGTAGGGAATCCCTCCCATCATATATTAGGATAATTATAATAATAAAAATTATTGGATCAATGTCCAAAACTATCATAAAATTTCAATGTTATCCTTTAATGAGCACAACCCATCATCATTACTATAGCCAGACGAGGTTTACACCATAATCCTTTAGGTTCATGGAGACACCTAAAGTAGATAATGTCTTTTTCCATATACCAACCCTTTATAGGGTCAACATAATATGGGGAAAACACTATAGTCCCCTAGGTCTCACCATTATCTAGACCCCCATGTAGTATCCTCTATCCCATTTTTTTCCTTTTGAACAAGACTTCCAGTCAAAGGGAGCAGTGTTGATCATCATCACGAAAATATTATTATGGCCTCATTAGCTTCATAGTTAATATCATACATGCACTACACTAAAGAGATTACATAATTCTCATCTCACTTCTTAATTCATCCAAGGTATTTAAAATCAAATATCCTATAATAAATCTATCATATGTACACCCATTAAAATTCTAACATACTAAACGAGAAAATAACACACTCCCCACTAACTTAGATTCTAATCTAAAGGCTATACAAATTCTATAGGTTCGTAATTCCATATTCATTCAATCATTTTTTTCCAACATAATAATCAACTTAGATGTCACTAAATTAAACAATCATAAGGTTTTCTTTTTCTCATTAAATTTAGGTAATCCATACCACTCATGTTCTATACTTATCATGGAATAAAATTTAAAATCAATTCTTTCACCCCATGCAACTAAGTCATTAAAAATGTTCTAAGGGGACCATCATGACAATTATAAATGAGTGAATTTTATGGAATCATATTTTTTATTTTATAAATTCATTTAATTATAGGCTTATCCGAACCAATTTAGAGACTACATATCACATTCATATGAAAAAACATCAAACCATATGAAATTAAATGGGATCTGCTTTCCTCTAATGGAGTAAAATCCTCTATAACTAATCCCAAATACTGATTAATTATCTCATAAATTCCCAACAATTTGCGTATCATCTATCAAGAAGACTTATAAAACCATAAAATCCCATTCATTTAAATATAATAATTTATAGTTAACTAAAATTTTTATTTTAAATATGTATAATGCCTAAATTTAAAATAAGATACATCTTATCACAAAAATCATGAGAAATGGGATGTGTTCTACTCTTGAAATTTACCCATAAAAATTTCACACAATATCCACAATTTATTTACATGATTCTATGAGAAACATCATCCATATTTTAAAAAAAATCATATATAATTCACTTTTAAATTCACCTTTATGATAACATTATGGGGTGATAATTAGTCATCTTTCCATGATTTCCATTATCCATATAAGAAAAAATATCCAAAAACATTTCATGATTCGTTTATGCTCTATTGGAATTGGTGTCAAAACCCTAGTTGGGACATCCTTCAATCATCAATTATCATTGAAGATCAAAATGTAATGGAGAGGAAGACAAACATACTCAAAATATCCATTAAATCTCACCACAAATCTATCCCTTCATGGGGGACCAATAAGTTGAAGAATATGGGGTAAATATAATAACTCCAATTTTTATGATTTATGTTTCCTTCTTGTAAATTTAATTTCATCCTTACCTTTTGTTACACAATGCACTGAGCTTTAACAAAATATAAAATAATCTTAAAATTATATTATTTAATATAATTGTCATCACCTAGCCATTGGAATGCAATGTATGAATATGATTAACTAAATTATGAAATTATATTATTCTTATATGTATTTTAAAAAAATATATTTGGAGACAAATTAATTTGAAATTAAATTAAAAAGCCATTTTTAAATTAAGAAATCATTTTTTTGGAAAAAATATCTACCCAAAAACACAGTTTCACTTCATTAATTTTAATTAAAAGTACTTATTATATATTCAATAAAATTTTATCATCCATATTATGTTTTTCTAGGAATTATATTTGAATAAAACCAATTTTATTTTTTAAAAGTGCACTTTTTCTAAGAATAATTTTTTTCACATTTTACAATTTTTATTTAAAATATTTTTATATTTCAAAAACGTTATTTATAAAAAGTAACTTCATTTTTTAAATCATAATTTTTATATTATCTTTGGGAGAATATTGGATATTTTTTGAAAATATAATTTTTTTTAGTAATAATGAATTATTAGTTTTTATGGAAAACTGCATTTTCACTTAATGATTTAATAATGTTCCATTTCATAAAAGCATTTTTTAAATGTAATATTATGTAAATTATATATTTATTAATATAATTTATATTATTTTAATAAATTTCATATTTTATTTTTATTAATAAAACTTTTTAATCTTTAAATTATTCTTTTTGGAAAATCAATTCTCATCACATATGATGGTTTAATTTTAAATTAAAATTTTCTCTTATTTGAATATTATTTAGAAAAAGGGGATTACATATTTGAATTATTTATATTGTATAATAAGTTCAACTAATTTTTTTCTCATAAGGAATTGTAAAAACAGTAAAAACTAAAAATCACTTTTAAGGTAACAAAAATTTGGGGGTTAAACTAAAATGATATTAAGTAATGTAACACCATAATATTTAATTGAAAATAATATACATAATGTAACTTAATAGATTATATTGAAATCAACACCGACTTGGCTTGCATTATATGTAAGATTGAGTTTCTGTGAAACAAAAAATTATTATTTTAATTATTTGAACAATATATTAATTTATTAATTATATATTGTAATATGAATTATAACCTTTAAATTTTAAATGTTATTAATAATTTTTTCTCATAAATAAAAAAAGTTTATAATGAAATTTTTTTGTGTTGTTAAATTAGTTATATATTTTGAAAAATTATTTTCTTAAAAGAAAAATATTTTATGTCCTCTTGTGAATAATAATATAATTAATTTTATAATCTCCTAAAAATTGAATTTTGTAAAATAGTCTTCATTTTTTAATTTATTATATAAAAAATTTTTTATGGTGAATTTTTGGTATTTTTCTGAAAACATTCAATTTTTGATGAATTGTGAAAAATATTTCATAATACATAAAACCCAACTTTTTCATTTAAATAATTTTTTTAGTTTAAATTTATTTCTATAGTACAAATAGTTACATATTAACATTATCAGTCCAATTTAATTCATTGTTGTCATTTTATAATAAGAATAAATAAATATATTTATATATATTTATTTAACTTGTTAATGTCTTTTACCCACCTTCTAGAGACATTTTCAAATTTGCATAAAATGTAATTTTACCACTTCTATGAATTTAATTTCAATAATTAGCCCAAAATAGTTGTCATCATTATGTAAAATGTTGTTCAATAAGATGGAAATAATTTTTGGTGAATAGTAACTTTTGAATTTTATTTACTACGATTAAATTTAAAAGTGGTAATTAAAGGTAATAATAATATTATAATAATATAATATTACACCATCACATGTCCTAATTCTATTGGATAAGTGTTTTTTGACCAATATCAACCTTTAGAAAATTGGATTGGGGTCCTATGGCAGATTCAATCATGGATGGGGATTCAAATTTGGACCTTGATATTTCAATTAAGCAATAAGTGGAAAATATAGATAGTCACCCTTAGCATATAATCTCTATAGTAAATAATTATTGGTTCTCTTATAGGGATGAATTTATGGCCAAGTAACCTACCACTAATGGAATTATATCTTTAAAAACTTTTTATAATCATGTTACTCATGGAAATCATGATTTTCCATGGATGAGAAATATAAAGAGGAATTTTTTGAGGCCCTCATGGTCAACATTGGTCTAGAGAGTTTCACATAACCAATTACCAACAGATGAATAGTGTAAAAAATATGGCATATCATTATTTTCTTCTTGTGTACTGTGTCATCAATAGAGGGGAGATATTGACTACCTATTCCTTATATATGTGGTTGTTTCCGTAATGTGGAAAGTAGTTGCAAACTTATTTGAAGTGGCCCTATCTTACATCAACTCACATCGGGATTTCATGGAGGGATGGTTTTATATAAATCTAATTCCACACATCCTATTTCTTATTATAGTGGTAGAGAAGGAACTCATTCACTGCATATGAACATCGGGGAACAAATAAATCAATGATATCTAACCAATCTCGGTTAGTATGACCTTAATAGATATTATTTTTGTTGTTTGAATCACTCTTATTCTAAGAAGTTCCTTCTTCTCCAACTCCATACATGATCTCACTATGCTGAATCAGCTTTGGGTTAAGCATAATTTTTGGCCACCCTGAGGCATGATTGAAGTCATTTAGAAGGATCTATTTATTGGCTATATTAAAATCAACTCGGACGGTGCTTCTACAGGTAATCCAGGTCATTTGATTTTTGGGCTATTTTAAGATAACACAGTGGAACAACTCTTGGATATATTTATGGCTCTTTTGGAAATTCCACTACTCATGAAGCAGAAATGTTTGCTATTATCGTGGAAGTGGATCAGGCTATGCCACTGGAATGCAGGATTATTTGTCTTTAATGTGATTCTACCATGGTTGTTCTTGAAATTTCAACCGGCTATACTCATATTTCATGAAATCTTACAAATATATGGACAGGTTTCTCATATTTTCATAACTCCATGGATCATATCATCAACCACACATAGCGTGAAGCTACTACTTAACTGATGGTCATTCCAACAATGGTTTCAATGACATTGGTTTTCAATGGGATGATCAGGTACAATATAATATTCTAATACTTCTTAAGAAGGTTCAATGTAAATCTCCAATTTTCAGACATTTTTATGTTTTTTTTCATAATGAAGGGATCATTATTTTCTAATAAGGCTTCATTCTACCATTAAAAATGTTTCAAATTCAAATTTTAATTACTAAACCATTTTTAAAAAAGGGTTATCCTTAAGATTATTTTGTCTATAAATATTCATTATAAATATTAAAATATTTTCTACATAATCATATTTCATTTATAGTATTTAGAAATTATATAATTAAATTTACATATGACACAATGATGATGTAGTGATTTCCTTATTGATGAAATATTAAAATAATTGGCATTATAAATATTAAAATAAATGTGATTTGAAACATTTGATGCCATAAAGAAATTTTATAGGTTACTATGACATGTTAGGATTTATTCAATGTATCTTTTCTATGTAATCTAGTTTTTAGGACTTTTACAATAGTCAAGTATTAAAAATAACAAAATTGACATTAATTATATTATAAAATAAATAATATTTTATTAAATAAAATAACAGTCATAAAAATATAAGATTGTTCTAAATAACTTTTATAGTGTTAAAATTACATAAATTATCCACTTTAGATTCTTTTAGCAACTTATAGTAACTATATTAACCTTATAGTGTAAAAACACAAGAAGACATTGTAAGAGTTAAACTATTTAACCAAGGGTTAAATATAAATGATAAGGTTAATATGATGTCCTAAACATGTCTAAAACCTATTTGTTTAGAGTATTTAGATGAAAAACTCATCTTAGCCTCCAAATAAATCAACTTGTAGCTATTAGGAACTGAAAAGTAATTTATAATTAAATAATATTTCATCATTTTTCCTAAACTTCCCCTCACCTCTCTTATAAAAGGAAACATCCCTTTATTTTTAATTCATACCTCAAATGAAATTTGGCTCACCCAAACGCTACTGAAGTCTCCTCCCAACAACCTTCACTTTAACATAGATGCCTTAAAAAGAGAAAAAATCAAACCTAATGATCCCATTTGTTCAAATGAAAAGGAAACACCCGAAGAAGAGTTAATTATTTTATAACCTCTTTTAAAGTAATTTTCTTCTTCTACTTCCTTAATCATTGTTGTTATCCAACTGAAATAATACTTTCAGTACCTTAAACATGATTATATGTTATTATAAATATGTTAAAATCACATTTATCATTCTATCCATCTTATGAATGAAAAATTCACCATTCGTGCGTACTTACAACTTACTGTCTCCACAACTTGGTGTAGTTTGTTATTCAACACTACATTCTTTGGATGGATATAATAATGATTATAATTAATGATAATAAAGAATATTACATGGTAATTATTCTTTATATATAATATACCATCCAATTAAATATCATCTCCCCATCAAAAAAAGATATTTTCACTCATGCGTATGTAGGTCTTACTGTCTCCACGACGCAATGAGATTTATTTTCATAGATCACCATTCATAAATATTTAAAAAAATATATTTATTTATTAAATGTGATATATGTGAAATAATATTTCTATTGTAATAATATATATATATATATATGTATATAAATTTATGTCATTTACTTACTTTCATACTAAACGATAAGAAAACGAAAACAACATTCATGCGTACGAAGGGACTATCATCTCCATGAATGGAGTTTCCATTTCATATATATATCTATTATACATATTTATATTCTAAATATATATGAAATATAAAAAATGTTTCATATCCATTATGTATTTAAATAATTATCTAAGTGATACGATCACGAAGAAAAAGTCAAAAAATGTTCGATAAAGAATACGATTATTACCCAAAATGTAACTTTAACATGTAAATTATTATTAAATGGGTTGTATAAAGTAATAAATGAATCATTTATGATATAATAAATATTAATATTGTAATTTTATATTATAATAACATATTACGGTCAATAGACAAGAGTTTAAACAAACCCTTGACTAAAGGAAAGAATAAGGTAAGAGTTAATTCATCAATCTCATTATTATCTGAGATTGTATATGTGTAAGTATATATTGATACATATTTATCATCGATGTCCATGTTTCATAATTTTTTTTTTCAAAAATGGGTCTTTTATGGTTTTATTTAAGGGTATATATATCTAGTTTATAAATTTAAATGTTTTAATGATTTATTTTTCCAACTCTATTTAATTAATGTCCAGGTTTTTAAAATGATTTTAAGGATTTATTTACATGTACGTGATTGCTAAAAAAAATTAATTAATTTTAAAATATTCATACTGTAATGGGACACTTTGATTCTAAAATCTATTTCAAATGTATTCCATTATATATTCTGTGGCTTTTAAATGATTTCATGAAAAAATGACTTTTCTATCAAAGGGTTTTACTAATCATTTTCAACAATGTCAACATCCTTTACAAGATATTTTTCTTGATTGAAGATTATTTTTAATAATACAATCATCCATATTGTATTTAATGGGTGGTGATATATTTGATTGGGGATGTGATATTTTTATACCATTGATGGTTTATGGTTAACTTAATGACATTTTGTATTCTAGTTTTAATATGAATTTTTATGTTGTGTTCCACCATTTTCAAATGAGGAATGCATTGGACATAGAATGTGATGGGTGAAATCCATTATAGATCCTCAATGAATCAGTAGATATGAGGATACAAACTAGTGTATCAGCCCTGGGACTTGAAAAAATATATATTTAGGGTCCTAGCACGAGGTCTTGACTTTGCGGTTAATATGTCCATCTTTATGCATTCTATCATCCTGAGATTAGTTAATGATGTTAAATTTGATAATTCAACAAGTAGAATATCTACGTGAATAAGTAAACATAATTCTTTGATTTATTTTTTTCCATATTATGATTAATATATATGTTTAAAGGTCTTGTGTTTGAATTTTATAACATTTCTTAAATGTTTATTATTATTTTCTGATAGTTTCTATTTTATTGATATCACTACTGAGCACCTGATCTCACCACATTATTCTGTTTTATTTTCCTAGGATTCCAATAAGTGTTTTATGTTTGATATGAAGGGTTAAGATTTGAGAATAATGGAATTCTCAAATGATTATATATTTTATAGTTTATGTTTTCAATTGTAATGTATGGTGGATGAATGTAATCTATTTTCGAAGACTACAAAATTAATTTGTCCTTTGGGACAAGATTACATGTATCATTATAATGTTTTAAAATAATTCACCAACTATGTGCTTCCGGGGTTGGGGTGTTATAGTTAGCATCGAACACTTTTTATTAAAAACCATGAAAACTATATTTAGATAAACATAGATTACCATAAGATATATTTTGAGGATGAGTATACAATAAATTCCTAGAATTTTGGTAATTTAGAGATTATGTGGGTCTTCCAAGAAATTAATCACTATCTAGATAATTCATGTGTGTGTGGTTTTGGAGCATATGTACTTATAGGTGAAAACTATGACAAGGTGTTCCGAGCCTGATTCAGGGAAACCTGCGACAGGAAAACAAGCCTTACTACACACCTAGTTTGACACTCCTATTGGATATTCTTTGGGTAATTCACATTTTAATTAAAAACTATTATGATGAATTTATGATAATATATGTCTGCAGATAATCCATTTTGAGGATTACGATATTAGATATCCATTAATATTTTAATTTTTGATAAGTATTTAAATAGTTTAGAATCATGAATTATGATTCGTAACCTAATCTAGTGTATGGAAATGTTTATAAGTGGTTACTAGTAGCATAAATGACTACCCTACCAATAAACATGTTCCAAATAGTAAAATGGATCCTATCATTCGTGGTCTTATGACATCATTTCAATGGTAAATTCCTCCCATGTATTTTCATCATATGAGGAAATAATATCATGTGTCAATAAGATAAGTAAATTATTTTCTACACTATATGGTTGTGAAGGGAATCTTGAGTAAAAGAGGATGGATGAGAGAAATATAGATCATGGGAATATGGTAAAGAAGTATTTTACTATATGTTATAATAGTATAAAGAATCACCTGAGGATGTGCTTGAAAGGAATGAGTGTTTGTTATAAGTGTGGGAAAAATAATCATTACAAAAATGAATGAAAAGGTAATAAATAAAATATTGATATTCAGTGTTCCAACATTAGATAAATGGGGAATTACACAAAAAAATATCTACTGCTTTAAGGAAATATATCTCAGAAGAATCAAAGGGATCAAGGAAAAACATAATCTGTTACTACATTTTATGTGGAATAAAAAATGTATTTTTGTTTTTGGATTGAAGAATTGTGTCACCTAAGTGTTGTATCAATGATGTGATGGTTATATGAATTATGAAAATATATAAGGATTTTACTACAGTACTATTTCATTATGGATTTGACAATGTATGGTACTAAGAAAAGTGACTCAATATCAAGTTAATCTTTTTGGAAAATACATGGATGAGGGAAAGATAAACCTTAATTTGGTTCAGATACTTAGGTAGTTATTTTGGAATAAGATATGATTGGTTTGGATAAATTATATTGGATATTATTTACTACCATGTAACTAATTAATTGTTACATTATTCCATAATTATTGGAGTTTACAAAATATTTGGATTTAAGGAGTATATCTAGTCTTATTATAAGGGATAAATAAGCATGAATGTATTCAATATGGTTTTATGGTAATTCAGGGTGTTACTAGGGTTTAAAAGAATACGTGATGAATGTATTTATTTGTTATTATGTGGAAAAAAGAGATTATTATTATGTTTAGATACCATATAATTTTTTGTACTGTGAGTTTGGAGACAAGTATTTTTGATAAGTCTAAAGGTTGGAATGGAGTTAGTTGAGCACCTGATATTTTTTTTAAGGTTAAAGTTTAATTTTTTGAAACATTTAAATAACCTTTTGGATTTCAGTAAACATATTTTGTATTAAATAAATACTTATGTGCCTCATAATTTATAAAATGGTTTTTTGACATTTCAAAAATCATTTTGAACTTTTATTTCCTAGTGTAAAGAGAGAAGTGAAAATTAATTGAAGCACAACCAAATAATGATATTATGATTATGACAGGTAAAGAAATCAAGAATGTGTACTTGTGTTCTTATATTAATAATACATTTATCCATCCCCTTAGAAGAATAAATAATCTAAAAAAATTTGTTATTCGGACAAATTATGTTTAGTTGAACTGATGATATTTTAAATCATCAGAGATTTATGGCTTTGAGACCCTTTGTAACATCCTAGATAAATAAAGAGTATGAAAATTTTCATATTTATTAATATTTTTAAATTAAATATTAATTTTAATTTAAATAGGATTCAATGTTTAATGGCGTACCAGATACGCAACAGTGAATTTCTTTGAAATCTTATGTAGCACACAAGGTTGAGTTATAATAAAAAATAATATAATAATACTATTAATTTAAATGGTATTTAAAGCCTAGTATTTGTGTTGGAATGAATTAATAAAACTAATTACAATTAGATTATATATTTTTGTTAAATTTTCTTATATTTATTCAATAAATTTTAGAGGCTTAAAATGTAAGTGAATCCAATTTTAAGCATAAATACTCTAATATTCTTTTAAAGGTTGATTTACCACCATTAAATGGAAAACCCTATTTAAATATTGTTTTCGTCACTTTTAAATGTTCTATTTGACAAAAATAAAATTATTCTCAAGAATCGGAACATTAATATTTAATTTGGGTAGATTTTTGGTTTTTTTCGGATAAATTTCATTTTTAATGAATATTGAAAAATACTGTATTTTAATTCAAAATGACCTTTTAATATAATTTATTTATATATATAGATAATATTTTAAAATATTTTTAATGTCTAATTAGATTATATTTTTACCATATATTACAATCTTGGTCACTGAAAGTAATTTCACTTTTAAATTGGACATAAATAAGTGTCAATCATTTTTTAGTTTTTATTTCATAAAAACACACTATTTATTTTCATAATAGGAATTGATTTTAAATTAATTTCTACCAATTATATGTTTTCAAATTTTAAAAATGGATTCCAAATTTTTAATCAGTAGGTCCAAATTATGTAAATATTTAAAATTTATTTTTAGACATTATGAATATTTACATCAGTATATATGTTATTTACCATGGTTAAAAGGTAAATATGTAAATAAGGGTAAAAAATAAGATTATAATGATAATAAATTAACCTAACATGTTTCTTAATCCTGTTTTTTGATTTATGTTTGACCATGGGAATCTTTGCGTTGATTTGGGGACTAATAGAAGCAAATTGGGAGTGATAAGTACAGTTTATATTAATTGATTTAAAAGTAAAGGAAAAAATTACATAAACAAATAACTTATAGTAAATCACTTTTTACATGGGGTTATATAAGTTATCTCTTCGACTATAGATATTAATTATAAATCTAAAAATATTTCATACATCATGGTATTTTTTAATAATTTTTAGACATCAAATAAATAAAATTACATATGACACAATAATGATGTAGTGTTTAACTCATTAATGGATGATTTAAATAAATAAGATTATAAAAATTAAAAAAACATCAGAATCCTATCGAATTATTATTAGATGATTTTATTTTTAACAACAGTCATCTTGTATTCGTCTTTAATTATTTATCGATCTTTATAAACCGAAAATCCTTATATAATAAAATAATATTTTCATACTTTCGTAAAGAGCCCCTCCTCCCCCTTATAAAAGGACACCACTTATAACCCATTCCTCACACTTCTCCAGCCTCGTGTCTCATCAGAACTATTCCCAATTAATCACCCTAAATCCCACTTTTATTGTTATAATCCTTCCCTTAAATAAATGGCAATTCAAGTAATCATTTTGGTTCAATCCAAATGGAGTTACCTGATTTAAATGTAACATGTTATCTTAAGTTCTTTTCATTCACTTTACTTATCCCACCCCCTAAACTCTTTTTATTATTTTATTTTATAGAAACACCAGTATCCAAAATATACTAGGTTTTTTTATGATATGTACTTGAACTACACATCCACACACATCCATCAAATGGATATGAACATACTATTTCTGTGAACGGTGAACTATTGTCTCACGAAATGATGATTGTTCAAATACCTCCAACCGCTTCTCATGTTTGAAATTATGATGGAACTATATTTATATGTGATATATATTATATTTATATTTTCTCTTTACTTTTTTATTTTTCATTTGTATCATACCTTTATGGTTTCCATAATAGTAAAATATTATAGTTTCATTTGAGGAAATGCGGACTACCGCCCCTCAAAGTGATATGAATCATTAATGTCATACATGGGACATATTAAGGATGGAGTTAATTAAATTATATATTATATAGTACTGGAATTATAATATACCTATGTATCATTAATTTTTAATCCATTAAAATAATAAATAGAAAGGAAAGTATCATTCATGCGTACATACGGCTTACCGTCTCGATAAACAGTTAATTTCATTTCATTTAACCAAATGTTATGGAATATTATAAATATATATATATATACTAAATATATATGATATAAATGGTATTTAAATCATGAATATAATTCTGGGAATAATATACTTTTGACCACATGGACAATTTGTAATAATAACAAGTTCATTTTTGACTCGTGTTCCGAACATCGAAAAAATATCAGATATGAACTCAAATAATTAACTAATTATTATTGAAAGAAAATAAATGATATAACAGGAATAATAAAACTTGAAAATGTTTCATAATCAAGTTGAAATTAATTTACATTTATTATTCAGGAAGAACAAGGACCATTCAAGACATTTTGGAAAAGGTAAGGGGTTTCTTATCTCACTTTTAATTTTACGAGATTCCCATTATTCACAACTAATTTACTAAATATGGTGTATTATTAACCTCAATGTGCTTTATATCATCACGATTATCTTTATATTAATGGTATTATGTGATTTATTTGGTTGTTATTAAATATTGGTCCTATGAATCGATTGATTACAACGTGGTAAGAGGTTTTAATCTCACTTTTTTCCCATGAGATTCATTATATATTTTCCACTATTTCCTTTTATTAGGGTGTATGTACTTCCCATGAGTCTATTAATTGGGTAATATAATTTAATTTATGTGTATTAACATCTTCAATGTATGAATCTTATTTCATGGGGTGTATGTTTCGTAAGTTACCAAATTGGTAAAGAAACCATCCACCCTCCTCTTTTTAAAATACATCATTTTGTTATGTCTTTTAATTTACATCTTCATATGTTGGGATATGTTCTTTTATATCCTTATTGCTTTAAATTTTATTTCCAAGTGTTGAGATAACATTTTTCCTCTCATAAAAATATTTTTTGAATTTTTAATTAACATCGTTAGGCTACTAAATTTTTGTAATGGAACTTTTAACCCCAATTTCCATTCATTGGGTCAATCTAATATATCGTGATAATGTCACATTATGATAATGTGTGGAATAACTATTTATTTATTTGTATAATAATTTCCCCTACTTATACTTTCGATACACATAATCACTCAATTGATATTTTCTCAAGTCATTGATATGAACTTGATATGGGTATTCTTAACTCAATTTTCATTCATTGAGTTACACATCCATGTCATTAGTTTTTTTTAAAATAACATGTGTAATTTTCCTATGATTTATTTACACAATATATCCAATTATATTGTGTGCATTCATATTTTTCACACATAGTATATGACTGATTTATCCTTAATCAAATTGTACAATCTCTGTAATGGACAACATCTCAATCTCTTTTATTTGAGGAATATCTTGATATTGTGCACTGTTGTTATCCTATAAGGTGAATATTCAACTATTTTGATATTTCATTTCAGGAATTTATATATTCTACTGTTTTTATTTATTTCATTGATGTTATTCTTTAATTACAAATTTTCTCAAGTGGTAAAGGATTCCTCAACTAAATCATTGTTTTAAATGTTTCAATGATTTAATCTTTAAATACTTCTCATTCATGTCCATGTTTTGGAAATGATTTTAAGGATTTAATTTTATGGCCATGAGTGTTTTAAATTTTAAATTTCCTTCAAAAAATTTAAATTGATATGGGACACATTTATACAAAAATCTCTTTATTAAATTTTTTAAATGGTTTTGAAAATGATTTTGATAAATCATTGATTACATTAATATCTTAAAATGACATATTGGGATTCCAATGTGGAAATATTATCATTCCTTCCTAATTGTTTTATGATTTATAATAGTGCTTGGAAATTTGATGGGTTGTTACATGATAAACCAAATGATGGGTGGTGTTGTGAAAAACTAGGATGGGTGGTTTCATTATAACCTCTAATGAATTGGGTATGGAAGTCGGCTATATGAATATTAAATTAAGTGATATGTGTGAAAGTCAAACGTATGGTTTTTACATCTATGTATTTTTATATCCCAAGTAGGGTTTATATGTTATTTGTTCTTTCTATGGTTTTTATTGTAATATTTTTGTTACAAAAGGGTAAGTAGTGATTGTTTATTCAGTGAAGATTATATACTATATCATAAAGTAGAAAAGTATTACTTATGATAAAGTATTCACAGTTTACTTGTTGTTTTCAAAACCTAACTTTTTTCTTTCTTTATGTATCCTTTACTAATCTTTTTTTCCCATCCCAAGTTTTTGAAATATTTTTCCTTGGAAATAAAGTAAAATAAGTGTAAGGATAGGATCATGGAAAAGTTATATTGTCTAAATCATAGAACTAGACATGTTTCTTTTTAAGAGTTTTTTTTTATAAAAAAATGGATACTGAGTAGTACTTTCTAAATGAAATATTCAAATTGTTATATAATATTTATGGCCTAATTCTATAAAACTTTGAAATTCATAAGATCCTCAATTTTATTTCTTTATTTAACTCAATATTATTTAATATTTTAAGGTTGGGTCCTTATAGATGGTATCAGAGGCCGGTTTAGACAACTTTAGAGATTATGAGTCTTCTATAAAAACATGGTTAGTCCTTATGTCTATTAATTTAGTTAAATAATTGTTTTATAACTTTTTTAGATCAGGAAAATTCTGCTACAAATGGAAGGAAAAGGATACCAAATGACATTCCTATCTCTTCCTATGGACATTATTGTAACAATTATTACAAAGTCATGTTTAGATGATTGTGAAACATTTTCTAGCATACCACTCACTTGCAAGTAGTTATTTAAGATATAAAACACCGCCAATATACCTCGATATCATCCTAGATCATGGTTTGAATTTATTCAAATCCTATTTTCTCAATATTCTCATATATTCATGAAAGGAAAATAATTTCAAGGAATTTTAAAATATTTTACCTTATTACAATATTTTGAAGAATATTATGATTTTGAAAAATGTGTTATAGAAGGAGAACCGTACATGACAAATTTATATTTGATTTTATAATATATTATCCCAACACATACTTATGGTATTTTAAAAGGACCATTGATTGAAATTCTCAACTCAAACTTGGTCCGACTATTTTATAAAAATTATGTTTTATCAAATGTTTTGAAATTATATGTCATAGATGATTATTTTACAAAAATATCTTTCTACAAGCACCCATATGACCCTTGTTTTACAAGGTTTATTTGGATGAAGGATGAAAATTATTTTGAAGGATCTCTAAATCATTGTTGCAATGCATGGAACTTCTTACTACGTGAACAAGATGACGATGAAACCATATAGTCATCATGATCAAGGTATGATGTTCTTTATTTTTGGAGTAGTCTTATTTTATCATATGGAGTGGGAAAATGAAAATATAGAAGATGATTAGGTCTTATCATTTTCGGATGAAAATTAAAGGTATAAGAAAAAATTTGAGGTTAAAACATGTTAAGATTATTTTTGAGTTTTATAGAAAGGACAACTCGTAAGATAGTTGAAAACCTATCGTGTTTGACAAGGCCACAAGAATCAAACACACAACTGAAGGGCGACAAGGGCACATCTCCTTCCACCAGCCTATGTGAAGTCCCTAGTTAGTATAACTTATTATTTTATGTTAAATGATTTAATGGATTAAGAATAAGTTGATTTCGGGAACTTATGTTTTGTCAAATGGATATCCTTAATATAAAAAATGATTTGGTGATTAAGTGATAATGGTTATTTTAGAATATGTTCTCTATTTTCTGGAATAAAAGTATGCCTATGGGAAATATAAAACATTGGGAACTAAATTGAGGAGTAATGGTTGAATTTTATTTTGGAAGAATTTATGCAGTTATTGGGAAATTATAGGCATTTTGGGTTAATTAAGGAAATAATTAACCTATCATAGAGATTATGTGATTAGGTTAATTATATTTCTTATATGATACTTTAAGAGTAGTCAATGTTATTTGGAGATAAATTTAACGATTTTCTATAGAATAGTAAGTGATTAAATTCTTATAAGTTTTGGGTTTCAATCTTAGTTTGGATTATAATGAGTTATTTTAAGGACAATTGTATATTGAATGGTATTTTTTGAAGTTTGGGAATTATTTGTTCAATTTTGGATATTAAGAGTAGCATTTCTTTTTATATATGATTATCCTTTTTAGGGATTATCTGATCTTGTAATTACCTTTTTGGTTTTGGTTTATGTCTTAATATGGTGGAAATATATAGTTCATCTTTTAGAGCTTATGTGATACTCCATATGTTGATTCTAGTTCTTTCTGAGTGACCAAGTCATCTAGAATACAGGTTGTTTGGAGAATATATAATTTTGTGGCAGGCATTTAGTAAAGGATACATGTCTACATGAAAAGTAAGTATGTTTCCATATATTTTTTTTTAATCTCATAAATAAATTCCTCAAACTTTATGAAAAGTAACTTGAAACAAAAAACACTTTCCATTATTTTTTCCAGGTGGGGAATAAAATACTAATTAACCCATCACAGTTTTGTAATTTTCTGGTGGTTAACATTCTCTTAATCAATTTTTCTATCACTCACCATCAGAACTTGAGACATAGTTTCTTTTCTATATCCATGTTTTCATGGAATCCTGGTACGAGTTATCTCAGTGTCCTTTATTACATATCATTATTTATTGTAAAGTGATTGTTTTATTTAGTCTTTTTATGATTGGGGACATTCAAATAAACTTCCAATCCCAATTTTAAAATTGCGAGGACGCAATATCCAAAAGGTGGGAAGGATGTAGCATCCCAAGTAAATATATAATGTGACATTTTTAATAATTATTTATACTTGTTAATTAAATATTAATTTTACTTTAAATTGGATGATTTGATTGATGGCGTACCTGATATGTAATAATGATTTTCATTGAAAAATTACATTGCACACAACTTTGAGTAATACTGAAAAATAATATAATAATATTATTAAATTATATGGAAGTTTACGCCTTTACATTGTGTTTGTAGTAATGAAGATAAATAACTAAAAAATTATTATATATGTCTGTTAATTGTTTTTACATTTATCCAATAAATTTTAGAGGCCTAAAATATGAATTAATTAAAATTTATGCATAAATATTCTAATATTCATTAAAAGGTTGATTTACCACCTTTTAATGGAAAACCCTTTTTAAATCTATTTTTTGTCACTTTTATTTGTTTTATTTGAAAAATAAAAATTTTTCTCTAGAATAGGAATATCAAAATTTAATTTGGGTAAATTTTGGGTATTTATTTGATAAAGTTCATGTTTTAATAAATAGTGAATAATACTGTATTTTGATTCAAAACCCCGTTTTAATCTAAATTATTTTTATACATAGATTACCTTTATAAATGGTTTTAAAGTGTAATTAGATTATTTTTTTTACCATTTAATCAAATTTTGGTCATTGGAAGTAATTTCACATTAAAATTCATCATAAATATGTGTTTATCTTTTAATAGTTATTATGTCTTAACAACATGCTTTTTTGGTTTGACAACAGGAATTAATTTTAAATTAATTTCTTCCACTTTGATGTTTTTAATTTGGAAAAATGGATTCAATATTTAGAATCAGGAGGTCCCAATTATGTAAATAGGTAACTTTTATTTTCATACATTAGGAATATTATTTCAGAAAATATTTTATTAAACAGGGTTAAAGGGTAAATCTCGTAAATAAGGGTAGAAAATAATATAATAATAATAATAATAAATTACCCTAAAACATGTCATATTCCTATTTGTTGTACATTTACGACCTTGGGAATCCTTTGGTTAATTTTGGGACCCCCTTGATCCACATGGTTGTGATAATGACATTTTATATTAAATGATTTAAAGTAAATACAAAAATGACATAAACAAATATCTTTTAGTAAATCGACTTTTACAAGGGGTTATATAAGTTATATATTAAACCATAAATATTAATTAGAATAATAAAACTATTTACTAAATCATTGATTTTTTTATAATTGATATACATAATATAAATAAATCTATTTGTGACATAATATTGATACAGTGTTTAACTCATTAATGAATGATTTAAATAAATAAGTTTATAGAAATTAAAAAATATATTAAAAATCTATCCAATTCATATTGGATGATTTTATTTTGAATAAGAGTCATCTTAACATGGACTATAAAGAGTATTTGACATTTATGAACTGAAAATCATTATATAATAAATTAATATTTTCAAAAAAATCCTAAAGAGCCCCTCCCCTTTATAAAAGGACAACACTTCTAACCCATTCCTCTCATTTTAAATCCCCTTGGCTCATCCTAACACTGTGCCATTAATCTCCCTACATCCCTATATGGTTTGTAGAATCCTTACACTAAAAATGAGGAAATTCAAGTAATCCTTTTGGTTCAAACCAAAGAGAGTTACCCAATTTAAAGGTAATGTCTTCTCTTATGTTTTTTATTTTACTTATACAACCCCCTAAAATCTCTTTATACATATATTTTATAGAAACAATAATATACTCAGTAAAATAGGTTGTTTTTATGATATTTATTCAAACTATAGTTCCACACAAATCTATCTAATGGATACGGACATGTTGTTTTTGTGGGTAATGAACTACTGCCTCATGAAATGATGATTGTTCAAATATCTCTAAATGCTTCTCATGGTGGTCATTATGATATAATTGTATTTATATGTGATATATATATATATATATATTATATTTATATTGTCTATTTAACACTGTATTTTTCATTTATAGCATACCTTTAAGGTTTCCATAATGGGAAAATACGATAATTTCATATGAGGAAGTGCAGACTACCGCACCATCTAAGTGATATGACTCGTTCATGACATACATGGGACATATAAAGGATAGAGTGATTGAAATTATATATGATATTATAAGTAATTATGATAAAACTATTTATAATTAATTTTTAAATCCATTAAATATATAAATATAAACGAAAGTAGCACTCATGAGTACGTACGACTTACCGTCTCCATGAACGGTGCATTTCATTTTTATCTCGAAATGTTATGTACTATTATAAATAAATATATATATGTTATATATATGATATTTAAATCAACAATATGATTCTATTGAAAATAGACTTTTGACCTCATGGACTATTTGTAATTACAATAACTTCATTTTTTTCTCATGTTTTGAAGATCTACAAAATGTCGGATGTGAACTCAAATAATTAAAAAATTGTTATAGAAAGATAATAAGTGATATTAAAGGAGTAATAAAACTTTAAAAAGGTTATTAAGAATGTATAAATTAACTTATACTTATTATTTAGGAATAACAAGAAACATACAAGACATGTTGGACGAGGTAAGAGGTTTCATATCTCACATTTAATTTCATGAGATTTCCATTGTTTATTACTTATTTATTTCATGTGGTGTACTGTTTAGTGACATATCATATATATTATAATTATTCTCCTTATATTCATGGTATTATGTAATTCATTTGGTGGTTATTAACTTTTGTTATTGTGACTCAATTGATAACAACATGGTAAGGGGTTTTCATCTCACTTTTTATTCCCATGAGATTGATGCTATATTTGAAACTATTTCCTTTTGTGTGGTGTATGTACTAAACATGATTATATTAATTGTGTAATATAATTTAATTTATGGGTATTTTCATATCAATTTTATGAACCCTCTTTAATGGGGTGTATGTTTCTTCAGTTGCCAAATCGGTAAGGGATCCTATCACCCTCCTCTTTTTAAAAGACTTCTTTTTGTTATGTCTTTTAATTTACATCTTCTTATGTTGGGATATATTCTAATATATCCTTATTGCAGTTAATTTTATGTCCATGTGATGAGATAACCATTTTCCATCAGAAACTTTTTTTCTGAATTTTTAATTGACATTGTTAGGCTTCTGTATTTTCAAAAGGGAACTTCTTAACCAAACTTCTATTCTATGGGTTAATCATATACTTCTTGATTATGTCATAATATTATTTTGTGTGGAATCACTATTTTTTTATATATGTAATAATTTCCACTCCTATTGTGTGGATATACTTTTGATACACATAATCACTCCATTTATAATTTCTCAAGTCATTGATATTAACTTGATAAGGGTAATCTTAACTCAATTTCCATTCATTTAGTTACCAATCCACGTAATTGGTTTTGTTTTTAAAATAACATTTTTTTCATTTCCTATTATTTATTTAAACTGAATGTACACTTATATTGGGTGTATTTAAATGTTTCATACATATTTATGCCATTGATTTATCCTTAATCAAATGGTACAATATTTGTAATGGACTGTGTCTCCATCTTCTTTAATTGAGAAATATCTTGATATTGTTCACCTTTTTTATCTTATAAGGTTTATATTCAACCATTTTGACATATTATATTATTTATTTATATTTTATCTTGATATTTATAGTTTCATTTGATTTTATTCTTAAATTTATAAGTTTCTCAAGTGGTAAAAGATTTTTTAACTACAAAATAGTTTTAAATGTTTTTATAATTTAATCTTATAAATCTTTATCATTCATTTCCATGTTTTAGAAATGATTTTAAGGATTTATAAATATGAAAATGAGTGTTTAAAAGTTTAAATATCTTTTAAAATTTTCAAATGGGTATGAGACACTATGATTAAAAAATTTATTTATTAAATGATTTAAATTATTTTGAAAATGGTTTTAATAAAACATTGATTACGTCAATATCTTGAAATGATATAATGTGATTGAAATGTGGAAATGATATATTTCCTTCATGATTGTTTTATGTTTTATAATGGTACCTCGACATTTTTAGGGTGGTTAAATGATGAACCAAATGTTGGGAGGTGTCATGATAAACCAGGATGGGTGGTAAAATTATAACGTCTAGTGAGTTGGGCATGGAATTCGAACATATGGCTATTCCATTTAGTGATATGTGTTGAAGTTTACCATATGGTTCTTCCATCTAGGAATGTATGTGTCCCATGTAACTTTTAAATTTTAAGTGTGATTTATATGGGTTTTATGGTAATATTTTGGTTACAAATGGGTAAGTAGTGATCTTTTATTCAGTGAAGAGTATTTACTACTTCATATAGGTGAAATTTATTACTTATGATAAAGTATTCATGGATTACTTATTTTTTTGAAAAACTAATAGTTTCCCTTCTTTATGTATCCCTTACTAAGATTGTTTTATCATCTCAGGTTTTGGAAATGTTTTTCACATGACCTAAAGTGGAATAGGGTCATGTATTGGATCCAAAAATATTAATGCAGTCTAAAACATGGAGCTAGACATGTTTTTTTAAGAGTTTATATTTTATGAAAAAATGTATACTGAGAAGTAGTATCTACAAGTAATATTAATGTTTTTATATAATAGTTAATGCAAAATTATTTAAAACTCTTAACCAGAAAATATCCTTGATGTGAATTATTTATTTAACTAATGATTATATAATGTTTTTTGGATGGGGCCTTATACCCTCAATTTTCACTTTATTGTTCACTTGTTTGTGATTTATGACATCAATAACTCCAAATAAATATTTTCATTTTCCATATAATTATGTGTCTCTAATTTACCCTAATGTTATCCTATAATAAATCCTACTTTGTTGGTGACATTTTAATGTCCTCTTCCTTCTTATTAAAAGAAAATTTTATTAACCCTATTTTCGATATCGGTTTTCCACAAAGGTATTTTCTATTTTCAACCTTTTATTTTTTGAGGAACAATTTGAAATTTTCAGGACATATTTTATTAATGGACGGTAGAATTTGACACACCAATATTTCATAGTATGTTATCTCTTTAATGTAATTTAATATCTTATATTCCACACCACACTGACTTATCTTGCATTATAAGCAATATTGAGTTTCGGTGAAACAACACATTAGTAGTATACATATTTAATTGATATATTTATTTATCAATTAAATATTATACAATTAAGAGTGAAAAATTTAATTTTAAATGTTATTTATATTGTTTTAACCTAAATTAAACCTAATTATAATGATATGTATATGATTAGTTAAAATAGTAATATGTTTTGAAAAACTATTTTCATAAAAGAATTAATTTATATGTCCTCTTGTGGAAAAATAAAAAATATAATTTTAGACACACCAAAAAAATTAATTTGGTCAAATAGAATTTCTTTTTAATTAAGAATATCAAAATTAGATTAGGATGAATTTTTGGTTTTTTCTGAAAACATTCAATTTTTTATAAATAATGAGAAATAATGTGTAGTACATAAAAATCGACTTTTTCATTTAAAAAATTATCATTAATTTAAATTTATTTTAAATTCAAAATAGATACATAATACCTATATTTTTACAATATAATTTATTAGAGAAATTTTATAATATTATTAGATTTATATTAAATTTTATTGATCTTTTCAATGTTTTTTACCCACCTTCTAGTCATATTTTCAAATTTTCTTAAAACAAAATTTAACCACTTTTGTGAATTCAATTTCAAAAATATGATATAAATAAATTTCATAATTATGAAAAATGTTGTTCAGTAATATGAAAATATTTTTTAGTGAATAGTAACTTTTGGATTTTATTTACCACAGTTAGAAGTAAGTTAGGTAATTAAAGGTAAAAATTATATTATAATAACATAAAATAACTAAAACACATGTCATAATTCTATTGTATAAGTGTTTTTTGACCAAAATCATCCTTATTAAAAAAGTTATCCTTTTTTATCCACTTGGGTCAGATTTGAATATATAGTATATTTTATTTAAAGATGAGTTAAAAGTGTCAAATTCAAATTTTCAAAATTAAAAAAAATTAATATAGGGTTATACATAATATAGATTTGACTATAAATATTCATTTGAATAATAAAAATATTTTACACATTATGGTATTATATATATAAACTTTAGACATTAAATAATTAAATTTATTTATGACACAATGATGATGCAACGATTGCTATATTAATGAAATATTAAATTAAATTATATTATAAATATTAAAATAAATTTTATTTGACTAATTTGATGACATAAAATAACTTTATAGTTGACTATGAAATGTTAGTATTTATTCGATGTATTTTGTTTACATTAAAATTTTGATATAACTCTTATAAAAATAACATATTAAGTAGTAACAAAATTGACTTAATTTATATTTTAAAATAAATAATATTTTATTAAATAGTATAAAAGTTATAAAAATATGATGTTATTCCAAATAACTTGGATAGTGTTAAAATGTCATAAATTATCCACTTTAGGATTGGTTCGAAACTTATAGTAGGTATATTAACCTTGCAGTATAATTTGTATAATTATATAGTAAGTATATTATCCTTGTAGAATTAAAAATGTTATTTATTTACTTCTATACTGTATGATAGTAAAATGGAAACAACGTTCATGCATACGTAAAGACTACCGTCTCATGGAATAGTGTTTACATTTCATATATATATCTATTATACATTTTTATATTCCTAATATATATGAAATATAAATCATGTTTTATAATCGGGAAGTATATAAATCATTGTCTACGTGACATGATCAAGAATAAAAAGTTAAAATGTGTTTGATAAAGAAAGCGAGTTTAACCAAAAATGATTCATTAACTAGGAAACTATTATTAAATGGGTAGTATACAGTCATAAATGATTCATGTATGAAATTATAAATATGAATATATTTCTAGTATAATCTAGTAACATACTACGGTCATTATAAAGGAGTTAAAATGTATCTTATACTAAAGGAATGTATAAGCTAAGTGTTAATTCCTCAATATCATTGTTATCCGATACTATTTATGTGTATGTATTTATTGGAACATATTTATCCTCCTCGTCCATGTATCATAATTTTTTTTTCCAAAGCGAATCATTTAATGTTTTATGGAAGGGTGTATTTAACTAGATCATCATTTTCAATTTATAATAGATTTAATTTTCGAAATATATTTAATTAATGTCCATGTTTCAAAATGATTTCAAAGATTTATTTAAATGGACATGATTGTTTCTAAATGTTAATTCATTTAAAAATTTTCAAAGTGGTATAGGAAAATTTGATTCAAAATATATTTTAAATTACATCCTTAATATATTATCTTACTTTTAAATGTTTTATTGGAATAGGGATATTTAACTCAAAGAGTTTCACTGATCATTTTAAACTATGTCAACATCCTTTATTAGATATTATGTTTGATTGATGTTGATTTATTTTAATAAAATATTCTATATTTTATTGAATGAGTTATGATATGTTTGACTATGGATGTGTTATTTTTATACAATAAATGGTTTATGGTTATGGTATTAACATTTCATATGTTATTTTTAATATGAATCATAATGTTATGTTTCAACTTTTTCATATATTAATTCATTGAACATGGTAAGTGGTGGGCGAGGCCCACTATATACCCTCGATGCATATGTAGGTCTTATGATACAATGATTGTCTTGATAGAAGTCCTTGATAAAATTTATATTTAGGGCCATGGCATGAGGCCTGGACATTAGGGTAAAGGTGTTCTGCATTATGCATTCCATCATTCTGAGATTAGTTATTGATATTACATGTGATTATTCAAATATTAGAATATAATTGTGAGTTAGTAAATGGAATTATTGGATTTATGATTCCCATTTAATGCTAATTTTTAGGTTTAAAGGTCTCGTGTTTCAATTTTATACCTTTCCTTAAAATATTATCCTTATTTATGATACATTCCACTGTATGTTTATCCATACTGAGCATCTGAGATCACCCCTTTCTTGTGTTTTATTTTCACAAGATTCAAAGAAGTGTTTAATGTTTGATACGCAGAGTTAATCTAGTGGAATAATGGCATTATCAAAGGATTATATATTTTATAATTTATATTTTGAATTTCAATTCATGTTTGATGAATGTAATATATTTTCCAAGAAAGCTAAACTAATAGGACCTTCATGACAAGATTCCTTATATCATGACGATGTATTATAATAATTCACTAAACATGGGCTTCTGGAGTCGTGGCGTTATTTGTAAAATGACCTAGAAAATCTTACAACACCCTTTTTACAAATATATTACATCATTATCAGCTAAATTGTTTGATAATGTTCTATTATGGATCATTTTTTCATTTTAAAAAAATGATTACACTTTATTATTTTCAAACATTCCTTGTCTATCATCTTAAAAACTAAAAAATTCCCCCTGATCGCCTATCTTTATCACACATCTATAACCATTCTTTTCTGAAAATACAAGAAGAATTATATTCCTTAAAACCCTCCCCACAATCTATTATAATTTTAGGTCATAAATCAAAATAATTAATGATTATTTTTAAACATAAATTTTTTTTCCTATGAAAATGAAAATTTTTATCTATGAGTTTTTATTTACCTTCATCTTATAAGTCATCAAAATATTATTAGTTTAGATATAAGACCCCAGATGCGAAAATCTAGTGAATGAAATTATTAAATTAGAATAATATACAAAAACAATAATCCTGATGAATGGATCAATTTAGTAGTCCCATTAAACATGATACATGTACAAGTCTAACATCCCATTTGAATAATCTAATTACAATATATTTTTTATTTTGAGATTAAATTTATTCAGTCTAGTATAACCCTGAATATCACTAATAGTAAAATTTTGGGATACCTGAGAAATTAAAAAAATAAGGGCTAGATCAATGATCATTACGGGTTAAAAACAACGCAAGAAATAATCAATAAATTAGAATAATAAATTAGGCATATTAAATAATTGAACATAAATTACATTTAAATAAGAATATAAGGGATGATAAATATTACATAGTAAATAACAAAAAAAATTCAATTTTTTCAAAAAAATATTAATAAAAGGCATCAATATATTTTTTTCATAATGAAAATTGCAATGATAATAATTAATAAATTTGATGTAAGGAAGTGAATATTTATTGGACATCGTGATTCCTAGAAACATGGTACATTTACCATCACAATTTATCATTAAATAAATTTAAAAAAATTATGGTAAAAACTCATCTTTTAGTGTTATGAACTTTCACAAGACACAACATTCCACATCTAACCTTTAGAGATTTTAAAACTATTTGTTGACAAAAACAGAGGGTTTGTTTCCAACAAATTTCATCTCATGAGACTATTGATGCCTCGAGCGGAAATCATTAATCAAACCTCAATAAATTTCATACAAGTCCAAATCATTACAAAAATATAGAATTAAAAATTTAATTTACAAATAATGTTATTTTTCAAATATACTTTTTCAGTAAAGAATGAAAACGTATCAATATTTTCGGAAATAATCAAATAACATTAAAAGTAAGAACCATATGTAAAAAATGGTATAATGTTTACAAAATAAACATATAAGTGATAAATGATGTTGTTATTTAGGGGAAATATAAATGTTTATGATAATAAAAATGTTAATATTTCAATGGAAACTTATTGACTAATACATGAAATAAAGAAGTGAATTTATATACATTCCATAGTGTAAATGATAATAAACATTCCTTGTCAATAATAACAATGGTATCAATAAAACTTATACCCATTGCAGTAATAATAAATCAATTTTATCATTGATTAATATAAATACCAATAAAGATCATTGATACAAAAATTTAGTGAAATATCCATTTTGTTTTGATAAAAAACTTGAAAAACAATTTTTTAGAATCACTTTTAAAAACTCTTTTTTAGGTAAAGATTTTAAAAATCATTTTCAATGAAAATAAACATTGATAAATATAAATTATTACTTAAAACTTTTGACTACATATGATCGTTGGAATTTATTTTCATTTAAAATATGATTAATCAATTTTTATTTGAAATTTTCAATAAATGAAAAAATGAATTGTTTTGTGAAAAAAATATTCCTTTGAAAATATTTTTTAAATAATAATAATGGATGAAATTCCATTAAAAAATTAATTTTTAACGTTTCAAACCATTTTTTTGAAAACAAATTTGAGAAAACATTTTTCTGAAAGAAAAAAGATTTTTGACCAAAGACAGAAGAGATGTAATATTTTATTAAAAACATTTTCTAAAACATTTTAAATACTAAATAGTGGGAAAATTGTAGTATTTCTCAAAAAATTTCACTAATGAGAAGAGGATAATAAAATGAAATGTTTTAGTAATATTTTTTAATGTATTTTCATTCAACTTGTATTTAGTAATAAATAATCTCTATTAGAATTAGATTATGAAATAAACACATAATATTTTCGTAATTTTTAGGTGGGAATAAATGAAATTATTATCTATAATAACAATAAATAAAAATGTATCAATCAAGTAAAACAACATATGTTAATAAAATGTCCATACACAAACAATCCCAAATGACATAATCAACAAAGTTTATGTCTAACCCAATGAGAGGAAATTGAATTGGTAAATACCTTATAATATTATTCATTTTGGTTAAAAAATAATTAAATTTATGTATAGTGGTTTTATATATTTAATTAACTTATTCCAAAATAATATTAATATTTATGATATCGTATATGAAATTTTTATAATATACTTTTACCCATCAATTAATTTTTTTCTTTATATTCATTGTTCTGGGTAAAAATTACTTTGATTTTCTAGTTTTTTTGACTTGATATTTTTGATTCCACTTACATAAATCATGAATTAAAAAAACATCATAATTTAAAAAATTATGTGTATATAACATATATTAACTTTATTTTCATCATAATAACCGATTAAATTTATTGATAGGGAATAAAATGATGGATCATCAAACAGTAGGCTCGATATACTCATGATCTATTCTTCTATTTTCTTGTCATATTATGATAAATAAAAGTAAATGATATATATTAATATTATCTTTATAGAATAATATTTATGTTTTACATATCACATATATCAATTAAACTCATCCTTAAAACATTAAATATAACTTTTTAATGACACACATCGCTTCGCAAGGTGGTAGTCCGCCATTGTCCTGAACTACGTTATAATATTCCCACAAAATGGAAATTATGAAGGTATGTGTCATTAAATAATTACAAAAGAACAAATACATTAAAATATTATATATGTCATATTTAAACATGAAATCCATCATTATTACGATCCTTAAATGGTGGTAATGAATGGAAACATTCCATCAGTACATGAGGTGGTTGTCCCTAGTACAGAATAATGATGATTGTGTATCCCATTTGATTGAGGTGTGTGTGGATTCAGGTGTAAGGATCTGACCACAAATATTACATAATATAGTATATTCATTAACATTTCACTTTGTTAAAATCACATAGATATTTTCAGTTAAGATTTTTTAGGTAATTAAAGCATAAATCATACATAGAAACCAACAGGAATAAAATTTTGGTATTACTAATACAATATCCATTAAATTCATACTACAAAAATTATTAAAAAAAATGGAATTTTTACATGAATAATGTTCACAACATTTATCTTTGATTCTTCTTTTATCATACCCATCCTTAAATCTATTGAAAATAATTTTAAAACATTAGATGAAAAGAAAATATCAAGAAGCGACACAAAAAGAAGGAAAGAATCCATTATTCCATAAATACATATTGTAATATGAATTCATTTCCACAAAGACCAAATTACAAATAATAAATACCATATGCATAATTATGAAAAACATACAATTTCCTTTATATATAGAAAAACATAAATAAAATATAAAGGTAACTTGGGACATATCTTACTTCATATTATAACCCTTACATCTATGTTAGGATTTGTAACCCTGAGGGAGAACTTATAATGTAACCCTTGTGACTAATTTATTGTGTAACTGTGAGAGTTACTCATGGAGTAACCATACGGTCGACCTAAAAAATAAACATACCTAATGAATTGAAGGGAGATATAGGTCCCACTCTTTATCAAAACCAATGACCATTAACAAGTACATAATCATGAAACTATAATACTTTCATCATAAAAACCATTCCATTGAATTTTGTAAGAATGAAATTTTAAAAGAGTATTTTAATAGAAAAGTACCCTGTAAATATATTATCATTAAAGATAGAATCATTCTAAAGAAATGATCTTTTATAATCAAAATAAATACATGTAATAGAACATAATATAATCAATTTTAACCAAACAAATAATCTTATAAAAAAATATCAATGAAGTAAAAAAAGATAACCCAATTAATGTGAATTTGGTTAAGAATTCCCTTACCTATTATTCGCCTAATTATAAAGGTGTTAAAAAATCATGTATAGCACTACGGGAAAAACCTATTATTGTGACACGGTATTTGCGATGGGCTTTATTCCCCTCACAAAAACATTGATGAAAAGCATATTTGCGATGGGAATATATTCCCATCACAAATAGTCAGTTATTTGCGACTGTAATACAGGACCCGTCGCAATAGCTATGGCAATGTTTGTGTGCCAAAGCGCAGGAATCCTTTTTTGCGATGGTCGCCTTCTACTCGTCGCAACTACTCGGTGGTGGTAAAAACTATTTGCGACATGACACTTGTCCCATCACAAAAAAAAAATATTTGGATGGTGTTATTTGCGATGGGTCCCATCACCAATACCGACGGCGGTAAATTGGATTTTGCGACCGGAATATCTGATCGTCGCTATTGGTATGTCGGCAGGCAGCTATTTGCAACGGGCCCCTCGTAAAAACCCTTTTAACCGCCACCCATAATGAATGCGGGCGACAGTATTTGTGACGGGGCCCATCTCTAATACCGGCTGCGGTAAATAGGAATTTGCGACGGGGATATATGCCTGTCCTTAATAGTATGTTGGCAGGCTGCTATTTGCGATGGGCCTGTTGAAAAAGCCCTTTTAATTGTTAAATTATTTTTAATTGTTAATTTTATTTTTAATTGTTAATTTTAATTTTTTTAATAGAATGTTTAGTAGCTATATATTATAATTTGATTAAGTGGTTGTACCAAATAATCCTTGTCTGGATACGAACAAGTAGAGGAAGCTCTGGCACATATGTACCTAGGAGTGAAAACTCTGATAAGGTGTTTCGAGCTTGACTCGGGGTAACCTGGTACACGACAACGGGCATTGTGGCACTCTTGGTGCGACACTCTCGGATGTTGTTTTGGTAATAATTGGAAATAAATATATTTAATTAGAAATAACTACAAATAGTTATATTTATTTAGAAATAAATATATAATTAACAAATAATTAATAAATAATTAGATTTAATTAGATTTAATTAAAATAATTATCAAATAATTAGTAAAATATTAGATTTAATTGATTAAGAATAATTAGAATAATTATAATAATTAGGAAACAATTAAAAATATTTAGGAAATAATTAAAAATAATTAAGAAATAATTAAAAATAATTAAGAAACAATTAAAAATAAATAGGAACAATTAAAAATAATAAGGAAATAATTAAAAATAATTAAGAAACAAATAAAAATAATTAGGAAACAATTAAAAATAATTAGGAAACAATTAAAATTAATTACGAAACAATTAAAATTAACTACAAAACAATTAAAAATAATTAAGAAACAATTAAAAAAATAATTAGGAATCAATTAAAAATAATAATTAGAAACAATTAAAATAATAATAATTAGGAAATAATTAAAAAATAATAATTAGGAAATAATTAAAAATAAAATTATTTGGAAACAATTAAAAAAATAACTAGGAAACAATTAATAAAATAATTAGGAAATAATTAAAAATTAATAATTAGAAAACAATTACAAAATAATTAAGAAACAATTAAAAATAATAATTAGGAAACATTTAAAATAATAATAATTAGGAAACAATTAAAAAATAATAATTAGGAAACAATTAAAAATTATAATTATGAAGCAATTTGTAGAGACTCGAAGCTTAACGTACATGGACATTACATTACTTTTTCAGAATACTTAGTACATAACAAAAAACACACACACAAGGACCGTAATAGTTTAGTGTCTTTGGAAACTCAGAATATAATCTTCTAATCGTGGTAAAAGATCTTCAACATCTCCCATAAAGATCTTTTTTTTCTACCTAAAATATTTCTTTATAACCTTGGGAAAAGAAAACATAAAATGGTGAGCTCAAATGCTCAGTGTTAGGTCCAAAAGGCTGAATACCCTGAAAGGGGGGGTGAATCAGGGAATGACTAATTTAAAATAAACGCCTGTTATGATCTTATTTCGCTGTTAAGAAAAACACTCTTCTCTCTCTTTCCTGTTGCACACGGTAAACAGAAAGTAAAGCATGCACAGGACACAACAATTGTACATGGTTCACCGCAAAGGGATACGTCCAAGGAGCATACGCCGACAAGTTGCCGGTCGTACCAATTTCACTAAACTTCACTAGCTGTGGATTACAATGTTCAGGCTAGATCACTTCTATGCCCAGGCTCACTGCCTTTACAATATTTAGGGTCAGGTCACTAATTTCCCAAGGGTCACTCCCTATTTCTCTCTCTCTGGCTCACTGCCGGTGGAGAGGATCACCTTCTTCCTCTTCCTAAGCTCACTACTCTTGGAAGGAATCCACTCACAGTTTATAGACTTGTAGGTCTCTACATTTTCATGAATGAATGCATCTTTCTGTGTATATAGATGCTCTGTTGAAGTACAACTTTCACCCATAGATGAATATCTCTTTGCACCGAAGGTATCAGGCAACATACCAGCTTCCACGCAGTCTGAAAATCACTGCTAGAACAAAAACTTACTTGGCGCACAAGTCAAACTCGGTGCGCAAGTATCGGCGCGCAAGTCACAAGGGGCGCGCAAGTTCACCTCAGACACTTGCGCGAATCAAGCTTCCTCAACTCCAAACTTACGCGACTCTCTTCCTTTTACGCCCAAACCAATATTGGCGCACAACTGCCAACCGGAGCACAACTTCTAACACCGGCACACAACCTCAACTACTGGCGCACAAATTCACCTGCGCGACCCACACTCACCACTTGCGCGACCACCACACCTGTGTGATGGGAGCTCTGATTTCTCAAAGTGTTGAACTCCGTTCAGAATGAGGAGGGGTGGTCCAGTATTTATAGGCAATCTGACCACCCTGTGTGACGGCGCGCAAGTCACCTGCGCGACCCAGTTTCGGCGCGCAAGTCCCCTATCATTTTAGACACTTGCGCGACCAACTCCCAAACTTTTGTGTACCATTTTCCTTAGCCATATTTTGATCTTCTGATCTTGAAAAACATATGGCGTGCAAGTTTCCTAAACTTCAAGTCCTTGGTGCGCAAGTCCTTTTGCCACAAACACTTTTCATCATTTTTTGATTTTCAGGCCCTAAAATTATGCAAACACTGGAAAACGACGCCACCTTGTATCTGTTCTTTTGTACCGCCTCCAGATCATCCATTCCTTTTATCGATGTTCATGAATCAATCATGGATCATTGAACTCATCTCTTGAACTCGACATTCCACCATGAAATCCTCTTTGTCAACAAATTTTTATGTGATCGTATTGCTTTGTCAACAATCACTACTCAGATGTCTACTTTTTCAACAAACACAATCACCTCAAAAATGCTTCAATGATACCTTGAGAGATTTTTTCCCAACAATCTCCCCCTTTGGGTTTGTTGACAATTCTTCCAAAACAAAGATACGTCATTGATTCTTCAGCCTCCATTCGCCTCATTGCGATTCTGATAGCGATCAAGGATTTACTCAACACATACTCTAATCCCACATGAGAAATGATCGGAATGAGAAACAAGAGTAAATGAAAAGTTCATCAATGAATCACTTTATCTCTGACATCCACTGTTGACCACAAACTGATACCAATTTGTACTAAACTGATACCAATTGTTGATGGGCTTGTTGGAAGACCAATGTTTGGTTTGGAAATAATCTTATCACTTTCCAACACCACTCTTCTGCTTTTATCACGATCCTCAGCTATCGTGATATCTATTATTTGATCGATCACTTTTAGCATCGTCAGATTTAATACACTCCCCCTTTCTCATTTCTCCCCCTATCTGGTTGCTCCACTGGTCAGCTTCTCCCCGTATTTATCATGATTTCGCTTATAGCCACACTTTTTCCACCTTGAACAATCACTTTTTTTCTCCCCCTTTGTCAACGAACCCAAAGGCCACTCCTTTCTAGTCTGTAACATAGTATAGAACACATATCAGCGCATTAGGAAAAACACATCATACCTCGGGGAGAGGGGGCGGGGGGGGGGGGGTGGTGTGGTTTCACAGCTACACTATTTCAAGTGCAGGAAATCGACTGAACTCCCAGAGCCAGTCGATGCCTCTCAAAAGCTTCCTTGGGTAAGGCCTTTGTCAGAATATCTGCAACCTGTAACTCTGTAGGCACATACTGCAACTTCACGATGCCCTGCCCAACATTCTCCTTGACGAAATGATACTTGATCTAAATGTGCGTTGTCCTGGAATAATGGATAGGATTTTTGCTAAGATTTATAGCACTTGAGATGTCACACTGGATTCCGATCGGAGACTTCACTTTAACTCCCATATCTTCAAGCTGCTGCTTCATCCACAATAACTATGTGCATGCTTGAGTGGCCGCAATATACTCAGCTTCTACGGTGCTTAATGAAATTCAATCCTGCTTCTTGCTCAACCAAGCAATACATAGTCTGCCAAGATACAATACACCTCCAGATGTTGATTTCCTGTCATTTGCTGAACCGACCTAGTCCACATTAGTATATCCTAATAATTCTGTCTGAGACTTGTCGTTATATGTTAGCCAGAAGTCCACTGTGCCCTTGATATACCGACGTATTCTTTTCACTGCGAGCATGTGACTTTCCTTGGGATTACTTTGATATCTCGCTGCTTGGCATGTGGCGAAAACCATATCAGGCCTTGTCGCGGTCAAGTACAATAGAATTTTGATAATTTGCCTATATTCTGTGATATTAACTGCCTTACCATCCTCATTTTTTGATAATCACATTCGGGTGGAAACCGGAGTCTTTATCTCCATGGAATTTTCCATTCAAAACATTATTAGGACCTCCTTGGAATATTTAAGTTGAGAAATAAATGTTCCATTCCTTCCTTGTGTCACCTGTAGACCAAGGAAAAACGTTAGCTCACCAATCATTGACATTTCAAACTCATTTTTCATGAATTCGGAAAACTTTCTGCACTGAGCTTCGTCTGATCCTCCAAATATTATGTCATCGACATAAACCAACACCATCATCCTTTGATTACTGTCATTACTGAAATAGAGATTGTAATCAACTTCTCCATGCTGAAAACCAAGCTTCTTCAAGTACTGATCAAGCCTTGAGTACCATGCCCTTGGTTCTTGTTTCAGCCCATACAACGCCTTCTTCAGCCTGCAAACTTTGTTCTCATCCTCATGAATGAGAAAACCATCTGGATGCTCAATATACACTTCCTCTTCCAGAACACCATTTAAGAATGAAGATTTGACATCCATCTGGAACACTTTGAACTTCCTTTGCACGGCGATGGCTAGGAATAATCTTATTTTCTCCAGCCTTGCAACCGGTGCAAATGTCTCATCAACATCTATTCCTTCAATCTAGGAGTACCCCTTGCACACTAGACATGCTTTGTTCCGAATCACTGTTCATATTCATTCATCTTATTGCGATAGACCCATTTGGTCACAATGACATTCTTGTCTGCTGGCCTCGAAACAATCTTCCACGTTTGGTTCTTCTCAATCTGATCAAGCTCTTCATTCATATCTTGAACCCAGTTTTCATCTTCAGCTGCATCGGAAAAACATTTCGGCTCCACCTGAGATAAAAACGATGTCTGCTGTAATGACTTCATTCTTCGAGTCTAAACTGGTGCTGTCTGATCACCAATGATATTCTGCCTATAAATTTCAGCTCGACTCTTTATCTTCCTTGCATATATAGACTTGACACCTTCTTGTTCATCATCAGTATCTTCTTCTGAGTCAACCTCTGCAACTTCTACTACCCCTGTGTTGCTTACCTCATCATCACTTTCATCCAGAACCTGTTCACTGGGTCGTTGATCAGTCTGTTCATTTTCGACTATAGTGACATCATTGCTCTCAACAATTTTTCCCAGCCTCTTGTTGAATAATTTATATTCTTTGCTTTTCCATGAATAGACAAGGAATATCCCTTCATCTCCTCGTGCCTCAAACTTCCTATGATGTTCATTATTGAGAATGAAACACTTACTTCCAAAGATTCGAAAGTATTTCAACGTTGGATTCTTTCCATACCATAGTTCATACGGATTCTTCCCTTGCTTCAGACATAACAGGGACTTATTTGAAACATAGACCGATGTCAAAACTGTTTCCTTCCAAAATTTCTCTGGTAGGTCCTTATCAATAAGCATTGTTCTGTCCATGTTGTTGATGATCCGATTTCTCCTTTAAACCACTCCATTTTGTTGGGGAGTTATTACTGATGAAACTTCATGCCTTATACCATGTTTCTGGAGATATTTTTAAACCTGACTATTTCTAAATTCCGTGCCGTTATCAGTACGAAACTTCATAATTTTCTGCCCAAGCATCTTTTCTGATTTCCTCCTATACTGATTTATGCAACTGAACACCTCTGTGTTATGGGTAATGATGAATACCCAGGCCATTACGCTATAGTCATCATTGAAAAGAACATAGTACATTTTCCCATCTATAGCTCGTGGTGAGATAGTTCCACATACATCAGCATGCACCAATTCGAGCACTCTAGTTTCTTTTTGTTCCTTTGGCCTGTATGTCTTCCTGATGATCTTCCCTTGTTGACAAGAATCACACGTATGAGTACGATCACGTGATAGTTTGTGAAGGTCTCTAGAAGAATCACACTTTACCAGATCTTCCATAGATGGTTGACATAGATGACCAAGTCGCTTATGGCACAGCTGATTTTCTTCTTCTCTAGATAAAAGGCATGAATCTTCTTCCCCACCTACCAGGTAAAGATTCCCCTTTGTTCGTTTTCCCTGTAGAATGACTATTCCATCGTTTCCTTTAACAATGCCCATCTTCTTCGTAAATAGGATAGAGTGCCCAGAGTCACATAGTTGACTGACGGTAAGCAAATTATGACTGAGACCCTCTACAACCAAGACACCAGCATGTCTCATTTCATTGCCCCCAAACATGGATTTTCCTGAGCCAACAATCATCAGGCCTTCATCATTTCCAAATTTGACAACTCCTTCTTTGTCATATTTTATATCTGTAATAAGATCTTTGTTATCTATCATGTGGGATGTGCAACCACTATCAATGATCCACACACCAGAACGATCTGATTCTTTAAGGGAAATTTCAGCAACTACGGACTTTTCAATTTTCTTCTTCCTGGTCCATACTTTTTCATTCATAATCGGCATGGATTGAGGATTCTGTTCTTTCTCAGAGTAAGATGGATCAACTTCATCTTGCAAAACTGCAAATTTGTTCTGAACTTTTAACTCACTTGTCGGTTTACTGATCTGTTTCTTGCGAACATTTTGATTCTGTTTTGGCACATTTTTCTGAATGGTCGGAGTGCAGTACCTAGCCATGTGTCCAAATCCTCCGCACCAAAAACAGTTTCCTTCAAAATATGTTATGGAAAACCGTTCTCTGTTTGGCCGCCATCTCTGTTCATGTTCCCTTCGATTTCCTTTGGCTATGGAACACACATACTATGAATGTCCCATATTTCCACAACATTGACACCTGATATAAGGTGCATTCCTTCGGGTTACTTCAGCACTACGAGTTTCCCCTTGGGATCTCTGAGCATTCTAATTCTGCTTTGTGCTCAAATCCACTTTCAATCTCGGGACAGGTGCTTGCTGTCTAACTTCAACTGCCACAGATTTTTGTTTCTGATTAAGCCATGAATCAACCTTAACTTCTGAGTTCAATTGCTGCTTCTTTCCTGCTGAACTACTAGGCTCTTCTTTCTTCTTTTCAGTCTTCGTAACGACCTGATTTCCCAAGAATGTGTTGGGATTCAAAGTTTTTTCCTGGTCTTTAACTCTTCTCCACAGACCGACAACTTCCTCTTCAAGCTCTTCAATACGCTTGACGTGATCTTTCACTTTTTGACTCAAGCAATCAATCTCCCTTTTCTTCTCTTCAATCTTGAGATTATGCTCATCAACCTTTTCTGTGCGCTCTGGCCTGGAAGACATAATATTTTCAATTTCTTTCTCAAGCTCAAACATCTATTCTTTTTGTTGTTGCATGTAGAGTTTGGCATCACGTACTATCTTGTTGGATTTCTTTGTTTTTGCTCTCCAAGCATCTAACTCTTCAAGTGCAGCTTCTAATTCAGCTTCCATGTCAACTCTCCCTTCAATTTCTTCTTCTTCTTCATCAGTTTCGGTTTCTTTCTTTTCAAGAGCACTATTGGAAACATCCACCATCGCATTTTGTCCACGATCTTTGCAGTTTTCTATCTCTTCAACTTCTTCACCCTCAGACTCAGCTGAACTGTCTATTTCTTGTGAAAGAAGATTCTTTTTCTTAAAGAAATTTCTCTTGAACTTCTTCTTCCCTTTCACAGAGGCTGAAGATTTTTTCATGGGAATCTCAACTTCAACTTCATCACTTTCTTCTTGAAACTTTTTGGGGAATCTTGCAGCAAGATGACCAACCTTTTCGCATCAGAAGCATTCTATTAGAAGTTTCCCTTTAAACTTTCCTTTTCCTCTTTACATATTTGAAGAAAGGAATTACATCACCTCATCTGACTCTTCTTCGTGCTGAGAATATTCAATAGTGATCCTCTTCATGTCCTTAAATGACACTTCTTTGGATTTCCCCTTTTCCACATCATCGTTGTCATCATTTCTCATTTCATAAGAAACAAGAGTGCTGTGTAGGTTATCCAATGTCAGCTCTTTCGGATCTTTATCTTCCAAAACAGAAACATTCGGATTGAACCGAGGTGGAAGCTTTCTCAAGATGCGCTTTATGATTTTAATGTCTTCGATAATCTCACCAAGACCCCACATGTCTTCTACCACCGCATTTACCCAGTCAAATAATTCATCAGCAGACTCATTCGGGTTCATTCTCTGATCTTCATACTTGGTCCACAACACTTGTAGCTTTGCCTCTCTGACTTTTGTATCCCCTTCATATATATTCAAAAGATTTTCCCACATAGAATGGGATGTTTTGCATGACATCACCTTTGTATATATGGGATTGGAAAGCCCCCCCCCCAAGGAATTGATTGCTTTGGAATCAGCATCCAACTCTTTATGCTCAGCTTCTGATAATGCACCACTAGTAATATCAGCTGTGATACCATGCATAGCTGCTGAAAACACATCCATTCCCAAAGATCAAAAATAGTGTTGCATTCGATTCTTCCATATCTAAAAATTACATCCGTCGAAGATCGGAGTCCCTCTATGATTGGTGACCTCCATTTTAGAGAAGAACAACTCTAAACCTTTCCCTCTGATACCAATTTTTAGATCCACAAGGCTGAATACCCTGAGAGGGGGGGTGAATCAGGGTATGACTAATTTAAAATAAACGCCCGTTCTGATTTTGTTTCGCTGTTAAGCAAAACACTCTTCTCTCTCTTTCCTGTTGTACGTGGAAAACAGAAAGTAAATCATGCACAAGACACAACAATTTTACTTGGTTAATCGCAAAGGGATACGTCCAAGGAGCATACGCCGACAAGTTTCCAGTCGTACCAATTCCACTAAACTTCAATAGTTGTGGATTACAATGTTCGGGCTAGATCACTTCTATGCCCAGGCTCACTGCCTTTACAATGTTTAGGGTCAGCTCACTTCTTTCCCAAGGGTCACTCCCGGTTTCTCTCTCTCTCGCTCACTGCCGGTGGAGAGGATCACCTTCTTCCTCTTCCTAAGCTTACTTCTCTTGGAAGGAATCCACTCACAGTTTATAGACCTGTAGGTCTCTTCATTTTCATGAATGAATGCATCTTTCTCTATATATAGATGCTCTGTTGAAGTACAACTTTCACCTGTAGATGGATATCTCTTTCCAACGAAGGTATCAGGAAATGTACCAGCTTCCACGCAGTCCGAAAATCACTACTGGAACAAAACCTTACTTGGTGCGCAAGTCAAACTCGGCGCGCAAGTATCGGCGCGCAAGTCACAACGGGCGCACAAGTTCACCTCAGACACTTGTGCGACTCAAGCTTCCTAAACTCCAAACTTGCTCGACTCTCTTCCTTTTACGCCCAAACTAATATTGGCGCGCAACTGCCAACCAGAGCGCAACTTCTAACACCGGTGCACAACCTCAACTACTGGCGCGCAATTTCACCTGTGTGACCCACACTCACCACTTGCGCGACCACCCCACCTGCACGACAGGAGCTCTAATTTCTCAAAGTGTTGAACTCCGTTCAGAATGAGGAGGGGTGGTCCAGTATTTATAGGCAATCTGACCACCATGCACGAAGGCGCGCAAGTCACCTGCGTGACCCAGTTTCGGCGCGCAAGTCACCTGCGTGACCCAGTTTCGGCGTGCAAGTCCCCTGTCATTTTAGACACTTGTGCGACCAACTCCCAAACTTGTGTGAACCTTTTTCCATAGCCATATTTTGATCTTCTGATCTTGAAAAACATATGGCGCGCAAGTTTCCTATACTCCAAGTCCTCGTCGCGCAAGTACTTTTGCGAAAAACACTTTTCATCATTTTCCGATTTTCAGGCCCTAAAATTATGCAAACACGGGAAAACGGCGCCACCTTGTATCTGTTCTTTTGTACCGCCTCCAGATCATCCATTCCTTTTATCAACGTTCTTGAATCAATCATGGATCGTTGACCTCAGCTCTTGAACGTGACATTCCACCATGAAATCCTCTTTGTCAACAAATTTGTATGTCATTGTATTGCTTTGTCAACAATCACTACTCAGATGTCCACTTTGTCAACAAACACAATCACCTCAAAAATGCTTCAATGATACCTTGAGGGATTTTTTCCCAACACTAAGTAAGGGTAAACAAAAAAAATATCAATCACATCATGTTCATAAGAACATAAAATTTTGGAAATCTTAACCTGCAAAAGAGGTCATAATATCATAACATGGGATAAATCATAGTAGTGAAATGTAATCCCAATAATCATAACGTAAAACATGAAACTTTGTGGAGTACACAAAAAATCATAGAGAATCGTTTCGTATTATTCAAGACTCTTTTCCAAGACTATCTTAGTGGACAAAATCCATATCTGAACCGAGTTCATTCCTCATTTCAGTCCTGTTTCACTGAACCGGTTTAACCTACCGTTCCAGCCATGTTTATCTCATGAGATAAAAAATCTTTACCCAATGCATTGGAGGGAGATATAGGTCCCTCCCATCTCATAATGATACCATTCTTATGTGTGACAAAAAATCATAAATCAGACATCATAGCATAACCCATGTAATAAAAATGGAATTCTTAAACATCATGACATCATAAAACTATTTATATAAGATAAAGGAATTCATAAAAATAATTCCATCACAACATAATCAATTAAATTTAATAATAGGGTTAGAAACAGAGCACTATATTATCTTATATGGAAAATAATTTTGATAAAACACTTGAACTCCATTCTTGAGGAAAATATCCTTTCTACTTTAAAAACATTTTCCTTTCTTAACATGTCATACAATTTTAAACTAAAAGAAGTGGATTAAAAATAAACTTGAAAACTTGTAAAGGAATCTTGTTGGAAATATTTGTTTTAAAAATCCATTCATTCCATATAATTTAAAAAAACATTCTTCTCTTACTTTTGTCGGAAAAGTCAAAAAGTACCTCGTATGAAAAACGACAAAAGATTCCTTTAATATCTTTTACTAAAGACTCACCGAAGGGTAAAATTGGATTTAAACAATTGTTGGTGGATGGAAATAATATGACATATTGAGGAAACATGGATGTGGATGATAAAATACACCCTAGTAAATACCAAAGTATAAACAATCTCAGATAAAAAATGAGATTGTGATATTTCCCTTACCTTAGATCTGATTTGCTTCGTAAGTGTCCAAACCTCCTGTATAGTGATTTAAATAATGTTATTCACTTATTCCAGAATCATTCTTATTGTTATGATATCATATATGGTCATATTCTTAGCTTCTTATTAGTAATATTTCATTACTACTTGTTATTCAGGTGTTTATTACTTTTTGTTCTTATGCGTGTTTTGTCAAATAAATTCTTATTCTTCTCTTTAGGTTATAGATACCTCATTTATAGAATGGTATTAGTGTAATATATATCATATTCATTCATTCAATTAATTTATATAATTATTATGTAATGAAGATCATGTATAACGAATCGCATCACATCGTGGAGACGGTATTCCGTACGTTCGCACGAGCGATGATATCGTTCCCATAATAGTGGAATTGTATCAGAGTGTATGTATACTATTTCAGAATCAATATAACTTTACAATAATCATATATATTCATTCTTTACACCATTATACCCATCCAAGTAAGGTGGTGGTGGAAAATAGATTACAACACGGCGTGGAGATGGTATTCCGTACGTACCCACGCGCGGTGATTTCATTTTCCGTAGGATGGATAGATGGTGAAATAGGGTTGTTTCATACTTATAATAACATATCAGTATATGAGTGATAATGATTTTATTATTTCATAATGAAACAACTACATAAGAAGAATTGGAAGAAGAAATAAAGATGAAAGAATCGGTAACAGACATTACCTTTTCTTTGAAGCGCTTCTTTGAGACTTCCTTTTAGGGCACTAAAATTGGTCTTTGAAGAATTCCAGGACCTCTAGGATATATCTAGGGAAGTGGAGAGGAGATATTGGCAGGGGTTGGCCGATCTTTAAGGCTCAATGTGGTGTGAGGAAGAGAGGGAGGAGGTGCCCTTTTATAAGGGAGGAGAGGGGCACCTTTGGAATAACTAAAACTATTATCTTATTATAAAGTCAAATTCGGTTTTTAATAGCTCCAAATTGATATATTTCGAAGCTATGGTGGGTATGGGTCTAAATCCTCTCATCCAATAGAATTTAGTCAAGTTTTGTCATTATATTAACCTTATCGTTTAGTTTTAACTCTTAGTTAATTAGATTGACATTTACCATGTCACTTTGTGTGTTTATATTATATAGTTAATAAACATACCATATACATACAAGCAACCCCCCAAGTGGTCCATTAATGATAAACCTATCATGATATAAGTATCTTGGCCGAGCCTTAGATTTTTAGGAATAAAATAACAATCAATCATATAATATGTGTTTTAAAAACTATTTTATGTCAATTTTGACACTATTTAGTAATTGATTTTTGTGAAAATCATAACAGAATGATTAGTTCGAAAAAAGTTAATTAAATCAATAATAACATGTCATATTAACCTATAAAATTAGTGTAATTCATAAAAAGTCTCAAATTAATTTTATTTTGGTATTTATAACATCAATTATGTCAATATTTCATTAATAAGATAATTGTTGCATCATCTTTGTGTCATAAATAAATTAAATTATTTAATGTCTAAAAATGAAAAATAAAATACCATTATGTAGGAAATCTTATTATCTTTCTAATTAATATTTATAGTCGAATTTATCTTACGTATAACCCTATATTAAAAATTATTTACTTATTAAACTTTGATTTTAACTATTTTAACCCTTCTTTAAATAAATAAATAACAAATGTCCTAATCTAATCTAAGTGGGCCTAAATGGTCATATTTTATTCCTAAGGTTGTTTTTGGTCGAATTACACTTGTCTAATAGAATTAGGACGTTTGTTAGGGCAATAATAATAATATCATTTTTACCTTTAATTACCCTATTTACTTTTAACCGTGGTAAATAAAAGTAAAAATTTACTATTCACCAAAAATTATTTTCATCTCATTGAACCACAGTTTACTTACTGACATCAACCGTGTCTCTTGGATTTTTGAAATTACACTCATAGAAGCGGTAAAATTATGTTTTATGATGCATTCAGTTTTTTTAACTACCACTTAGTGGTTTCACTATTCATCAAAAAAATGAATGTTTCCAGAAAAATACCAAAATTTAGGCCTAAGATATATTTGATATTATGAATTAAAAAATGATGTCTATTTTACCAAATTCTAAACACATCAGTTGCATTAATTTATTTGAAAATTAATTCTCGTTGTCAAAACAAATAGCGTGTTTTTAAGAGATAATAACTATCAAAAAATTGACACTTGTTTATGTTTGGTTTAAATGTGAAATTACATTCAATGACCAAAATTGTATTAAATGGTAAAAATATATTCTAAATATACTTTAAAACAACTCAAATTAATAATTTATCAATATTAATTATTTCGATAAAAAAGTTGTTTTTAATTAAAATTTAGTAATTTTCACTATTCATCGGAATATGAAAGTTATCCGAAATGTACCAAAATTTCACCCTAAGCTAATTTCGATATTACGAATCCAAAAATGAAGTCCATTTTGAAAAATAAAATGTAAAAATTTTCAAAAATTGGTTATTACTATTCATAACGGCTAGTTTTAATAATATTTTAATAGAATATCGTTGTTTAGTGAAACTCGGTATTGCGTACGACGCAAGCTATCGAGGAAGGTCGCGATTGCGTGTAAAGAAAGCCAAGTAAGTGTTGTGTGTAGTGAAAGATTCCATTGATGATTTATATAACATAAAAAAAAATATATCTCATAAAAGTCTCGGGTGTTACATTCTACCCCCCTTAAAATGAATTCCGCCCTCGATATTCGTCGGGGTTATAAATGGTTTACTAATCGAAAGTTTCTTTAATAGAAAACCACATCGTAAAAAGGAATACCGAATCATGGCTTTAAAAAACTAACGTATGAAATGTAATGGTTACCCAAATTAACTAATCACTGGGTTTCCACATAGGTGAAAATATGGATATGGAAGAGAAATCTAACCATCATGTTCTGATGGAGAGTGGTAGAGAACATGGCTATGGAAAATTCAGCAATCACAAAGCCATAAATTTGTGGCGATCTAAGGTACCATCTGATTCATCAGATATAAGAGCACTAGGACAACAGTTTTGGTTTTCCTAATCATTTCCCTAAAGTTGATGAAATTGGAATTAGAAGAAATACTTTCATGATTTTGGTATAGTCTCAGCGTTGGCCGTTCTTTGGACAATTTCCACTTCATCCCTTGAAGAAATGAAGTTGAATTTGTCATTCGTGATGTGTTAGCAGATCATGTGATAGAATGATGGGTCATTCCATCTGTCTCAAACAAAAGGTTAGAAAAGTTATCAAAAAATACATAAGTCCATCTATAGTGTGATTAATCATATATGGTTCCTAAAATGGACTTATACTTCTTATATCATACTGCTTAATATAATAAAACTGGTTTCTACTAAGCAGGGACTTCTTGTAGGCCAGTGGTAGGTGATAAAGGTTAGTCGCACTTCGGTTGTGGGTTCGATTCCCACAGCCTTGTTTGACACGATGGGTTGTCGCCCATCCTGCAGGTTGTCCTTTTTCTAAAACTACATTACTATAACATTCCATTAATAATATTGAAAAAACTTCTATCCTTAAACAATACTAACTTATGTCTAACATAATCCATTCCAACATTTAGGCTTATCCAAAATAATGCTGTCTAATCTCATATTATAGTGAAAACAATTACCAAAGAGTTCATACAACTAGCATGTTAATAGCATTTTTGATCCCCATATATCATGAGATATGTCTTGTTGGTCACATCCAAACATTCAAAGGCCTTAATCATGTATTCTCTTAAAAAAATGAATACCCGTTGAACCTTATTGAGAACATGAATGCTGTTAAAAGTTAACTCCTTCCACATACCAAAATCCTCAAAATTCTATATACTCAAACCATGATATCACTTAGTCCTTATATCAATCATGAGCTCATGAATACTGTCAAACATTTCATTTTCTCATTTTCCCTTCATTATGCGCATATAATCTTTTTTTCCAAAAATATCTCAATCACATTCCATGGTTACAGGTACCATAAAATTATTGAAAACCACAATAGACCAATACATAAATATTCCAATATTCCATGATACTATATACAACATTATTTTGGAATCCCATTGCATAAACACTTAATCATTCCACCACATCGTTTTCATATTCAAAATCTCCAATAGTGATCTCATGTGACTTCCCTTTGTCCTTTTCCTTAATTGTTTGCTCATGTCAATCATCACTAACCCTTGGATTGGGGCATTTATTAGCATAATGCCCAAATTCCTTGCAGTTGAAGCATTGAAGTGTTGGTGGTGCATTCTCTGCAGTCTTTTCTTTATTCACATCATTAGAAATCATTTTTCCATTTCTTCGACACTCAGCTACTCGATGACCTTCTTTTCCACACTTAAAACATTTTATAGTCCCTTTAAGACAATCTCCACCATGCTTCTTTCCACACTTTGAGCATAAGGAAACATTCATCTTCTTTTCACCATTATTCTGAGATTTCTCCTTGAACTCCCTCTTTCATTTCTTGTCAAAACTATGAGATGGATAAGTAAAACCAACTTCCATTTCTACCTTGATAGCACAATGCACAATTTCTTCATAGCTACGGAAGTCTCTTATAGCTAATTCCCATCGAATATTTGGTTTTAAGCCACTGAAGAATCGATCAATTTTACTTTCAGGTTGGATGATAAAGCCAGATGCATACCTTGCAAGGCTAGTAAAATTCGCTTCGTATATACCAACAGACTCATCATACTTTTGGTTTATTTCAACAAACTCCTTCTCCATCATTGTTTAATGAATATGAGGGAAGTACTTAATGAAAAATAGGTTCTTGAACTCGTCCCATTCCATGAACTCAATTTCATATCTTGGCCTCGTATTCTTGATAAGATTCCACCATTGATCAGTATCACCTTCCAAACGATACACTGCTAAGATGACTTTATCATGTTCAGAACATTTATGAATAGAAAATATCTTTTCAGTGGTACTGATTCATTGTTCAGTAACAAGTGGATCATAAGACCCACTGAAAGAAGGTGGGCGTTGCCTCATGAAGGACTCAATAGAATATTGTTCCCTTCTCTGCTCATTTGGATGTCCAGAATGATTTATAGCTTATGTAAGTATAACAATAGGATTTTTCACTCCATCTCCCATAACATTTGTCTATGCAAGAGTACAATCATTGCATTGTCCATTACATTGATCAACACGGTTCCTTCGGGTTCCAACCATCGGCTAAAACCCAAAAAGAATAGTGTGAGAGGAAAAAATCACTCTATGGAAAACAATATAATAAAGGAGGAGTACCTTCAATATCTAACATCTTAGGTTAAATTATAATATCGTTATCGTAGTTCTAGGACTATATCCTATACGTATACTTATCAAAGGGACATCCCTAGACATACCTTAGAATTATCTCTAGGGATCTCACTAACATTTTCGCATCCTAGTTTCCAAAGGTTGACTAAACCTTTCCTCTGATACCAACTATAGAGACCTAAAGCTTAACGTACATGGAAATTACAATACTTTTTCGGAATACTTAGTATATACCAAAAAACACACACACAAGGACCGTAATAGTTTATCGTCTTTGGAAACACGGAAAATAATCTTCTAATCGTGGTGAAAGATCTTCAACATCTCATATAAAGGTATTCCTTTTTTTCTACCTAAAACCTTTGTTTATATCCTGGGGAAAAGAAAACATAAAAGGGTGAGCTCAAATTCTCAGTAAGGGTAAACAAAAGAAATATCAATCACATCATATTCATAAGAACATAACATTTTAGAAATCTTAACTTGCAAAAGAGGTCATAATATCATAACATGGGATAAATCATAGTAGTGAAATGTAATCCCAATAATCATAACCTAAACCATTAAACTTTGTGGCATACACACATAATCATTTAGAATCATTTCTTATTAGTCAAGACTCATTTACAAGACTATCTTAGTGGAGAAAGTCCATTTCTGAACCGAGTTCATTCCTCGTTTCAGTCCTGTTTCACTGTACCGGTTTAACCTGCCGTTCCAGCCATGTCTATCTCATGAGATATAAAATCTTTACCCAATGCATTGGTGGGAGATACAGGTCCCACCCATCTCATAATGATACCATTCTTACGTGTGCCACAAAATCCTAAATCATACATCTAGCATAACCCATGTAATAAAAATTGAATTCTTAAACATCGTGACATCATAAAACAATTCATATAAGATAAAGGAATTTATAAAAATAATTCCATCACAACATAATCAAATCAATGTAATAATAGTGATAGAAACAGAACACTATATTATCTTCGATGGAAAATAATTTTGATAAAACACTTGAACTCCATTCTTGAGGAAAATATCCTTTCTACTTCAAAAATAATTTCCTTTCTTAACATGCCATACAATTTTGAACTAAAAGAAGTTGATTAAAAATAAACATGAAAAATTTTAAAGGAATCATCTTGGAAATAATTTTTTAAAAAATCCATTCAAGCCGTATAAGTTAAAAAAACATTCTTCTCTTAAATTTTTTTGGAAAAGTCAAAAAGTACCTCGTATGAAAAACGACAAAAGATTCCTTTCATATCTTTTACTAAAGGCTCACTGAAGGGTAAAATTGGATTTCAATTTTTTTAGGTTGATGGAAATAATATGAAATATTGAGGAAACATGGATTTGGATGATAAAATACACCCCTATAAATACCAAAGTATAAACAATCTCGGATAAAAAAAATGAGATTGTGATATTTCCCTTACCTTAGATCTGATTTTCTTCATAAGTGTCTGAACCTCCTATATAATGATTTAGATAATGATATTGAATTATTACAGAATCATAATTATTGTTATGATATCATATATGGTCATATTATTAGCTTATTATTAGTAATATTTCATTACTACTTGTTATTCTGGAGTTTATTACCTTTTGTTCTTATGCGTGTTTTGTCAAATAAATTCTTATTATTTTCTTTAGGTTATAGATACCTCATTTCTAGAATGGTATTAGTGTAATATATATCATATTCATTCATTCAATTCATTTATATAATCATTATGTAATGAAGATCATGTAGAATGAATTGCTTCGCATCGTGGAGATGGTATTCCGTACGTACGCACGAGTGATGATATCATTCCCATGATCGTGTAATTATATTTGAGTGTATGTATAATATTTCATATTCAATATAACATTAAAATAATCATATATAGTCATTCTTTACACCATTATACCCATCCAATTAAGGTGGTGGTGGAAAATAGATTACACCACGGCGTGGAGACGGTTTTCCGTACGTACGCACGCACGGTGATTTCATTTTCCGTAGGATGGATAGATGGTGAAATAGGGTTGTTTAATACTTATAATAACATATCAGTATATGAGTGATACTGATGTTTTTACTTCATAATGAAACAACTACAGAAGAGGAAGTGGAAGAAGAAATAAAGATGAAAGAATCAGTAACAGACATTACCTCTTCTTTGAAGCGCTTCTTTGAGACTTACTTTTAGGGCACTAAAATTAGTCTTTGAAGAAGACCAGAACCACTAGAATGTCTCTAGGGAAATGGATAGGAGAAATGGGAAGGGTTTGGCCGAGATTTAAGGCTCAATGTGGTGTGAGGAAGAGAGGGAGGAGGTGCCCTTTTATAAAGGAGGAGATGGGCACCTTTGGAATAACAAAAACTATTATTTTATTATAAAGTCAAAATTAGGTTTTTAATAGGTCCAAATTGATATATTTCGATGCTAATGTGCGTATGGGTCAAAATAATCTCATATAATAGAATTTAGACATGTTTAGGTCATTATGTTAACCTTATCTTTTACTTTTAACTCTTAGTTAATTAGATTGACATTTACCATGTCACTTTGTATTTTTATATTATATAGTAAATAAACTTACCATATACATCTATGCGACCCCCAAGTGGTCCATTAATGATACACCTATCATGATATAAGTATCTTGTCCAAACCTTAGATTTTTAGGAATAAAATAACACTCCATAATATAATAGTTTTTAAAAAACTATTTTATGTCAATTTTGACACTATTTAGTAATTGATTTTTTTGAAAATCATAACTGAATGAATAGTTAGAAAAAAGTTAATTTAATAAATACTAACATGCCAAATTAACATAGAAAATTAGTTTAATTCATAAAAAGTCTCAAATTACATTTATTTGGGTATTTATAAAATAAATTATATCAATATTTCATTAATAAGATATTTACTGCATTATCTTTGTGTCATAAATAAATTAAATTATTTAATGTCTAAAAATGACAAATAAAATACCATTATGTATGAAATCTTTTTATCTTTCTAATTAATATTTATAGTAGAATTTATCTTATGTATAACACTATATTAAAAATTATTTACTTATTAAACATTGATTTTTACTATTTTAACCCTTCTTTAAATAAATTAATAATAAATGTCCTAATCTAGTCCAAGTGGGCCTAAATGGTCATATTTTATTCCTAAGGTTGTTTTTGGTCGAATTAAAATTATCCAATAGAATTAGGACATGTTTTAGGGTAATAATAATATCATTTTTACCCTTAATTACCCTATTTACTTTTAACTATGGTAAATAAAAGTAAAAAGTTACTATTCATCAAAAATTATTTTCATCTCATTGAACCACATTTTACTTACTGACATCAATCGTGTCTCTCGGTTTTTTGAAATTCTACTCACAGAAGTGGTAAAATTATGTTTTATGAAGAATTTAGTTTTTTTAATTACCACTTATTGGTTTTACTATTTATCAAAAAAAATAAAAGTTTCCAGAAAAATACCAAAAATTTGGCCTAAGATATATTTGATATTATGCATTCAAAAATGATGTTTATTTTACCAAATTAAAAACAAATCAGTTTCATTAATTTATTGAAAAATTAATTCTCATCGTCAAAACAAATATCGCTTTTTTAAGAGATAATAACTATCAAAAGATGGACACTTGTTTATGTTTGGTTTAAATGTGAAATTACATTCAATGACAAAAATTGTATTAAATGGTAAAATTATATTCTAATTATACTTTAAAACCACACAAATTAATAATTTACCACTATTAATTATTTCGATTAAAAAAGTTTTTTTTAATTAAAATTTAGTAATTTTCACTATTCATCAGAATATGAAAGTTATCCGAAAAGTACCAAAATTTCACCATAAGATAATTTCGATATTCCAAATCCAAAAATGAAGTCCATTTTGAAAAATAAAATGTATAAAATTTCAAAAAGTGGTTATTACTATTCATAACGGCTAGTTTTAATAATATTTTAATAGCATATCGTTGTTTAGTGAAACTCGGTATTGCGTACGACGCAAGCTATCGAGGAAGGTCGCGATTGCGTGTAAAGCAAGCCAAGTAAGTGTTGTGTGTAGTGAAAGATTCCATTGATGATTTATATAACATAAAAACAAAATATATCTCATAAAAGTCTCGGGTGTTACATTCTACCCCCCTTAAAATGAATTTCGCCCTCGAAATTCATCGGGGTTATAAATGGTTTACTACTCGAAAGTTTCTTTAATAGAAACTGACATCGTAAAAAGGAATACCAAAACTTGGCTTTAAAAAACTAACGTATGAAATATAACGGTTACCCAAATTAACTAATCACTCGGTTTCCACATAGGTTAAAATATGGATATGGAAGAGAAATTTTACCATCATGTTCTGATGGAGAGTGGTAGAAAACATGGCTATGGAAAATATAGCAATCACAAAGCCATAAATTTGTGACAATCTAAGGTATCATCTGATTCATCAGATATAAGATCACGAGGACAACGTTTTTGGTTTTCATGATCATTTCCCTAAAGTTGATAAAATTGGAATTAGAAGAAATACTTTCGTGATTTTGGTATAGTCTCACCATTGGTCGTTCTTTAGACAATTTCCACATCATCTCTTAAATAAATGAAGTTGAATTTGTCATTCGTGATATGTATGTAGATCATGTGATAGAATGATGGGTCATTCCATTTCTCTCAAATAAAAGGTTAGAAAAGTTATCAAAAAATACATAAGTCCATATATAGTGAGATTAATCATATATGGTTTCTAAAATGGACTTATACGTCTTATATCATACTGCTTAATATAATAAAAGTAGTTTCCACTATGCAAGGACTTCCTGTAGGCTAGTGGTAGGCGATAAAGGCCAGTCGCACTTCGGTTGTGGGTTCGATTCCCACAGCCTTGTCTGACGCGATGGGCTGTCGCCCATCCTGCAGGTTGTCCTTTTTCTAAAACTACATTAGTATAACATCCCATAAATAATACTGAAAAAACTTCTATCCTTAAACATTACTAACTTATGTCCAATATAATCCATTAAAATCTTTAGGCTTATCCAGAATAATACTATCTAATCTCATATTATAGTGAAAATGATTACCGAAGAGTTCATAAAACTATCATGTTAATTCCATTTTTGATCCCCATATATCATGATATATGTCTTGTTGGTCACATTCCAAAAATTAAAAGGCCTTAATCATGTATTATCTTGAAAAAAAAATGAATACCCACTAAACCTTATTGAAAACATGAATGCTGTTAAATGTTAACTCTTTCTACATACCAAAATCCTCAAAATTCTATATACTCAAACCATGATATCACTTAGTCCTTATATCAATCATGAGCTCATGAATAATGTCAAACATTTCATTTTCGCTTTTTCCCTTCATTATGCGCATATCATCTTTCTTTCCAAAAATATCTCAATCACTTTCCATAGTTACCGGTACCATAAAATTATTGAAAACCACAATAGACCAATACATAAATATTCCAATATTCCAAGATACTATATACAACATTATTTTGGAATCCCATTACATAAACACTTAATCATTCCACCACATCGTTGTCATATTCAACATCGCCAATAGTGATCGTATGTGACTTCCCTTTTTCCTTTTCCTTAAGTGGTTTCTCATGTCGATCATCACTAACCCTTAGATTAGGGAATTTATTAGAATAATGCCCCATTTCCTTGCACTTGAATAATTGAAGTGTTGGTGGTGCGTTCTCTACAGTCTTTTCTTTATTCAAATAATTAGAAACCATTTTTCCTTTACTTCAGCACTCAGCTACTCGATGACCTTCTTTTCCACACTTAAAACATTTTCTAGTCCCATTAAGACAATATCCACCATGCTTATTTCTACACTTTGAGCATAAAGAAACATTCATCTTCTTTTCACCATTATTATGAGATTTCTCCTTGAACTCCATCTTTCGTTTCTTATCAAAACTATGAGATGGATAAGTAACACCAACTTCCATTTCTACCTTTATAGCACAATGCACAATTTCTTAATAGCTACTGAAGTATCTTATAGCCAATGCCCTTGAATATTTGGTTTTGAGCCACTGAATAATCGATCAATTTTACTTTCAGGTTGGATGATAATGCCAGATGCCTACCTTGCAAGCCTCATAAAATTTTCTTCGTATATACCAACAGATTCAACATCCTTTTGCTTTAGTTCAAGAAACTCCTTCTCCATCATTGTTCTAAGAATACGAGGGAAGTACTTATTGAAAAATATGTTTTTGAACTCGTCCCATTCCATGGACTCAATTTCATCTCTTGGCCTCGTATTCTTGATAATATTCCACCATTGATCAGTATCACCTTCCAAACGATACACTGATAAGATCACTTTATCATGTTCAGAACATTGAAGAACAGAAAATATCTTTTCAGTAGTACTAATCCATTGTTCAGCAACAAGTGGATCAGAAGACCCACTGAATGAAGGTGGATGTTGCCTCATGAAGGACTCAATAGAATATTGTTCCCTTATCTACTCATTTGGAAGTCCAGAATGATTCATAGCTTGTGTAAGTATAGCAATAAGATTTTTCACTCCATCTCCGATAACATTTGTTTGTTTAGGAGGAAAATCATTGCATTATCCATTACATTGATCAACATGGTTCCATCGGGTTCCAACCATCGTCAAAAACCCAAAAATATTAGTGTGAGAGGCAAAAATCATGCTAGGGAAAACAATATAATAAAGAGGGAGTACCTTAAATATCTAACATCTTAGGTTAAATTATAATATCGTTATCGTAGTTCTAGGACTATATCCTATACGTATACTTATCCTTAGGGACATCCCTAGACATACCATAGAAATATCTCTAGGGATCTCACTAACATTTTCGCATCCTAGTTTCCAAAGGTTGACTAAAACATTCCTCTGATACCAACTGTAGATACCCGATGCTTAATGTACATGGACATTACATTACTTTTGCGGAATACTTAGTACATAACAAAAAACACACACACAAGGACCGTAATAGCTTAGTGTCTTTGGAAACTCGGAATATAATCTTCTAATCGTGGTGAATGATCTTCAAAATCTCCCATAAAGATCTTTCTTTTTTTTCTACCTAAAACCATTCTTTATATCCTGTGGAAAAGAAAACATAAAAGGGTGAGCTCAAATGATCAGTAAGGGTAAACAAAAGAAATATCAATCACATCATATTCATAAGAACATAACATTTTGGAAATCTTAACCTGCAAAAGAGGTCATAATATCATAACATGGGATAAATCATAGTAGTGAAATGTAATCACAATAATCATAACCTAAAACATTAAACTTTGTGGCATACACACATAATCATAGAGAATCATTTCATATTAGTCAAGACTCATTCCCAAGACTATCTTATTGGACAAAGTCCATTTCTAAACCAGGTTCATTCCTCGTTTCTGTCCTGTTTCACGGAACCGGTTTAACCTGCCATTCCAACCATGTCTATCTCATGAGATATAAAATCTTTACCCAATGCATTGGTGGGAGATATAGGTCCCACCCATCTCATAATGATACAATTCTTATGTATTCCACAAAATCATAAATCATACATCATAGCATAACCCATGTAACAAAAATGGAATTCTTAAACATCATGACATCATTAAACAATTAGTATAAGATAAAGGAATTCATAAATATTATTCCATCACAATATAATCAAATCAATTTAATAATAGGGATAGAGACAGAACACTATATTATCTTAGATGGAAAATAATTTGATAAAACACTTGAACTCCATTCTTGAGGAAAATATCCTTTCTACTTTAAAAAAAAATTTCATTTTTTAACATGTAATACAATTTTAAACTAAAAGAATTTTATTAAAAATAAACTTGAAAACTTGTAAAGGAATATTCTTGGAAATAATTTTTTTTAAAATCCATTCATGCCGTATAAGTTAAAAAAACATTCTTCTCTTACTTTTTTCGGAAAAGTCAAAAAGTACCTCGTATGAAAAACGACAAAGGGTTCCTTTCATATCTGTTAATAAAGACTCACGAAAGGGTAAAATAGGATTTAAACAATTGTAGGTGGATGGAAATAATATGACATATTGAGGAAACATGGATGTGGATGATAAAATACACCCCAGTAAATACCAAAGTATAAACAATCTCGGATAAAAAAAATGAGATTGTGATATTTCCCTTACCTTAGGTCCGATTTGCTTCGTAAGTGTCTAAAACTCCGGTATAATGATTTAAATAAAGTTATTGACTTATTAAAGAATCATACTTATTGTTATGATATCATATATGGTAATATTCTTAGCTTCTTATTAGTAATATTTCATTACTACTTGTTATTTGGGTGTGTATTACTTTTTGTTCTTATGCGTGTTTTGTCAAATAAATTATTATTCTCCTCTTTAGGTTATAAATACCTCATTTCCATAATGGTATTAGTGTAATATATATCATATTAATTCATTAAATTCATTTATATAATCATTATGTAATGAAGATCATGTAGAACGAATCGCATCACATCGTGGAGACGATATTCTGTACGTACGCACGAGCGATGATATCGTTCCCATGATCATGGAATTGTATTGGAGTGTATGTATACTATTTCAGCATCAATATAACTTTACTATAATAATATATATACCTTATTTACACCATTATACTCATCCATGTAAGGTGGTGGTGGAAAATAGATTACACCACGGTGTGAAGACGATATTCCGTACGTACGCACGCGTGGTGATTTCATTTTCCGTAGGATGGATAGATGGTGAAATAGGGTTGTTTAATACATATAATAACATATCATTATATGAGTGATACTGATGTTATTACTTCATAATGAAACAACTACAGAAGAAGAAGTGGAAGAAGAAATAAAGATTAAAGAATCGGTAACGGACATTACCTCTTCTTTGAAGCGCTTCTTTGAGACGTCCTTTTAGTGCACTGAAATTGGTCTTTGAAGAAGACCAGGACCTCTAGAATGTCTCTAGGGATGTGTAGAGGAGAAATTGATAGGGGTTGGCCGATCATGAAGGCTCAAAGTTGTGTGAGGAAGAGAGGGAGGAGGTGCCCCTTTATAAGGGAGGAGAGATGCACCTTTGGAATAACTAAAACTATTATTTTATTATAATGTCAAATTCTATTTTTAATAGCTCCAAATTGATATATTTCTAAGCTAAGGTGGGGATGGGTCTAAATCCTCTCATCCAATAGAATTTAGACAAGTTTATGTCATTATATTAACCTTATCGTTTAGTTTTAACTCCTAGTTAATTAGATTGACATTTACCATGTCACTTTGTATTTTTATATTATATAGTTAATAAACATACCATATACATCCAAGAGAACCCCAAGTGGTCCATTAAAGATACCTCGATCATGATATAAGTATCTTGGCCGAACCTTAGATTTTTTGGAAAACAATAACAATCAATAATTTAATATTTGTTTTAAAAACTATTTTATGTCAATTTTGACACTATTTAGTAAATTGATTTTTTTGAAAATCATAAAAGAATGATTAGTTCGAAAAAATTTAATTAAATCAATACTAATATGTCATATTAACCTAGTAAATTATTTTAATTCATAAAAAGTCTCAAATTACATTTATTTGGGTATTTATAACATCAATTATGTCAATATTTCATTAATAAGATAATCACTGCATCATCTTTGTGTCATAAATAAATTTAATTATTTAATGTCCAAAAATGACAAATAAAATACCATTATGTAGGAAATATTTTTATTTTCCTAATGAATATTTATAGTCGAATTTATTTCTTGTATAACCATATATTAAAAATTATTTACTTATAAAACATTGATTTTAACTATTTTAACCCTTCTTTAAATAAATTAATAATAAATGTCCTAATCTAATCCAAGTGGGCCTAAATGTTCATATTTTATTCCTAAGGTTTTTTTGGTCGAATTACACTTATCCAATAGAATTAGGACATGTTTTAGGGTACTAATAATATCATTTCTACCCTTAATTACCCTATTTACTTTTAACTGTGGTAAATAAAAGTAAAAAGTAACTATTCACCAAAAATTATTTTCATCTCATTGAACCAAATTTTACTTACCGAAATCAACCGGGTCTCTCGGATTTTTGAAATTCCACTTACAGAAGTGAAAAATTACGTTTTATGAAGAATTCAGTTTTTTAACTACCACTTAGTGGTTTCACTATTCATCAAAAAATGAAAGTTTCCAGAAAAATACCAAAAATTAGGCCTAAGCTATATTTGATATTATGAATTCAAAAATGATGTCTATTTTCCCAAATTCAAAACACATCAGTTGCATTAATTTATTTAAAAATTAATTCTCGTCGTCAAAACAAATAGCGTGTTTTTAAGAGATAATAACTATCAAAAGATTGACACTTGTTTATGTTTGGTTTAAATGTGAAATTACATTCAATGCCCAAAATTGTATTAAATTGTAAAAATATATTCTAAATATACTTTAAAACCACTCAAATTAATAATTTATCACTATTAATTATTTCTATTAAAAAAGTTGTTTTTAATTAAAATTTAGTAATTTTCACTATTTATCAGAATATGAAAGTTATCCGAAAAGTACCAAAATTTCACCCTAAGATAATTTCGATATTCCGAATCCAAAAATGAAGTCCATTTTGAAAAGTAAAATTTACAAAATTTCAAAAAGTGGTTATTACTATTCATAACGGCTAGTTTTAATAATATTTTAATAGCATATCGTTGTTTAGTGAAACTTAGTATTGCGTACGACGCAAGCTATCGAAGAAGGTCGCGATTGCGTGTAAAGCAAGCCAAGCAAGTGTTGTGTGTAGTGAAATATTCCTTTGATGTTTTATATAACATAAAAACAAAATATTTCTCATAAAATTCTCAGGTGTTACACAATTAAAAAAATAATTAGGAAACAATTAAAAATAATACTTAGGAAACAACTAAAAACAATAATTAGGAAACATTTAAAAAAATAATAATTAAAAAAAATTAAAAATCATAATTCAGAAACAATTAAAAAATATAATTAGGAAACGATTAAAAAATATAATTAGGAAATAATTAAAAAATAATAATTAAGAAACAATTTAAAAAAATAATTAAGAAATAATTAAAAAAACAATAACTAAAAAACAATTAAAATTAAAATAATTAGGAAAAAATTAAAACAAATAATTAGGAAACAATTAAAAATAAAATAATTAGGAAACAATTAAAAACAAAATAATTAGGAAACAATTAAAAATAAAATAATTAGGGAACAATTAAAACCAATTAGGAATATTAGCAAGCGTGATTGACCACTCATCTACCTCAATTTTCTTTTCATTTGTGTGTTGAGGCATGACAGGAAACTTCTGCCTCCACATGTAATATTTGATTTTACTGTCAAATTTATCAACCTCCTCACCAGCATAGAGGTGAGGAGGTTTATAATTTTGAGAGTAAAAGCAAATATTACATTTGGAGGTAGAAGTTTCCGGTCAACCTCAACACACAAATGAAAAGAAAATTGAGGTAGATGAGCGGTCAATCATGTTTTTTTCTATTCAATTATTGATTAACCACACGACCTATATGCATATCTTCGCATTACTAATTAGTAACATAATTAGTAATATAATTAGTAACATAAATAGTAAAATAAAATAAAATATTATATTACTCTAATATTAATACTTAAATAATACTAATAATATAATTATTTTATTATTATATGTTTAATATTTATAAAAAAATATTAATATTATTAAAATTATAAAAAATTTATAAAATATTACAATTATCAATATTTTCAACAAGTTTTTCTCTATTCTTAACATGTTCAAATCTTAAAGGGTCGCCAATTTTCAGGTCATGCCCAATAAAAAGTTTGTGTCAGCCATGTCCAATGTAAACTCAATAATTGTCCTTGCTTGGTTGATCACCTCGAATGTAGCGTTGCAATAGGACATCCCAAGTCATGTCTTTCTCATTTATAAGAATCATACCACATGACTTTTTACATATACAATTCTTTCTTGAAAAATTAAGGGAAAGATACTGAAGCTCACTTAATTTTTCAAGGAAGAATGATCTATGTAAAGGGTCATGCGAAATGATTCTTATAGATGAGAATGATATTACTTGTGTCGTCCTATTGCAACACTACTTGCGAGGTGATCAACAATGTAAGGACAATTATAGATTTTACAATGGACATGGCTGACACAATCTTTTTAATGGGAATGACCTGAATATTGACGACCCTTTAAGATTTGAACATGTTAAGAATGGAGCAAAATCTGTTGGAAATATTGATATTTTTAATAATTAGTAATAATTAGTAATAATTAATCAAAAATCAAATAAATTCGAGTACATGGTTATAATTTGGCACAATTTACAGCGGATTGGCGACTACCTTTTGTTCAATGTCTCAAATCTTTGCTACTTTCTCCCACTGATATCAGTATGAAAAATGTGCTCTAATGTATGTCGGAGAACGTTTTTCATACTAATTTCAGTCAGGAGAAATTTAAAAAGAGATGATCCATCGGACAAAAGATGCTTTTTTACATGGTGACTCATCTCCTTGCAAGGAGATGAGTCATCATGAAAAAGAGATGTCGCCAATCCACTGGAAACAAATAAGAATAATTAGTAATATAATCTCCACAACGATGATTACAAAATTTTATTTCATTATTCAAACATATTTCATTTTCCCAAGTATTGCTAAGTATTGCTAAATTAATAATAATTAGTGGGGATGATTAGAAACTAACTGTTTCGCCTATAATTATTGGTAATTGTTAAGAAATAACTGTAATTATGTATCTTCTCTTTTTAGGATATTGTTTTTCTTATATCAAATTGTTTAACAACAGTAATGGTTATAAATTTTGTAGAAACATATATATGAATATGGAACAAGGAAATCGACATCAATCCTTATTAGATGATCGCGCTTGGATAAATCAGCGCATAAATCCAAACAATTCTAGGTTAAATCCTGTATATGTTGATGGTGTTGAAACATTCTTATCATTTGCATCATCAAACATGGAATTTCTTTCACAAGGGACAATTAACTGTCCTTGTAAAAATGTTCTCTGATAACGTTGGAGACATTTGACATCGTTCGGCAACATATCATGCATTATGGTTTTCAATCAGATTATATTTTTTGGTATTAACATGGTGAATGCAGTTCCAGAGAACATACTAATAATTTGATTCCGGATCCATCATGGTTTCTGAATTTAGTACATGATGTTGCAGGGTCATCCGTTCAACAAACTGAAACCGAGGATGATGTTGATTTACCTCCCAAGATGGAACCATCTGAATTTGCAGAGTTGTTCAGGTCTACTGAGGATGCATTATATCCTAGTTTCAAGATAAGAAAATTAGAAGCAGTTACAAAATTTATGGATATTAAAATAGATAATTTAATGTAAAATAACTGTTTTGATCAGATATTTTCTTTGATTAAAGCACTATTACCTGAAGGAAATGTGTGGCCTTCTAATTATTATGAGAGCAAGAGACTGGTTCGTAATCTGGGCCTTAGTTATCATAAGATCCATGCATGTTCAAACGATTTCATCTTATATTCTGGTGAAAATGAGTTGTTGGATAGTTGTCCCACATGTGGACAATCGAGGTATAAAGAAGCTCAATCAGGGAAGTCTGGAATGATTCTTGTAAAACAGTTGAGATATTTCCCACTTAAACCCAGGATTCAGCGTTTATTTATGTCTCAGAACATAGCGACAATGATGTCATGGCAAAAAACCAATATTTCAAATGGTAAAAGCTTGATTCATCTATCTGATGGTGATTCTTGGAAACATTTTGATCAAGTGAATCCGTCTTTTTCTTTAGAATCACGGAACGTGTGATTGGGTCTTTCTACTAACGGTTTTTGTCCATTTAGATCTTTTAGTACTCAGTATTCCTGTTGGCCTGTCTTTATAACTCCATAAAATTTACCTCTATGGATGTGGATGAATGAGCCTTATATCATTTTGACATTATTAATCCCAAGACATCCGAAAAAGAATATTGATGTTTATTTGACACCATTGATTGATGAGTTAAATTTATTGTGGAGTCACGGTGTTGGTACATATGATACTACTGCAAAAGAAGATTTTGTAATGAAAGATGATTTGATGTGGACAATTAGTGACTTCCTGGCATATGGCATGTTATCTGGATGGAGTAAAAATGGTCCAAAATCATGTACTTACTGTATGGGAGACAACAAAGAATTTATGCTCGTGAATGGAAAAAAACCTTGCTATTTTGACTGCCATCGCAGATTTCATAAAATATATCATCATTTTTGGAGGAATAAATCCCATTTTAGAAAAGGAAGAATTGAAAGAGATGAACCTCTAAAAATTATCTCAGGTATAGAGTTATAATCAGTTGTATTTTCAGTACCTTCCATCACTTTTGGACCAACAATAAACCAACAGAAAATTCATGGCTTTGGGAAAGAACCCAATTGGACAAAATGGATCATTTTTTGGAATATTCCATATTGGACTGATTTGCTGGTCCGATACAATTTGGATGTCATGCATATTGATAAGAACTGTTTTGATAATTTATTTCATGCAGTTTTGGATACACCAGGTAAAACCAATGATAAATGTAAAGGTACGATTAGATCTTGCCCAAATTTGCAGGCGACCGGAACATGAATTGTTTGAAAATGTCATATCACAGAGATTAATGTAGCCAAAATAATCTTATACAGTGACCAAAGATAGTCGCTTATTATTTTGTCAGTGGATTGCAGATTTGAGTCTTCCAGATGGCTATGCTTCCAAATTGGGAAGATATGTTGAAAATGGTTATATTACCAGATTAAAAAGTCATGACTGTCATGTTATAATGGAAAGACTTATGGATATTGGATTAAGAGGTTTGTTGAATTATATGATTTGGGATTTGATAATAGATATATCATATTTTTTTTGAGACATGTGTGTGGCGACAACAGACTATGATACACTAAGAAAACTGGAAGAATCTGTTGTTGTAATTATATGCAAACTGGAAAAAATCTTTCCAATGGATTTATTTGACTCAATGAAACATTTGATATTACATTATACACATGAATCAAAATGTGGAGGTCTGGTTCAGTTTCGATGGATGTACCCATTTGAAAGATGAAAGTATGAATTGAAGGAAAAAATAGGTAACAAAGCATCAGTTGAAGGCTCAATTGTTGAAGATTATTTGAAAGAGGAAATTGCTTTATTTTTCTCTCATTATTTTGAATCTGAATATCCCTAAAAATTTAACCGCATGGGCTGGAATGTGGGGAATGTTGATGATGATATGAACAATCAATTATCAGTTGTCAATCAGCCTGAACTTGGCTTTGGTGGAGTTCATGAGAGATGGATTTCAGATGATAAACATCATACAGCTCATACGTATGTTCTACAAAACTATGAATAAATGTCACCAATTGTACAGTGAGTTCTCCTATCCCTTATTATATAGATTTTGTTACAGTAAATTAATCATATTTTATTTGTAGCTTATATGATGATCATATCAAGAAACAGTTTCCACAAATTACAGCAGCTGGCTTAGAAGAACGTCGGCAAAAAAAATTTGCATACTGGTTTCAAAAACTGGTAAGGTACATTATTGTTTGGTTTTACATATAAAATAAATTTATTACTTGTAATAGTGATTAATGTTTTACAAATTTTCAGGTATCTGTACATAATGATAAGATTGATAGTAGATTATGTATATTGAGTAGCCCACCATAAAAAATGGTTAAATCATATAATGCATATGTGGTGGATTGTTATCGCTTTCATACACGTGTATATGGGGAATCAAAGAAAACAATGAATAGTGGTGTTTGTTTGAAGGGATCACATCATAGAGATATTGAAGTTGACTTTTACGACATGCATGAAGAAATTATTGAACTATGTTATTTGGGACAGAATTATGTAACAATGTTTAAATGTCGATGGATGGATACTAAGAGAGGCTTACGTATTCATCTGACTCATGAATTTGTTGATATTAAACATAAGTGTTTTCTTGAAGTAAATGAACCATTTTTATTGGATCATCAGGCACATAAAATTTATTATGCAAAATACTGTGCTACGACAAAAGAGTTGGATGATTAGTGGAGTAGAATAAAAGTTAAATTTCGAGAAACTCAGTTTAATCAAACTGAATGTGGTTCCACTGAAGTTAAAGGAAATGAAATTTTTCAGGACACTCCTCAAAACACATCTTTTTCAGAAAGAGACTTGAATATCGAGGATGACACCACACAGTTAAGGGTCGATGGGGATGATGTTGTCAATGATGTTACAATTGAATTTGAAATGACAAGAGATGATGAAAGTGAAACTAATATGTTAATTGTTGATGTTGATGAGAATGATGAAGACATTGACATTGAGAACTATGAATATGATGATGAAGATGAACATTGACATAGTAAAATGCTGGTTAGAATCATAACAAATATATATCTATACATAATAGTTATTTTCAACTGTTTGCTAATAACATTCATTTCATGTTTTAGATGGACTCAGAAACGTATCGTCAGTTGCTGGAGGCTGATCTACCTATGGATGATGAGTTTCTTGAGCCATCTAACCCTCAGGCTGTTGGCACTATAGGGAGCACTCAGAGGGGGCGTGGTCTTTCCAGACTGATGATTCCAGATCTTATCCCGGAGCGACGTCCACCTCTTAGATTCGATGCATACACGCGGTGGTATGGTAACCTATGTATTTTAGTTATCTTTCATTATAATTTATTTATATTATAATTGTTTGATTATTTATTCTTTTTCCACAATGTTATGCATATAGATATTGGACAGGGGAGCTCTATCTTGCGTAATTATTTTTCTCATCCCTGGCTCACATAGGATCAGATTCCTGCTGATGTGTAGGCTGCCATTTTCGATCATTGGCTGGTACATAATTAAATATTATTTATTTTGAAATATAATTCATTAATAAATTTATATTATGGTTTATGGTATCCCATCTATGAGAGCATGCATGGCACTATCCACGCTGCATGGGTGGTGTCTATGTGTGACCGTTTCTGTCAGTTTTTGCATAATTTGAGAAAGGTGGCTGTGAGGAAAGACGAAGTGACAGAATTAGATGAGTCCTGTAGAGCCCACCAACCAGAGTACATCTCATCTCACATTTGGGATGGATTATGTACACACTCGTTGGGTGGTGGGTTTCAGAGGAGATTTGCATTGGGTCGAAAAAATCAAGGGAGACAAGAGGTGACACATCGGGCCGGTAGTCGTACATTCAGTGCGCATAGAGAGCGTCTTGTAAGTACTTTTTTTTAATATTTTACACAACTTTAAATATAAACAGTTTAATTTATATTCATATAGGAAGCTGAACAGCCCGGTATTACGACATATGGCGTTTATCAGAGGATGTACACTGATCCGGCTACTAGAGAGATTAGATGTGACCGCCAACGTCAGATTGTGGTCAGTATTATTTTATTTTCAGTTTTCAAATTAAATGCATATAATCTTTTCATTATTTTAATTTCTAATTGAAAATTAAGGAGTCATATGAGGCCGCGACCTCTCAGACACAGGCTGAGAGTCAAGACGAGATGGGTGATCAGACTAGTGTCCACCATTTTGATGAGATGACAAGGATGCAAGTGACCCAGTATGGCTTCGAAAAAGGCCGAGTAGTTGGTATCGACTCTCATTTGACTCATGCAGCTTATTATGGTACTGTGTGATGTCGACCTCCAGCTCGAGAGGAGCTCGTGGAGAGACATCATCTTCTGCCACACAGTATCAGGAGCAGCTGCGTGCTCAGAGTCAGCTTATATAGGATTTGTGTCCGGGGCAGGAGCAGATGCATCAGCAGCACGATGAGAAGATGTGTCGATGGCTGGAGCAGATGTGTCAGCAGCAGGATGAGGAGAGGCGTCAATATGAGGAGCGACATCAGGAGCAGATGGTGTATATGCGTCGTCTGACTCATAGTTTAGGGGTGGAGTTTCCTCCACCACCACCTCCAGGTCCTCTACATTATCCACCCCTAGTGATTTTTTTACGTTAATAAACATTTGAGTTCGTAGTTTATTATCATATTATCTATTTACAATTCCTCTTTCAAATTGGTACGAATATTGCATGATTTAATTTGTTTTTATTTTTTGTAATATTTTATTACATATTAGTATTATTTTTAATGTCTGTTTATTTTAGTAATATTACTTTTAATATTTTATATTTATTGTTAATATTGATAAGTTTATAATTTTATAATTTTATTAATATTATTAATATTAATATTATTTTTTCATAAATATGTATGTTTATTATAATAATAATAATAATATATTAATTTTTTATATTATTAATATTAGTATTATTATTATATAATATAATATTATTTATATTTATATTATTATTAGTTTTTGATATTAATATTTCATAATTATATTATATATATTTATATTATTAATATTATAATAATATAATATATTTATATTATTAATATTAATATTATTATTATATACATAATTTAATAATAATAATAATATAATAATTTTTTATATTATTAATATTAGTATTATTATATAATACAATATTATTTATATTCATATTATTATTATTATATATTAATATTTCATAATTATGTTTTATAAATTTTTTTATATTATAATAATAGAATTTTTTTATATTATTAATAATATTATTATTTTTATATAATATTATATGATTTGTATTAATTATTTTGTTAGTTTATTTTTTTAGTATTTGCGACTAGAGTATTTGCGACGGGGTGTCCCGTTGCAAATTTTTTTTCCTATCCCATTTATGACGGGAATAATACACGTCGTAAAAACTATTTCTGCGACGGTCTGTCGCAAATACCTACGTCACAAATATTTTTTAAATTTCCCATTTGTGACAGGTAAGAAACCCGTCGCAACTAATATATCTGCGACGACCCGTCGCAAATACCTTTATTATATATAAACAAAAACCAATTTGTGACAGGGGAAAAATACCGTCGCAAATACTGTTTTTGCGACGGGACTACCGCAAAAACTCCTATTTGCGACACCGTTTTCGGCAATGGGCGATTTGCGATGGGGCCCCGTCGCAAAAGGTCTTTTGCGACGGGATCCCATCGCAAATATCTCATTTTCCTATAGTGTAATAGAATGGAGAGTTTATTTATATTATAAATAATAATAGTAACGTTTATAATATGTTACATGATATTTTTATAAAATCATCCACCCATTTATTAATAATATATAGTTATTTACACTGTTTCAATGTGTTCTTTTCATGGTTTCCATGGCCAGTTCATTATTGATATATATTTTCAAAATGAAATAACACTCCATAAGTGAGAACATATATATATTTAAACATTTTCATCATTTTTCATTGAATTTAATATTCCCATGATTATGGTATTAGTAAATGATATTTCCTCATCTATGGAGGTGGTGAATTAACACACAATAGATAAAGATTTTGTATATTAAGAATAAACGAATAAAATTAGATATTCAACGGTGAATATTATATTTAACATAATAAGATTCTAGTATATATATGATATTTTAGTAATCATTAAACTTTGTATATGAAGAATACAAAGCCACAAGATAAGAATAATTTAAATGAGTATAAGAAGGAATTTTACCTCTTAAAAATTCTTCATTGGGAATATCCTTAGGGCTCTTGGAAGTAACCTTTTTGTGAGTCCAAAAGCGCTATAATGATAAAGGGAAAAAGCAGAATGGGATTTTTAAAGTGATAGTTAAGAAATAATTATCATGGTTATCATTATATTTCATTGAATGAGTGCCCTTTTATATTTAAGGTGAGGGATAAATTAGGAATTAGTTATAATATTTAATATTATTAAGTTTAATATTGTGTTATAGAATTTTAAAAGGTCTAAAAAGAATAGGATACCATATTTTTGGAAAAAAAATTCAGTTTTGGAATTTTCCAAAAGAAATATTTTTTATATCTATTAAATAATTATTATATTCATGAATAATTATATTTCATATTAAACAATATTCATAACTTTGGAGGTTTATAAAATCGAAACTATGTATCAAATCGGAATAATTTTTTTATTATAAATTAAAAATAACATATTAACCTATGCAATTTATGAATTAGCTTAAAAATATAATATTTTATTTATTTAATATTTTTAATATCATTAGTTTGATTTTTTAATTAATTTAATATATACTACATCATTATTGTATAGTCCAATAGGGTAGTAATTTATTCTCTAAAATTAAAAAATATAATTTCACAAAAAATATAATTTTATTAAATTATTAAATAATATTATTGATCGAAAAAAAATATCTAAATCTTCATAATAAAATATTATACAATCTAAAATTTATAGTGTAAAAAACATGAATTACTTTTAAATAATATATTATAAAGGGCTTAAAGTGATTCATGTGGGTCCGAAATGTCCCAAATTAGATTCCAAACATGATAATGGTCATATATTTCTTATAAAAAAAATTTATCCTGAAATATTTCATTTAATAATAATTATTATTTTAATAAAAACATTCCAGTTATTTTTAATATGCTTACACAATAACTACATCAACATTTCACAAGCATTAATGTTAATTATTTCCTATTTAGAAATAAAAAACAAATATTAAAAAAAAATTAATTAGGTTGATGATAATCATTGAGATTCATAGATTATGTACATTTACCTATATCCATGTGAATAGAACTTCATTAATTTGTTAAATGGACTTTTCATTGAATGAAATACAATAAATTTATTAAAGTCATGAAAGTAGCTCTATGTGGTCCTAAAATAAATCCATGACTGTTTTCTATTAAAAAACTATTCAATGAAATTATTATAGCAATTATGGAAATTTTATAATGAATGTTATATTATTTTTACCAATAATTAATTGATTTTCCCTCAACTGTGGTAAAAATAATAATTAAAAAAGTTACTATTACTTTTGTATAAAAATTATGTTTATCTTATTAAATCATAAATATGATAATGATTATATCCATCTATGTCCATTTTTTTATTATTCAAAACACATAAGTAGATAAAATTAATTCAAAATAAATACCGTTGACGGATCGAGAAAACGAGTATTCAATGTAATAATGTTCAAAAGGCCACAAAGTTTTTATGAAAATTTTCAATATGAGACTGATTCTGGTGAACAAAATTGGATTAAAAGAAAAAAATTATTTAATTATACTTTAAAACCAATTACAAATATAATGTAATTATATAAAAAAACAGAAAAAATGTATTTTTGAACCAAAGTGCAGTATTTTTCAATATTTATTAAAAAATTATCTTTTTTAGAGAATTATTAAAAATTCATAGTAAGATAATTTCATCATAATGAACTCAAAAATGATATTAGTTTTTTCAAATTATAATTGTATAAATTTAATGTTAATTTTTTAAATAAATAACTATATAATAAATTTTGTATTTTTAAAAATTACATAACACAATGAATTTAAAATTTTAACTAATGTATATTAATAAATATAAAAAAATTATAATATAAATACATGGATTTTTACATTCTTCCCACCATCTTGAAATTGAATCCTTTAAATTTTGCGATGCTTATTACACTAGTGATGGTTCCTCTCCATCTTAGCAGTTTTATATTCCCATGTTGCTTCTTCAAATCTATGGTTTCTCTAAGAAAACCTTAAACTGATGAATTTACTTATTCCATAGTCTTTTATCTCTATTATTTAAAATCTAAAGAGGTTTCTATTTATAATAAAAGTTCCTTTCCAGTTGAACTACTTCTGAGATCAAAACATGAGATGAATTTGGGACCTACTTTCACAATATCTAAACAGAAAAAACATTATGTATGAGAGATAAAATCGAAGGCACGGCTAATCTGTAAGAAACTAGTCAAAATGTTTCAAATATATAATATGGTCCAATGAACCATGAACATAATTTTTTTTCCAAAATTCATAACAATTTTCCATTATGAGATTCTATGAAAAGTATGGTCACCTACTATGAAAGAAAATCCTTTCCTCTTGTTATCTGTATAAATTTTCAACATCCTCTAAGCTATCCTAATGTGTTATGGGATAATATTTACATTATTAGCCACTTTTTCTACATATTATAATCCCATAAACAATCCTTCCATGAATTCATCCAAAAAAATTATAGTTCAAAACCATTTTTCATATAATGATTCAAAAGGTCCCTTCTATATACTTGAATGAAATATTTTATTATATTAAAATTGAACTAAAGAATTATTTTTCACTAAACATACCGGGTAGTCTATTGAAAAATAACTAAGAATATGCTCCAATGTATAAATTTCTCACATGATCTTCCCATTATATTGATGATGAAATGTATGGCTGAATTTTTTTTTGTTCCCAATGACTTTTGAAGTCCTTTCCAAAAGATAAATGTTTACATGGGATACAATGAAAAAAAACTCAATTTAATAATATAATCACATTGAGGTATAGTTTATAAAGATGATTTTAAGATATAGTTTCTCAAATATTAATGACATGTACAGATTCATTCAGTCAATCTATATAAACCCAAGTCGCATTGTTACCTCGAGAAGCCTTTGGTAATCCCACCACGAATTCCATGGATATAATTTCCAATTTCCACTCTAGAAATGAATATGAATAAAGAATCACCATTGGTAATTATGATTCTTATTTAACCTCTTAACAAGTCAAACAATTTATGGAGAAATATGCAATATCTCAATTTTTTACTTCACCCATACTAATACCCTTAAAGGCCTCTTGATATCTTTATGCTAATAGGATGAACTGAAAATGAAGAACATTGTGATTTACATAACCACTATTTCATCAATAATGAATCAAAAGAAACACATAACCACTTCCCAAATCTCAAAACACAATCATTATCAACATTAAATTTTGAAAACATTTCTTTTTAAACCTATTCTACCTTTTTCTATAACTTTTTCTCTTCCTTATATGACATCTTAATTATTTATTATAGAGAGAACTATAATGATCACTTAAAAAAGAGGAATTTATTTTATAGATAAAATCCAATCCAAAAAAATTTAAAACATTAATGAAGGGGTCTTATTCCAGACATAACATGGTTAATGATGAATGATGTTTTTGAAGAAAGGCATCTTCCACATTGTTTACTTTTTTTGGATGGAAATTGATCCTATAATAATAATCCTTTATCAACTCAATCGATATTCTATACCTTCTGTTTAATTCATTATAAGTTAATATATACTTTATAGTTTTATAAGAAATATATATTTCAATGATTTCTCCTTATAAATGATGAATCCAAATTTTAAAAGTGAAAAACATAGCTAATATTTCCAAATAATGTGTCGGATAATTTAACCAATGATGTTTTAGTTTTCATGAAGAAAAAAAATTATATGATCATTCTGCATTTGAAAAATACAAGTTCCCTTCAATTAAGCACCATTGTCGACAACAATAACACCAATTCTAGAAGTTAGGGTCAAAACTAAAGCATTCAACAATCTATTTTTCAATTTATGAAAACAAATATCACATTATTCTATAAAAATAAATTTAACACTTTTTTTGTTAATATTGTTAGTGGGAAAGATAACCATGGAATTTGGTCAACAAATCATCAGTTATAACATGATAATCTAATAAATCTATGAATATATGTTACATTTTTTGATTTTGGACATTAATTAACCAATTATAATGTGTGATCATAAATATGTTTTCATCCTTATTTACAATGTTCCCAAGAAAAGAAATCAATATCAACGAAAAATAAAATTCACTAAATGTTCTATATAACTTCATTTAATTGAGAGTTTGAAAGAAAATACTTAAATGTTTATTAAGATCTTCATAACATTTTGAAAATACCCCAATAATATAAACAAAAACAACAAAAATATTATCCAAATATTCCAAGAATAGTAAATTCATAATATCCATGAATACAAGAAAGGAATTTTTCAAACCAAAGGGAATACCAAGAAACTCATAATGATAGAACATCTGCTGCTTTCTATTTTTTTATGTGTCTCTTTTATAATTCAATAAAAAGGGGATTTTCCCCCACTTTTCTTAAACAAAAATCATATAATGCCCAAATCTAGTTTGAAAATATTTTTTCGGGATGTCATCCTCCTTCCCCTTCATCTAATTGTACCTAAATCTGAAGTTAATATTGAAAAAATACTTATCTCCATAGAGATGATAAAAAATTAATTTATTTGAGGAAGATAGTACTTATTCTTAACTGTAAAGTAATTCAAACCTCTATAATCAATGAAATGTCTAATGGATCCAACTTTATTTCTAACAGAAAATGTTATAGAACGACATGGTAAAGATATAGGATGAATGAATTCATTATCAAGAAACTCCTACAACTGAGTTTTCTATTCAAGAAGTTCCACAAAAACCATTTAATAAGCGGTTTTTGAAATTTTCATTCAATCATGAGCTAATTCAATAGTAAATTAGACTTCATGATCCAATATAACATCGAGAAACTCATTTGGAAAACCATACATGTATTCATTTTCCACTAGAATATCATTAATCAGAATAGTTACCATGTTTTCTATAATTTAAGAAAGATAAATTTCATTTCCATATTTTATTAGATTCTCATATTCCTGATATGTTATCAATTATATGGGTTAGTTATTTTATTCAAAATGAAACTATTTCAAAAAAAATTATGTAACTCTAAAGTTAATAAGATCATGATAATGAGAAATTCAATCCATACCTAGAATAAACTTAAACTCTACTGAGGTAAAAACATGGTTTGCAGATAATAAATTTCCACAGAAAAAATAGTAAGATTATTATTATTAATTTTTTCTATAATACTTCCCCTTGTGTTTTAACTCATATGCTCAGGTCTCATCTCTTAATGTAAAATTTCAAATTTATAGGAAACTTTCACAAAAATAACAAAATGTGTTAGCCCTATATCAAATAAGACATTATCACGATGTGAGTAAACAATGTACCTTACACCACTCCATTGGATGGTATTAGCTATTATGAGGTTGTTTCAAAGGATCTCATCACATATTTATAATTATAATTCATATTCTTCGAATTATTCGAATCTTTCTTTTGGAAAGAATATTCATAATTCTTTATCTCACCACATTAAAATCTCTTGACTGTTTTCTAATCAGAATTAAACATTCCAAATCTATGATCTTTTTCATTGAAAACGTGAGAGAAATGTAAAAATATATCACATGAGAAACACTTGATATATTTTTTAATTTATTCCCTTTGGTTATTTTTACAACAATTCCCACAAACCATATATTATAGTTTCCCTCCCATAAAATTTATTAGATTGATTCTTACTCATTTTCTTCTTTATAGGCCACTTCGTATTCTTGTTGTTAATGTATATGTGACCATAAAAACCCCTTTAATCACTTTTATCACATCCAAAATGTTTCACATAACATTTGAATTCATAGTATTCCAATTTCCTTTAGTATCTTTAATTTAATCTTGAGTAAAAATTATTTATTTTACTATTTGGGTCTCAAATATGATTTGGAGAAAACATTTTCAATCGAGTTAAGTTTTTTTCACAAACCACCACTAACACTTCTTCCTTTTTCTTCAATTAAAGAAATATTTTTCCATCCAATGTTCAATAAACATAGGACTATAATTTTAAATTAAAATATATTTTTAAAATTCATAAAATTTCAAAGCATCAATCTCATCGCTATCCCTGATTTTCTAGATTGTTGGAAACTGTTTGACAACTTAACCTTTCAAATGAAAAATAGAAATAATAACATTTAGATAATCTAAAATACAAATGATATGTAATATCTTTTCCAGAGATTCAATCCCCCCTCAATGAAATATTGGATTTGAAGATCCAGTAAAATATGTAGGGTATTGCCTCATAAAATGATACACTGTGGTCATGTTCCTTTATCATATTTAAATTTTTTATCTTGCATTGATTCCACAAAAATTAATTTAATATGGTAGATGAGTCATTAATTAAACAAAATACTTGTTTAAAAAACCTCCCATTCTCTTAACACTGTCGAAAATATATCTTCCTCTATGTGCCTTCAAATGTTAGGTTCCCTCTTTATTTTGTGGAAAACCATTGTGAACTGAAATATTATCGATGATGAAATATCATAATCATTAATTTATATATCCTTTAAATATAAAAATATGGTAAAAATATTTTATGGTATTTTTTTAACAAAATTATATCTCTCAATTTTATCTAAACTACGTCATGATACCAAATATAAGCAATATGACCTAAAACATTACGAAATCTAGTAACTTCTTGTAGAATTCACTTTATTACATTCACATATATATTTTTAGTTTAAAGATTTTAGTGAATTAATAATTATTTAATACATATCATCCCACATGAATAAAAATTAGGTTCTACTAAAACAATATCAATTTATTTCAGGATTATTTTTTTAATAAAATGTGAAGTGTTTTCATTATTAATCTTCAAAACATTAAGCATGGATTATTCATTTCTCTTTCCCATCCCCAAACCCTGTGAAAAACATATTAAAATGTGAGATGAGAATGAATTATTAGTAATAGATATAAAGACATGGAAGGAAACCATTATTACATAAATACATATATGTAGATGAAATTATTTCCACAGAGACAAACACCTCACCAATAAAGTATCATATATGTGCTTGTAAAAAATGGTATTTTATAATACATAGAAAAACATAAATAAATATTTTATATAGCTTAGGGAATTACTTACATAATATTGTAACCCTCATGGCTACCATATTATTTTTATTTTTCATGGATACCTTACAATGTAACCCTCAAGACTATCTTATTGTGTAACCATCGTAGTCCCACATGGAGTAACCATACGACCGATCAACAACATTAAAAAATCCAATTCATTAGAGGGAGATATATGTCTCACAAGTTGTGATGGAAAATTTGCAATAGCCAAAACAAAATCCTAAATCATGAATACTTACACCATAAAAATCATTCCCTTTGACCATTGTAAAAATAAAAATTTAAAAGGAAATTTTTAAAGAAATGTCCCTTCAAATTTCATATCATTGAAGAATGAATAATTATAAATAATGTAATATATATTCAAAGTAATAAACATAATAAAAAATATAATAAATATTCACTTCGCAAATAATCTTATTGAAATAATATCAATTGTGTAAAATGTTAACCAAAATAAAAGAAACTAGGTTAAGAATTATATTACTTTGGGATCACCTTCTTAAAAAGTTTTAAAACATTATATAAAATGGTTTGAAGATTATTATTGATATATTAATGAACAATAATCATTTTTATATTACCTTAAATGGTCTTCTTATAATATTCTCCAGCCATTTATTAACAATATTTAGGTAATTTGGTGCATTCTTTTAAAGGTTTCCAAGGTTGTTTCCTTATGGATTTTTCTTGTAAAATAGAAATAACACTCTAAAAGTGAGAAAATATATATTATATTATTTTAAACAATTATAAGTGAATTTAAACATATCATGGTTGTGGTATTATAAAATGATAACCCATCATCACCGAAGGAGTTGAATTGACAAAGTAGGAAAAATGATTTTGTTTTTTAAGAAAAAAAGAATAAATCAAGGGATTCAAATATGAATATACTATTTAACATAATGAAATTACACTATATATATATGAATTTAAAGTTATCATGAAACAATATATTTGAGGAAGACAATGGAATACAAGAGGATGAATATAAAAGAGGAGATTAAGGAATTTTACTTCATAAAAACTTTTCCATGATAACCTCTTTATGGCTAATAGAAGTGGTCTATTTGTGAGACCATAGACACAAGAATCTAGAAATTAATGATGAGAAATGAATTTTTTAGTTGATATTAAATAAATAAGTTTAATTTTTATTAATATATGTGATGTAATGCGCCTCCTTTTATAATTAAGTTGAGGTATAATTTATATATTACATAAAATATTAAAAACAATTATACCAAATAGATGGAAAAATTAAAAATGGATAAAAAGAATAGGATATCATATATTGGACAAAATATTTTAATTTATGGAGTTTTAAAATAATTTTTTGAATTTTAAATATTTTTATTAAATATTATATTAATGAAAAATGATTTTTTCCAATTAAATACTATTTATAACTTTAGAAATTAAATATATAAAACAAGGTTTAAAATTTAGATCCATTTTTTAATATATCATAGAAAAATCATATTAATCTAATAAAAGATTTTTAAGATAAAAATATAAAAATATATTTGTTTTATATTATTTAATACCATTAATTTCATTTATTCATTATTTAAAAAATTACTACATCGTTATTATGATATCCATTAGGGTACTTAATTATTCACAAAAATTTAAAAATGAAATTATATGAAAAATATTTTTATATTATATTTAAAAATATTATTATTTTTCTAGAAAAATAATGTAAAACCTAAATTTAAAATATTACACAAACTAAAATTTATAATGTAAGAAAATTGATTTACTCTTTAATACAATATTATATATTGATTAATGTGAATCGTGGGGGTTAGAGATGTACCAAATTTGAATAAAAATATTAAAATGTTCATAAATTGTTTATATAAAATTATTTATCAAATATTTGGTTCATTTAGTAATTCGTCTAATTTAAAAAAAATGATTTTTTATATTTTATATATGATTGAACAAGAGCTACACCAGCGTTTCACATGCATAAATGTTAATTATTTCATATTTAGAAATTAAAAAAAATACCATCAAGAAATTAAATTTCATATGTTTATAATAAATGATTATATTAATTTATTACGTATATTTACTTATATCTTGGATAGGAATACTTCTGTGATTTAATATATTGACTTTTTGTTGAATAAAATAGTATTAATGGATTGAAGTCATATAAGTGGATATTTTTTGTCCTAAAATAATCACAAGGATGATTTTGGTTGCAAAAAAATAATCCAAGGAAATTAAAAAATGTTTTATGGAAATTTTATAATTATTGTAATATTATTTTTACCCTTAATTACATGATTTACCATTAACTGTGGAAGAAAATAATTACTAAAGATAAAATTCATATTTTTCAGAAATTAAGTTTGTCATATTAGAGAATAAATATCAAAATTATTAAATCTATGTATTTAAATTTTTGGAAAGTAAAAAGATATAAGTAGCTAAAATTAATTAAAACTAAATCCTTTTGATTGATCAGGAAAACAAGTTTTCAATGTAAAAAATGATCAAAATTTCACAAAGTTTTTTGTTCTATTTTAATGTGAAATTGATTCCAATGACCTATATTAGATTAAATAATAAAAAATTAAGTAATTAAACATTAAAAAAAATTAAAATTATATTCTTATGATATAAATACATTAGATAAAAAATCTTGTTTGAAGTAATGTGTAGTGTTTTTCAAAATTCATTAATAATTAAACATTTTCAGAAAATTCATAAAATTCATACAAAGATAATTTCAACATGATGAATTCAGAAATGAAAATATTTTTTGAAAATTCAACTTTTTATTTTTTGAAATTTAGTGTCTTAAAAAAAATATAATTTTTTTTAATAATTACTTGACATAATGAATTTTTCCATTTAATTCAAAAATAGTAATAAATATAAAAAAATATTTTATAAATACCTGTTTTATTACAGTATGTATAACCCTTGAAATGAAAAATCATAGTATATTTATGTGTATAATTTTATTTTATAATGTAGACATAATATGGATTTAAGTAGGTGGAGAAGGAAATAAAATAAAAATTTATTTAGAAAAACAATACCTCTTTTTCAGGTAACCTCATTAGGTTTTCACGAATTCCATCTTATGTTGGATTTATTCTATTTATGGATTATATGAGGGGTGGTGGGATTATTTAGAGTTATTTTTTAGTTAATTTATATATAAATGTTGTTTGATTGGTTTGAATAAGGGGTAGAGGGGATGGATTTTAATTAGTGGGGTCAGTTGTAAACTTATAATATTTAGAAAGAGGGAATTCCACCCTTGTTTTACTCACATCAAGATGATTCATTAATGATCCAATTTCGAGACTATGTGTTATAAGGTTTAAATGTTTCCACACAAATGGCTTCAAAAAAAACTTCTATGTAGTTTTTTCCTTTATGTGTATTGTTCAGTCATATTGTGAAATCGTTATTCTCTTAATCATAGTGGTTAATTGTTACTGTTTTCAATAATAAAATTTATTTAAATTCTAGTTTATATAATTTAAATATTAAAATATTTGGATTAAAAATATTTAATTCATTTTCCTCAATCAAATCATAATATGAGTAATAACTAATTTATAATAAATCTCGCAAAAAGAATTCTAAATCCGGTTTTTAATGTGAAAATACTAAAATTTAACTATGTTTAGGTATCTAAATACAATTTAAAAACGATTAAAATTATCTAAATTTAATTTATAGGTTTATAATATAACTTTTTTGACAGTAAATTTTATTTTAATTACAGTTAACATAAAAATTGTCTTAGATGAAAAGTCAATTTTCAATTCAAATTTATTATTTTCACTATTCATTATAAAGTGAAAATTCCTAGAAAAATAAAAATAATTAGACATATGAAAATTATAAAATTAGAAATTAAATAATTATTATTTTATCACTTAAAATTTATAAAAATATCACAATTTAGTTTTTATAATGTACACTATTAGAAGGCAAACCATCTATCTTTATAAAAATACATATTTTTATTTGTAAAAGTAGATCTTCTATTATATTATTGCTATAAAATCTATTAGATGAATAATAAAATTATTTAATATATATATAATAAATTAATATAATTTACTAATAGTAAAAAATCTTTTTAAGATAAAACACCTTGGGTGAATAAAAATAGTTGTTTATAAAAACATTTTATTTATATTCATTTGGTTTTTATTTTCATTTAAATTTAATTAATAACCAATTAACTCAACCATATATCTAAATAAGTAATTTAATAATATTAATATCCTCTAAAATAATTCCTAGTAGATAATATTTTATTTTTAATAATAGTATATTTTCTGTAAAACAGAATCTTATTTATAATACAAGCTATCAGAGAATGTCAATGTTGTGTGTAAGGAAAACTAACATAGTGATATGTTCATTCATATTTATATCATACATTGAATTAATTTAAAATATTAAATATATTTTAGTGTATTAGGATATTATATTCCATTATATGCTTAGTGTTGTATGTCACCCATGCTATCATATTTGATATTCTTTTTTTTAAATACGATGTGTTACAATTAAACAATGATGATATAAAGAAACATTTATATCCCATATAAATTGATGTAATTATGTTAATTTCATATATGTTTTACATATAATATTCCATATAATGTGAAATGATCATGTCGATCATGGGTATGAAAGACTACTATGTCTTGAACCAATGTTTTTCATTTTCCATCACTACCTCTCACGGATGGATATAATAATGTATTTATTGATTATATGACATATATATTATATACTTATACATATTTATTTACAATTCCATAGATATCTTCGTACCTTAGAAACAGTTGGAAAAAATAATGTGTCTCATGTGTACAGTGGACTAACACCTTGCGAACCAATGTGTAGTGTTTTTCATTTGTTGTTTACTTCGATGGTAATAAGGATATATAAAATAATTTTTTTTTATTTTTTTATATAATTATTATTATGTAATTTAAATATAACATATTTTATATTCCATTCAATTTTTTGGGGGATACGTTAACATTGTTTGTGTGTAAGTTGAACTACCACCTTGCGAAGTAATGTTACTCATTTTTCACAAATGATTTCCATAGAAAATAAATATGGCAAGATTAATGAATACGTGTGATATATATGAAATAATTTTTTATTGTAACATATTATTTATCTTTCTTTAATTTCACTCATTGTTGAAATGGAAGCAGTATTCATGCATATATATGGTCTATCATCTCTATTAATGGTGAATTTTATTTTCAATATGTATATTTAACATATTACTATGAATAATTATATAATAAATTTATATGTTATTTATATCATGATAAATAGTCTAGAATTTATTTAACCCTAAATAAAATATGAATAATGATAATACAAAAAATCAAAACAGACATGAAAAACAATACTGTTATTGTCTGAAACATGATTTAAACAATGATTTGTTAATAAACTAATAATTACAGGTCATAGGTATATAATATATTCTATGATATATGAATATATAGATATAATATATATATATATATATATATATATATTTTATTTACTATATAAGAGTATTTAATGTGCACGAAAGAAGTTGAGACTCAACGAAATGGATTTTCTTATAATTTTTATTTTAAATGAGATGAATTCCTTATTCATCATGTATTTATTTTATGTGGTGTATATAATTCCCTTGAATGTAGTTTATTATGATTATAGTGATTTTTTTGGGATTTACATTTCCATTTTAGTATATATATTTCTAGTGGTGTATGATTCAAAATTGTCCAATGTGGAAATGGTTTTTTTTCTCAAATTGTATTATTTGGAGAAAACCTCATGTAATGCTCAAATATTCTATAATAAGGTTTATATAAAAACCCAATGACTTATAATATCATGAATGTATTTATTCTAATGCTATTTTTTTTATTTAATGGAATTAAATCATGAAACTTGTGAATAAAAGCTTCCAAATTGGTAAGGGTTTTATGATACAATCTCATCATTTATAGAAATTGATTATGATAAAGCTTTTATTGAATAGATATTTTAATCTAGATCACAAAAAACTATTGAAATTTACATTCTTATGGTTTTTTATTTTGATTAAAATTTTCCATTCATTTTCCCTTCTTTATGTTCTTAAGATTCTAAATAAATGTTTAAAAATAATAATTTCTCTCTTCGATCGAAAACTCTATTCTCTTCCATATCTATGTTTTTTAAACCATTGTCTAAAGATAATTTATTGTTACTATGGTATTTCTTATTGTCATTTTTCCCTTTTTGGCATTTGGAAAACACATTTAAAATTTAATCTTCTTGTCATTTTCAATACAAGGTTAATTTTGATTTTACCAAAAATGATATTGGAATATTTATTTTAAAATTTATGACATTTTTTATTGTCATGACCTAGAAGTGTTTAAGGGATTCCATTAAAAGCATCAATTTTTATTTTCAATGAATAGTACTTTTAAAACATTATTGTAATTTTTAGTTATAACAATTGATTTTCCCTGAAAGGTTATTTTCTTGAATAAATATTACTTGTGACATTTAAAAACCTTTTAGAATCATAGATAACATCCTTTTATGTTGACTATGATTTAATAAGGATATATTCAACTGAAACCATTATTTGTATTAACCTTCATGGTTTATAATTATGATGATGCTTTTTTTATTAGTCATTTTACTATACCATGTGTTATGATATGATGAATTGATTATAACATACATTTCATTTCATGGATTTATATATTATGAAAGTGTTATGATTTGGGGGAACAAAAATGTACATATTATGTGATTTTTGAGATCAATATATCCCTCCAATTTATTGTGTGATTCTTATTGTTAAATGATATTACAAGGTATACAGAAGGTAATTCCATGCATAAAAATATGGTACACATGAGGCCATCACATTCCAGAAGAAACTACATTGGTGGGTATCCCAAACCAAACATATTTTTAATGTAGTGGTGGGTATCCATGACAAAGTGTTTTCTATGCTTTTATGTGATCCATATTTCAGTGCCTTATTGGAATTTTATGAACACATTAGGCTTCTATTAATTACCTCCTGATTCATGTCTTATAAACTCCTAATATTTATTCCATGACTCTTTATTATGACCATTAGTATATAGGGTATGGTTTTCAAATGATATGCCCGTGTTCTCTTACCCTAATTATAAAATTATTCTTATATACCTACCTTGTTTACCCTTCTTGAGTATATGAGATCACCCTTCATTGTGTTTCCTTTCCAAAATTTATTATTATAAATATTACATGACATATTTCTAATAAGGTTTCCAGTTATGAAGAATATAGAGGGATAAAATTTAGAACTCCTATAAACCAATTTTTATCTTTCCTTGCTTCCTGAAGAACCATACATTAAAATTCTCATGGGAATGTTTTTGTAATGTAATTAATATTAACCTAAAAATATTTAATTTTACATTATGAAAATCATAGTTCACTATATTTGGTATAAAAAAATGGGTTAGTTAGTCATTGAAAGATATGATTATAAAAAATGAGTGAACAAAACATTTGATGAGTCTATGTATGGGAGAACATACTGTAGTTTTGTCAAGTAAGATACTATGCAGTCTACATTGAAATATATATGTGTCTATATAATACAAGTGGAAATAGTTATAGAGTATTTGTACTTAGGGGTAATAAATATGAAAAATTATTGTAGTGATTGACATGATTATTACATGGAATATGGAAATGGGCCTTAATACTCTCCATTTTTGAAACATTGTAGAGTTATGCTTTGGGTGATACAAATTTTCATTATAAAATATCATGAGTGATTTGAATACATGATGATCTTGAATGACCTAGTATATGCAATGGTGTAATAAATTTAAAATATTGGGTCATTATTCATACATATGATAAATTAATATTCATGATTTTTTGGTTTACCGTTATATCAATTGATCATTATACTATAATTTTTTGTTTTATTCAATGGTGTGAACCAAAGGGAATTGGGTTATCATTGACTGTGATTTTCAATGTTTTTATGAGAAAAAAAGGGTGGATGAATTGAGTGATAGAATTTATGATTATTCCTTATCAGATATCCTGATATTGGATTAAAAACATGCACCTCAACCAACTCTTGGCCTCACTAAAGTGGAGAAAAATAAACATTACTAAGAGCTCAGGTGGTGGAGACCATGGAGGAAATAAGACTATCACTACTATAAATACTACCTATACCAATGCATCTATTCCAATAGTTTATACTAACTGTTGGTATAGGTCCCCTTTCCCAATGGTTTTTCCAAAACCATTGGTAAAAGTTACATTGACACCACGTTTCCCAAATATTTAGAAAACTATTTGCAAAGGTTCCACTTTCCCATCTATTTTTCCAAAACCAATGGGTAAGAGTACATTGAGGCCACTTTTCCCACTAGTTTTTTCAAAATATTGGTAAAGGGTCCACTTTTCCTAATGGTTTTGGAAATCCATTGGGAATGTGTACATTGAGGCCACTTTTACCAACATTTTGCCCCAACAATTTGTGAAACAGTCTGATTTTCTCAACAGTTTTTCCAAAACCATTGTGAAATGGTGGGAAAGGGTACACTTTTCCCAATGATTTTGGAAATCCATTTGGAAATGGTCTATATTTCCCAATGGTTTGGGAAAACTGTTGGGTAAGGGTTCTTTGAGACCACTTTTCCAAACTGGTTAGGAAAACATTTGGGAAAGGGTGGGTACCTATCCCAACGGTTCTCAAAACCATTAGGAAAGGCCTATCCCAACGGGTTTGAGAAACACTGGGATACGTACCCTTATTTCTTATGAATAAATTTATCGAATACCATCAAATAAATCAATATATAAATTAAACATATATATATCTAAATATATTAACAATAGAAACTATAAGATATTGGTTAATTCAATGATGTATAACGTAGAGGTTGTGGGTGAAAACCTCAACTAAAATGTTTTTTATATATACCTATCCCAAAGGTTTTCAAATCATTGGGATAGGTTGTTCCTTAAACAAAATCAACCAATGGCTTCCAAAACCGTTGGTATAGGAAATTTTTCCATTAGTGTATATTTCTTATATGTTGATAATATTGGGATGAAACACTCCAAGGAATTTCTCAATGTAATAAGAATATGTTTTAGGTGTGGATAATATGGGAATAAAGTAATAAATTTCCATGAGGAGAAGAAGAATCATGTTAACAAAATGGATGGAAATATTTTTCACCAAAATGAATTTTTATATGGATGAATCTTTTAATTATGGAATGTTTGGGAATAATGAAAATAGATTTCCTATGGGGAATCTCATAAAGAGAATCATCATGGTGGTCTTAAAAATAGAACTATTACAAATGATGAACAAACCCTACATGACATATAAAAGGTATGGAATGTTATAAAACATTATTAATGTTAAACATAAGAATAATGATTAAATTGAGTTTGATGATTCTTATGATAAGCATTATATTTTTTATTATATGGAAGATATATTAAGTATTGTGATAGTGAATCCTAATTAATTATTTAATAGTTATATATAATTATTCATGTATTTATTTATTTGAATTCAATTATTATGTTATAACAATCCTCAAATTTTTAAGGATTATTCAATTTATTTTTTTTCATTAAGGATATTCTATAATTACTAGAATTGTATTGATAAACATTAATAAAAACTTAATTACAAGGTAATGTTTTATGGATAATATATAATTAAGGGAATGAAAACCTTAATTCATTCCTTATGTTTAGATGATGGTGTTAAGTTTACAGAAATAGAAAATTGATGTGGATAATGAAATTTGGACAATAGAGATGTCCTTGGGAATGATTAAGGAATCAAGACAAAGTGTTTTATTTTATCAATTATGGAGTATATAAAACATTATTGTTTGTGTAATATATCTAATAATTTGTGTTTTATTAAAGGAATAATGAAGCAAGGTTTTTCTGTAATGTTTATTAGTAATTCAGGTTGATACAATGTTTCCAGATAATACATGATGAATGAATTCACATGTTTGGTATTTGCAAATTAATATTTACATTATGATATTGAGGGGATTATTGTTTTGTTGATTTTTGTAGGTTTATTTGACTTATTTTAATGTTTTATAATTTTGGATGGGAATTAAGGTTAACCATTTATGGAATGGTTTATGTTGAATGTCAGATTTGGTTTTATAGATTAATGTATTATTTCCCCATATGATGATTTATCTATGGTTTATATCTTGTGCTAAACATTTTTGGTTTGTTTAAAAATAGATTACTTAATAATTACATATCATTATACAATGGTTATTATTATCCATTAGGGCTTCATAAATAAAAAAAAATCACATCATATAGTAATAGATATATAGGAAATTGATTTAGGAACAACCAAAGGATGATTTTAGTCTTATAAAATAGAATTAAATAATGTAACTATACATTCTCATGTAAAATTTTCATCATTATAGAATAAAATTTAAATAAAATATTATACAATTACATTCATTTTTGATGAATTACTGGTATTTTCACCAAAAAATGATTTATATATTTGGGGATATTTAGATTCTCCTGAATGGGTTCTCTATCAAACTTTTTTGTATTTTGGAATTAGATTTCTCTTCCATGTCCATTGTTTCACTTTCATCCAATTCTCACCTATATGGGAAACTAGTTCTTTTTTATACCAGGTGACCACCTAATATCAATTTATCTATATTAAAGAGGATGTATTATTATCCATTTTTATGATATGGGTTTCCTACAGTGTTGTTTTGAATCTTTGAACACTTTATTTCTGATAACATGTTTTAATTATGATGGAAGAATTTATTTAAGGTGGTAAACCAAGTATTATTAAAACCCAACATTCGAATAAAATATAATTATTTAATATGATAGTTATCCCAAATACATTTAACTAGTTGGTAGGAACATGATTAACTAAAATATAAAAATATATGGTTTACACATTTATATAAAATATTTTTTTTATAAAATAATTTGGGATGAACATAAAAACTATTTCAAAATAAAGTCAATAAATTTTTAGAAAAACAATATCTATAAAAAATCATTTTACATTAGTAAATTAAAATAAATATTTAATTTTTTATTTAAATTTAATTATTATATATTTAATAAAATTTTAATAATTATACTTATTTATTTTTAATGCATGAGATAAAAATAAATCCAACTCATGATTAAACACAATATTTTTCTACAAATCGATTATTTATATTATTATTACATATTTTAAAATTATTATTTTCGCATTTTTGAATTTTTTGAAAAAAGTTTTATATTTTAAATCATCATTTTTAAACATTCATTGAGTAAATTTTTGATAATTTTATGAAAGGAAAAAAGTTTCTGTGAATTTAGAAAAATACTGGTTTTTAATGAAAATTGCATTTTTTTAATAACTTTTTTGTGGTTACATTTTATTTAAATAATTTTGAAAGTATAATTATCCAAATATTATATTTATTATTCCAATTTTTGTCATTTGAGTCAATTTATTAGTGAATTTTGATATAGAAGATCTAATCTTTTGACCATTTTCACCCGGGAAAACTGATTTCACATCATATATATGTGGTTAATATTATTATTAATATTCCCACATAAATGAAATAAATGTTAAAAAATGGATTAATTTTTTTTTTAATAATTATAATTTGTGTTAAATAATATGGTAAAATTAATTTTTTTGTCCAATAATAGTAAAAAAGTAAAAAGTGATTATCATGGTTAAGGTTAAAAATAGTTTTTTGAGGGGTGAAATAAAAATATAAAGTGTAAAATAAACTAAAAACATGTAAAAATACAATATATATACCTTTTGAACTATAATTCTATATAATTTTCAATTTTATAACTTTTTTTATATGAAAAACATTGGAACACTTCATTTTTATAAAAAAATCCATTTGTTTTTTCTCACCCACTTATAAAAGGAAACCTACTATCATATCCTATTCAAAATCCCAAAAGAATTTTTTTGAAAATACTTTAAAAATATCATCTTTAAATACCACTACACATATTAGATTCCTTGATGGGGTCCGAAATCCAATCTAGGGAGGATTTAGGTTGAACATATTGTGGTTTCCAAAAGAAGAGTTAAATTTTTAATCAATGTGTTTTACTATTAATCATTATAATTAAACATTAAAATATTTATCAATTATGATGATATAATAAAAACAGTGTCTATACTATACTAACATGTCATTATGTTAATGGAAAAAATTATATCCATACCCTATTCTAAAAAATTGGAAATAAAACTATTGATCATGTGTTCGGCGGAATACTGCCACATAAACCGCTTTTATTCATTTTTGATAACTACTCTCATGGAAATATATAATGATATATTTAAATATTTTTATGTTAATTTTATGATATTATTATAACTATATAATTATAATAATTATTTTACCCTCATACTACCCAATGCTTGGGAATGTTGTAACTTCACTTGTGAGTGTGGTGGACTACCGCCTCACAAAAATATGTGATCTATTTTTCATTTATCTATTTCAAGGATGGTAATAAGGATATATTAAATTATAAAATATGATATTTTTAACATATTTATAAATATTTCATTATTATATCATATACATACCCTCTTACTTTACATTTCGTTTGAGATATGATATCATGGTTTGTGTGTATAATGGACTACTTCCCCACGATGTAATGTGATTCATTTTTTCTTTAATGGATTGAATATATTGTAATTAATGATTTTTTATTCAATATATGTTATATATATGATATAATAATTATTATTTAATTGTTATATTTTAGTTACCTAAATTTCATTTCTTTTAATAATTAAATGGAAATAATGTTTATGCATATGTACGACTAGCCGTCTCCATAAACAGTGTATTTCATTTTTTATCTATAAGGGTTATGGATTAAAATAAAAAAATAATTAAAGAATACAAATGATATTAATATCATGTTTGAAATTATATATATGATTTAAATATGATCAAAGTAAGACGCCCAAAAATAAAAAATACATAATGTACATAAAAAATATAGGAGTTATTTCATGAAAAGTTATTATAACATGGAATTATTACTAAACAGGTAATATAGTTAATCATTAAATAAATTATAGTATGATAAAAATATTTATCATTTTTTATATATTTATAATAAACATATATTTATTATATACTATGTTCAATCATTTATCCTGGAAGTTGAGACTTGACATAATTCATTTTCTTCTCACTTATATTTATTGTGCCACACATGCCATTTTGAACACATGTTTCTATTATGTAAGGTATATACATCAAAGGAATTTTTATTATATTTATTCTATTTATAATAAATTGGATTGAAATTTCTATTTTATGATTTCTCATTCATGTGGTTTACTATCAAAACGTTACCAAATAGGTGAGGAATGTTTGTGTCAATTTTTATTATTTGGTAAAATTGTTATGGTTTTAATCTACATTATTTTACATGGTGTATATGCATCCCAATTGACATGTAATATCCAGAAATAATTTATTATCATGATAATTTTAGATTCATTTAATTGTATTCCTTCATTATTCTTATTATTCAATGTCATCTAAGTAGTAAGGGATTTATGATACAATATCATCATTTATCTAGATTTTTATGATTGTGGTTATGATTATGAAATAAAATTATAAAAATTTAAAAAAATTATGAAATTTTTTCTCCCATTTTTATTTTATGGAATAAATATTTAACACTCTGTAGTTACTTATGCTTACAAAATATTTTTTAAATAAAACTGGTGTTATTTCTCTATTCGATCAAAAAACCATTTTGCCTTCCAAATCGATGAATAATAAAAATGTTTTAAAATCTTTTTCAATTTTCCTATGAGTTTTATTAAAGTAAATTATCCATTTTAATTGTTTTTTAAAAATGGTATATTTTTATCATCTTTTAAACAAGGCTTCACTGGATTTTATCAAAAATATAAATAATGTATTGTATTAAGAGGTACAATATTTACATCCATCACGAACACTCTATATTCTATAGCTTTCATTATGTGATTAAATTTTTATTTTCAAATAAATTAATTTACAAGATTTTTTATTTAAGTTTATTTCATAAAAAGTTGTTTCTGATTAATTGATATTTTCATAAAGAAATGTTCCTAGTTTGTTTTTAAAATCAATTTCAGTCTAAGATGAATTCCATTGATATTAACTACAATTTACTGGGAATATGATCCAATGTTACTATTTATAGTATTTTTCTATATTGACATTCTTTGTAATGAATAAATTACTATAAAACAAGTTTATTTTCCCTGAGTTAAGTATGATGACATGTTTAGGAAACCCATTTCATTTTATGTTTTCTGATATGATTAATGATTCATGATCTAGTGGCACACAAATGAATGGATTATTTTAGATGTGGGACCTATATCTCATTATAATACATTTGGTAATTATTTATTTTTGATTAGAACATAATATATATGGTAGGATATCTATTTCCTGAAAATAGTGTACATATGTGGTTATCCCATGCCTGAAGTGGGTACATAAGTGGTTAGCCCAAGCATTAACCTATTATAAATTTCTTAGAGTGTATCCTTGAAAAATGATTTTTATGACTATATGTACACCAAAATTCATTGTATTGTGGAAATAGTATACTATTTTATGTCATTTTATTCAATTCCATTAGGATTCATTTATAATGTCCCCAGAATAAAAAAGATGGATATAAAATAGTTTTCATATAATAAAAGAACACATGCCCAAACACCATATTAGGTTAATGTCTATGGAAAATAGGAAACATAAAATTTTTATTAAAAAACATATATATCACATCCACCTTATTCCATCACAACTAATACACTTTTTGACCCATATTACTTAATACAATTCTTCATAACCTAGGGAAAATATATATATAAAATAGTGAGCTAAAATGTTCATTAATGGAAAAAAGCAATATGAATCCTTATATTAACATACAAATAAAATATTATGACCATAAAATTAATAAATTATACCCTGGAAATAAAATATCATAATCTTGAGTCATGAAGATTCATAATACATAAATGATATAAGAATCACTTGGGCATCAAACATGGAATTGTGAAAAACATATAAAAATAGGAAATCATTTCCATATTTGTCGATCATATTTCCCCAGACCATAATAGTAGACAATTCTTTTTAATATACCAAGTTCACTCCTCATTCTAGGATTCTATTGTTGAACTGGATTTACTTCTTATTCTATCCATATTAAACTGAATTGAGTTTACATTCGCTTCAGGTATTATCTATCTCATGAGATATAAATAAATTCTTAATGCATTAGAGGGAGAAATAGTTCCCCCCCCCCACACACATAATGAAAACAATACATAAATTTGAAATAATAACACAAACCATTCATTATAAGAGAACCCAGAAAAATTAAATGGGTTTAATAAACATCATTTTGTTATAACATAACCTATTAAAAAATAGGCTTTATAAATACCATTAAATCATAAACATAATCCAACCATTATAATAATAGGGATAATATACATGGAAAAAATCCATAGTAAATCATAAATAAAATTATTTAATTTAATATTATATGGAAAATAATTTGTATAGATAAATTGATAATTTTGTTTTTGTGAAATATCATATCTGCTTTAAAAATGTATTCTTTAATACAAGTGTCACGTATTTGTCGGAGCTAGTAACTCAAGTGGTGGCCTGAAATGGGCTCCCAATAAAAAAAATATATTAATTATTATTTTGAAATAAAATAACCTTAATAAAAAAATTGACCAATTAATAAAAATAGTATATTGATATAAGATATGAGCTTTCAAAATGTTTTTCAATGACTGATTATGCCTGAGTTAAAAATAACATTCAGAATCACCTTAGCTATTGAAATAAATTAACATAGACAATGAAATATAAACACCAGTTAACATTAATTATTAATGTAATCTTTTTATAGATAAAAAATAATATATAATAGGATAATAAAACAAAACACAATAACACAACGAAATAAACAAGATGTTCAATATCAAGATTAATCTTAATCTCATCCACTTCGAAATCAACTTATTCCAAGAAGATTATGTAAATAAAAAACAATTTCACCACTGAGATTAGTTAATAAAAAACAATTAGTTTTTTATTCTAAATATTCAGTACAGAGTTATATCTAGGAAGTAAAGATAGTATAAACCACAATAGGACCCCTTCTACAAACATTCTGGGAAAACAAATAAAAATGAAGGATATAATAACATGTATTCTCCAATTAGGTGTAAAATAAAGTTATTATTTCATAGAAAAATAAAATAATAGTAAAAAAATAATAAACAAAAAATTATGTAACAATTTTAGTAATGAACAGTCTGGTATGGTTAGAATGTTTGAAGTCCTTATATTTTTGTTGCTGAGATCTTGGAGCATCATTCTAAAAAATTCTTGTAAAACAATGGATCGTAGGAATATTTAGGAATGTTCTAGTTCATATATCTCATTATCTCGATATGAATATATAATTTATTTTTTTATTCCTTTTTGTTCATCTTTATGGTTGATGAAACAGTGAGAATGTAAAAATTCTCAGTTTTAATTATATAATTTTTTGATTTTTTTTAGTCATAAATTGATATATGTGTCACACTTATCAAATATATATATATATATATATCCTTAATAAACATATATTTGTATCACTTGGATGATATCCGAAATCCTTGGATAGGATTTGACTATTTAATGAAGACTTGGACAAATTTCCTTTAAAAAGAAATAATTGTTGATCCATTCATGCCAAATTACTCTAATAGAAAAGTTAATAAGAATTTTATCGTGAATCAACATTTTTTAGTCACTAAAATTGAAGATACATTAGGTTGATGATGATAGTGACTCAAAATCTGATGGTGACTCAAATTATAATGGTAACATGCTAGATGATAGCTTGTACTAGTGGTATCTCCTATAGCATTAACAAGCCTAGTAGTGAAAAGTATGATGGTAAATCACCTCAGCTGTAGCTCCAATCTAATGATAACATTCCCTGACATGGTCTCCTGGATAATGGTGAATCTCAATAAAAATTAATAGAATTGTCATTAAAACATTCATATCATATTAAATAATATCATACTATAGGTCGATCATTTATACTAAATTAATCATGATTTGTGATCATCTAAATAAGAGGTATTCAAACACACTCCATAGAAAAGAGTTAAAACACTGTGAAAGATTAAAATAAAATACATTCACTAAAAATAACCATATAATCATGTAATATAAGATTAAAGAAAATAAGGCATCATTAAATAATTTAAATCTATTCATTTATTTAAATGAAAAAATTCATGACATAATTTTTCAAGAAAAGTCACAAAGTACATCATTTGGAAAATGACAAAATGATTCTTTTCAAGAAACATAGAATAAAGTAAAAAATGAGTAAAATTAACTTTAAATATCATTAGGATCATATTAAAAAATTAAAACGTTTTTAGAAAAAATAAAAGGATTATAAATATTTACCATGAAATACTTAAAACGAATCAATCTTATTTATTGAAGAGATTGAGAAATAGATACTCATCAATTCATAATCAGTTGAATCATATGCCACATTAATGAAGGAAAATTATAATTATACAAAAATATCATAATCTTCTAGATATTAACTATAATGTACATTTATGAGTAGTATATACACACATATAACAAACAAGTAGTGTATAAGTCTTGTGTCTCAAAGAAAAATGGTGAGGCGAAAATAAACCCATAACTTAGGTATGAGTTCTACATATGTATAAAAAAATCCTATACAATGGACTAAATAACATTATTTACATATTAAGGAACAATATTTATATTCATTATATCATATATAATAAAATTATTACCTATTTTGAATATTTCATTATTACTCTTATTTTGGGTGTTAATTTATAAACTTTTTTGTGCATGTGGTGTCATATAAGTCCCAGTTATTCCCAAAAGGATACTATTATGCCATTTAAAAAATTATATTACTGTAATAAATATCATATATATTCATTATATGAATCTATATTATCTTTATTGAGTGTATAATAAGGAAAATTAATAGCATAATGTCTCGGAGACAGTAGACCATAGTACGCACAAGCGATGGTATCCTTCCATTAATAGTAAAAAGGCAAGGAAGTGGGTGACATATATTTTGATCAAGAACAAATATCAAGATAATAATTAGATATATATACTATTTATATCATTACAACCATCTAAATAAAGTGCTGATTAATTCTAGATTACTCTATGATTTGGAGATGGTTGGTCATGCATACACACATATGGTAATTTTATTTTTCATAGGATGCATAAAAGGTGGAATATAGTTTTACAAAAAAAATAACATCACAAAATATAATTGATACTTTATTTATTACACTATAATAAAAACAAAATATGAAGGATATGTAAACAAAGAAATTATCTTGAGAGATTTAGTAAATGAGATTACCTCTTCTTCAGTGAGCTCCCTCTAGATATCCTACCAGGGATAATATAGTTGTTTTTTATAAGACCAAAACCTATAGAATGTGGATAGGGATTTTTTATAATGGAAACGGTATGAGGATGAATGTTATATATGTTTCAAATAAATGTGAATAAGTTAAGGAGGATGTTCTATTTTGTAATTGTATTGAGGGGAACTATTGGAATTTCCCAAAATATTAATATATAATAAATTAAATTTAATTATAAATACAACAAAAATGTCATATATTATAAAATAATAGGTAATAAGGTTGAAATATTTTCTACCAATAAAATTTATACATATTTTGGAATTAATTTAAAACTTATCATTTTAAATAACCCTTATCTATCATTTTTTAATGTTATCTAAAATAATAACTTTATTAATATTAATATAGTGTAATTATTATTTATTAGAAGTCAATTAGACCATAAATTAACAATTTAGAACATTTTAGAACTTATAATATTTTTTATATATTTTTTAAATTTTATATTATTTTCAAATTATATAATAAAAAATCTATTTAATAAAATATCATTTTTTTTAATTTTGAAACAATTCATTTCATGGATTTTTCAAAATATCAATTGAAAAAGTGAACTCCAAAGAAAATATTTTATAATATCCCCAAGATTTAAAGGTATCCAAAAAATCATTTTCACTAATTAAATAACTCAAATGATATTTAGTTTAAAATATATAACATCATTAATATAATTAATTTATTAATGAATTAATTAATATAAAATTATTGTTAAATTCGTAAAGATAATTATTTTTTCCCAAAAAATAATAAAGTAATTTCCATGAAAAATAAAATATATATACTTTTATATCACTATTTATTTTTGAAAAAAAATTTCACAACCCATCCTCGGGGCCTAGGTCGTGACTAACCCAAGCCCGTCTTCCATAGAATAGGGGCTGGCAACTAGAACCAAAGGGGAATCCCCAAAAAAATGGAAGACATTGCATTTAAACCTCTAACACTAACAGTCCGAACACAAGCAGTAGAAGCACAACTACTAAAATAGAAAAGGAAGTTGTGCTGGATGTAAGTGGGCTAGTATACAAACCCAACTGAACAATAAGTACAAGTAAGAGTAAAAAGGGAAAACAGCTCCTAAATCATCCACCAGGGAATCCTACCTGAAGGGTAGGTACATATCTCGAACATCTCATCCCTGAGGTACGTCCCATCTTGTCTAGCTCCGAGCAGTCCTCCGTCTGTCACCCTCATCCTCGATCACTGCTGACTGTCATCTCCACAGAACACAACAAGGTGCAGGAGAATCCCTTGCATGAGTGAGTTTGAAAATACTCAGTACGAGACCCCAAGACCTTCAAGGTCTCCCAGAATCCACTAAGGATAAACCAAAGAAGAATGATACAATCATGAAGTATCAACCAACCCTATATAGGTATATTCCCATACATATATCTAAGTTATCAATCAGAGTCCTGCTCCAACTCTAAAGACCAAGAACAACCTAGTACAAAAAGAAATTAAAGTCAATCACTTCGATGATTACGATTGAAAGACAAGACTCATCTCACATAGGTAAACAACTCATGAATAGGGATAGAGATGATTAGGTGTATCCTCTGAAACATCTCCTTTGTCAAACCCACGTAGGATCCTGGAACAATATCAGCGATGTCGAACCCACAAACAATCCCAATACAGAAGTCATCACTGTCGAACCCATGAAGGATCCCTGTGCCGAATTCACCATTTTTGAACCCATGAAGGATCCCAGTATAGAAGTCATCACTGTCGAACCCACAGAGGACCTTGGTACAATACCGTCGTTGTCGAACCCACAGAGGATCGTATCATCTCAGACAAAGCCAGCCATAGGGTTTCCGCACACAGCTCGCTCAATTCTGGGAGGGTCCACTCCCCGAGCCATGTTTTGATACATCAACTACCATGAAGTCACGAGTTTATGTATCTTGTAGTTCCGTCTCATCATAAGGAACCCATGCGACAGATGGCATGTCAATCAGACGCCCGGTCTGTGAGTTATTGGTGTTTCTATTCCAGGGGACCGGTTGGTTTTTAGGATCAAACCAACCCAACTATATCCCAACTACGTCCAGAACTCAATTAGAGTATTCCAAAAGAATCATTTCTCTCCAAGAAGTCCATCGCAATAGACGGTTCGTCGATCAGACACACTTAGTTGAATATGTGGGCTAAAAGGTGTAAATAGCCATAGAGGGACCGGGTCCAGTCAAACCCAGTCAGCCTCACCCGACACGACCCAGTCGGAATAGTGGTCTGACATGGTCCGCGGGTCTGACCCGCTCCAAGGGTGTGGCTTGACCCGAGTGGTCGGCCAGGCCCGAGTGGGCAGCCGGAACCAAAGAAGCGGACCTGCCGAAAGGGGTGGCCTAACCCGAAGGTGCGGCCCGAACCGAAGGCGAGACCCAGCCTGAGGGAGGCCCGGACCATGGCAGCCCAGCCGAGGGGCGGCCCGACCGTGGCATCTTGACCGGCCATGCGTGGGAGGGAGGCGTCGTGCCTCCCCCCTACTTTGGGTTTTCGAAATGAACCGGTGCATCTCACCGGTTAAGGGGCCACGGGACCCGGCTTGTCTCGCCTGTCCGGCTCCACGGCGGCGGGCCCAGCTGACCGCCACTGCACATCCACCATGGCATGATGACGCCACATTCCAACTACTCTCCGCATGGTGCGACAGCGAAGCGCCACCACCGCCACGGCTTGAATTGGCCACGGCCTTTAGCTCCACTGCGTTGCCCGACGACGATGCGCCTCTTCATCTTCCATGGCCCTCCTAGCCGCGGTTACTCTCCGACATGGTGTGACGGCACCGCCATGGCCCTCCTGGCCGTGGCTCGGTTTCTCTGAGCCGTATGGTGATGTCGTGCCCTTGCGGAAACCCGGCAGCCTTGCGTCGCCGACTCCTTTTTGTGGTCCACCTCAATCATCATCAAACAAAAACAAACAAATGGGAGGGTCGGACTGTGTTTGTGCAGTCTGAAACATCCTTATAACAATAATATAATTTGGTTTCCAAACCATAAGTTCAACGACGAAGAACAGAAATAAAAAACAACACGAATCCCCTACCTTGTATTTGTCGTTGAACGTTGACGAGTCACGGGAAAAGGAGGCATCAATTCGTTGACGTTAAAAAGCATCTGAGGATGAAGAGTCATCGGCGTTATTTGCGGGTGACTCCTTCCCTTTTGGAATGGTTGAACATTGAAGGAGAATTTCGTCATTCGTCGGTTGCTCTTCATTGGAAGGATGAAGCTCTTCCAAGAGTTCTCCGAAGCTCCACCAAAAAGAATCACGAACCAAAATAAAATAAAATATAACAACTTATTATAAGAATGGCATAATGAATTCAAAAATATTCAAATTCATCAATTTACATCCCTTAATTAAAATGTGGTGTTTTCTCATTATGTTGGAGGGAGAAGTTGAAGAGGCTCCACAAATTTATGGGGGAAGTTGAATGTTTCATCCTCCTTATTTGGGGGTTCAAGGGGTTAAAGGGGATTTAAGGAAGTTTAAGAGCTCAGGTTGACCCCACCTATTAACATCCCCCAAAGGGAGGTTAGGGTGTGGTGGGCCCCACCTCTAACCTCCACTTTGAGGTTTCAACCACCCAAAAAATAAAGATATGCCACTCATATTTTTATTTAATTTTATTTACAAACCCCAAAAATTAACTTCCATCCTCGATAAAACGCAACTGCAGTAAAGGTCTCCTTAAACGAATACTGGTGCTACGAGTTCAATGGTGCCCTTGGATTTTAATTCCAAGCACTAGATCAAAAGATATAAAATCTGGCTCATACATTTACTGAACGTACCTGAAAAAAACATTAGAAATTGATTCTGGGCACATCGGGTCTCAGAATTAGGCGTCGTCAGAAACTGTGGACTCATAAAATTCCCCAGAAATTAAGAAAAAAATTTCCATGAAATTTTGGGGTCTTTACATTCTCCCCACCTTGGGGATTTACTTCCCCATAAGCTACAACTCGCACTAAGGAAACAAAAGAGGGTACTGAGAATGCATCTGAGCCTCCCGCTCCCATGTACTCTCCTGGAGGTTCTGGTGCTGCCAGCGAACACACACCAGAGGTATGATCCATCCACACAGGAACCGATCCTATCTATCCTCAATATCCACTAGAGCCTCCGTGAATTTTGCTTCATCATCGATGTCTAGATCCTCGTGGTCAATGATGTGGGACGGGTCGTGAACATATCTCCTCCGTTGAGATACATGGAAGACATCATGCACCTCGTGCAACTGTGGTGGAAGAACCAAGCGGTAAGCCACCTCACCTACATTGTTGATAACCTGGAAAGGTCCGATGAATCATTGAGAAAACTTTTCACCTCATCCAAATCACTGTAGACCTCGTCGAGGTGAGACCCGTATAAAGACGTGGTCGCCATCCTCGAACTCCAGTGGTCTTCGTCTCCTATCAGCATAAGACTTCTGCCTGCTCTATGCATTCTTCTTCTACTCCTGGATGATCTGCACCTTCTCCGTCGTATCCTGCACCATCTCTAGTCCCATAATTGCTGACTCCCTAGGGTTAGTCTATCACAGAGGTGATCTGAAAGGTCTGACATACAGTTCCTCGTAAGGTGCCATCCCGATGGTTGAGTGATAACTATTGTTATACAGAAACCCTACCATGGGTAAGTAATCCTCCCATATGTGACCAAAGTTGAGAATGCATTCATGGAGCATGTCCTCGAGAGTCTGAATGGACCTCTCTGTATGACCATCCATCTGAGGATGGATGGATGTGCTCAAGAGAAGTTGTTTCCCATAAGCCTCCTGCAACCCCTTCGATAGTCGGGAAGTGAAACAAGAATATTTATTGGAGATGATCTTTGATGGCACACCCTGAAGCTGTATGATCTCCTCTATGTAGAGGTGTCCCATGATCTCTCTTGAACCCTGCTATCTGATTAGTAGGCAGTGGTCCGACTTGGTGAGTTGGTCTACGATCACCATGATAGAGTCGTGTCCCCTGGATGTATGTGGATGTCCCTTCATGAAATGTATGTATATCCCATACCACTTCCACTCTGGGACCTCTAAGGGATGAACCAAACCTACTGGATCCTGGTGCTCTGCCTTCAATTGCTGACAAGTGAGTCATTGTGAGACAAACCCTTCTACTGCCTTCTTCTTACCTGGCCACCAGTGCTATCTTCAGAGGTCCTGATACATCTTTGAAACTCCTGGATGTACCTCTAAAGGAGATGTGTGAAACTCCCACAACACTTCCTCCTGATGTAAAACTGTTACCATGGTACTTCCTCTAAAGAGTATGGCGTGCTCCCCACCTTTAGAAAATCCATTAGGTGCCTACCATGTGGATATCTGAGCACATCGTGTCTCACAATCAATGTCCCCACAATGAGCCTCCACAACTCACTGAAGAAGTGGAGGAGTGAATGTGAGAGACCCCAGAAAGACTGCTCCATCTCTATCCACAAAGGATATCTACAATGAGGACAACTGCTCTGTCGCCTCTCCTAGCAACTGAATGCCTGATCTCCTACAGAGAGCATCTACATCAACATTCTCATTCCCAGTTGTATATACTACCTTGATGTCAATGTCCTGGAGGAACTCAAGACAACACAATTGTCTCAGGTTCAGGTCCTTCTGGGAGAATATATACATGAGATCTGGTGATTAGAGTAGACTAAAAAATGTTCTCCCATAAGATAGTGCCACCACATCTTCAAGTTGAATACCACTACTGCTAACTCCAAGTCATGTGTAGCATAGTTCTTCCCATGATTTCTCAACTGCGAAGAACCATAAGTGATCACTGCTCTCTCCTGCATCAAGACACACCCATGTTTGATCCCTGATGCATCGCAATAGACTTCGTACCCAACACCCTCCTCTAGTAGCCTAATGATGGGTGCACTTGTCATCCTCTTCCTCATCTCTTGAAAGATCTACTGGCATCTCTCTAACCACTTGAAGGATTTCCCCTTCATTGTCAAGGTTTATAGTGGTGATTCAAATCTGGAGAAGTCTTGAATGATATTTGGGTAGTATCCATCCAATGTAGACATCTCTCTCCCCTTTGGGCGGTGATCTTGGAAACATATTTTGAAAATATGTCACTTTGTACTGCCACTCCTATTTGGAACTGAAAACTCAATGTTACTACTTCTATGAGGGTAAGGCTGGCCGATTCAAGATTGATTGGCTGCACCCTCCTATGCATGAGTATAACATGTGCTGCCTGGGTTTCATTTTTTGCCGACTAAGGAAAACCTCATCCCATCATTATAGATAAACCACAACATTTTTTTCCTAATACAACCAATCTGTGTATGAACTGTGGTTTCCCAGTCCATAACCAAACTAACGTCGTAAGGCCTCGACGCTACCACCAAAAAGTTCCAACTTAAACTCTATCACCAAGGATCAGATCACAATGTTAGCGTATGTGTGATTATCGAGTCTCCTCTCAAAGGTATCTCTATACATGAGGGTCAAGTCAATGGCTTAACCAGAAACTCTAGGCCTAGGACAAGATTCTTGGAAGGAAGGAATGATTTGTATATTTTTCTATTGATACAGAAGCTATTAGTAGACACATATCGAACCTCGAATCATTTCTAGAGCCCTTGGGTCACACTCCTTGACCGCATGTAGCTACTCTCTTCCCCTGCCCTCCAGCTCCCTGAGCCTAAAGGGGACTAAAAGGTGGGTGGTTGTAACATGTCGAAATGTTAATCACCTCATACTGCTCTCCGAGATCTTCTTCCAAATTTTATACCCAGTAGATTTATCTATCCTTAACACTTACTCATCTCGAAACATTTTACACGCTCAAGTATCTGAGACTTGTGTCAGTTTCATGCTTTCCAACAGTTAACATTCACTGGATGTATCCACTCAACGAATGAACATTCAACCACAAGGGTACTCTCTATCACCATAACATTAGTAGGAACGCATATAAGAAAATTTGATGGCTCAAATATCCTTAACCACACCTCGCTCAAAGGGCTAAGCTCTAAAGCATTGATCATATCCTATTCATCACGTACCAGGAATGATCTGTATGCCTTGATGAATACTGAGCTACCGACATGTCGTCCTGTCGAAGCTATATAAGCTCTAGAAAACTATCAGCCACCTCCTCAAGCTAGTACTTAGCCACATGTTGTTCGGGCTTGCCTCATAAAATGAGGGATATCTGGTGCTGAAACACATGTAAGGCACTAAGACTACATGTGTCCTTTACCGGTACCGCTGGTAGTGTCTTCTGACCAACAACAGTGATATAGTTGGCACACTGCCCGAAGGTACCATCTTAGAAAATGTTCCAAGTACCGAATCCTCATCACTATGAGGACAATCCTCATGGTCACTCACTGAAATAAATTAGTAGTTAAGATCAACATCTACTCTATCAGTGTATCACCTAGGCAGAAAACTCCAGTAATCGCCTCCATCCAGTCCTCTACTGTATGTGAATCTATCTTGCCTTGAAACCTCGGAGGCCTCTGCCACTGTAACTCATGCAACACACTCAGTTGGTGTGCACCATACTCTAATGCGGATAGTGGCATCTTCTACTCAACAGGTGGTGGTGGTGCTAGTACACCACCTGAAGGTTCCAACATTGTAAGAGGGCCCTAAACTGGGGCCTCGTCACTAGATGTGCAGTTATCCTGTACTCTCTCGTTAACCCTACATGGCTGTCTACACAGCAGAATCCTGATAAGGAACAGATGCACCATAGTCAATAAGTTATACCTGGTGAGCTGACTCAATGATTTCAGAAATAAGAATCTTGAAAACACACTCGTAATCAGTGTTTTCATGCACTGAGTTAGAAATCAGAAGTTAGGGTCCTAGTGTATGGATACATCGGCCGCCACACCAACACTGGACTCCCTGGACTGAATACCACAGTCAATACTCTTAACACTATTGCTTCACAGTAAGAAAGATCATAGTCCTAAGTTCTGTGGTAGAACCGAATCCTTTGATACCAATTTGTCACGACCCATCCTCGGGGACCGTGTCGTGACTTCCCTAAGCCTGCCATCCATAGGCTATGGGATGGAGACTAGCACCAAAGGAAAATCCCTGATAAAAGGGAAGGCATTTCTTTTAAAAATGTAACACTCATAGTCTGAACACAAGTAGTAGAAGCAACAAGTACTAAAATAGAAAAGAAAGGGTTGCTGGAAGTAAGTGGGCCAGTATAAAAACCCAACTGAAAAACAAATACAAGTACAAGTAAAATGGGAAAACATCTCCTGGATCATCCACTGGGGAATCCTACCTGAAGGGTGGGTACAGATCTCGAACAACTCATCACTGAGGTACATCCCGTCTAGTCCAGCTCCGAGTAGCCTCCCGTCCATTGCCCTAGCCTCGATCACTGTTGAACATCGTCTGCACGGAACACCACCAGGTGCCGGCATAGCCCATGAAGGGGTTAGTATAACAATACTCAATAGGGGACCCCGAGACCCATGATGTTCTCTCAAAATCCACTAAGGATAAACCAAAGGAGAAAGATAAAATCATGAAGTATCAACCAACCATACTTAGGTATATACCCATACATAAACCAAAGTTACCAGTCATAGTCCGGTTCCAACTCTCGATCCCAAGAAAAACCCAGTCCCCAAAGGAAGTAACATCAATCACCTCAATGATAATTATGGAAAGACAAGACTCATCTCACAAAGGTAAACAACTCTTGAAGACGGATAGAGATGATTAGGTGTAGCCTCTGAATCAGGTCCTCTGTCGAACCAATGAAGGATCCTGAAACAATATCAGCTCTGTCAAACCAATAGAGGATCCTGGAATAGAATTCATCACTATCGAACCCATGGAGGATCCCGGAATAGAAGTCACCAAGTTTGAACCCACAAAGGATCTGGTCATCACAGTCGTAGCCAGCCATAGGATTCCGACACATAGCTCGCTCGATTTTGGGAGGGTCTACTCCTCAATAAAAGTTTCTATACATCAAATACCATTAAGTATAAATTTGATGTATCTCATAGTTCCATCTCATCATAAGGAACCCAACACGACATACAACACGTCAATCAGACGCTCGGTCTGTGAGTTATTGGTGTTTCCGGTATAGGGGCCCATTTAGTTTTTAGGCTCAAACCAACCCTTAAATTCCCCAACTATGTCCAAACCTCATGTGTAGTATGCCAAAAGAATCATCTTGCTCCAAGAATTCCATCGCCGTAGACAGTTTGTCGATGGGAAAACTGTAGCCCAAGATGTGGGATAAAAGGTGTAAATGGCCATAGCGGGATCGAGTCTGGTCCGACCTAGGAGGACCGACCCGGCCTGACCCACTATGAACTGGGGTCTGACATGGTCCGCGGGGCCGACCCGATCCAAGGGTGCAGCCCGACCCGAGTGGTCGGCCCAGCCTGAGTGGGCAGCCCAAACCAAGGAAGCAGCCTGGCCCAAAGGCGCGACCTGACCCGAAGGTGTGACCCGACCTAAGGGAGGCCCGGCCCGTGGCGGCCCGTCAGAAGGGCGGCCTAGACCGTGGCGGCGTGGCCCATGGCCATTCGGCCAAGGCATGGCCCAGCCCATGGTGGCCCGACCCATGGTAGCCTGGCCCGTGGCAGCCCGACTATCCACACATGGGAGGGAGGCATCGTTCCCCCCCTCGTTTTGCCGAAAGGAACCGGTTCATCCGGCCAGTTCAGGGGTCGCTGGACCTGGCTGGTCCCGCTTGTCCGCCTCCATGGCGGTCGGCTTGCCTGGCCGCCACTACACCTCTACCGTGGCGCGACGGTGCCCTGGTCCTACTACTTTCCGTGCGGTGTGACGAAGCCGCGCTACCACCGCCACAACCCGACGTGGCCGCGGCCTTCGGCTCCACCGTGCGGCTCGGTGACACCCCGCCTCTTCATCCTCGGCGGCCCTCCTAGCCGCGGTTCCTCTCCGGTGCGGTGCGACGGCACCGCACCCCTCCGGAACCACCACGGCCTGCCTGGCCATGGCTTGGTTTCTCTGCGCGGCATTGTGATGTCGCGCCCTTGCAGTGACCCGGAGGCCTTGCACCACTGACTCCTTTTTACGGTTCACCTCCGTCATAATCAAACAGAAACAAACAAACGGGATGCTCAGACCATGTTTGTGCAGTCTGTACCCTCCTTATTAGGGTAATATCATTTGGTTTCCAAACCATAAGTTCAAAGTTGAAGAACAGAAAAAAACAAAACTAATCCCCTACCTCGTATTTGTCATTGAACGTTGACGAGTAACGGGAAAAGGTGGCATCAATTCATTGATGTCGGAAAGCATCTGAGGATGAAGCGTCATCAAAATTATTCACGAGAAACTCTTTCTCTTTTGTCTTGGTCGAAGATCGAAGGTGAAGTTTTTCATTCTTCGGTGGTTCTTCGTTGGAAGGATGAAGAACTTCCAAGACTTCTCCAAAGCTCCAAAAAAAAGGGTCACCAACCAAAATAAATTAAAATATAACAACTTATTATAAGGATGGAATAATGAATTGAAAAAGATTAAAATTCATTGAGTTACATTCCTTAATTAAAATGTGGTGTTGGCTCATTAATTTCAATGGAGAAGGATAAGTGGCTCTAAAAATTTATGGGGGGAAGTGGAGAGTTTCATCCTCTTTAATTGGGGGTTCAAGGGGTTAAAGGGGATTTAAGGAAGTTTAGGAGCTCAGGTGGACCCCACATATTAACATCCTCCCAAGGGAGGTTAGGGTGTGGTTGGCCCCACCTCTAGCCTCCACTTTGATGTTTTAAGCACCCAACAAATAAAAATATTCCATACACATTTTTATTTAATTTTTTTTAAATCCCCACAAATTGTCTTACAACCTCGATAAAACGAAAGTGCAGTAAAGGTCTCATTAAGCGAATATTGGCACTGCGAGTTCAACAGTGCCCTAAAATTTTAATTCCGAGAACCGGTTCAAAATATATAAAATCTCACTCATACGTTTACTGAACGTACCTGAACAAAATTTCATAAATTGATTCTGGGCACACCAGGTATCGAAATCAGGCATCTTCAGAAACTGCAGACTTGTAAAATATCCAAGAAATTAAGAAAAAAATTACACATAATTTCTGGGGCTTTACAAAAAATTATGGAAAACCATATATTAAAATAGTATATTATTTAAAAACATTTAGCAATATCAATTTGAATTACTTTTAAATAAAATATTATAAGCATACAATTCATATACATTTCGATATATATGGTCATTAATTAGTCCCATAGACAACCATGGTTGAGATATAAACAACCCAAAATATTTATCAATGTTTTCTCGATCATTTTATATTTATTTAATTTCAATAAAAACAATTTTATATATATTTCTTTTTCTTGTACAATCATTAAATCAACATTGTACAAGTCATTATGAAATTATTCAATTCATAAACATTAAAAATAATATACACTAATAAAAAATATTTTAGAATTTAGACAACTATTTATAGTTGAATTTATCATCCATATAAATCTATATTAAAAATTGTTTACTAATTAAAATATGAGAATAAACCCTTTAAATTCTTAAAAAATAAAATATTTTAAATATCATAATATTATTCAAGTGAACTAAAATGTCAAAAGTAAACTTATATCCTGAAAATGAGATTCTTATGTTAAAATTTGAAATCATTGTTTGTTCATATAATTTATTTATCACATGATGACACAAAGGAGATATCAAAAAGCAGAAAAATGATATTTCATGTTTTTCATTAATTTAAATATTATTTTTGTCATTTTTATTCAAAAGAATCCATTAAATGACTTAATTTAGAAGTTTTAGTGTTAAGGGTATAATTTCATTCATCCAATATAATTTTATTATTTTAGGGTAATTTTATAGACCTTATATTATTATATTTAACATATAATTCAAAATTTACCCTTTACTATGGTAAAAATATTTATTATGGTCACTACTCATATTAGACCAAAATAACAGGGACCAACATACCAAATTTGGACCTTCTGAATCCAAATTGTACTCAATTTTTTAAAATTCAAGGAATTGAAGATAAATAATTTAATTTAATATATAGCTAGTAAAATTCTACCAATAACTGTTTTATTTGGAAAAATTTCATTTTCAAATATAAAATCTTTTTATTATAAATTCGTGTATAAAATACTTTTATAACCCATAATTTTATTATTTTTAATTAAAATGAGATAATTAAAATTTAAATATAATTCAGAGCATAATTTTACATTGTAAATACTTTAAAATAAAACATAGTTTTAAATATAAATATATATTTCAGTATTCATCGAATGATAAAACATATAAGAAAAAAACAAAAAAATTAAACCAAAATAAATTTTTATATCCCGCATTGATAAAAGTAGTTTAATTATTATATAAAAACAATAAAAGTGTAATAATTTTATTTTAAATTGGGTTCTCCATTAAAATACATTAAAATTTTCAATTTTGAAATATATACCCTCTAATTGATAGAGTTTGATTTATTCGTATTTTATGGCTATAAAATATATTTGATGAATATAAAAAATGTATAACATAATATATAATGTATATATTTCAATTCTTCCATTAACAAATTGTAATTAATTTATTTTGTTAAGAAAAAATTTCTTTAGAAGAATAAAAATAAAAATATGGCCTTTGTATTCAACTATTGTGTATTTTCATTTATAATTTATTTATAACCATTAAATTCCTCTTATAAACCCTATATTTTCATGATTTAGTTTTTAATATTAATAACTACTTATTTAAATAATAGGTTATTGTATTATATAAATAATAATATAATGATGTTTCTTAGAAACTCAGTATTGTGTATAATGCTAGATAAACATACTTTTATTTATATAATGTAAGCTGAATTTTGTATTCTGTAAATTGAAAATACGGAAATTAATTAATTAAGTAAAATAATAATAAATCAAAATTTTTTGGGTGTTACATTCTACCCCCCCAATGAATTTCCCTTTGAAATTCATCTATGTTATCGAAGGTTTAATACTTGAACGTTTCTTTCATAGAAGCCCATGTCATAAAATGAATTCGAAAGAAAATTATAAAGGAAAAGATGTAAAATAAAATTTTCTGAAAGTAAAAAATAATTTGGTTTCTATGTTAGAGAACATAGGTGAATATTTTGTAATAGAAGAAAAAACAAAGATAATTATAGAGACTGATAAAGATCATTTATCACAAGAAATATGGTGATCCATAGAAAGCTACCAATAAAATACCATAATCTAAATATGCATGATATATTTCATTAATATCAGCTATAATGATCATAATAGGAACACATTATATTTCAATATATTTTTTCTAAATAATAATAATTCTAAAAAAGGGATATACTAACATGATTCCATGACAACTTCACTATTTTTGAGCTTCGATCAATTTATAGTCAATATAATACTACAAGAAATGATGTTGAATTTAGTTGGTCCTGAGATCCGTAAGTATAATGATATGACATTGCATTTGTCGTTATCATAATAAAAATTTATCACAAGTTATCAAATAAGCATAAATCTACCTAATGTGAGAAAATAATTCAATCTCACAAACATTATCTGAATTTTTAATTTAACATTCCATAAAATGGATAACCAAAAAATCCATCTAAAAATTAAAAATCCAAATCTTTAGAAAAAAACTATAGTAAATCAGCGTAAAATTAATCTAAAATACATTATAAGGTAGGAATTCATTTTCACATTTCAATCTTGTGAATACCTTCATGATGTATTCTCATAAATCATGTTGATAACATGATCTACCACACATCGGTACTAAAAACATGCATGTTCCCTTATTACAAAGTTTAGTCTATATATTCCTTAAGTACCAAAAGATTTAAACTTCATCCATGATAGCATAACCCACATGTCCTTAAATCCTGAGTTAGTAACCAAGTTAATCAGTAAAGTCTAATTTACTTATTTATATATGATATATGTGTAAGAAAACATTTTTACATCAATATAAGGAACATATTACATTTTATCTTCCTTTAGTCAAAATTTCACAATTCCATCATTTCACATTTCAAGGCCATCAGAACCATTAAATATAGTCTTATAAATCCTCAGTGAAATACACATAAAAAACAATTGTTGTATATTTCATAATTCATTAATCCAAATACATAAATACATAAATACGTCCTCTTTACTGATAGGCATGAAATAGATACTTTATTAGTTGAGAAGTAATTTATTCTGTCGAGGTAGTGTGTAGGGTAATTACCATGTTCTCCATATATAAGACTTGGATTTCTTTGACAGTTTGTTACACTATGACACTTTCTCTGACATAGATAACATCTTCCACTCAATTTGAGGTATTACTCATGGTTCATCATCCTTTTTTGTCCTGAATGAAGCTAAATATTCATTCCTCTATGTTCCTCAATATTTAATCTTTCATAAAAAATTTATTTCTTTTACTATATGTCTTCATAATACCACCAATATTCACATTTTTAATCATATATATGATGATAGTTGATTCGGTATAATAAGAACATCTTTCTCTCCCATCATTACCTCCATTGAATTTTTCATAGTCACCAAATTTATCCATTAGATTTAATATTATCACAATTACATCTGATTCCATCCATTGACTACTTCTATAAAGCATAGTGTGTTAAAAACTTGTTATAAAGGAAAACTAGATAATGATGGTAGATAGCTTGTAGGATTTATAAATTATTTCACCTTCATATGAAACCTTAGATGTAAGAACCCATATCTTCTTTTTGGGTATGGATATTTATTTTGGGTTGTTTATAAGGAAAAAAGTTTGAAGTGGGAAATTTATATGTACATGTGGTTTACTTATGATTACACATTATGTACCCTATTTCCACATGTATCCGGGTACTGGTAGTGTATCTTTTGAGTACATGGTTGTGTGGGTGACCCGGTATACCCCCTAAAGCAGTGTCCAGTTGAAGCTAGTATATGGTGTGTACATTAAATAAACATGCTTTGTACTTTTCTATTAAATTTATATATCAGAATGAGGCTGCATCTAATTTTTGGATCATTTTTATTCTTCTCATGTATCTTACAGGAGAGTTACATACTGCCAAAGATCTTCGAGATCCTCCCATTCCACATTCAGAGCTCTAATAGAGACTTTGTCTGGTGAGTTGGATTCCCACTTGTGATTTCTCTCTTTCCCTTGAGCCCCTCTTCAATATTCCTCTTCTCTCATGTCTTATAAATTTTTCAACAATAGTAACAACTTTTTAGATCTACATCTTTATAGGCTATTTCGAAGGTCAACGTTCAATTGTGTTCTTCATACAATGTCAAGGTAGGTTGTCTGGGCCTTTCATTGATTGTATTTGGATTATATATACTAATAGTGTTGAATACCTATGTTTAAGGTTATTGGACTAAAATGCCTATTAGGCTAGCATTTTTTTCCATGCATCATGTTGTTATGATAGAGTTACTACTTATTTGGGAAGCATGTGCTTCACATTGTGAAAGTATGGTTGAGGGGAATTTATTGTGAGAGATTCCTGAGTTAGTGTCATCTATGTATAAATTTTTTTATGTTGGCCCCAATGTATTGAATATGATAGCTATTGGGTGGTCATAGGCCAGAGGGGTTAGATCATGGGAGACACCCGGTGGGTTATTATTAAATGATTGCTGACCATAGGGAATTTATTGTGAGAGATTCCTAGAGGACATTATAATTTATTGTTACTATACATACCAAGGGGTATTGACCATGAGATCTACCCATGTGGTCGTTTGTAAATGATTAGTGTTATGTGGGACCATAGGGGTTAGACTATGTGAACGTTCCCAGAGGATAATTATTTATTTCATTGATTATATGTTAAACCATAGGTGTTATACTATGAGAACTATCCCAGAGGGTTTCTTATGGATGATTGTTTTATTGTGACAAGTCTTCCAATCAAAATGACAAGATTGGACTCAGTCATACTTGGTTTATTAGATGGTATTTTGAGACATCTATTTGTTATTATTATTCAGGGGGATATAGATCTTAGTATAGATCCCAATGTTATATTATTGAATAGATTAAGTAATTAATAAATGTAAATTAATGTAATTGGAAACTGTTAGAGATTTTACATTTTATTACTTCCAAGTATATTGTGTCATTTTTCAGATTGCCTGCTATATATATATTCACTAAAAGGTAGGCACAAATATTTTGGAGGTTGCCTACTGGGATTCATCTCACACCCTATTTGGGTCATGATTATAGACCAAAATATATTATATGGTTGTATGTATAGATATTAGGAATCACCCTTCTTCACAAGGTACATGATTGACATTGGAGCTACAGAGCAAGGGACCAAGCTGATTTTTGTGATGCTGTTGGAGTTTTTTGCTTTCTATACTTTTAGTTTTATATTTTATTTCTATATTTGTGACTTGTTTGGTGGATTTCCTAGATACATGTCACATGTATCATTTATTTATATATAATATTGTAGTTATTCTATAATATCAGTCTTCTGATGTTTACTATTGTTCTATTGTATTACTGCATTCACTATTGTTTATTATTTTTTATTCTGTTGTGTTTACTCTACCAATGATGGTATAATATCCATATTATCAGACCATGGCCCTCGCTTGTAGTCGGTAGCATCAGGCAATTGGAGAAATGCACATGAGGTTATGTGACCAACCGTGTTTGGGGCACCTTTGGGCGGCACCCAAAACTGAGACTTTACATTAGGCTTATCCATAGAGTCATCCCTAGAAATATACATATAAATAATTATACGGATACCAATAATTTTTTCTCATCCTTGTTTCCAATGGATTTCTAAACTATTTCTATCAAACCAACTATAAAAACCCAATATCAATGTACATGGATATTAAAATATTTTTTTGGAATGAACAAACACACACCCAAATACCGTATTACTTTAGTGTATTTAGAAACTAGAAAAATAGAAATAATGGGTTTATTAAACTACGAAATCGTCTCTTCTTATTCCATCATAAGTAAAACCATTTTTGACACATCTAACGTAATACACTTCTTCATAAACTGGGGAAAATATACATAATTAAGAGTGTTATTATATTCTCAGTAAGGGTGAACAAAGGAGTTATGAATAAAATAACTATAAAGGTACAATTATATGAACATAAAATTTAAAAATTATACCCTGAATATCAAAAACGATGATATTGAGTCACAAAAATTCAGAAGAACTAAATCAAAGAAGGATAACTTTTGAATAAATCATGGAATTATAGAAAACACATAAACCAAGGAAATAATTTTTATATTATTCAATGCTCTTTCCCAAGACATTCAACTTGGAAAAAGACCTTCACTAAACCGAATTCACCCCTCATTCTAGCCTTTTATTACTAAACTTAGTTTACATTCCATCCCAACCCTATATTACTAAACTAGGTATACGTTTCATTCAAATCTTGTCAACCTCTTGTGATATAAATATTTTCCCAATGAAGTGGAGGGAGATATTGGTCCCACCCATCACATAATGAAAACAATACATATGTGTTCCATAATAACAAAAATTATTCATCATATAAGAACCTAAAAAAATATGTTGGTTATATAAACATCATTCTATCATATCATAACCCATATAAAATAATTGAATTTCATAGATACCCTTATATCATAAACCGAATACATTCATATTTATAATATGGACATTGTGATTGAAAAATATCCCATTAAATTAGAAATTATGTCAAATAATGTGGAATAGGGTACCTTCAGGACTTCTACCTTCTGTTCCTGATCAGATGCTTCTGTATACATCTCGTCTTCCATGACCCCTCTATATGCTTGTCCAATGACATCTTGAAAAAGCCTCTTCCCAACCCATCAAATTTTTTTGATAATATCATTGGGTGCATCAGCGCACCCTTATGAGTCTACATACCCATGGTAAGCAGATTCACGAAGGTAATACCTTCATTAGTGTGGCCCCCCATAATGTTTTTAAGTCTAAATCCCCATGTTAACGCTGATTCAAAACTTGGTATACCTACTTTAACCTCCCCATTCTCATTATTAAGGTAAATCATTGTCTTTTTCCTTCCATGAGATCCATTGATAAATCAAGAACTCATGCTTTTCTTCCCCTTTGAAAAGGGATGATTCTCTTCCCCTTTTCCAAAACCATCATTAGAACCCCCCCCCCCATGTTGGGACCCTATCCTTTCTATGGGTTGTGTCACTCTTGTTCCTATCATGCTTGGTCAGGGACAAGAACTGATTGATTTAAAAACACAATCAGCGTAGATATCTACACTGGTGTAGAAATTGGAACATTCAAATCCCCTTCCTCTCTCTCGTTGAGACATCACCCATAGCCTCTTCCTCCATCATCCTCTTCTTTTGTCATAGGATAATGGAAAGTGTATGGTTTCCGTGATCTACCACTTCCAAATATTTCTCACACCATTAATGAATCCTAGAGGTTTAGATGTTAATGATGATAACAACATCCATACCATGTTCCAATGAACTACAGGGACCCAAATTCATGTTTTGATCAGGATACATAGGATGCCTGCCTAGAGCCCAAGATCAAGGGTCATTCCCCAAAAAATTATTTCCTAATAAAATAACTTGGACTCATTATGGAATCATCTGGATGTATAAACCCAAAAAATGACTCTTCCAGAAAGTCATTATCTATGGTTTAAGTCCTAACTATATCGCTTCTTGTGGGATGCTTCCACATGTTTCCCCACCCAACTGAACTATATGGGCTCTGATTCCACTCATGAGGCTAAATAGAAATCTCATCTCATGGGTTTGATCCTGAAATCAAAATAATTCCCATCTCCCTGGATGATGAAAACTTCTATAGTACTGTATATTATGGCTAAATTCAACATTGTCCGAACAATGTCAAAACCCATGCATACATTGGTTGATCATACTCCTATATGTATATACCATATCCACACACTTGGGAATGAACCAAGGAATCATGAACATATGAACATTGACTGAATATATAAGAGAGCCATGAAATAAGTAATAAATAACCCTAAAAGGGTGTGATGATCCCAACCTCCCATCCTCTCGACCAATGGAATCTTTAAGTGTTGTTGAACAAATAATCCAACAAGCTCTTTCCATTAGAAATCAGGTCCATGAGAGGACTATTTGGTGTTTTTGGATCCATGAATAAACACATTATAGGCCATACGAGGACTTCATACCAAACACGATTTGATTTCACAAACTCATTTCCCCTTACAGTCACCCACTGAGATCATGAAAATGTGTCACCTCCTTCGCAATAGAAAAAGCATATATTTCCTAGTCCAGGTGGCACCATATCACCCACAAAAAAGAAATACTATGTGAATAAGGATGAAATAATAGTATAATTGATGTGAATACTAAACTAAGGAGTAGGGTTACCCCACCTCAAACTCCTTTAGCATCCAAAAAAGAAGAGATCCACGAAAATTCATCAATTTTTCATGTGATCAAGAGATGCTAATGTGAGGGTTTTTTGTTGTATCTTCCTATTATTTGTATGTTTGGTCTCTAGATAAACCTTCAATCTAATGGCATCCCCAATGTTCTCACGAAAACATAAGACCATTGACACACAGGCTGAATCCCAAATGAAGAACAGAACTCACTCACCTACCCAGTGCATTCAATGCTAGGTTTCAAAGGTGCTTATCAAAGATCTCCACCAAAATGGTACTCTCCCCACAGTGGAGGCCATAAATAATTCCCTCCAATCAGTGCGATCTCACCAACCAAATCTTCAGTCATGGTTGCCAATCTAGAACAGGATATCCCCAATGGCCGTCTCTAATTGGTTCTAGAGCATGTCCCTATAGTGTGACAATGAATACCTTCCCTCCTTAGGGAGGCTGATGATGTCAATTATTATACATCATCCCAACTGCATATGATTCATACACATAGTCCCAAACTGAGAAATCCACCACTGATGTCGCACAAGTCATTATCTTCATAATATGAGGATACTACGAAAAGGGAACCTGTTGAAGTCCAATCGGCATGGCCCACTTGGGCTTCCCACTGAGTGTGGTAAATGTAAAAAGGAGAAAATTCAATCACCCTGATTCCTGAGGAGAAGATATGTTGTTCTAATATGAAGGCACCCCATGGGTAGACATATAAATCTACCTCTTCTTCCAATGCCCACCATATAAATATGGTGTCAATCTACAAGCATACACACCCTCTCAACCACTTGAATCCCACCATGGAAAAATGGTGTCCCCTCATAAGCTGGAGAAACTCTCCACCAATTCTCGCTGGTCCCTCCACACTAAATGGGTATAAATTTATAGGTTTATGTGAATCTATTCTATTTCATAAGAATCATTTCATCAAAATAGGGTCAAAACTAGCTACAAGACGGTGCAAATTCTTGTTGATACACACCATGTCTTCCATCTAAATTGCGAGAAAAATATATGCAATCATATAAAACAATAGGTTCATATAAATCCCAACAGTAAAATATGGTGGTAATAAAATATATACACTATCAATTTCATGAGGATTAATGCCAATCTCATGAGACAAATAAAGTATAAAATGGGCTGACACAAATTCCTTCTCATAAATAAAAATCCCACCAATCATATAAGAAATTAGTTAGAATATCTTGGCTATGAGTCGGAGGTAGACTCATTCATATACCAAGATAGAGGAGGACTACAAGTACCCACTAGAAACACATGGAGGATTGAAGCAGACACAAACTCTTTCTTCAACATCTGAGTGATAATTTAGACCTATTCCATGAAAATACGTATCTTAAAACATATAGGAAATAATGGAGGGTCAAGAATATATTCAAGACCATATCCTCTAAACGTATTAAAAAATCATCGAATCAGAAGAAAAAATGAGCAGTCGGGCACATAATCTCATCTCCTCGGGCGAGGTGTTTCATCCAAAAAATAATATGATCACTCCAGAGTAGACTTGCATCCCTACTCACATCGAAGAGGCTTCATAGTTATATTCTGGGATATAAGGACAACCAGATTGGGAAAACAAATATTATTATTGGTGGACAAATGTCAAATGTGGTGGCCACTCTTGGGTAGGCATATATCCTTTCCAAAACTCAAGATGATTGTCGGATTAACTTGATGTATCTTTTAAAACCATCCAAATTGGGACACAGAGATGAATTTCATCTTCAATAGAAGGCGGCTTGAGTTTCCCTCAAGAGAGTTCCCAAAAATTAATGGCGAAAAAGGTAGAAAAAAATTGAAGAGTATACTAATGATTGTTCTCTACTGAAAGATGAAATTTTTGAAACCTTTAAGACAATATAAATCAATTATTAAGATTTTATTAATCCATTACCAACATATGGATTTGTTATTAGTAGTTGTGAAGGTCTTACCAATTATAGTAATACCAACATCATTGAAGGCCCTCCCCAAATCACACATGGTGGCTTACTCTGTGGGACAAAAATGATTGATCATCAGAACCTCTATCCTAACAAGTGTCAGGGTAGCCCTCCCCTTGATTGGAAGATCATATAGAAAGAAAGAACTCGACTTTTTGTCATATGCTGAAATATCCCTCCCCAAGGTATATGCTGCAGATATGTTTCTCCATGTAGTCAAAAATCAAGAAATCCTGGTAGTCCATGCCACAATGGAACTCACTATAAAGGACCTCATTGTTGTTACAGTAATGAATAATAAAGTCCTACCCTCATTATAGTATATCCTAAATTTCCTCCCCAATATATACATCCAAGGTATTCTTCCGAAATTTAGAGCTACGATGGTAGTCATCACCGTAATAGTAGTCATTCTGAAGGTCATCCCCTATCAATACTTGTCCCTAGGGGCCCATGTTGGGACTACCCCAATCCTTCCTCTCGAAGGCCAGGGGATGGGGACCTGCACTGATGGTGTCATCCTTCAAGTGGGAGGCATTTACCTGGATTCCTGTATGCACACAAATACTAAACCAAGTCCCAACTCACTAAAGGGAAAAATCCTACCACTGAAAAACTGTGTACAAGTACAGTTGGAAGTAAAGGGCCCAAATACAAGCCCATCAAAAAGGAATAAAACTCTAATAGAAAATATTCCTAGGATCGCTTGCCAGGGATCCTACTTGAAGGGTAGGTACAAATCATCTATACAGATCTCCATGTCAACCTTCACCACTGTCCACTATCAGGCCCAAGCTCACCAAGTCTCAGTTAAGGTTTTCCATCATCGGGACAAGACACAACAATGTGCGGGAAAAGCTCGTGTAGGGGTGAGCATAAAAATACTCAGTAGGGACCCCAAGACCCCAATGTTCTTTAAGAATTCATCAAAGAATAACAAAAAATAAATATCTCTATCACTAGCATAATGAAAAAGACTTGGCTCAAACCAGTTATACAATTCAAAGATCCGGAATAAAGATGATTAGTATTAAGCTATATCATATTTTTTTGTTAGGAAGTTTCCACAACTGAACAACAAATGAGTTGTTCCATTGTCGATCTACACAGGTTGGTATATCGTTGATCCAAGATGTTCTAGTCTAAGGATGGTCCTCATGGGTCACACACTATTGATCCACATAGGGTTGATAGAATCTGGATCCTCACAGGGTCACTATGATGCTAATCCACCCATGGTCAATATGATACCAATCCACATAGGGTGGTTAGAATGCTGATCCACACACGGTCTCTATGATTTTGATCCTCACATGGTCTCTATGATGCTAATCCACACATGGTCGTTATGATGTTGATCCACATAGGGTCACTGTGATGATGATCCACAGAGGGTCACTATGATGCTAATCCACACAGGGCCACTATGATGTTGATCCACACAGGTTCACTATGATGTTGATCCACACAAGGTCTGTATGATGATGATCCACACATGGTCTCTATCATTTTGATACACATAATGTCTCTATGATACTGATCCACAGAGGGTTGCTACGATGTTGATCCACATAGTGTCGCTATGATCAGGATCCATATAGGGTCACTATGATGCAGACCCACATAGGTTCTCTATGATGTTGATCCACATAGGGTCGCTATGATATCGATCGACATAGGATCACTATGATGATGATCTATAGAGGGTCCCTATGATGTTGATCCACACAGGACAACTCTTCAATTGACAGCCAACCACATGATTCCCTACACTCGGTGCGCTTGTGTTCTGCAAAAACTGCTCCTCAACATATTATTCATACATCAACTGCCATAGAATTCAAAAAAGGAGTACCCCTATGGACCACCATGTCGTATGGGTTCTATCTCAATAGACGATGCATCCACTGGACACTCAACCATTATGTTATAGGATTTTTTGTGACGAGGGCCACGTTGGATTCAGGTACGATCCAACATAAACAAAATAAAACTTCATCTGAATCTCTCATGGGTTATCTCAAAAGGAACAACTCTTCCTATGGGTTTTGGTGAAAAATACGGCACATTAACCAGACGACCAGTCTCAATGTTATAGGAATTTTAGTTTTGAGGGCCTGGTTGGATTCAGGTACAATCCAACGTAGCCAAACGACAGCTTTCTCTGATACTAACATGGAGTTTCACAAAAAAGGGTCATCTCATCCTAAGGTTTCTGGTGATGCTGACAGTTCGTCAAATGGATGTCTGGTCTAAGAGATACACGCATCTATGTATAACAGGCTATAATTCGGACTAGGTCCAGTCCGACCAGGTCGGACCGACCTGAACAAACCCGTTGGGCCTGGCCTGAAGGGGTCAGGGTCGGACCAGTTCATCGGAGCTTGTTTCTAGCCCGTTGGGCCATGTTTTTAGCCCACTGGGCGTTGGTTCCGCCTAGCCCACCCTGCTGGGCACGACCCATCAGGCCATAGTGTCACTCGGCCTGATGGCTGAGTGCAGGGGACCACTCTCGTCCCAAAAGGTCGAAGCTGTTCAAGACATCAAAGACACGGTGTTGGGTGGCGCCACATCTGTTGGATGGTTCTTGTGGACCGGCTTGCTACGGACCCGAGGGCACAGGTCTGCCTTTCGCTGTGGCTCGATGTCACGACCTTCCACCGTGGCGCGCCACTGCAATGTGCCGCCCTAGTTCAATTTAGCCTACATTGGTCGACCACTCCTTGTTTTCCAATGCGTCGTTAGGCGCCGCTATTTCATTCCGATCAGCGGGTTCAGGCTTCCACCACCCTCTATCACCGGTCCCACCACATGCCTCCATCACACCGCCACATTATTTGGTCAGCCACATAGGACTCATCCATAATTGGTTCTGCAAATGGTTCTGGCCTTGTCCATTTGGCCTGCACCCTTTGCATTAGAATAAGAAAAGGTAATCATTTCATGAATGAATAGATGATAGTGAAACAAAAAAATACCCATAGCTCGTAATCGTTGAAAGGAACGACAGATGAGGTAGAAGTGTCCATGACCGAAGGTTTTTGTCAGTTATTGTCGTCACCCGTCTATTCTTGCAACTTTTATCACTTGAAGTATCATTCTAGGTTAGTGGATGTCATCACTGAACTTAGTCAAAGCTTCCTATATTGAGTTTTAATAACTCATGCTTGAGATTCATTTAAATAGAGGGGAGGAAATGATAGACATAATTCATAATTAATGAGGTTCATTATTGAGTATAATTAATGAACCTCTTTAATTTTCTCAATGGTATGGTTACATATTCATTTTAAACTCCCAACAGTGTGGCTAAAAAAAATAGGAGTCAAACCATTAAATTTTTTTTCATTGCATTGTGGTCCCACTAACATTTGTCCAATGGTTTCACTATGAAAAATAAAATAACAAAATGTTATTTTTTTGTAAAGTCAAAAAATTAACTTTTTCATCTAACCCTTGTAGGTTGATGTTAAATTTTCTTTTGGAGAATCTCAGTGATGTTGATTCAATGGTTCCCTTAGACTTTAAATCCAAGCTCCGGTTGAAAATATTAAATTCTCCACTAACACATTTACTGAATGTACCTTAATAAAAAGTTTAAAAATAATTAATTGTCACACTCGACCTACACTGGTCAATCTTAGGCTCTTCTTAAGGGGAACACGCCCCCACGAGCTCAACCGTACTCTCAAGTTTTCAATCCAAGTTACTGTTTAGATGTTAAAGATATTACAATTAAATAATATTTACGTAATTATTTTATTTATGACCAAAAACTATCTTCCTCTAGTGGCACATGCCATCCAATGTTAGTTTTTGGCTGTATATAAAATAATTAAGTAACAATTATTTTATTGTATAATCCATAACTTATAAAAGGTAACTTCGATGGAAAATCCTAGAGTAAGGTTGAGCTCGTGAGAATGTATTCCCTTTATATAGATCATAACCTCAACCTGTGTGGTTCAAGGGTGATGGTTAATAAATTTTGAACTTTTCATAATGTACATTTAGTTAATATGTGGGTAGTGAATTCTATCAGTTGAACCAATTCTTCGATTAAAAATTTGATGGCACCATTGAATCCAAATCACCAGGATTCGCTTAAGAGAAGCTTAAATTTGACCGGAAAGGGTCAAATGAAAAAGTTATTTTTTGGACTTTAAAAAAAATAATAAAATAACATTTGGTTATTTTATATTTCTCTGTGAAACCATTGGGAAAACATTCATGGGACCACGGTGAAATGTCAAACCATTTAATAGATAGACACATAATTCCTATAACCACATATTTGGGAGTTTTAAATTAATTTTTTACCACACCATTGAGAGAATTAAATAGGTTTATTAGTTATACTCATTAATGAACCTCATTAATTTTGTGGTGCGTTGATCGTCTCCACCCCTATATTTAAATGAAACTCAGGCATGGGATTTTTTCACTAAAGAGAGGAACATGAGACGAAGTGTCTGTGACACCCTCAAATGATAAAGGGTTAAATGACTAAATGATATGACTCATGTCAACAAGGTTCACAATCTTTTTTAGAAGCATGTCTGATTAAAACTTCATAGTTAAGCGTTTTTGGCCTGGAATAGTGATCAGGATGGGTGACCTTCTGGGTAGCTTCCCATTGTCTGTGTGGGTGAGGACAAAGCACACTCAAAATGACATTTGTTGGCCTGTAGGGACCATCATTAATCATATAACCCATTCGATCAAGTGGGTGGGCCCCATGGTGGGGACCACATGTTTGTGGGGAAACTGGTGGGCGAGACCCAGTAGTTACATTTCGTATTAGAGGTGGTACCCAGCCATTAGTGTGGTGCACTACCAGGGTTGAGAGGTAGGGCCCACAACGATGATGTTGTGCTCTAAAGGGGGTGATTGTAAACGTCTTAGGTTGAGATGTAAGGCCCACAAAAAGGATGTTGTGCTCTAGGGGGGGTTATTTTAACACCCCCACATGATAAAAGGGTTAAATGCCTAAATGATATGACTCAGGTCAACAAGGTGCACCTTCCTTTTCAAGAGCCTTCTTGATTATAACTCCACATTTAAGCATGTTTCACCTAGAGTAGTGATCAAGATGTGCGGCCTTCTTCACGTTTCCAAGGGTGTGTGTGGGTGAGGACAAAGCACACTGAAAAGGACATGTGTTTACAGGTGGGGAAAATAATATGTCATATGACCCGTTCGGGAACATGGGTTGGCCCTAGTGTGCGGACCCCATCTCTATGGAGAAACTAGTGTGAGTGAGGATAAAGCACACTAAAAATGACATGTGTTGGCCAATAGGGACAATAATTATTCATATAACACGTTTGGGCTAGTGGGTGGGAACCAGGGTGGGGACCACGTGTATGTGAGGAAACTGGTGGGCGAGGCCCAGTAGTTACATTTTGTAGCAGAGGTGGTACCCAGCCATAAGTGTGGTGCACTGCCTGGGTTGAGATATAGGGCCCATAATGAGGATGTTGTGCTCTAAAGGGGGGGGGGTGATTGTAAACTGTCTGGGTTGAGATGTAGGGCCCACAACGAGGACTTTGTGCTCTAAAGGGGGTGATTTTAACACCACCAAATGATAAAGGTGGTACCCAGCCATAAGTGTGGTGCACTGGATGGGATGAGATGTAGGGCCCACAATGTGGATGTTGTTCTCTAAGGGGGGGGGGTGATTTTAACACCCCCAAATGATAAAGGGTTAAATGATTAAATGATATGACTCATGTCAATAAGGTGCACGTTCTTTTTCAAGAGCTTGCCTGATTAGAACTCTATAGTTAATCATGCTTGACCTGGGGTAGTGATCAATATGCATGACCTTATGGAATTTTCTGAGGGTGTGTGAGATTGAAAAAAAAGCACACTGAAAAGGACATGTGTTGGACTGTGGGGAAAAAAATTAGTCATATGACCCGTTTGGGCACGTGGGTGGGCCCTAGGTTGGGGACCACGTGTTTGCAGGGCAACTGGTGGGTGAGGCACAATTGTTATAGTGTCATTATGAATTCCACAAACATAGAACGAAGCTTCGACCAATGAATGTTCAAGTAATCAATGGGCAACAACAAGAACCAACGAACATCTTCTGATGTGGACACTTCTTCCTCATCCATAGTGCCTTCCAATAATTACGAGGTAGAGGTTTAGTTGTTTAACATTGGGTTATTCATTCTATAAAGGCTTCCTTGTACTTATACAAACACGGAGGGCGTTTGAAAAACGAACTAGGTCAGAACCCTCTTTCACACCCATTATGGTTGCGTTCTACATGGGAAACTGAAATATACAGCGGCGTGTCGCAGGCACATGGTGGGACTAGAAACCGACAGAGGTGGAGACCGGCACCTGCTGGCTGTTAGTTTGGCCTGCTCCCACTGCGTTAGTATAAGAACAAGGATGAATTTATCTAATGAATAATCCATAGTTGAACAACTAAAACCCTTCTACCATGTAATAATTGGAAGGCGCTACAGATAAGGAAGAAGTGTCCACTTCCGAAGATGTTTGACGGTGCTTGTCATCACCCATATATTCCTCCAAATTTTGTTGCTTGTGGATTCTTTCAAGGTTGGTGGAAGTCATCATGACATTATAACAATTGGGCCTCACCCACCAGTTTCCCTGCATACATGTGTTCCCCACCCTAGGGCCCACCCACGTGCCCGGACAGGTCATATGACTAATGATTGTACCCACAAGACAACACTTGTCCTTTTTAGTTTGCCTTGTTCTCAATCAAAAACACCCTAAGAAATATCCTAGATGGTCACCCATCCAAATCACTACTCCAGCCCAATCACACTTAACTGTTGAGTTCTAATCAGATAGGTTCTTGAAAATGACCTGTGGTGCCTGAAGGCACCGCGACATATAAGTAGCGGTTAGACAACGTCGGTCGAATTAAAGTGGGGTGGGACACTATGGTGGAAGGCCACGACCGAAGGCAGACCCACACCCATGGGTCCCTAGCAGGTCGGTCAACCCACACCATCCAGGAGAAGTGACACCACCTGATGTCGTGACTTTGAAGACCTGAACGGATTTGGCCATTCAAGAGGGGAGCAGTTCCTCGTGCTCAGCCAACGAGACGAGCGACTCCGCAGGCCGACGGTTGGGCCATTATGAACCGAAAGCCAGTAGGTCGGGCCCATGGTCTAGCGGGCCGGACCTTGCAGGCCAGGTCAGGTCGGTCCGATCGTGTCAGACTGGACCGAGGCCCCCTTACAGCTAGTTGAACATAGATAAGCGTATCTCTTAGACCAGACATACATTTGATGAACTGTTAGTGGCACCTAAACCCTCTAGATGAGATGAACCTTTTTTGTGAAACTCCAAGTGAGTTTATGAGAAAGCTAGAGTTTGGCTAGGTTGTATCATACCCAAATCCGACTGGGCCCTCAGAACTAAAATTCCTATAACTAACAGACCGGGCATCCAGTTGACACGCCGTCTGTTGTTCCCGAACCCATAAGATGAGGTGGTCCATTTGATATACACCACGAGATATTTGGATAATGTTAGAGTTTGGACATGTTGGATCGTACCATAATCTAATCATTCCCTCTTCAATAAAATGCCTATAACCTACATACCTGGCGTCCAATTGGCGCATCATCTATTTCTATGGAAACCTTTAGACATAGAGGTCCTTTGGGATAAAAATTTGTGGAACTATGTGGTAGTTGAGGTATGACTGATATCTTGAGGAGCAGTTTCTATGGAAAACAATCGCTCCAAGTGCGGGGAATAATGTGGTTGTTTATCAATTGAAGAGAGGCCCTATATGGATCAGTATCATACGGAACCTTTGTGGATCAGCATTATATCGACGCTCTATGGATCAGCGTCATAACGACTTTTTGTGGATTATAATTATAACGACCATGTTTAGATTAGCATCTTAACCACCCTATGTGGATCAACATCATAGCGACTCTGTGTGGATCATCATCATAGTGACCATGGGTGGATCATCATCATAGTGACCCTATGTGGATCAGAATCATCGAGACCTGTGTAGATCACCATCATTGTGACCCTATGTGGATCAGCATCAAAACGACCCTATTTCGATCAACATCATAGTGACCCTGTGTGGATGAGAATCACAGAGACCCTATGTGGATTAATATTCTTGTGACCCTGTGTGGATTAGTAGTGCTCGTATTGATGAGGACAAGACTTAGAGAACCCTGTCATGGATTAGTGATATACGACCCTATGTGGATCCGCATTCTAGAGACACTGTATGGATTAGCAGTGCCCGACCTAATGATGACTGACCTTAGACTAGCCCATTGTGGATCAACAACATAGTACCCTTTGTAGATAGACAATGGAACAAATCTTCATGGTCCATTTTGGGAAAAATCCTTATGGAATAAAATGATATAGCTTAAGACTAATCATTTTTATTCATAATCTATGAATTGTATACCTGGTTTGAGTTGTGTATTTTTCTTTGTGCATTTTATTGAGATCATGTTTTGTGGTTTTCCTTTGTATAATATTTGGAGTCCTTTGGGGGAATCATATCTCTACTTGGTATTTTTATACTCACCCATGCACGGGCTTATCTCGCACCTTATTGTCTTTTGTGCAGATAACAGGCAGCCTTGACTGAGACATGAGGAGCGAGGACCAGATGTTGGATGAATGTGATAGTTAATATGGAGATATGTAGGGAAGAGCTATTCCTACCCTTCATGTAGGATCCTTAGTGGGTGATCTCAAGAGTTTTTTTTTCTGTTTTAGGTGTGTTTCTTTCAGTTTGGCTTGTTATAATGTCCCATACATTACATACATGGTTAATAATTCAAAATTGAATCATACTTATTACAAAATATAAAAAAACCATGAAAGGACCGTATAGGTATACTGTCTTTAGAAACTGGGAAACATAAACAATTGGTTCATAAAGCATCTACACTGTCTCCCATTTATTTCATCATATCTATAGTCCCTTTTGGTATATCTTACTTAATAACCTTCTTCCTAACCTGGGGAAAGAAAAAATACAAAAGGGTGTTCTCAAATGCTCAGTAAGGGTAAAAAAAATGAAATATCAATCACATCATATTCATAAGAACATATAATTTTGGAAATATTAACCTGCAAAAGAGATCATAATTTCATAACATGGGATAAATCATAGTAGTGAAAAGTAATCCCAATAATCATAACATAAAACATAAAACTTTGTGGCATACACAAATAATCATATAGAATCATTTTTTAGTAGTCAAGACTCATAGCCAAGACTATCTTAGCGGACAAAGTCCATTTCTTAACCGAGTTCACTCCTCGTTTCAGTCCTGTTTCACTGAAACGGTTTATCCTGTCGTTCCAGCCATGTCTATCTCATGAGATATAAATCTTTACCCAATGCATTGGAGGGAGATATAGGTCCCACCCATCTCATAATGATACCATTCTTATGTGTGCTACAAAATCATAAACAATACATCATAGAATAACCCATGTAATAAAAATGGGAATTTTAAACAATGTGATATCATAAAACAATTCATATAAGATAAAGGAATTCATAAATATATTTCTATAACAACATATTCAAATAAATGTAATAATAGGTATAGAAACATAACCCTATATTATCATAGATGGAAAATAATTTTGATAAAACACTTGAACTTCATTCTTGAGGAAAATATCCTTTCTACTTCAAAAACATTTTTCCTTTATTACCAAGTCATACAATTTTAAACTAAAACAAGTTGATTAAAAATAAATTTGAAAACATGTAAAGGAAGATTCTTGGAAATAATGTTTTAAAAATCCATTCATGCCGTATAAGTTAAAAAAACTTTCTTCTCATACTTATGTCGGAAAAGTCAAAAAGTCCTCGTAACATAAAAAAAAGAACGATTCCTTACATACCATGTATTAAAAGTCAAAAATGGGTAAAAAGGAATTTAAACACACATGAAAACACTTTTATAAAACATGGACATGGATGATAGAAATAACCCCAGTAAATACTTATGAATAAGAAATCTCGGAAAAAAATGAGATTTACATAATTATCCCTTACCTTAGGTCTGATTTGCTTTGTAACTGTTCGAAACTCCTGTATAATGATTTAAATAATGACATTGACTTATTCCAGAATCTTACCCATTGTTATGATATCATATATGTTCATATTCTTATCTTTTTATTAGTAATATTTCATTACTACATGTTATTCGGGTTTTTATTACTTTTTGTTCTTATGCGTGTTTTGTCGAATAAATTCTTATTATTATTTTTAGGTTATAGATACCACATTTCTAGAATATTATTAGTGTAATATATATCATATTTATTCAATCAATTCATTTATGTAATTATTATGCAATAAAAATCATATAGAACGAGTCACATCACATCGTGGAGACGGTATTTCGTACGTACGCACGAGCGATGATATCGTTCCCATGATCGTGGAATTGTATTGGAGTGTTTGTATACTATTTCATAATCAAAATAACTTTAAAATAATCATATATATTTATTCTTTACACCATTATACCCATCCAAGTAAGGTGGTGGTGGAAAATAGATTACACCACGCTGTGGAGACGGCATTCCGTACGTACGCACGCGCAATGATTTCATTTTCTGTAGGATGGATAGATAGTGAAATAGGGTTGTTTCATACTTATAATGAAATATCAGTATATTAGTGATACTGATGTTATTACTTTATAATGAAACAACTAAATAAGAAGAAGTGGAAGAAGAAATAAAGTTGAATAAATCGGTAACAGACATTACCTCTTCTTTGAAGCGCCTCTTTGAGACCTCCTTTTAGGGCACTAAAATTGGACTTTGAAGAAGACCAGTACCTCTAGGATATTTCTAGGGAAGTGGAGAGAAGAAATTGGAAGGGGTTTTCTGAGCTTGAAGGCTCAATGTGGGGTCAAGAAGAGAGGGAGGAGGTGCCCTTTTATAAGGGAGGAGAGGGGCACCTTTGAAAAAACCAAAAATATTATTTTATTATAAAGTCAGATTTGGTTCTAAATAGCTCCAAATTGATTTATTTAAAAGCTAAGGTAGGGATGGGTATAAATAATCTCATAAAATAGAATTTAGACAAGTTTATGTATCTGTTTTAACCTTATCTTTTATATTTAACTTTAAGTTAAATAATTTTAGTTTTACCGTGTCTTCTTGTTTTCTTACACTATAAGGTTAATAAACAAACTATAACAAGCAAAACGAACCCCAAGTTGTTTATTATTAATATATATAACCTTATCTAAGTCATGTTTCTGAACCGTAGATTTTTAGGAATAAAATAACAATTAATAATATAATATTTGTTTTAAAAACTATTTTATGTCAATTTTGACACTATTTGGTAATTGATTTTTGTGGAAATTATAACCGAAATATTAGTTCGGTAAAAGTGAAGTAAATCAATAATGACATGTCATATTAACATAGAAAATTATTAGAATTCATAAAAAGTCTCAGATTACATTTATTTTCATATTTATAACATTAATTATGTCAATATTTCTTTAAAAAGATTATTACTGCATCATCATTGTGTCATAATGAAAATTAAATAATTTATTTTATAAAAATTACAAATAAAATACCATTATATAGGAAGTCTATTTATCTTTCTAATGAATATTTATAGTCTAATTTATCTTATGTTTAACACTATATTAAAAATTATTTACTTATTAAACTTTGATTTTAACTATTTTAACCCTTCTTTAAATAAATTAATAATAAATGTCCTAATCTAATCGAAGTGGGTCTAAATGGTCATATTTTATTCCTATGGTTGTTTTTGGTCGAATTACACTTATCAAATAGAATTAGGACATGTGTTAGGGTAATAATAATATCATTTTTACCCTCAATTACCCTATTTACTTTTAACGGTGGTAAATAAAAGTAAAAAAGTTACTATTCACCAAAAATTATTTTCATCTCATTGAACCAAATTTTCCTTACTGACATCAACCGTGTCTCTTGGAGTTTTGAAATTCCACTCACAGAAGCGGTAAAATTAAGTTTTATGTAAATTTTCAATTTCTCCTAGGAGGTGGGTAAAAGACGGTGAAAAGTTCAATAAAATTTTTATATATCTAAAATTATTATAAAATGACTCCAATTAATTGCATTGAACTTATATAGGTATTATGTATCAATTTTTACCTAAAATAAATTTATATAAAATAAATATTTATTTAAATAAAAAGTCGGTTTTTAAATAGTAACCTAGTGTTTCACTATTCATCAAAAATTGAATGTTTTCAGAAAAATACAAAAAATTCACCCTAGGCTAATTTCGATATTCCGAATCCAAAAATGAAGTCCATTTTGAAAAATAAAATTTACAAAAATTTAAAATGGTGGATATTTTTATTCATAACGGCTAGTTTTTATAATATTTTAATAGCATGTCGTTGTTTAGTGAATCTCGGTATTGAATACAACGCAACCTATCGAGGAAGGTCCCGATTGCGTTAAAAGCAAGATAATCTTGTGTTGTGTGTAGTGAAAGATTCCTTTGATGATGTAAAAACAAAATATTTCTTATAAAAGTCTCAGGTGTTACATTCTACCCCCCTTAAAATGAATTTCGCCCTCAAAATTCATCACTTTGTAACAAACAGATGAGGATACCTCTCCCTCATCATATCCTCAAGCTCCCATGTAGCTTATTCTAATTGCCAGTTCTTCCATAAAACTTTCACCAAGCGAGTGGTCTTGTTCCGTAGGAATTTTTCCCTACGATCCAGAATCTCTATTGGCTGTTCTTCATAAGAAAGATCTTGCTCTAGCAGTACAGCTTCTGAGCTGAGTACATGTGAAGGATCTAGTATGCACTTTCTCAGGAGAGATACATGGAACACATCGTTAACTTGGGAGAGATTCAGTGGAAGCACCAATTGGTAAGCTACCTTTCCAACACAATCCAGTATTTCTAAAGGACCGATATACCTAGGACTCAGCTTTCCCTTCTTTCCAAATCTCATTACTCTCTTCCAAGGAGATATTCATAAGAACACTTTATCACCCACTTCAAAGTCTAAGTCTTTTCATTGGTTGTCGGCATAACTTTTTTGTCGACTCTGAGCTGCTCTTATGTGTTGTTGAATAGATCAGATCTTTTCTGCCATCTCATCAACAAGATCAGGTCCTAATAGCTTTCTTTCCCCAACTTCATCCCAGCAAGTTGGAGCCTTGAATTTCTTTCCATAGAGAGCTTCATAAGGAGACATCTCAATACTTGAGTGAAATCTATTATTATAAGAAAATTCCACCAAATTTAGGTGTTGATCCCAAACACCTTTGAAATCCATAGAGCAAGCTCTCAACATATCTTCTAGAGTTTGAATCATCCTCTCAGACTGACCATCTGTCTGAGGATGATAAGCAGTGATGAAACTCAACTCTGTATCTAGAGTATGCTGAAGAATTCGCCCGAACTTTGAGGTAAACCTCGGATCCCGATCAGATATAATAGAAAGTGGTACTCCATGAAATCTTACCACTTCCTTTACATATATCCTGGCAAGCTGATCTAGAGAGAAATCCTCTCTAATAGCAATGAAGTGGGCAGACTTTGTAAGATGATCAACTATGACCCAGATAACATTATTGCCTTTGGATGTTTTAGGAAGTCCGGTGACAAAGTCCATAGTGATGTTTTCCCATTTCCATTCTGGTATGGGTAATGGGTGTAACATCCCCTTAGACTTCTATCTCTCAGCTTTAACTTACTGACAAACCAAGCATCGAGAGACATAATCAGCAACATCTCTTTTCATGCCATCCCACCAGAAGTACTCTTTCAGGTCCCTATACATCTTTGTGCTTCCAGGATGAATAGAGAATGAAGATCTATGAGCCTCATCCAGCAGCTCCTTCTTTAATTCGGGGATGGGAGGAACACAAACCCAATTCCTGAACTTTATTATCCCATCACAATCAAGGTTGAATTCAGGAACATTTCTCACCCTCTTTTGTAACTCTACATCTTCATTCTGTGCCTCTTTAATCTTCACATGTATAGATGGTTGAATATTAATTTGAGAAAGATAAGATTTTCCCCTTCCATTATAATTCCAAGATCCATCCTTTGTAAATCCATAAATATTGGATCTTTTGTGATCCTCATCATGGATAAGCTAGCATGGTCTTGTCGACTTATTGCATCTGGCACCTTGTTTGCTTTCCCAGGGTGGTAATGAATTGAGCAGTCGTAATCGTTAATCAGATCCAACCATCTCCTTTGGCGCATATTCAGCTCCTTTTGTGTGAAAATATTCCTTAAACTTTTATGATCACTATAAATGTCACACCTTTCTCCATAAAGATAATGGCTCCAAATATTTAATGCAGTGATTACCGCAGCTAACTCCAAATCATGGGTTGGGTAATTTTGCTCATGTATTTTCAACTTTCGTGAGGCATAAGCAATCACCATATCACTTTACATAAGAACAAACCCCAATCCCTTCTTGTATTCATCACTGTAGATCACAATCCTTTTTCCACTACAGGGCAGTGTGAGCACAGGTGCACTAGATAACCTTATTTTCAACTCCTTGAAATTCTCTTCACATTCCTCTATCCAAACAAACTTAACTCCTTTCCGAGTCAACTTGGTGAGTGGATTAGATAATCATGAAAAATCTTTCACAAAACATCGATAATATCCATCCAAACCAAAAGAACATTAGATCTCAGTTACTATTGTTGGTCTCGACCATCTTTCGATAACCTCTATTTTTTCGGGATCCACATATATCCCCTCTTTTGAGATTATGTGACCAAAAAATGAAACTTTTTGAAGCCAAAATTCACACTTGGTAAATTTGGCATAAAGCTTCTCTTTTCTCAGGGTCTTCAATAAAATTCTCAAGTGATAATCATGTTCTTCCATGCCCTTTGAATAGATAAGAGTATTGTCTATAAAGACTACCACAAACTAATCAAGATAGTCTCTAAAGACTCTATTCATTAGATCCATGAATATAGCAGGGGAATTAGTAAGACCAAATGGAATCACTATAAATTCATAGTGTCTATACCTTGTTCAAAAAGCCGTATTTGGTATATCCTCCCTTTTGACCCTTAATTGATGATACCCTGAACGAAGATCAATATTGGATACGTATTGAGCTCTGCGTAGTTGGTAAAATAAGTCATCAATGCGCGAGAGAGGATATTTTTTCTTGATAGTGATCTTGTTATGTTCTCGATAATCAATGCAGAGTCTCATTGATCCATATTTCTTCTTAACAAACAGAACAGGTGCTCCCCAAGGTGACTCACTAGGGAATATGAATCCCTTATCAAGATTCTCTTGGAGTTGCTTCTTCAATTCCTGTAACTCAATTGGGGCCATTCTATAAGGTGTCTCTGAAATAGGTAAAGCACTCAATACGAGTTCTATTGAAATATCAACTTCACGATTTGTTGGAAGACCCAGTAATTCCTCTGGAATGACATCACCAAACTCTCGTACAGTGGGAATATTCTTAATCATGAGTTTCTCACCAACCATTTGAGATAAATAACCTTCATTTAGTGGAATCAAGACCCATAAGATGGAAGAAATTTCCATTGGAAGGTTATGTTCATCCTTGCATCGATAGACGATCATAGATTGATCTGGAATATGAAATGTGACTTCCCTTCTTTGGAAATTGATATGAGCTCCATATAGAGAAAGCCAATCCATGCCATGAATCTCCTCAAATTCCACTATAGGAAGGATCACAAGATTTGCAGGAAGCACTTTCCCACAAACTTCAATCAGAGAATAATTATAAACTTTTGATGTGACTGTTGTGCCATTAGAGGTTGTCACAACTAACTCAACATCTAATTGTTGAGGTAATATGGTGATACACTTTGAAAATTCTTCAGAAATAAAAGAGTGGGTGGATCCAGAATCAAATAAAACATTTTCTACTTTAGATTGGATGGTAAGTGTACCTTTCAACACTTTGTTATTGTACTCCACATCGCCGATAGAAATTGCATGTGACTTTCCTTTGTCTTTATCCTTAATATTTTTTTGACGTCGATCTTCATCAACAACCCTTGTATTAGGGCATTGACTGGCATAACGCCCCATTTCCTTGCACTTGTAACATTGAAGTGTAGGAGGTTCACTCTGTGTAGCCTTTTCTTTGTTCGCATCACTAGACATCTTCTTCCCATCATTGCGGAATTCAAATGCCTGATGACCTTCCTTTCCACATTTGAAACATTTACTTGTCCCTTTAAGACAACTCCCTCCATGTTTTTTCCACACAATAAACATAAGGGAAAACTCATCTTCTTTTCAGTGTGCTCTTTAGAATTTCCTTTGAATTCCATTTTCCTCTTCTTATCAGACCCATATGACTGATGGGTTACTCCAATATCTATCTAATCCTTGAGGGAACATCGAACGATTTCCTCGTAGCTATTGAAGTCCCTTATGGCTAACGCCCTACGAAGAATTTGTTTTAAAACACTAAAGAATAGATCGATCTTACTCTCAGGTTGGATAATAATACCAGAAGCATACCTTGCAAGTCTTGTAAAATTTGCTTCGTTGGTACCAACAGATTCATCATCCTTTTTCTTTAGTTCAAGAAACTCATTTTCCATCTTTGTACGAAGAATACGAGGGAAGTACTTATTGAAAAGTAAGTTCTTGAACTCGTCCCATTCCATGGAATCAATTTCATCTCTTGGCCTCATATTCTTGATAAGATTACACCATTGATCAGCATCTCCTTCCAAACGATACACTGTTAAGATGACTTTATCATGTTCAGAACATTGAAGAACTGAAAATATCTTTTCAGTAGTACCAATCCATTGTTCAGCAACTAATGGATCAGTAGACCCACTGAATGAAGGTGGACGCTGCCTCATGAAGGATTCAACAGAATGTTGCTCCTTCCTTTGCTCGTTTGGAAGTCTTGCATGATTCATAGCTTGAGAAAGTTGTGTGAGCATGGCTACAAGATTTTTCATTCCAGCTCCCATAACATTTGGTTTCTCCTGGGGACAATCATTGCATTGCCCGTCGCATTCCTCATTAACACGGTTCCTTCAGGTTCTAGCCATTGACTAAAACCAAGAAGAATAGTGTGAGAAACACTAATTATAATTTGAAAAACACATAATCAAGAATAAGATTTCATACTTAAGTAATTATCATAGGTTGTCCATGGACATTTTTAAAACACTAAGATCGTGTTCTATGCTTTGACTTATCCTTAGGGTTCTTACTAAGGCTTTCACATCCTAGTTTCCAAAGGTTGACTATACCCTTCCTCTGATACCAACTATAATGACCCATACTTTACATACATGGTTAATACTTCAAAATTGAAGCATACTTATTATAACATATAACAAAACCATGAAAGGACCGTATAGGTATAGTGTCTTCAGAAACTGGGAATCATAAACAACTGGTTCATAAAGCATCTAGATTGTCTCCCATTTATTTCATCATATCTATAGTCCCTTTTGGCATATCTTACTTAATAACCTTCTTCCTGACCTAGGGAAAGAAAACAAACAAAAGGGTGATCTCAAATGCACAGTAAGGGTAATCAAAAGAAATATCAATCACATCATAATCATAAGAACATATCATTTTGGAAATATTAACCTGCAAAAGAGATCATAATTTCATAACATGGTATAAATCATAATAGTGACAAGTAATACCAATAATCATAACTTAAAACATGAAACATTTTGACATACACACATAATCATAGAGAAACATTTCTTATTAGTCAAAACTCATAGCCAAGACTGTCTTAGCAGACAAATTCTATTTCTGAACCGAGTTCACTCCACGTTTCAGTCCTGTTTCACTAAACCGGTTTAACCTTCCATTCCAGCCATGTCTATCTCATGAGATATAAATCTTTACCCAATGCATAAGAGGGAGATATAGGTCCTACCCATTTCATAATGATACCATTATTATGTTTTCCACAAAATCATAAACCATACATCATAACATAACCCATGTAATAAAAATGGGAATCTTAAACATCGTGATATCATAAAACAATTCATATAAGACAAAGGAATTCATAAAAATATTTTCATCATGACATAATCAAATAAATGTAATAATAGGGATAGAAACATAACCCTATATTATCTTAGATGGAAAATAATTTTGATAAAACACTTGAACTTCATTCTTTAGGAAAATATCCTTTGTACTTCAAAAACATTTTTCCTTTATTAATTTGTCATAAAATTGTAAACTAAAATAAGTTGATTAAAAATATACTTGAAAACTTGTAAAGGAAGCTTCTTGGAAATAATGTTTTAAAAATCCATTCATGCCGTATAAGTTAAAAAACATTTTTCTCGTACTTATGTCGGAAAAGTCAAAAAGTACCTCGTAACGTAAAAAAAAGAAACATTCTGTCCATACAATGTAGTAAAAGTCAAAAATGGGTAAAAATGACTTTAAAAATACATGAAAACACTTTTATAAAACATGGACATGGATGATAGAAATAACCCTAGTAAATACTTATGAATAAGCAATCTCGGATAAAAATGATATTCTCAAAATTATTCCTTACCTTAGGTCTGATTTGCTTCGTAAGTGTCTGAAACTTCTGTATAATGATTTAAATAATGTCATTTACTTATTATATAATCATACCCATTGTTATGATATCATATATGGTCATATTCTTAGCTTCTTATTAGGAATATTTCATTGCTACTAGTTATTTTGTGTTTATTACTTTTTGTTCTTATGCGTGTTTTGTCGAATAAATTCTTATTATTCTTTTTAGGTTATAGACACATCATTTCCAGAATGGTATTAGTGTAATATATATCATATTTATTCACTCAATTCTTTTATGTAATCATTATGCAATAAAAATCATGTAGAACGAGTCGCATCACATCGTGGAGACGATATTCTGTACGTACGCACGAGCGATGATATCATTCCCATGATCGTGGAATTGTATTGGAGTGTATGTATACTATTTCATAATCAATATCACTTTACAATAATGATATATATTTATTCATTACACCATTATACCCATCGAAGTATTGTGTTGGTGGAAAAAAATTTACACCACGGTGTGGAGACGGTATTCCGTATGTACGCACGCGCAGTGATTTCATTTTCCGTAGGATGCATAGATTTTGAAATAGGGTTGTTTTATACTTATAATAACATATAAGTATATGATTGATACTGATGTTATTACTTCATAATTAAACAACTAAATAAAAAAAGTGGAAGAAGAAATAAAGTTGAAAAATCGGTAATGGAGATTACCTCTTCTTTGAAGCGCCTCTTTGAGATCTCCTTTTAGGGCACTAAAATTGGTCTTTGAAGAAGACCAGGAACTCTAGGATGTTTCTAGGGAAGTGGAGAGGAGAAATTTGAAGGGGTTGGCCGAGCTTGAAGGCTCAACGTGGTGTGAGGAAGAGAGGGAGGAGGTGCCCTTTTATAAGGGAGGAGAGGGGAACCTTTGGAAAAACTAAAAATATTATTTTATTATAAAGTCATATTCAGTTTTAAATAGCTCCAAAATGATTTATCTCAAAGATAATGTGGGGATGGGTCGAAATAATCTCATAAAATATAATTTAGACAAGTCTAGGTTTCTATTTTAACCTTGTCATTTAGATTTAACTTTAAGTGAAATAATTTTACTTTTACCGTGTCTTCTTGTTTTCTTACACTATATGGTTTATAAACTTACTATAACAAGCCAAACGAACCCCAAGTTGTTTATTATTAATATATATAACCTTATCTATGTCATTTGGCTGATCCTTAGATTTTTAGGAATAAAATATCAATTAGTAATATAATATTTGTTTTAAAAACTATTTTATGTCAATTTTGACACTATTTGTTAATTGATTTTTGTGAAAATCATAACAGATAGATTAGTTCGATAAAAGTGCATTAAATCAATACTAAAATGTAATATTAACATAAAAAATTATTTTAATTCATAAAAAGTCTCATATTACATTTATTTGGGTATTCATAACATCAATTATGTCAATATTTCATTAATAAGATAATAACTGCATCATCATTGTGTCATAAATAAATTAAATTTTTTATTGTCTAAAAATTACAAATAAAATACCATTATGTTGGAATTATTTTTATCTTTCTAATGAAGATTTATAGTCGAATTTAACTTATGTATAACCCTATATTAAAAATGATTTACTTATTAAACTTTGATTTTATCTATTTTAACCCTTCTTTAAATAAATTAATAATAAATGTCCTATTCTAATCCAAGTGGGCCTAAATGGTCATATTTTATTCCTAAAGTTGTTTTTGGTCAAATTAAACTTCTCCAATAGAATTATGACATGTGTCAGGGTAATAATAATATCATTGTTCCCTTTAATTACCCTATTACTTTTAACCGTGGTAAATAAAAGTAAAAAGTTACTATTCACAAAAAATTATTTTCATCTCATTGAACCACATTTTACTTACAGACATCAACTGTGTCTCTCGGATTCTTGAAATTCCACCCACAGAAGCGGTAAAATTACGTTTTATGTAAATTTGCAAATTCTCCTAGGAGGTGGGTAAAAGACGGTGAAAAGTTCAATAAAATTTTTATATATCTAAAAATATTATAAAATAACTCCAGTAAATTGCATTGAACTTATATAGGTATTATGTATCAATTTTGACCTAAAATAAATTTAAATAAAATAAATAATTCTTTAAATAAAAAGTCGGTTTTTAAATAGTAACCTAGTGTTTTCACTATTCATAAAAAATTGAAAGTTTTTAGAAAAAACCAAAATTTCAGCCTAGGATAATTTCGATATTCCGAATCCAAAAATGATGTCCATTTTGAAAAATAAAATTTACAAAATTTAAAAAAGTTTTTATTACTATTCATAATGGCTATTTTTAATAATATTTTAATAGCATGTCGTTGTTTAGTGAAACTCGGTATTGCGTACAACGCAAGCTATCGAGGAAGGCCGCGATTGTGTGTAAAGATAGCCAAGCTAGTTTTGTGTGTAGTGAAATATTCCTTTGATGATGTAAAAACAAAATATTTCTTATAAAAGTATCGGGTGTTACACTTATTTTCTGGACCATTACTTCTAGCTGTACATGTACTCAATTATTTAGAGGTATGATATTTCCCTTTTGTGAGTTGGGACTTGGTTGTGCGTGTGTGTACATATAGGTATCAAGGAAAATTCCCCCAACAGGTAGGTTGATGCCTTCGGTACTAGTCGCCAGCCCCTGCCCTTCGGGAGGCGGGCTTAGGGTAGTCACAACACGGGCCCCGGAGGACGGGTTGGGAAATAGTGGTATCGGAAGGGTCGGTCATAATAGAGGAACTAAGAGTCTATGTTTTCAGTGGAGGAATAGTGGTAAGTGCCTCAAGTTTATATTTCAGTATAGGGAGTCCATTGTTGGTGTGGCAGCTAATATATCCATCCACCAGGACCCTGAACTCTGTTTTCTGACTCGGTACAAGAAAACACTAATTGCATGGGTTTTTTAAATATTCTTTTTGATCTATTTTGACTTAGATCACCATGTATAAATTACCACTGTGGTTCATCATGATTCTCATTCAATATTCCTCCATGAAGACATCCATCCGGGATTACAATGTCTGACCATGAAGATAGTTCCTAGAGTGATGAGGCTTCAGTACAAGGACTGTTTCTCGAGATGGTACCTTGGGGCGGTGTCCAAGTTATACCATTGCATGTTGGTCAGGAGTTACTACCGATGAAACCAGTAGATGACTCGTGTAGGATCGGTTCCTTATATGAGTTTCAGTGATATATACCCCTTAGGTTCTGATGCGATCCTGACTCACAACCAGCTAAAGATTGTCCTATGGTGGTGATCGAGTTGCTATCTAACTAGGGAACCATTAGATCAGATGGTGGTACTTCCAGTGAGCATTCTACACCGCTCAAAAAGTTGATGACATGGTTTATATTACCCCAATCATACGATTGTGTGACTTTTCCATAGAGCGAGCTTGAGAACCTTCCTCAGATAAGGGGGTATCTTTCCATAACAAGAAAAGGGATTGTTTTCCTAATAACTTCTATGGTTTTGACATGATGAAATGTCGGTAACTGAATATTCTTATAGGCGTACCAACCATTCAATGTACTTGATGAATGCGATATGGCCATTTTTATCGGCCTCAGACCTCTTAGAGAGATGTCTTTAGGGACATCCTAGATACAACTATTCCTCTAACACCACTTTGTCAGGACCCTTCCCTCGAGGCCCCTAATGTGACCACCCCAATATGGCCCCTTTAATTCAGTACTTACTCATACACTCTGTGGTGGTTTTAGTAGTGGTTGTACCTTTCTACCTCTATTGTGTTTTACATGTGTATAGTAATCCCTATCTGTGTGTGTACAAGTTTTGATGAAATGCCTTCCCATGTTAGGGAAATGTCATTCTAGTGCTATTTTCCAACCCCTAGCCTATAAAAGGAGGGATTGGGGTAGTCACGGCATGGGCCCCAGGGGATGGGTCATGACATTCCCTCTATGGCGTCGAATAGAATGAAGGTCCTCCCATTATTGTGCTCCACCCTAAAGGACCTTTGTAGGTTATATGAAATAGATACTCTCTCGATGGTTATAAACTAATCCCCAATAGTATTCCTCTCCATCACTGCACTGATAGTGATGCCCCACCCCACAGTCAAAATTTTCATAGGAAAAAAGGTACTCCCCCCATTGGTCCAAATACATGAAATCACTCATATTCTAAGGTCCTTGGAAGGACATGGTCATATATTCTAGAGTATCTAATGAAAACTAATACCCTTTAAAAACCAGCAAATGGATCAAGGCCATGTTCATCCTCTAAGCCACCCCTGAACTGTTGATGCTTCAATGAAATCTCTACTAGCCTCACTACCCAACATGAAATAGTCACAAAGCATCCATGTTGGGCACAAAAAATAAAGGAATCCCTGGAATAAGAACAACATAATATGTTTCTCGTGAGAAGACAACTAGCTAGGGATGGCATACCAGTTATGTTCTGGCCAATAGTAACTTCTCATTTCAACATTTCGAATGGGTTGTTAGAAGAATGTATGCATAACATTCACCTTATGTTCAAGACAAATATCTACCTATTTAAAAATTAAATTTTACCCTATCAGTAGAATGATGACCATGTCAGTATAATGGGGGATATTTTTCATTAAATTGAACTAGAATCCCTTCTATATACATGATATCCACCATCACAATGGAAAATGAAAAACCGTGAGTTAGATTTCTACCACGCACTACAAAAATTTTGATGGGTAATCGATGAAACCCCATATTGTGTTCACATATGAGGATGGGGAGAACATGGATCCCTACACATCCCTTTTTGTCTCATCCGTTAAAACTAACTAGAAATGGAATCTTGCAATTTCATCATCCAAAGATGTCTACCAAATGAATCACCTAGTCTGTAAAAGGGGTCTACTTGACAATAATTGGCCTTGAGTTACTCTCAAAAGCATTAGTCCCAATGAGAGTAATCCATTGGGAAGATCCTAAAATAGGATACTAAAAACATTCAACAGGATTATAGCCTAAGGGAGGGAAATAAAATAGAAATTATCAAGTCTTTTGAATAAAATTATTCACATGAATATTCGGCACCAAATCTATCTCATTCCTGCATTGGGACACATGAAATCAAGAAAGCAACGATCACAACAGAAACCTTTACAGAATCAGTGAAACCCCAACCCACTACACTGGGTGAATTTTTAACAAAAATTCCCCCATAAGACCAAAAAATTTGGTCTCAGAATGAAGATAAAGTAATGATAGAAACCCGAACATGTATGTATGGGGGAATTTTTACCACAAATTCCGGCCCAAAAGGCCTATGTCTTCTCCCATATGGGTTGAATGACAAATAGATAGGTCTCCCGTTCTACCCCATATCATGATTCATGTCCCCCAAGATGAAGGCATACTTAATGTTTATATCATGGCTTCATTTGGGTCACGCTTTTTAAAAAACCCTGAAGGGAACCACAAAATGGAAGGATATAATCAAAAAAAGGATGAAAGAATCTATTATACCATTCAGCACTTGGTATGCCACCTACAATGTGGTATTCATCAATGAATGTTTTCCAGGTCAATCCCACATATCTCACACAAAATAATAAAAATAATGATGAAGGAAGAGATGATGATTCCCTCATAGTGGTGGTCCTCATCGAGCCTAAAGGTGTGCACACCTTAAACCAAATAGAGGCCCTAAATTTTGTCACTCCTTCTACCAATCCATCTTTTCCACCCTTATGAATCCCCAATATAGAGAATAATAAGTGAAAAAAATATTTAACCACCTCATCCTCTAAATGAAAATGCATCCATAACGCAGGAGGAGATATTCGCTCGATAGGATGTTGAAACGAATGTGATAAGGACAATAAATGTTGAGGTGCTTCAAGAAAGGTGTCCTACCCTGTATGTTTAACAAGTTGAGAATCATCAAACACTTCTAAAAGAGAATCCTATACTATTTGGACTCATTCTAATAGATAATTCATGATTAGAAATCTCATTCTAGGTTGTGTCAGGACCATCCATCGGCCTGAACCCAGTCCCGATAGCATATCATAATTTTCCTCCATTTTAGAAGAAACAATATTAGATTCAGGAAAATCCCAAAACGATGCCCCTTTCTAGGTATTTGCATTAATTACCAGTAGATCCAACACATCCAATCATGCCTCCTACTATACCCACTAATTTTAAAGTCTAACAAGATATCCAATAAAGGGATTATGAGTTTCATCAAGATATTTACTTCTCTATTGGAATCCATGAATATATGACGCGCTCTAATAAATATGGAATAGAAGCCCTACCCCGACAGGGTGATCAATGTCATGCTGCCTCCAAACATCTAGAACCTCGTATTCCTAGTGTTCAACGGCTTATGTTACACAAAGAAACATTGAATTCACCACTCTTTTTACTATGATCACTTATTGGGAACCCTGAAGAAACAAGAATTAGTGATGATCAGATGATTTATACAAAACCATGAAGGATCATACTTCGTGTGATATAATAGTTTGACAAAAAACTCAAAAATTGGATAGGAGTACCTCAGGAAACTGTTCCTATTCTAGTTTAGCTCGACATTTCCAGAAACAATAGTCAATGGCCTCATGAACATCAAACAGTGATATAATGAGAGAGTTTTGAATGTCATTTCTAGATGGAATAGTCTAACTTACTTTCTGAATAGGTCGTTCTCCCAAGATGAGATGTTGACTACGTGCATCAACAATATTTATGATGAGATTCGAAAACCACTTAATTCTGTAATGTATACAAGTGGGTTCATGGTGTTCTCCACTATCACTTATAAGATAGAATATTCCTTGCAACATACTAATCTCAAGTTGTAGAGAGACCCATTACATCCAGTAAAAGGGGCTGAAATAGATGAAGTCTCTTCTATCATTCTTAGTCCACCCACTGCATGATCCCTAACTCCAAGGCCCAATTTAAACCGTCTGGGGACCATTGGACCTCCGTAACCAACCCTCCTAAACAAGACGGGAAAAGTGCTATTATGAGAAATAAATTCAAGGAATAAATAAATAATTTTTTTTGTACTGTAATAACTATATTCAATGAAATTTTTTGCCTCCCTGAATTTCAATTGTCTTCAGCTACCAGAGCTAAAGAGGGTCGATTATATGTGTCTTGATGGATTTTTGGACAACTTTCCCTCCCACTGAATTTTGGGACACAACATCCAAGAGTGTTTTGTCTTCAAGGACCTCCAAAAAAAGAAGAAAGAATCCCAAAAATTGAAGCTGGTTCCATCACCAGTCCAAATGGAATAAGCTTCCACAACTGACATGGATGAAGGGGGGAGTGGAAAATAGTTGTTAACAAAAAAGAGAAAAATATTGATAGGTGGATGACTCAAAAAATAATCAATAGATCCCATGGTATCCTCCAAGAAGAGTTATTGAAACTGACTGTGCCTCCAAAAACTCGCCATTTAACACAACCAATAACCTTGACCCCACAATCCTCTAGTGTTCGACCACCCAAAAAAAGTCAAATCATTAGGGGAAAAAGAATGTGTAGAAAGATAAAAAAATTATCATTTCAGCTTTGAATATCCCAAATTTCATGCCAATAGATCTGAAGATATGGGAACCACCCCTCCAAATTAAAACACCATATGTACATGATGACGGAGTGTCATAATTATAATATGAGTTTATTTTCGGCTTCATCAATTTAATCCAATTGATAGATCCCTTATCCGATAATGAATATAGTTAGGAATTTGATTTCTGCACACCCAAATGGAGCTGAATGAAGAAGCTGCAAAATCTAGGGATATCAAGAGTGACACATCCATGGTAGAAATCAAACTTACGGTCATTCCCCTGCAAAAACATTCAATGCTATAGAGACATGCGGAAGGACCGCCTACCAGATCCAATATAGACAATAAAATTCACCTTCCCCCATAATAAGTCACCCCAGTCCAATCCTTCTAGAGTATGTATCCATTGAAAAAAAATACTAATTTTCCTCAAAAGGTGAGTATAACATCCCAGCACAATCAAAAAAGGACATCAGTTCCCCTAACTCTAACCCCAAGGGATGACCCATCTACCTCAAATGATCAATATCCTAAATCACCTGTGAAAAAGGATCCCAAAGCTAGGAAGCACTGGCCTTTAGATGAAAAATATGATATTTTGAATCATTTATCTTGGGTACCAATCAAGATATCAGTCATGGATTCACTGAATCTATCAGAAGATTTGAGGGATGAACTCATCGAAGCTTTTCTATGTCTTTAAGAGTTGAATGCTAATGTAGTTGTAGATGAAGTCTACCGAACAAAGTCCAATCCTGTAGAATGAAATGCAGTTATCTCCTTTCAATATCATGATGAATATTCCATAATTCAAGGACACATCGAACCCTTATATGTATCTACAACAATAAATTTTTTCTATATCAGAAATGTATTAATTGAAAATGGATCTGGACGTAATCTCCTCATACTATAGTCACTTCCTCAACTGTGATGAAATGAGGATAATTTGACCCACTTCACTACAACCCTTTTGGGCTATGAAAAAATCAATCAAAATTTGTTTGGCCAGATTAAGCTTAAAACACAATTTGGTGGCCTCATAGCTCACCAAAAAATTTTAGTGGTCTAAAATATCATGTCATTCAATGGCCTTCTTGGAAGACCTCGGCTACATAAACACACAATAATCCTCTCTTCATACCAACAATGTCTCAAATATATTAGTAAAAGACAGATTGGAACACTTCATGCTGATAACACCACATTATAACACTTCAAATCACACTATATTGACATTGGGTTCTATGAACCGAAGGGGAAGCAACTTTGGATCATTGTTGTTGAGTTGATTGTCACCCTAAATGGTTTGGAAATGGTTTCTACCAATCCCCTCTTATATATTGGGGAATAATACATACTTACCATATATTATATTGAGTTCACACATCAAAATTCAGTTTCATATTAATTTTTCCTCGTGATTTCGGTCATGGTCACCGAGCATGATAATGTGGAAAAGCTCACTAACTCTCAAGATAATGGTGAGGGATCAAATAGAAATGCCCCTGAACAATATTTCAAACTCTATAAAAACTTTTACTCACCAAATAAGACCTATGGGATTCCCCACCATCATTTTAAAAACGTGTCTCTACCACCATTAATGAAATCAGTGTAATTAAATTCGGTACGGATAAAGACCCCCATACTACTTGGATTAGTGCAACAGTAGCTTTTAAAAAGATAGAGGTTTATACCTCCTCTCTAAAGTTGTTTTTGGATTTTATTAGTTTGAAATATACACAATATTCATGCTTAAATCCATAGGTGTCCACACACCCCATGGGCCATCCAGAAGACCATTGTGGTTACAAGAAAGCTCTGAGAAAAACACCCATGAAACATGCTTCCAAAATAGAGGCAAAAGATGAAAATATCATCAAATCTAACATCATTCTATATTTATAATACTCCTTATAGGTGGACAGAATTTTCCCTGTTAATAGAAATAATGGGTTGAACAGAGTATTCATTGACTTTAGGTATCTCAATCGACACTGGTGGAAAAATGATTTCCCCGTCCCAAACAATGAAATATTGATCAATGAAACTGTAGGATATGAAGATCTATCTCTGAAAGATGGTTATTAGAGTTACAATTAAATATTAATGTTTCGTGAAGATGAGGAACCCAAAACCATTAAGTCCCATTTGGGAGTATTTGGTTACAATGTAATTCGCTTATGATTTAAAAATGCTTACAACACTTATCATCATCCCATGCATTGCATTTTTGAGCCCTTATTGTGAATGTTTTTCTAATTCTATGTTGATGGTTTTGTGGTAAAATCAAAAAAATTCTCATATCACTTGTAATATCATGAAATTGTCTTCAAAAAACAATAACATAACCATCTAAAGATGATACCCCTACAGAGTTATTTCTGTGTTACTTCAGTAAAATTCATCAACTTCATCCCATGCCACCATCTCATCGAAGTGAAAATTGAGAAGAACAATTCCACCATTGGCATGTCACATCCTCTCAACCTAACTACGTTGAGTGGACTCCAAGGAAATTTGGCCTACATTCGACACATAATATCCATCCTCACAAGAAAATTCTTTCCTATGACAAGGTTGATGAAAAAGGGGTAGAATATCAATGGGATAATGATTGTCAGGAATAATTCAAAAATATCAAGAGATATATCTTAATCCCACTAGTACTAATGCCTAATACCAATGGAAGGACACTCATTATTTATGTGACCACCTGGGAGTGATCTAGAGGAACCTTCCTCACATAGAATAATGATGTCGACAACAATAATAGTCTATGTTACCTCATCCAATCAATGATCAATGATGAGGATCATTATTTGAATTTTTAGATGAGATACCTTGCATTAATATTTTTGGTCCAGAAGTTGAAGCAATACTTTCAGCACAATGTTCTCCATTATGTCTTATATAGCTACCCACTCAAGTATATCCTATGATATAAAATGTTAATTGGATGAGAGTCATGGTGGTTTCTCATCCTATAGTAGTTTGATATATAGTTCATACAATAGAAATATATCCAAGGCCATGAAAAAGACGATTCCTAGAAGATCATGCCTCAATAGAGGTGGCCCAATTAGATGCTGAATTACCTAATGAGGAGGTGTTCTCTATATAAGAAAACACCTCATTGTGGGAAATTCATTTCGACGGTGCCCCTAGAATCCCGACAGTAAAAAAGAATGGGAGACCCCAAACTCAACAAAGTGGGGCTTGGAATTGTACTCATATCCCCCAAAAAAGAAGTTCTTCCCAATTCCTTCATATTATCAAATGTATGGACATACAATGAATCAGATTATCATGCCCTCATTATATTCCTATATTTGGAACTCAAAGGGAAATCCAAACGCAGGAAAAAAGGTGATTTAGAACTGGTCATCAATCAGGTCAACGGTGACTATGATATGAGAAATAATTAAATAATACCTTTGATGTACAATGTTCAAGAACTACTGTCATATTTTCCATCAGATTCAAAGTTAACTAATGTCCCCAAATAGAAAAATGTGAATGCCTATTCATTTCTAAATGTATCCACAACCTTAGATAACCCAGATTAGAATGAAATATTTATCCATATTTCCCACCAATAGATGGTCTTACCATTCATTTTGGACAACACAGAAGAAATCAATGTAATATATCACATCTATGAGCCATATGTTCCTACCAGCTTCTAGATGAATCCAATTTTTGATTACCATAAAATGGGAGAGATCCCACCAGTTAGAGATTGATGGGAGAATATCTAGAGGAAAGAAAAAACTATATCTTTTAGGATGGAGAATACCAGAAAAAGGTCCTTTATAAGAGAGGCCTTGATGGAGTCCTTCTCAGGAGCATTGATGGAGAATAGATCATAGTTGACAAGAATGAAGTGCAAGCTTAAACCTCTGAAGAACATCAATCAGCATCCAAGATCTTGTAGAAGATTCTAAGTCTTGGATACTTTTGGCCCACCCTGATGCACGATTGCGCCAAAATAACCATGATGTACTATTCTTAAAATGTTCATTCAAATTCTCTCTGCCAACCCCCAGAGTTACTCTACAAAACCAAATATGCCTTTTCATTTGACAAATGCAGAATGAATATTGTTGGACCTGATCATCCTACTATGGCCATAAAATTTGAATATAATCTCATGGAAGCCACAATATTTTATAAATGGGTAGAAGCCTCATCCCTAAAACAATTTAGTGAAAAAGGATTGTCTGCTTTGTGAATGCCGACATCATCACGAGATTTGGTGTCCCTTAGAAAACACTAAAAGGCAATGGAACTAATTTCTACTCTGTTGAATTAGACAAGCTATATTAGTATTATAGCATCAAGGCCAACTCTTTATTCGTTTACCTTGTAGTGGCCAACGGGAAGATACCATCCTTAAAAAAGACACTATCCAATATACACTAGATGATATTAGACAAAGGAAAGAAATCATGGCCAGATATACTCCTCCATGCTTTGTGCACATACCAGAACACATCATGAACCATCTCTCAAGGAACCCTATACCCATTAGTATATATAATAGAGGGAGTTCTACCCATCGGTGATCAATTACCATTGCTCTGTGTCGCCATCAATGATCAACTGTCCATAGATTAGCAGTACTAGAAAATGGTTGATGAGATTGAGTGGTTAGATGATAAATAATTTCAAACATTCCATAATTTATATGTTTACCATAATAGAGTCACGCACACCTTCCACAAACCATTGGGCCTTCTATATTTCCTTGAATGAGAGATGTTATTGGTCCAAAAAACTATAATGATACTTGGAAAGAAAACTCCAAAATTGGAACCAAAATGGGATGGACTATATATCATACATAATTTCTACTCCAACGAAGCATATTACTTAATTTAAATTGATGGAAAACTCACCTTAGCTCACAAAAATGTGAGGTTTCCAATTAAATAATTTTTCTAATTATTTAAGAATCATCTTAGCAATATGACTTTAAACTGCATAGTGCCACCTACATCAATGTTTCAAGATGTTAAACTATACTGGAATCATCTTTGCTGCATGATATTATACTGCATGGCCAAATTTTCCTTACCACATTGAATTAAACTGCACGAAGATCATTGTGTCATGAACAATGATTTTTTTAGAATGGGCCAGATTTCAGTAAAGAAAGATAAAAATGACCCCTTCATATTTATGGGCCTGAACTACGCACGAAGCTTTTCATTAAATGATGTGTGGCATGGTTTCATCCATCACAAGATATGTAGTGACACATGGATCCCCTATTCTATTCCAACCACCACCACCATAAAATGCATATCTCTTTATGTATGGCCTATGACTGTGTAGGGAGGGACATTACAAAAACAACATGTGGCTTGATTACTACATTTTCAAGATACATAGTAATTCCTAAATTCCATATCCTAGTCCATCTACCATGTAAAAATTCCCCTTCCTATGTTCAGGTTATACTTTCATAAGTAAATTGATAAGTCATAACAACATGAAGTTAAAATGAAAGGTATCTCAAGAAACATGTATGGATTGATCCCATCCCTCATAGGATGTGTTGATACAATATGGCCCTAAATCATGGTCCAACCATAATATAACACTAACTGCCTATGTTACATCCTTAATTTCCCATGCACTATATGAAAAATATTTATCACTCCTTGTTTATCACACTGAGTATAACTCATGTGAGCTTAGGAATGGTGGTAAGGGTGTCCCTATGTGGAAACGTACTGGAATATGATAGGATCGACATCTTGAAATCATGGTATAAAATTCACCCTCTATAGTAACAATTTTGAATGGTACATGAAACTTTATAACTATTTATAGCTTGACTCCCATCTTTTAATTGGATAAGCAGTGATTCCCGGATCTTAATCAAGGTCCATCCACCATCCAAATTCAACAATTCTATTTTCTCTATGTATAGGTCAAACATTCATAGGGTAATCCATGGAATGATCTAACCTTATGATGTTAAACATCATGGATACTCATAAAAAATGTATGGTTTTTTTCTTTACCTCACAGTATATGTAGAGACACCATGTCCCTAGGTATTGGCCAAACCAATACATTGTAAAATTTCCCACTCTCTCTAAAAAGGTCATAATGGCCCAGAGAGTGATCAATTACTATGTGTGGCTTGATTACTTCAATCTCATGATACATAGACACAAATTTCCCCAATGTCTTTGTCCAACCAAAGTCAAAGGAAAAAATTCCTCCCTTGTATGTAGGTCAGACTTGTATGGTGAAATTCATGACTCCTAACCGCATGATGTTAAACTACATAGACAATGAAGTCCTAACCACACAAAATTAAACTAAATGGTATCCCAAGAACTACATGTGACATGATTCTCAAACTGACATGATACGCAGTGACTCATGAGATTACCCAAATCCAGTTGCGAAGGAAAAAAAATGATCCCATATCATGAATGAAAATTTATATCTATTGAGAATATATGAAACCATGACTTCCACAACAAGGATTAGTCCAAATATTTTTCCCCCTATACATACAATACAAGTCTATCTAGATGATTCCGTACCTCATTACTAATTATTTTCTAAATATTTCTCACATACCCAGATACCCACTTTTTCATCCATCAAACTCAATTCCCAAGGAAATCTCATATCACGATTACCATCCATGACTATCGGAAATGGAATACCGGTGTCATGTGGACACCATTGTTTAACTATGAACACAATGCCCTAGTGGCTCTACATATGTTTTCAACATAAATGGATTGTCGAACATAGGAAAATTAATCCTTATGAGAGGTTGTTACTACTTATGTATTCCCATTGGATCACAAGACTCACATCATCCCTCCTAATTTTGGGGCTCTCAAAATCATCTTTTATATTTTCTTCCCCCGATTATCTCTAAGGCATACCAAGGATATCCCAGCCTGATTAGCCAATATTTATACGCAATTACTTTAATAATGCATCCCTTCAAAATGATGTTAATGTTTGTTGTCCACATCATTTCCGACAGAATTATGAATGCATGGACACATAATAACTAGATCGTTCATGTTGAGTCACACATATCCCTAGCACATGATGTTAAAATTCATGGCCCAACAATGAACCATTCATTCATTCGGTCATCCTTAGGTGGTGGAGTGAAGCCCTTTATGCCCCATTTTTTCTCACACCGAACAATGATCATGGTGGCTTTGGATTATTGGCAGGGTATTCCCACAAAACTAGGGAAAACCAATCCACTGATCCTCTTTTCCAGACATTAAAAGCCACGTTAATGTTTTCCATTCCATATGGGGGAACCAATTTCTAACTGTGTGAAATTAAACTAAAAGGTATCCCAAAATGTGGTTATAATTCCCCAATCCCTCAGTGTGGTCCATACCTACGTAGGAAGAATGATTCTAGGTCACCCCAATCCCCAAAATCATATACTTCTCTGGCATGGGAATCAAAATTTCTCACCCACATGGGAGCTAAATCTGTGTAGAAGAGTTCTCAACCCTATTAGTGACCTTGGTCTAAACATTTCGAACATTTCTAGCAACATGTTTTCTTCTTATCAAAATCCATGCTTTAATCAATTTTGATCCTCATATGTATCTTAGTCCATAATAAATGGAAGGCCAATGTCTTGTCGACACCTTTGTACGACTACGCACATCATGCCCAGTCAGATCCGCATATATTCCCCACAATATGGCCTACCAACCAAACAAAAATTATTCCCCATGAGAGACTTTTCTATTTTCATTAAACTTGACATCATTCAAACATCATATCATCTCTCTATATCCATGATACATTGAAACCGTGGATTATATTTTCCTTCCAAACCACATTTTTAACTTATTAGAACACTTTGGCTCAACCATCCTCTAGTAAATTAGAGTTTAAAATGAATTTCCTAATCTACTAACATTAAAACTTCATGATTATGAACAATAAATGTTCATTCTAGGGTATTGAAACACCAAGAAATGACTTTCACCTTGTTCATGTAAATGAAATGAGTTGGCATAGGAATGTATAACATGAGTCCAACATCATTGGTGACCCCATGTACAAGACAAAGATACCACATTAATATTTAGGAATAAAATATGCATAATGATAAATATTAAGATAAATATTAATATACTGATTCCTATCCTCAAAGTATACATAGTTACACAGGAGCCTCATTTTTTGAGTCCAGTAGGGGAAACAATGTTGTCCTGTTATTTCCTGTGCAAGGGTCAGTCCTGCAAAGGAAACCTACTCACAACTCTATGGGATGCACATTGTTACCCAAACCTGGAAGACCATGCCCACTAAATCCCCGTTTTTGTTGTTCCGGATCCCCTCTTCACAAACAACCCTCTGTTTACAGAAAGGTATAAATCTCCATACTCATCCTGGGTCATAAAAAATGGAGGTTCAGTGTCTTTTAGACATCATTGTTTGACTATGCACTCAATTCCACAATGGCTCTCTATATATTACCCACAAATGGCCTATCAACCAAAGAATAATTTTTCCTCACGAGAGTATTTCCCTATCTATGTATTCCCCTATGATATTTATGTCCCACTTCAATCACTTGCTTCAATAACCCCCTAGATTTAACTTTACATCATATTCTAACTTTTTGTGCCTTAAAATGATAAATTATTTCTACTCATACCATCATGATAAGGGAATAATGATTATGCCCTAGTTAGTGTAAAACTACTATAAATTTTAGGTCTTAAATTTCATTATTGTACTAAATTAATCTATATCATTCTCTAGTCCTCACATACGTAGGAAAAATATGTGTGTTAGTGACCCCTCAACCAAATCTAATATAAATTACCATAATAATTTTGGACATCATCACCTGAACTGAACACCTATTTTGTCCTTAAAAAACAAAACAGTTGCAAATATCCATATATTATATTGTCCATAGGAAATGGATTGCTAGTGTTTGGCAGATGACTCTTCTTGATAACGAGACAAATTCCCTGGATGATCGGTATATATTTCCCATAGGAATGGAATGTCAACCAAATATAAATTTTATCCTCAAGAGAGGATTTTCCTACTTCTGTGCACCAAATGGATTCCATGACCCATATTATGTTACATATCCCGAAATAAAAAAAATCCAAGTCAAGAAAAATCCTTCATCCTAGTCTGAAGGCAATTAGGGAATTCTTGGTTAATGAGTTCTAAGGTAGGACCCTTTCCATAAATATCATATTAAATGATATTTAACCTAAAACAACATTAATGACGATGTTTTTGGAATGATTTTAAACATACCTTGAAAATAGACCCAAAACTCATGTGGATGAAAACCCATAAAGGTATCCTTGGTTAAAAGTTGATTACCAGCTCAATAAACATATTCCATGTATGGTTTAGAAAAAATAATGATAAACTAAAAAAAAAAATGAGACACAATGCTTGTTAGGTCAAAAAATAATGAAGAGAGGCCTAAGAAAAAGTCAATTTATGCTTGCTAAGCCCACAGTAAAATTGGAATTGAAAAAACATTTGGGTAATAACATAAAAGCTGAATAGTTTTTAGGTTTTAACATGTAACCCTATAAAGATTCAAACAATGCTAACTAAGCCCCATGACTCAATAAAACATTAGGGCAAGATTAGATTATTCCATTATTCTAACTTTTGACTAAAATTGATATCTAGTGGGTATTATGGTTTATAATGATGTCAATCATATCTCATTAAAATTTTAGGAAAATATGACAGAGAAGCACTAGGGTGATAAAATTTTTTCATTCATTGCAGGTATAAAATGCTTCCATCACATAGATTATCTCTATAATGGTAGAACATAACCATTACAAAAGTTGATCAACTAAATCACATAGTTGAATCAATTCTAGATTCGACAAATCAATCTCCTATAGGATCCTTAAAATGTAATTGTCTCAACCTCCACACCAACCCACAATGCCCCCACCTCCGGAATTGTATCAAGGGTTTCATGTTTCCCTTCATCTACTAGATTATTCCCCTAATCAAATACAGTTGTGACCAGAGACTATTCTTGTTTGAGATGATCCAATTATCTAATCTGCTGCACCAATTCCTAATCAAGATTCTCTATTAGTGACATTTATTTCATGATTTTTTTGCCTTGTGATTTCTCTAACTTGTCTTGTATCTTTATTCAAAATAATCTATCAAGCCGCAATAATATGAACCCCAGAATCTACAACAACAATATAGGACACAAGCACACCATCTTTATCCCTATCCATGAACACCAACATAAATATGTATTAAAAACCATTGATGTCAAATCAAAGAAATCCTAGAACCACAAATTTTCAACATTATTTTGTTAGCATCATCAGCATATCAACAAGTGGTGTTAGAGAAATCAATATCCAATGGTTTTTCCATTCCCACTGGCAGCCATGATGAAGGTTGTTTAGGCCCACTCAATCGGTCTCAGAATCAATCATTGATGATGGAATGTATTAAAGAATTAATTCCATAAGGTAGGATCCTAATATTATGGTTTTAAGATGACTAGACACCACATTAGCCAAATCCTAGATAGTTTCAACATATTGTAGTATCAAAGTATCTACTGCAATCATTAATTTTTAAGAATGTGATCTTGAAGTCATAAGTGAATCATGTAAACAATATCACTTCTTAAAATTAGATAAAAAACAATAATGGTTGTGGTATAAGGATTTAAAAACTATCATCCACTTGTAGAAACATAGATGATTTCAACCTACATGGCGACATCACTACCGAGAAAATATCATAGATAATTATTAGTAAGAAACTGATTCATAAAGCCAATCAAGTACACATGTAGATCAAGGCCATGTTCAACTGGGCTATAGACCTACAAAGAGGCCTTTTTAAGGTCACTCATAGAAATTAGAATCATTTGGATAATCAGTGTAGAAAAAAAGGAATGATGTCTAGTTCTGAGTATCTAGGATTCAGAATCATGACTTCTCTGGTGGTTATAGAAAATGGAACAATTGAAAGAATTAAATTTTCTAGAACTAGTGTAAAAATACCTACTATGATTGAGACTTCTAGGGGAGAGGAATTTATTTACTCTATTATGGAATGGACCTCCAATGTTGTCCCCTTCATAAGGGCATGATCCATCTAGTTTAAGGAGGTTTACTACTCAAGACATGGAACATGTCTAACATCCTAAGGTGATTGATGTTCTTCATCCAATTTAGTTACAACCATCAAAGTCATCTCAACATTCACTATGGTGGTGGAATAAACATTTTCTATTGGGATTTCAACCACTAAATGATCTTCCCATATAAGGGCAGAGGTTTTATGATTTGGGTCTGTTATATCTAGAGGGATCAGAATACCCCCATTCTCCTCAACTAGTCTTGTCTCTCAGCCATGTTCAACAACAACTTCTAGTAATCCTTCTTCTACCATAGAAGTAACATGAGACATAGATTCCTAGTCAAATACTTCCTATTTAATTATTGGTTATGCATCATAATATGTAAATAATAATTAGTGAACAAAATAAAATAACATGGCATGATGACCAGGTAAATAGATATTTCATTTACTTGTAATCCCCCTTTTGATATTTTTCAATAGTTGGGATGCATGTTTGTTTTTCTTAGTATACAATGGGGAGGTATCCATGATGGGGATATAAATTGGACCTGAAGTATAGAATGCCCTGGTAGGATTTTCATTAATTTCCTCCATATGTTCGGAAGCTCAAGGAGAACCATCTCAAGAAATCCCCACATCATAAGGGACATGTTCTACAGTTCTAGTTCCCCTGGGGGTGTATACTAGAGGAATAACCATACCCTGAGACTCCTTAGTTTACTACTCATGTAAAGAGGATAAGTTGTATAACCTTCAATATAATGTTAATTATAGTATGGTTTAGTAAAGAGAATGACCTCTCCTTGGATATTAATTGGATATGAGAGTACCACCATCAATGCCACCTGCTCATACCTCTAAACCAGATATTTGGATGAATATAGGCAGATTTATATCTTGATAACATATAAAACATCATCAAATGGACATTATTTATTGTAAATACATGTGGGGTAAATGGCTTCCCCAAAACCGAAAGATCAGAGTGCCCCCTGAAGATGATTCCAAATGTGTTCCTCAGAAGTGTTCCCCCTTGTGTTGTCCCAGTCCATCCAAGTGCATAGAAACACTACTATAATGGGAATGGATAGTGGTGTAGGATCGGTCTAAGGAAGTGTATGTGGATTCAGGAATCGTAAATGTTTTCTAGGTGCCTCTACATCCCTAGGACCATCAGGTGATGAATGTCTATAGGGAGCTATAGTGGAGAAATTAGCAATATTGTCACATTCTGAGGAGTGATGATGACGATCATCATCCCCATCCTTTCCTATTCTCAACATGAAATTAAATTTATGATATTATTTAAAATGATTTTTCCGAGTATGATTAAAGGTTTCAAGGTGTTGAAGTTAATAATTTCCACTCTCTATATCATCATCATAAGAAATGTTATCTGTAACAACCCGATATTTTATGAGAATTATTATTTTTAATTTCATTTATGTCTTGTATTATACACTACACCAAAATTATATTGTTCTATATGCAACACTGTATTAGCTTGAAGTATACGCAACACCATTATTGGCTTGTGTTACACACAATTTCAAGTTCGTTTTGTGGAAATTATTCGACATAACATTAAGTATAGATTTTTTTTAATGTATAAATGAAATAAGTTTTGATTATGTTATATGCAAAACCAAATGGAGATTTCACTATACACAACCCTGACATGGCTTTCATTACATGCAATCGCGACCTTACATGATAGCGTTTGGTGTACGCAATACCAAGTTTCACCAAACGAGATATTATAATAATATTATTACGAACTAGCCATTATGAATAGTAATACCCACTTTTTGGAATTTTATAAATTTTATCTTTTAAAATGGACTTCATTTTTGGATTCGGAATATCAAAATTAGCCTAGGGTAAAGTTTGGTATTTTTTTGAAATCTTTCAATTTTTGAAGAATTGGGAAAACACTGGGTTACTATTTAAAACTGAGTTTTTATATAAATAATTATTTATTTTATTTAAATTTATTTTAGATCAAAATTGATACATAATACTTATATATGTTCAATTTAATTCATTGGAGTCATTTTATAATAATTTTACATATATAAATATTTTATTAAACTTTTCACCGTCTTTTACCCACCTCCTAGGAGAATTTGGAAATTCACATAAAACATAATTTTACCACTTCTGTAAGTGGAATTTCAAAAATCCAGGAGACACGGTTAATATGAAGGACTAAAATTTGGTTCAATGAGATGAAAATAATTTTTGGTGAATAGTAACTTTTTACTTTTATTTTCCACAGTTAAAAGTAAATAGGGTAATTAAGGGTAAAAATGATATTATTATTACCCTAAAAAATGTCCTAATTCTATTGGATAAGTTTAATTTGACCAATAACAAAATTAAGAATAAAATATGTCCATTTAGGTCCACATGGATTATATTAGGACATTTATTATTAATTTATTTAAAGAAGGGTTAAAATAGTTAAAATCAAAGTTTAATAACTAAATCATTTTTTATATAGGGATATACATAAGATAAATTAGACTATAAATATTCATTGGAAATATAAAACTATTTGCTACATAATGGTATTTTATTTATAATTTTTAGACATTAAATAATTCAAATTATTTATGACACAATGATGATGCGGTAATTATCTTATTAATGAAATATTAACATAATTAATGTTATAAATAGCCAAATAAATATAATTTGAGACTTTTTATGTAATACACTAATTTTCTAGGTTACTATGACAATATATTATTTCTTTAATTAACTTTTTTAGAAATAATCATGATTTTATGATTTTCAAAAAAATCATGTACCAAATAGTGTCAAAATTGACATAAAATAGTTTTAAAAACTAATATTATATTATTAATTGTTATTTTATTCCTAAAAATATAAGGATTGCCCAAATGAATTAGATAAAGATATATATATTATTAATGAACCACTTGGGGTTCTTTTGGCTTGTTATAGTATGTTTATTAACCATATAGTGTAATAAATCAAAAAGACATGGTAAAATTTTAATTATATAAATATAGTTAAATCTAAATGATAAGGATAAAATAGTAACCTAAACTTGTCTAAAAACTATTTGTTGAAAATATTTAGGTACATCCACACCTTATTTTCGAAATAAATCAATTTGGAGCTATTAAAAAACGAATATGACTTTAATATAAAATACTATTTTAAGTTTTCCTAAGGTGCCCCTCTCCTCTGTTATAAAAAGGGAACCTCTTCCCTCTTCTCTTCAGACCCTTTTGAGACATGAAGCTCGGAAAACCCCTTCCCATTTCTCTTCTACACTTCCCTAGAAGCATTATGGAGGTTCTTGTCTTCCCAAAAGACAAACTCTACGTCCATAAGAGGAATCTTAATGAAGGTGCGTCGAAGAAGAGGTATTCTCTTCTTCTAATTTTCTCGAGTTTCTTTCTTCTTCTACTAATTATTCATTAGTTGTCTCATTATAAAGTAATAACATAAGTATTAATTATATACTTATATGTTATTAAAAATATGAAACAACCCTATTTCACCTTCTATCCATCCTACGAAAAATGAAATCATCGCGCGTGTGTATGTACGGAATACTGTCTCCACGCCGTGGTGTAATCTGTTTTCGACCACCACCTTACCTGGATGGTTATAACTGTGTAAATAAATAACTATATATGATTATTTTAAACTGATATTGATTCTGAAATATTATACATACACTTTAATATAATTCAACGATCTTGGGAATGATATCATCGCTCCTGCGTACATACGGACTACCGTCTCCACGACGCGATGAGATTCATTCTCCATGTTGACCATTCATGAATGATTATAAATTATATATAATGAATAATAATGAAATATATAATAATAATACTCAATTTATATATATATATATATGTATGTCATCTACTTAATTCCAATCAATTCAATAAGGAAACGAAAACAGTGTTCATGCGTACGTACGACCTACCGTCCCTATGAACGGTCTATTTCATTCCATTTATTGATCTATCATATATATTTATATTCTGAATATATATTATATATAAATCATGTTTTACATTCTGGAATTATGTAAATCCAGATATAAGTAATAATATCAACAACAACAAGTCAAAAATCATACTATAAATGAAAATATTTTACCCAAAACGATGCTTTAACATGGGTTTTACAAAATAACGGGTAATATAAAGTCATATGTGAACAATATATGATATCATAACAATAAATATGAATTTTTAATAAGTCAATGACATTATTTAAATCATTATTAAGGAGGTTTGGAAACATACGAAGCATATCAGACATAAGGTAAGGTATAACTATTCCAATCTCATTTTTATCCGAGATTATTATTTGAAAATATTTACTGGGGTTGTTGTTATCATCCATGCCCAAGTTTTCTAAAAATGTTTTAATGTATTCCTAAAGTAATTTTTACCCATTTTTGAAATTTACCACATGTTATTAAAGGAATCTTACTTTTGTTTACCACATGGGGATCTTTTTGACTTTTCTGACAAAAGTACAAGGAGACTGTTTTTTTAAATTATATGGCACGAATGGATTTTTACGGTTTTATAACGACTTATTTCAAGGAACCATAATCTAAAAAACATCATGATTATTTCCAATAAAATCATTTTCTTTTAAAATTTCATGGCATTTTGATAAAAGAAAATTATTTTCAAGAAGAAATAATATTTGTTTCAAGAATTCATTTCAAGTGTTTTATCAAAACTATTTTCCATCTAAAATGACATTATTTAATATGTTTATGTTTCAAGTATAATGTCTCCATAATTTTCATGGTTTGAATCTTCTTATGATGAAATGATATCCATTTTTTTATATGGATTATGTTATGATGACATGATGTTTAAGAATCCCATTCTATTTCATGGGTTATGCTGTGATGTACGATTTATGATTTCGTGGCACACGAAATAATGATTTCACTATGAGATGGGTGGGAACTATATCTCCCTCCAATGCATTGGGCACAGATTTATATCTCATGAGATAGACATGGATGGAATGGTAAGTTAATATGGTTCAGTGTTACCGGACTGAAACAAGGAGTGAACTCGATTGAGAAAGGGACTTTGTCCACTAAGATGGTCTTGGCAGTAATGCCTTGGCTACTATAGAAATCATATCACGTGCTTAATGTTTTTCCACAATTACATGTTTTATTCCCATGATATTTTATCATGATTGATTTTCCTTTATGATATATTCCTTACGTACAGTCATGTTTTATTTCATTGCTCATGATTTTAAAGTTTAAACAGTATGTTCATGTTTTTATGTTCAAATGTATATGGTTGGTTTTATTTTCTCCATGCTTACCCTTACTGAGAATTTGATCTCACCCTTTTTATGTTTTATTTTCCCAAGGATTTATAGAAAGGTTTTAGGTACAAAAATAAAAGGGGAAGATCTGTATGGGAGATGTTGAAGATCTTTCACCAAGATTAGAAGATTATATTCTGAGTTTCCAAAGACACTAAACTATTAAGGTCCTTTGGTGTCTGTTTTTGTTATGTATTAGATATTCCGAAAAAGTAATGTAATGTCTATTTACGTCGTGCTTTGGGTCTCTACAGTTGGTATCAGAGGAAAGGTTTAGTTAACCTTTGGAAACTATGATGCAAAAACTTTAATGAGATCCCTAGAGATATTTCTAAGGTATGTCTAGGGATGTCCCTAAGGCTTAGTATAACTATAGGTTACTGTCCAAGAGTTATGTTGACAATCATGAATAACCTAGGTTGAACCTAAGGTGTCATGGATTAAAGAATGTGTGATATTTTAGACATCCCATAAGTGATTTTTAATGATTATGTGGTTCCTCGTTATTTTAACTATTTCTTACACTATGGTTTCTAGTTTTAGTCAATGGAGGGAATGAGAAGGAATTAAGTTAACATTGATTCTGATGGAAAAATTGGTGACTGTGATCAACAAAATTGTGTAATTCCAAGAGATAAAGATATTGTGATAATTCTGAATCAGTCATCATGATATATTATTAACAACGTGAACTTTGGTGGTATTACTAAGTCATCAAATAAGAGGAAGATGTAATTTTATGCATGTTCACATGGTGAGGACCATAGAGAAAGGAAGATTGAGATTTCTAAATAAGGGAAGAAGAACCATGAGGAATACCTCAAATGGAAGGAAAGATGTTATCTGTGTTGAGAAAAGGGTTATAGAGTGACATACTGTTATGGAGTTCAATGTCTTATATGTGGAGAAGATGGGCATTACCCAACTCACTGCCCTGACCTAAGAGGTTAATTCTAACTCAAAGAAGTTATTATTCCATGAAAATCATTGAAGAGGTTGGATTGAAGAGTTTATGTATTGGTATTCAATAATAATGTTTTTGAGGTACTTTTATGGTATATTGGAATATATATGTATTGGTCCATTGTGGTTTTAAATAATTATATGGTATCGGTAACCATGAAAAGCGATTCAAATATTTTGGAATGTAGATGATATGGGAATAAGGAAGGGATAAGGAGAAAATGAAATGTTTGACAGTATTCATGATATCATGACTAATATAAGGACAAGGTGATATCATGGTTTGAGTATATAGAAATTTTGGTATTTTTGTATGTGGAAAGGGTTAATTTTTTACAACCTTCATATTTTCACTATGGTTTAATGTGTATTCATTTTTCAAGAGAATACATGATTAAGGCCTTTAAATGTTTATAATGTGACCAACAAGACATATCTTATGATATATAGGGATAAATGATGGTATTAACATGCTTGTTATATGAACTCTCTAGTAATATTTTTCACTATAATATGATATTGGACATAAATATTTTGGATAAGCCTATGGATTAGAAATGATTATGTTGGACATATGTTAGTATTGTTTAAGGCTAGAAATTTATCGATATTATTGATGGAAAGTTATAATATTGTAGTTTTAAAAAAATGACAACCTGCAGACGGGCGACAACCCATCACATCGGACGAGGATGTGGGAATCGAAACCACAACCAAAGTGTGATATGCCTTTATCACCTACCACTGCCCTACAGGAAGTCCTTGGTTAGTAAAAACTAGTTTTATTTTATTAATCAGGATGATAGATGAAGTATATGTCCATTTAGGAACCATATCCGATTAATCTTACCATAGATGGACTTATGTATATAACTTTTTCTAACCCTATGTTTGAGACAGATGGAATGACCTATCATTCTGTCGGACGACCTACTAAAACTTTGCAAAATACAAATTCAACTTCATTTCGTTAAGATATGAAGTGGAAATTGTTCGAGGAATGATCAACATTAAGATTATATCAAAATCATGTAAGTATTTCTTTTAATTAAAAAATTCTTCAACATTTGGGAATTGATCTTGAAAACCAAAAAAATGTTGTCCTTGTGTCCTTATATCCGATGAATCAGATGGTACCTTAAATCATCACAAATTTATGGATTTTTGATTTTTGTCTTTTTCATAGCAATGTTCTCTACCACTCTCCATCAGAACATAATGGTTAGATTTATCTTCCATATCCATATTTTCACATATGTTCTCCTATGTGTAAAAACAGTGATTAGTTAATTTCGGTAACCGTAATATTTCACACATTAGTTTTTAAGGATATGTTTTGGTATTCCTTTTTACGATGTCGGCTTATATTAAAGAAACTTATAAGTAGTAAACTATTTATAACCCCAACGAATTTCGAGGGTGAAAATCAATTTAAGGGGGGTAGAATGTAACATTCCATGATTTTATGAGAACTATTATTTTTAATTTCATTTATGTATTGTTTTATACACTACACCAAAATTAGATTGTTCTATATGCAACACCTTATTATCTTGCACCTTACGCAACATCATTCCTGGCTTGTGTTACACACAATTTCAAGTTCGTTTTGTGGAAATTATTCTACGCAACATTAAGTATAGATTTTGTTTAATGTATAAATGAAAAAAATTTTGATTATGTTATATGAAACACCAAACGAATCTTTCACTATACGCAACCCTGACTTGGCTTTCCTTACACGCAATCGCTACCTTCCATGATAGCATGTGTTGTATGGAATACCAAGTTTCACTAAACGAGATATTATTATAATTTTATTAGGAACTAGTCGTTATAAATAGTAATACCCACTTTTTATGAAATTTATGAATTTAATCTTTCAAAATGGACTTCATTTTTGGATTTAAAATTTAGAAATTAACCTAGGGTGAATTTTTAGAATTTTTCTGAAAACTTTAAATTTTTGATGAATAGTGAAAACACTGGGTTACTATTTAAAAACAGACTTTTTATTTAAAAAATTATTTATTTTATTTAAATTTAGTTTAGATCAAAATTGATAGATAATACCTATATAAGTTCAATGTAATTCATTGGAGTCATTTTATAATAATTTTAGATATATAAAAATTTTATTGAACTTTTCACCGTCTTTTACCCAACTCCTAGGAGAATTTGGAAATTCACATAAAACTTAACATTACCACTTCTGTATGAGGAATATCGAAAATCTGAGAGACAAAGTTAATATCAAGGAATCAAATGTGGTTCAATGAGATGAAAATAATTTTTGGGGAATAGTAACTTTTTAGTTTTATTTACCACAATTAAAAGTAAATAGGGTAATTAAGGTTAAAAATTAAATTATTATTACCCTAACACATGTCCTAATTCTGTTGGATAAGTTTAATTCGACCAAAAACAAGCTTAGGAATAAAATATTGTCATTTAGGTCCACTTGGATTAGATTAGGACATTTATTATTAATTTATTTAATGAAGTGTTAAAATAGTTAAAATCAATGTTTAGTAAATAAATAATTTTTAATATAGGGTTATACATAAGATAAATTTGAATATAAATATTCATTAGAAATATAATAATATTTCCTACATAATGGTATTTTATTTATAATTTTTAGACATTAAATAATATTATTTATTTATGACACAATGATGAAGCAGTAATTATCTTATTAATGAAATATTAACATAATTGATGTTATAAATACGTAAATAAATGTAATTTGAGACTTTTGATGAATTAAAAAGATTTTCTAGGTTACTATGACATTCTAGTATTTATTTAATTAACTTTTTTAGAACTAATCATGATGTTATGATTTTCACAAAAATCATGCACCAAATAGTGTCATAATTGACATAAAATAGTTTTTAAAACAAATATTCTACTATTAATTGTTATTTTATTCCTAAAAATCGAAGGTTCTGCCAAATGACTTCAATAAGGATATATATATTAATACTAACCACTTGGGGTTCTTTTGGCTTGTTATATTATTTTTATTAACCATATTGTGTAATAAAACAAAAAGACACGGTAAAATTTAAATTATTTAACTTATAGCTAAATCTAAATGATAAGGATAAAATAGTAACCTAAACTTGCCTAAAACCTATTGGTTGAGAGGATATAGAAACATAACCATCTTATCTACTAAATAAATTAATTTGGAGCTATTAATAACTGAATATGACTTTATTATAAAATAATATTTTAAGTTTTCCTAAGGTGCCCCTCTCCTCCATTATAAAAAGGGCACCCCTTCCCTCTTCTATTCACACCCTTTTGATCCTTGAATCTCGGCCACACCCTACCCATTTCTCTTCTCCACTTCCCTAGAAAAATTCTAGAGGGTTTTTCCTTCTCAAATGACAAACTCCACTTCCATAACACGAATATTAAAGAAGGTGCATCAAAGAAGAGGTAATCTCTTCTTCCGATTTTCTCAAGTTTCTTTCTTTGTCTACTTCTTATTCTTTAGTTGTATTATTATAAAGTAATAACATAATTATTAATTATATACTGATATTTTATTATAAATATGAAATAACCCTTTTTCACCTTCTATCCATCCTACGGAAAATGAAATCACCGCGCGTACGTACGTACAGAATAACATCTCCACGTCGTGGTGTAATCTGTTTTCGACCACCACCTTACTTGGATGGGTATAATGGGGAAAATAAATAACTATATATGATTATTTTAGATTGATATTTATTCTGAAATATTATAAATACACTTCAATACAATTCCATGATCATGGGAATGATATAATTGCTCGTGCGTACGTATAAACTACCATCTCTACAACGTGATGAGATTCATTCTCCATGTTAACCATTCATGAATGATTATAAAGTATATTTTATGAATAATAATGAAATATATTATAATAATACTCGATTTATTTTTATATATATATATATATATGTATTTAATCTACTTAATTCCATTCAATTCAATAATGAAACAAAAATAGCGTTCATGCGTACGTACGACCTACCGTCTCCATGAACGGTGTATTTCATTCCATTTATCAATCTATCATATATATTTATATGATGAATATATATTATATATAAATCATGTTTTAAATTCTGGAATTATGTATATCCGGATATAAGTAATAATATTATGAACAAAAAGTAGAAAATCGTACGATAAATGAAAAGATTTTACCCAAAACGGTGCTTTGACATGGAATTTACAAAAGAACAGGTAATATAAAGTCATAAGTGAACGATATATGATATCATAACTATTAATATCATTATGTAATAAGTAAATGACATTATTTAAATCATTATACAAGAGTTTCAGAAACATATGAAGCGTATCAGACTTAAGTTAAGGGATAACTATTCCAATATCATTCTTATCCGAGATTGTTATTTGAAAGTATATACTAGGGTTATTGTTATAATTCATTCCCATGTTTTCGAAAAATGTTTTCATGTATTTTTAAAGTAATTTTTACCCATTTTTGAAATTTACCACATGTTATTAAAGGAATCTTACTTTTGTTTACCACATGTGGAACTTTTTGACTTTTCCTACAAAAGTACGAGGAGAATGTTTTTTTAACATATACGGTGTGAATGGATTTTTACAGTTTAATAATGACTTATTTCAAGGAACCTTCCTCTAAAAAATTTCATGATTATTTCCAATAAAATCCCTTTCTATTAAAATTTCTGGGCATTTTGAGAAAAGAAAATTATTTTTAAGAAGAAAAGATATTTTCCTCAAGAATTAATTTCAAGTGTTTTATCAAAACTATTTTCCATCTAAAATGAAATTATTTAATATGTTTATATTTCAAGTATAATGTATCCATGATTTATATGGTTTGATTCTTATTATTATGAAATGATATCCACTTTTTTATATTGATTATGTTATGATGACTTGATGTTTTGGAATCCCACTCTATTACATGGGTTATGCTATGATGTATGATTTATGATTTTGTGGCACACAAAATAATGATTTCATTATGGGATGGGTGGGACCTATATCTCCCTCCAATGCATTGGGTAATGATTTATATCTCATGAGATAGACATGGCTGGAATGGTAAGTTAATTCGTTTTGGTGTTACAGGACGGAAACGAGGAGTGAACTCGATTCAGAAAGGGACTTTGTCCACTAAGATAGTCTTAGCAGTAATGTCTTGGCTACTATGGAAATCATATCACATGTTTAGTGTTTTTCCATAATTACATTTTTTATTACCAAGCTATTTTATCATGATTGATTTTCCTTTATGATCTATGCCTTACGTACTGTCATGTTTTATTTCATTCCTCAAGAATTTTAAGTTTAAACAGTATGTTCATGTTTTTAAGTTCAAATGTATATGGTTGGATTTATTTTCTCCATGCATACCCTTACTGAGAATCTGAGCTCATTCTTTTTATGTTTTCTTTTCCCTAGGATTTAAAGAAAGGTTTTAGGTAATAAAATAAAAGGGAAAGATTGTTATGGGAGTTGTTGAAGATCTTTAACCAAAATTAGAATATTATATTCAGATTTTTCAAAGATACTAAACTGTTATGGTCCTTTGGTGTTTGTTTGTTTTATGTATTAGATATTCCACAAAAGTAATGTAATATCTATGTACGTCATGATTTGGGTCTCTACATTATCTAGTGATGGCATATAACCATGGTAGGTAACAGAAACCACCCTCCCATGGAGGATCCACCAAAAAGATCAATTGGACTGATCATGAAGGCATTGGAAACTACTCAAAATATCTCATTGCATCCAGACCAATAGAATGGTAGTATTATTAAGAATGGGTGAATGTCTCTAAGCGGCAACATCAATAGCTTGTGAGGTCAGATCCTAGTCTCTAGTGACGCTTATTGGTGCTTCAGAACCGAGATGCTTCAAAATTACTTTCACTAGATAGGAATTCTAAACCATTTCAATTTTCATCCACTTGGTCGTAGATTCATTAGGGGGTATAATAATGGGAACTAAATCCTCTAGCTGACCATGTGGATATGATTGAACCCATGATGAAAAATAACATTTTGTTAGGAAGGGTAAAAAACCCTTAGAATCTAGAAGATTTATCTTTCACCAGGATTCCTATAGGGTGAACATTAACCACAACTGTTGGGCTATAATGGAATAATTTTTTTGACATGAATTTTTGAAGGCATGGGGACATAGCATCTAAACACAGATAAACTCACTGATAAATCTGTAAGGTGTGTATCCCTCACAGATATGTTCCCCATAAATACGAAAAACCAAAATAACCTCTCAGAATGAAAAATTTATCCTTGGATTATAATGTATTCTGATTAATCATTCATAATTGTATCAGTAGTGGAAGCATAGAGACGATATGTATAATAGTAGTGAGAGTTGATTCGCGTTAACAAGGCTCATTTATTCATTTCGTTTTGTTCTTCCTAATTATCAAGTGTAGACCAGCCTTCCAAAAAAACCCCATTGGTACTCTGTGGATATGGAAGAATATTGGCATGTATAATTCGTAGGGGATTGATAAATTTGTATCATCTATGTCAGATCCTATCCAACCCCATAGGATTTGGAAGGGCCCAGTCACCCGATGAGGCATACTCCCCTCACTGGCCTAGATGAGTAAACTATTGATCTTGGAAAATATCAGGATGTCCATGTTGATGCATTTTCCAGTGGCTAGCTGAGCCAGCATGACAATTTTCATAACTCTTACACCACCATATTCACATACTAGTAGAATCCAACTACACCAAAACATGACCTAGAAAGCTGAAAACTATAAAAATTGATCTACACTAGGGAAAAGTTCCCACCCCCATCTTCCAAAATGTCCCTCCTCTGAGACAGAATAGTAGGAACCCTCTCACCATATGGTTTCCTTGGTAGGTAAGGACCGGGTACTATTTACCCTAAAATCTTGAATTATTTTCATAGAGAAGGTACCGATCCAATTAGAGAAAGGAATGTCCTATTCATGGTGATTGTCAATGTCCTTGGAAAATGTTTTCGCTTGGGTAATATGTCTCTGGGAACTGGAAGGGGTCCTCTCCTCATCATCCCAAGAGGAATAAAGAGGTAGAAACTCTTCATACATATCTCTGACAATGGGGACCCCTAAAATCAGCCAAATGTCTTAATGGATAATACACACATCTCCATAGACAAAATGGACAGTGTTGGTGTCTGGACTTAGCCTACATAGAAGCTATAAAATGAGGGAATTGATATGATGAGCATAAGTTTGTGACAACCAGACAGACTCATATAACCCCACAGTCTACAATTCAACCTGGAATTCATCACAGCTCTAACAAACATTAAAGGGCCACCCCGAGCCCATACCAAATGAACCTCCAGAATGTAGGTCCCACTTTGATGACCAGCCATGCTATTCATTTTTTGTGGCCCTTTGTGAAATTATATTATAGTAATTTGTAGTTTCATATGGATTTTTTCATGTACCCTCCAAAGATCATGGGGAATAGTTCAATAAGGACCAACCAGTAGTATCATTCTATATAAATCAACTTTTCTATGAAATATGGGCCTTATGAATGGTGCTATCAAATATCAAAGAAGCAGGTTGGTCATCCCAACATGGTGCCAGAATTTCTATATCAGATTGTAGAATAAATCCATAATTGGGTATCCTATCTAAAATTGGATACTCCCATTGACCCACAACCAGTAGTTTAAATAAATATTGATGTAGTGGGATTGTAGGGATATTTTCATCAATAGAGTTTTCCATAGTCTTCTTCTTGTCATCAGAAGATGAAAGGAGATTGGCACCAGTAAAAATGACATCTTCAACAAAATTTTTATTAAGATCCATCTCTTTATCTACAAAAAAATAAATAAGGTCAGTCCAATTAAATCTCTTGGAAAAAATCAAAAATGGGAATGAGTAAAAAAGGCCGCAAAACCATATTTCTCATACTTAACCCTAGGAATTGTACACGAAAATCATTCCCTGTGAACCGAAAGTTTGTGGAACCAATGAGGCATTGTCATATGGGGTGTTGGATAATAAACCAAATAGTTCACGAAGCCAATGAACTACGTAAAACCTTCACAATGTAGAAGTATGAGTTCAATTTTTGGAAATTTAATGTCCATTTTGTGAGTATAAAAATATGTTTGTGGACCTATGTACCAAACTCACTATAGGGATCATCAAAATCACTATTCTTTGAATTGATGTTCAATTTACATATTTAAATGTTAGTACACAGAAGATAGTTTCCTTGAAGGGTATTCAGTTCATGGAATGTAATGAACTATTCCTAGTTACATGAACTTTGTGAAGGGAGTCGTATGCAAAAGCAATGTACCTGAGAGTAAAATCAATAGTGAAACGTTAACCAAAATTCCAATAAATTAATAATGACCTTCCCCCTATAAATTGGTGTGTTCCACCACTGGGTCCACCTTTAAACGGAAAACCAATTATATTTAGGACCACTTTATACATCAAAATATCCTCCTCTTCATCCTGATCAGAACCCATTCAAATGACGGTATTTTTATGGTCTTGTAATCATGGAAAATGGAAATAAATTACTCCAAATTTTTTATAAAGGGAATAAATTAATGTTTTATTTGGAATTTGAAAATGAATTTTGAGGATACCAAATTCATAAAAGGAGACATAATGGTATGTCACTTCAAACCCTGCACGAAAACAAAAATGATTCACATGTAAGGTGATGTTAAGGCAATTCCATGAACATGACAATTTTTTCACGGGATTAAGGCATCAATTATGGTTTCCACCATGAACTATCGCCACTATGAATCCTAGCCTTTGTGAACCCCCGCCTCGAAAACCTCAGTCGACTGAGTGATCCACATTCCTAGTGATATCCTTGTGGGATTTCAAAAATGTCTCTGTGTGACCAATATATACATCCACCTTGGAACTCTATAAAAGGACACCAAACAGAGCCACGAAATGGATATGATTTTTGGAATCTTTGAGTTTACAGAAACATGACTTCAATAGAAAATGATCGACAAAGTATGAAACTACAAATAGTTTCTAGAAGGTATAATCACGCCACATACCATAAAGGAAATAAAACTTAATAATAATAATAATGAAATGACTATGAACCTAATTAGAGAACCAAAAATCATATTTCATTTGTGGATGAACTTCCCATTTTTCAATCATTTGTACCACATAGTGTGTCACTATACAAACAAAACCTTGAACCATGTAGTTCTTCTATACACAGATGTAATCTAGTTCCACATAGCATGGCCCTATGAGGACAAAAACTAAAGCCGCGTACCACTAAAATATACATTCTGCATCCACATCCTCATACCACCTCATTATGTGGGATACCCCTCCACCCATATATAAATTTTCCATTTTGAGGGTACCTAACTCCGCTTGATGAAATGTTACGTAAAATGGGGCACCATCAGGCTTTCCTCCTTCTAATCCTGATCATTCCCTTTTGGTTCCATACCATCCTTAATGATCCCTCCACATTCTATTCCAACAAAATTAGGCCACAACCTCTTTCAAATACATCAGAATCATATGAGAAGATCATCAGGTGCATCAGCACGCCCTTCTAATTCTATATACCCATTGTAAGAGGAGTCATGATGCTAATCCATACATCATCACAGGACCCCGTAACATTCTTAAGTATACATTACCATTGATGCCTAGATTACAACCTTTGGATATTGATGTGTACCTCCCTATTCTCAAAATTAGGGGAAATCACTGTCCATTCCATTCCATGATTGCCAGTGACAAATGAAGATCTCACTCTTTCTTTACCATTTGACAATGGACAATGCCCCCCCCACATAGTCCTAGAACAATATTTATTGAAAACCACTTAATTTGATCCCCTTACCTTTCTATGTGACATGGATCTCTTTATCCTCTCGGGCTCAGCCCATGACACCTCCCGATAGATTTGTATATGATACTATCCTAGATATCAATACATGTGAGAAAATTGTAACTTTCAAAGACCCCCCTCCCTCGTAGATCTGTTTCCCCAAACTCTTCTACCATCATACTCAATTTACATTAGAGGAGAAGGGATGTTTTTTGGTTTTCTAGAACTATAACTTCCTCTTTTTTCTCACCCAGAGAATGACTCATGTATGCATAGATGTTAATGATGATCACATCATCTATACCATCTCTGAATGAAGTACGTGGACTCTAATTTCTAATTCTTAGAAATTACATAGGATGCTTTCCAAATTCCTAAGCTCAAGAGACATTCTCTATAAAGGTTAGTCCCAATAAAAACCATCATGAACATTACAAAATACTCTTTAGGTATAAACCTTGACTTGATTCTTCCTGAAAGGCCTCCTCTATGGTGTAATTCCAAACCATATCCACTCAATTGGGCATCATCCACATGTAAGCCCCACACAACCTAACTACATGGGCTATGATTCCTCTCTCTAATATATAGGATTTCTATATCATGAGTTTGAAACCAACATCAAAATAGATCTAGTCCCCCGTGGATGAAGAACGATTCCATGGCTCCTTATCATATGGCTCAAGTTATCATTTTCTCAACAAAGTCAAAACTCATGAATTGTTTGGTTACTATTTCTCCTCCAAGGATATATCCCAGACACACACTTGGTAATGAACCATGAATTCATGAAAATATGAAAATTTCATAAATCAATTATAGTGTCCTTTAATAAGAAATAATTCCCCCAAAAATGGTGTGATGAGCATGATATCTCATCCTCTCGTCCAAATGAGTAATTAACTATTTTTGACCAAACCATCCTACAAGCCCTGATATTTGGATAGAAGTTCTATGAATCATGGATATAAGGTTCATTAGGTGTTTCTAGCTTTACAAATCATCCCATTATAGACTATTTGATGACCTTATACCCAACATGGGCCAATTTCACAAACACTTATCCACCTGAAATCACCCCCTCAGATCAAGAAAATGTGGCAACACCATTAAAACATAAAAAAGGATGTACTACTTAGTCCCCTTGGGACCATCTCACCCCACCTAATAGTGGTACGAATTGAATTATGTTGAAACATAATGTCATCTTATATGGAAAATAATATGGAGAGATTACATGAATTTAAATATTCATTAAAATATCATTTCTTCTTTAAATGAATTTTCCTTTTTTAAAATCCATGAAATTTTAAAACAAACCATTATTATTGATAATAAACATGTAATTATTTTAGGATTCATTAAAGAAATATGGCATCATGAATGAAAAAAATAAATTAATTCCATTAAAATTCAAACAATCTTCACGTTCTTTTTCATGAAACGTCACAAATACCTCATTTTGAAAATGAAAAAAATATTCCTTTCATTCCATGTTTTAACAATTTAAAAAATGTAAAAATTATATTAACCATCCATAAGATAATATAAAAACATTTTTTATTGTTTTCATAGAAAACAAGGAAATTGATGATAAATATTCTCCAATGGAGACATAATATGAATCAATCCCAAATATTGAAGAGATTGTAAAATAAATACTTTACACTTTATAATCAGTTGATCAATATTCCAAAATAAAGAAATATAATTATAATGATACAAAAATAACACAATCATCAGGATAAGATTAATAAAAGATTTTCATGAGAATTATATACACCATGTAGAAGAAATAAGTGGTGTATAAAGAATGTGTCTCACATAAATAAAGGTGTGATAAATATATTCCCTTACCTTAAGTATGAGTTCTTTATAACTATTAGAAACTCATATATAATTGATTAAATAGTATTATTATGTTATTAAAAAACCATATTTATATTAATGATATCATATATGATCACATTATCACACATTTAAGAATATATCACTATTTCTATTCCTTCACCTGTTAATTGGTTAATTTTACTTTGCATGGTTTACCATATAAATACCTGTTTTTAATCACCGGTTATAGTTATATCATTTATAAAATTATATGAAGTTATTTAATATAATAATTATAGATTATATACATTTATATTGTTAATCATTAATTTTGAATAAGGAAAATTAATCGCATCGTGTTGTAGAGACTGAGGGCCATATATATTCCCAAGTGATGATATCATTCCATTATTAGTAAATATGTTAAAAGTGGTTGGTATATATTTTCTTTGAAATAAATATAATGATATAACCATTATATATGTTTATTATTTACTTTATTATACACATCTAAATAATTTCGTAGTGAATAAAAGGATACACCCTGGAGTGGAGGCGGTAGGTCGTACGTATGCACAAATGATAATAATATTTTTCAATGATGGATAAAAGGTTGAACATAGTTGTTAAATATTTATAATAACATTTGAAAATTATTATTAGTACTATATTTTTAAATTATAATTGAAAAAACAAGAATATGAAGTTAAAGAAGAAATTATCTTGAGAGAGTTGGTAAATGAGGTTACCTCTTCTTCAGTGAGCTCCCTCTAGATCTCTATGCAGGGACACACAAGATAGTACTTTCAGAATAAAAGAAATAGTATAATCTGTCCATGGATGTTTTTAATTGAAATGGAATATATATTCTTGATCTTGATAGCTCAAATTAATGTGAAGAACTGAGCCAGGAGGTTCCCTTTTACAATTGAGGTGAGGGGCACTTTTGGAATTTCCAAACATGTTAATTTATAATAAAATAAATTTCATTTCAAATATCCCCAATATTTAATATATTATAATATGGGATAATATAAGGTTGTAATATTATATAATAATTTTTTAGACAATTTTTTATATCATTTTAAACCTTGTCAATTTAAATAAGCCATAGTTAATATATTTTAATTTTAACTAAGGTAACCTATTTTTCAATGTTAAAATACTTTAAATTTTATTTATCTGATGTCAATTAGACTATAAATGAATTGTTTTGAGATTTTTTACCTTATCATAATTAATTAATAGTTTTTAAAAACATATAATTATTATTAAATAATTTAATAAAACATTATTTTGATAAAATAAAAATAGTTTCAATTTTGACACTATTCGTTTATTGTATTTATTAATATATATATATAACCATTTATCTTCTTGAAAATAATTTATAATACCTCCAAGGGGTCAAGGGAATCTAAAAAAACATTCTTCACATTAATTAACTCAAATGATAATTAATTTCATATTTTTAATAACAATAATTTGATTTTTTATAAATTAATTAATTACTCCATAATTTTTGTTAATATCATTAAAGTGTTTATTTGTTACACTAAAATTATACATAAATTCAAATTAAAAAATTAATATAGTTACATTAAAATGAAATTTTATTTTCAGAAAAAATTTCTTCAGAACCATATCTATTAGAATATAAAATTAATTAAAAACCTAGAGTGTTAACAACTGGACTTCCTTTTAAATAAAATATAATATGGGTATTATTTATATACTTGAGGAGGGAAATGGTCATTATTTTTAATCTTGTACAACCATGTATGTGATATAAAATACAAAAATATTTATCATTCTTTTCGGTCATGTAATAGTTCTTTTAATCTTAATTTTAATCAATTTATTTATTTTTCTTTTCCTTGCACAAGCACTGCATTATCATTGTATATTTCATTGAGATAATTACATATTTTCTAAAAATTAGTAATTAAATTACCTGATAAATAAAAAATATTATCATTCAAATGACTTTTTATAGTCGAATTAATCTTATGTGTAACACTTTATAACACATTTTTAGTTATTAAAATATTAGTATTAAAAATTTAACTTCTTATTAATTAAAATATTATAAAAATCATAATGTCATTATAGTGACCAAAAAATATATATCATGGAAATATGTTTAATAATTTATAAATTTATATTATTATTCACTCACGGAATTCATTTTTCCCCATGTGTACACAGAAGATATTTTAATGAAAATTACATTTTATATCTTCCATTCACTTAAATATTATTTAAGTCATTTTCATGGAAATGTGTCTGTTAAATGACCAAATTTATATCTTTATGTGGTTAGAATGGAATTTAATTCATTCAACTTATGATTATCATTTTTTGATATTAATTTTTTTAATATTTATTATATTATTTTTAACCTAAATTTCTTTATAAATTTCTTTTTTATTTCTAACACTTTTAAAGGAATGTGAGAACCCAAGAGAAGAAATAAAAACATAGCATCATGAAGTGAAAGAAAATGATGAACCATTAAAAAAAATTTAAGCATATTAGAAGCATTATTCATAAGTAGTTTCCAGAGAAGTCCAATTACCTGGAACTTCGGATCATTTTTGATGAGGTCCTCGAACAAAATAGAAATCGTGTCCCATGTCTGTATAAACTCTTCCATTCTTAGCTTCCCTAAATTAAACCCCCTTACAAAATATGATCTTGTTTTTTAATCCTTTCCCTCTGCATCCTGCTAGTTTCCACATCAAGAGATCTCTCATACATGTTAGCATGATCCTCCTTCTAGGAATTGAAGGGAATCAATTTCTCCAACATCTCTTCCTCATAATGGATGATAACTTCCCATGTCTCCTTGGTCGGGGCCTCCTCAATCTTCTTCAATGAAATAATGGTCAAAGGTTTTTCATCCATTTCATCGTTGAGGCATGTCTGATGCTGCAGTCCTAAATCCACCGTTACCTCATCACCCGGGGGCATGAGGATGATGGAGGAGTCAGCCACCTCAAGCTTGTCACCATTGAACTTCCTCAAGGAAATGATGCTTGAATTTGAAGGAGCCTTTGAGGGTAGCTTACCCTTGCTTGAAGATCTAGTAACTGGAAGAATAGGAAGGCTAGATTAGTCATTCCTTGGATTCTCCCTCAATTTTTCATAATGAAGCCTTCAGAATCCACAATAATTTTGTTCCCATCCGCGATGAGGATCTAAGGAATTCCTCTACAATGTCAAGTGCCTTGGACGCAGTGGGGTCCAAAGCATCATCCTTGTCCTCTTGAGAAGAACCCCCTCCCACCAAGGGATCCTCTCTGTGAGTGACCTCTCCCTCTTTGGGATCCTCACAAGCATGTTCATACCCTTCTCCCAACACTGCAAAACTATTCAATGAGTTCAAAATAGGACCCCCAGAAATAGCCTTCCCATCATAAGTAATTCTAGATTGTGAGACCTACTGAAACATGTCTACAACTCCTACCTGGGAAAGACCACGACCCATGAATTAGAAATGTGCTAAGAAGTCAGCCGGAACTGAACACTGGGAATCCACACCAGTGTACTCATCCCCGTAGACAACCTCGTCCATTGTATCAACATTGGCTGGAATTAGAGGAGCCAACTGCAAAGCCTCAGAAGCATCAAAGTGAATATCCCATTCATCCCTCGTGACCATTTCCTGGTCACATCCTGCACAATCCCCACTATCACATAGTGTAACTACAACATCCCCAGACGAGCCTGCCACACCCAGATCTTGTTTCAGCCGATGGAGAATATCAGTGACTCTTGGTTTGTCCTAGGAAAACCGAGACTATTTCTGCTGACCAGTAGCAGCCTCACAACTGATCCCTGAAGGAGGATTAACTATAGAACCAACCATGATCCCATCCTTTCTTAGGGGAGGGTCACTGGCATCATTCCCCCTTGGTTCCTTCCTCCATGCCGATAGGAATGGGACACGTGCCTGAGGTGGTGACATAGTGAACATAAGTGCGTACAAGACTAAAACACAACTGGCTTCTTACAACAGAATTCTTCTCCTACCAAAATCCAAATCCATGCGACCGGGGGTCTGGAAACATCAACCTCAACACAGATGCGAGCTGAGATTGGGTGGAAAACTGAACTGCTTCTCGAATCTAAACAAAGAAAGCGGCCAACTAGGTTCCCTAGCATTCAAATGATAGAAGGGTTCTGAAAGGGGAGGTGGAGCTCAGGAAAGCATACCCACAAAGCAGTTGTCAGATCATCCTGCTTCATATGATGATCGAAGGACCACTTGAGCAGATGAAAATGATTGCTGGTACAAGAAGGAGGATCCCCAAACCATTTGGTGATGAGATCTTCTGAGGATGAAAACCAAATAATAATATGTTTATTGTATAGGATCCCAACAGAAGCGTGTTCCAAAAGAACCCATTTTTGAAAAACGAATCTCTCGAAGATGTCAACCTAAGGATTCCGCGGAGGGAACCGAGCCACCATGGTCTGTGAGAGAAGATCTGAATCACCTTTAAGCTCTGAGGTCGAAAGAGCGATCTGGGGGTAACTGTCAAGAAGGTCCTGGACCTTAGGGATAATGGAGATTTCAGGGAAAGGAGAAAAAGAAACAGAAAAGGTGGCGGGGAATAAGAAGAAGGCTTCTTCATTGGAGGGGAAGTGCAACCCCCTCCCCAGATGACGGGGGAGGGGTGGAGGCATCGATCATGGCCTCTTAGGTCATGGGTGAGGTGAAATATAAAAGGGACACACATAAACAATTTGGACATTATAAATCCACATTTTACAACCATTTTTAAAAATTCAATCCACAGAATTAAAATATATTTATTTAACAAAAATATGGTAAAATTCGAATGAAATTTTTTTTTCGAAAACTTTCCTTTTAAAATAGAAAATGTTTTTATAAATAATTTATGTATAAAATAAATTTCAAAAACAATAATTGTACTATATAAAATTAAAATTAACTAATTAAAATATATAACTAATAGAGAACATAATTTAACCATGTAAAAACCTTGAATGAAAATATTGTTCTTAGTAAAAATTTGTATTTCAATATTCATCAAAACATGATAATTTTTAGAAAAATTCAAAAACACAACCAAAGTAAATTTTTAAATAAATTTTTTCGAATAAAAATTTTATTTTTTTACATAAAACTATAATGTTTTAAAAATTATGATTTAATATGGGTTCTCCATTAAAAGGGGTTAATATTACTTTTTTAAAAAATATAACATTTTATTAATAGAATAAGATTTATTCTTATATTATGCCAATAAAATTTATCTTATGAATCTAAAAATTATATATCTGAATATATAACCTATATATTTCATTAATATAAATCACTAATTGTTGTTAATTTAATTTATTAAGAGAAAATATGTTTGGGAGAATAAAAAAATATATTTTCTTTATATTCAATTGCTTTATAATTTGATTTCAATATATTTTTTAACCAATAAGTTAATCATAAAAACCCTATATTTTCATAATTTATTTAATTCTATCCATAACTACTAATTTAAATTCTAGGATATAATATTATATAAGTAATAATAAAAAGATGTTTCGTAGAATCTTGGTGATGTGTATAATACAAGATAAAAATGTGATTTCTGTATAAAAAATCTATATTTATTATTGTGTGAAATGAAGATATTGATAAATATTAAGTAATTTGAGAAAAAAATATTTCACACAATCTAGGGGTGTTACCTAATTTCTTATGAACTACCTATATTTATTTCAAGAATCATTATTATGATATTTTAAGGTCATGGCATGTTTTTCAAATATTATGTTCGGGTTCTCTATCCCTTATAACCATGATATGATTTTTTTTCTCCCTTGTCAACCCTTTTTGAACATCTAAGCTATCCCTTTATAATATTTATTTTCATTGGGTTATTTGATAGGTATTACATGCGATATGACTAAGAATGGTGATAGTTATGGGGAATTAAGTGGGAGATAATGTAGAACTCCTATAAACCAGTACTTTATGTTTCAATGAGGAATTATGATCTGAATACATGTAATTATCTAATGAAATGAATACTCATTATGGAAGTTGTAATATGTATATATGATAATCCTTGGTCATTATAGTGGTTTCCCTAAATTAACTCCTCTGATTCTATATATCAACTAAAAATGATAGGGGTTGATAGGGAAATTATGGGTTTACCCATGGTTGAAAATACCACACATCACAAAGGCCACATATGGGTTATAATGACCTTGTCGTATAACCTCAGAATTGTGGCATGACATAGAGTGGCCTACCAAGTTACATCATGGCCAACCAAAAACATATAACGGGAAACCATGAAAACTCCCATCCATGTAATTTTCCTATAGGTCTTCATCAGGATCCACCTTGATCAGATCTTCAAAAGAATGTGGAGCATTGGTTGTGGAACAACCCCTTGTAAAGGGGAGGAGTTCCCAACCCTGACGGACTCCACACTAATGAGTGTCCACTAAGGACCACTTCATTGGGAATCCACCATGTGGATTCCCAACAGGGAACAACCCCTAGGACATGATGTGGTTATTCAATTGAAATAACTGCTATAGAGTATCCCTTTTTGATCAAATTATGTTTTTCCTACCCTATGCTACCATGTTTTAATGCCCAGTTTTGAAACCATGGTAGAATCCTATAACTGGAAAACTAGTTAAGGGTCACCCAATCACTTATATGAGGTTCACTAAATCACATAAACCTCCAAACTAGTCATATTACTTATTGAAAATAATATTCTTCGGATTTTACATGAAACATTATTCCAATCAAAACCCTTGTTCTCAAAATTAACCCAACTCCTGTGTCAAAAAATATAATCCCCTCTAAAATTAGTACATTATAATTATGTGATTCATTACATGGAATCGAAAATTTCATTCTAAAAAAATTATAATTTACATATTTTATATGATACCATGTTATATGACTCACATATAACATGACTATGTAAATATTGTTTATATCTCATAATAAACCACATCTCATGACCAATAAGGTATATTTATTTGGAGAATAAATCCAGAATCAACATATTTCACATCCATTTCTCAACATATCCAAAAAAAACATTTCTTATACATGATATCTTGAAGGAATTATCATACGTGATAATCATCATTATAACATAGAGGAATGAAAAGATATAAATGGTGGATCACATATTCTTAGTAATGGTAAACATTGAATAATCTAATATAAATAGTGATCATTAGGTAAACTTGTGGGTATGAGAATATAATCAAGGAGTATTGACATAACAGAAGGTAACCATGTCCAATATATCATAGATCATAAATCAAGTATTGTGGAATAATGATTTTGGAATAACAAAATTCATGAGTACTAGAAGTTCAAAAAATATGTCAATTATCTTGTCCCATGAAAATATAACATAACAAAATCATATAAACATAAGAATTAAAATTGATTAGTTTCATCATGTAGCACTGTCTAGACCATCATCACATAGTGAAATGAGGCCTATAGTTGATTCAGGTGTCTTCTCAACCCATGGCATGTTAACTATTGGGATATAGTTCTTTACCTAGTACATTGGACAATAATATAATTCCAGAAACACCCATAACTTAGTAAATTGATTCCATTTTGGGTATATGTTAACTCTTTTTCGAAATCATGTAATTAAATAATGTTTTATCACCTTAATTGGTGGCATATAAGTTGGGAATGTTTTGTATCAATAAAACTCTATAAATATTATTGATGTGGATGCTCGCAAATACACTTGATTGTTTTACTAATGATATTACTTTATGTATATTTTAGGAAATTAATATTATTTATATTATGTATTCTAGAAGTATATTCTTCATGTTTAATATTAACATGTAATATTTTTCAACGTTTTTGGAATGTTCCTAATAGTAATCTAGAAACACTATTCATACAGTAAGTTGAAAAAATGTAATGTAAAGAACAAAACTAAAATTTTTATTATACAATATGCTAAAAGTTCAGCATGTATAGTTAATAAAATATAAGTTAAAAGAAACATATGGATAAAGAACAATCCGTTTGGAAGAAACATTATGTTTGACAAGGTGAAAATGTACAATGAAAGAATCCTACGTAAGTATGGAACCTTATGTTTGAGACGAAAATGCATGGATAATAAACCTAAATTTTGTGATCAACCTTACATTTTCAAACTTACGTTCATAGAATGATCACTATGTAGTTGGAAAATATGTTTGGTATTTTTTCATTTTGTGAAGGAACATTATGTTTCACTTTTCATCACTGAGGATTTGGATTTATGATTTTATCATAGTTTCGTGTAATAGTATTTATGGAATATCTGGACGATTTAAAGCTAATTTTTGAAATATTCAATGCTCATTATGTTTTATTCAATAAATCATATTATGTTGAGACATAATATCTTATTCTTAATGAATGTTATGACTACTATAAGATTCCTTATGAATTTGAATGCCAATGATTTATGTGGAATTTTTTGGACATGGAATTAAAAGAGATTCAATTTGTTTTACTTCTATCAATGTATTTATACTATATATATGTGTGTAAGATTCAAATAAGAAAATATTGAGATATATACTGATCCATATGTTGCAATACATATTCACAATTAAAACTAAATTCTTGTGAAGATCATTTTCAAATCTATTGTAACAATAGATCATACTCTATTTTTCAATAGAAGATGATAAAGAGGAAATAAACATATTCAAAAAATTTGTTTTTTTGTAAATCCACTACTTCTATTCATTGTTGTTTTTATCTCAAAGTTATTTTTCAACCAGATCACTTCATTAATTCTCTTTCCAGAATAATGTAGCTTCTGAAGGAGAAGATTCATCTATCATCCGTTTTTTGTTCAAATGTAATGTTCAACTAGAATCCTTCATAATCAATTTGTTTTTTTTGAGTTTCAATTGTTCATACTCAGTTGTGGTGGAGTATCAGCTTCTCAATCTATGTTTTGGTTTATTAATTCTCTTTTATAGAACCAGAAGATTCTATTTTTAGCCTTTTTAGTATTGGTGTCAAGTATTTGCAATTAGTTGTGGGTTGGTCTTATCATATGGGGATCTAGCTAGTAAAATTCACCAAACTCAAAGAGAGATTAATTAGTGGAGTGTAATAGGGGTTATTTATGCCTCGAACCACTATAAACAGCCATGTTATATTTTTTTACATCTGATGCTCATAACTTCATACAGAAGATAAACACTACTTACCCACATAATCATCAGTCAACATCAAGAGACAGAATTTTAAATGAATATTAAAAAACAATATTTACCCCCTCTAGTATTTGTTTTTATATTCCGAGCTAATAATTTTTATCAGAGGAGGGCTTTTGGAAAAGGATATAACAAGCTAAAAGTGTATGGTCTCTACAATGATGGGAATGACTGATCATAGAAAAGGAATGTCAATGGTTCGTGCCCCTTATTTAAATTGTGAAAAATTTTGATGCTGTAAATCACAGATGATTATGTGTTTGATTAATATGGGATTCAATGTCTACTCTAAAATAATTAACCCTTATATAATTTTTGAAAATCCTTCAACATGGACTGGTGATAAAGAGGTTGAATATGACATGAATTCTAAAGATATGAACTCTATAATATATTGTCACGGACCATAATAATTCAACTATGTCTCTCAATGTCCTATTGTTTATGAAATTTGGAAAATCACTATAGATACATATTAAGGAATAGAAAATGTAAGACAAATGAGGTATGGACTATCACAATAGAAATTTGATACATTCAGAATGCTTTCTAGTGAAAGTATCACACAGTTGAATCAAAGGCTTATAGAGATTATAAATAATATTATATCCTTTGATTATCCTATAAAACAATTAGGCCATTATTTGAATGTAATGAAAGTACTACCTAAAAAGGGGATTTGTATATCAGCTACAAATTAGACAATCATCACCTGTAAAAAACTGACAATGAGAAAAATGGTTGGGACACTAATGATGTATGAATATTAAATGGAAGATGAAGCAGAAAATCATAAAGCCTTAGTGAAAAATGAAAATAATGATCCAAAGGTAACATCTTAGAATAAATGAAAAAGAACAAAGAAAGAAGTCAAAGAAGAGAATAATTTAGATACATCTAATCTTGAATTGAAATTGGATCAGTTTGACTTTATATTTAGAAATTTTATTAAGAAGAAAATATGATTTAGAAATCCACTCAAAATGGATTTGAAAGAAACAATGACAGTTGGATTCTAGGAATTCAAGAAATTAGGTTATATAAGACCATGTTTTCCCTAGTTAAATGGTGAAATGTGAAAAACAGAAAAGGAATTTATGAAATATAAGATTATGAACATAAAATAAAAAAAAATCAATGAAGGAAACTTGGAGTGTCTTTAAAGACTCCAGCAGCTCAACAAAATCTCATTAAGAAAAGGAACAATCACATCTGAAAGAAAATATGTGATTCATGGAAGAATAGGATAAGGTAAAAACCTATTACTCATCTAAATCAAATTTTGATTCATATTATTCAAATAATAAATTTGATTCCTAAATCAAGATGATAGAAAGAAAATATGATTCTTTGTTATAGAAACACAAATATTAAAAAAAATATTCATATTACTATTTTAGGAGGAAGATATTCATTACTTAAATAAAATTAATAGTTAATTGAAAAATTTAACTCGTCTACCTCAAAATAAATAGATCCTAAAAATAATCTTAAATAATTACAAAAGAATGAGAAAATTACAATAGTTATTCTCTCTTCCTTATAGAAGGATACAATATTCTTAATGAAATTTTTGGTAAAAATGTCATTAGAAAGAATATATTTTTTATTGGAATTGATGGTGAAAAATCTAAACTATATAAGAATTATTTTCCTCCCATCTCAAAAACTATTACCCGTCATTTTTATGGAATTAAGTGGAATATACCAAAATTTTTTTTTTAATAAATCATAAAATAAGTTGATTTAAGAAGACTGTTATTTCAAATATATTATATGAAGTAAATATGAGTTTTGGAAAACTAAAGCAGATCTGAATTCCCAAATCATTAAAAGATAACACTACTGGGCCCAACATAATATGTTACCAAAAGAAAATCTTGCTTAAATTTCCAATGTAGGAAACATGTCACTTAAAAATAAGATATAGTGTATATAGCGAGTTTATACTCCATAGATATGAGTGGAAAATCATTAAAATTCAATTCAATGACTCAAATAGATGGAGTTCTAGTATCTTTAGTTGATAATTCTAAATAAAATATTATTGTACTTGGAACTATTGGAGATCCAAAAATAGTCTCAATTAAAAAATTATTTTATATAAAAGTGTTGATGAATAACCTAATAAGTATATCTCACACTATGATGATAGATATTATGTTGATTTTTCTAAAAAATCATGTCCGATGATTAAAGATAAACTACTTAATTTTAGATCACCTAGAAATGATCAATGAAACTGTTAGCTTCAGAATTATGTATTTTTAAGTATGATAGTGACAGATTTTGTGATGCTTTCCAAATTGGCAACCAACCCAAATCATCCTTAAAAGCTATTAACAGAATAGCTACATCAAAATCCCAAGAACTTATCCACAAGGATCTTTTTGGACCATAAAGATTATCATGTTTTTACAAGAAATTGTATGTATATGTATTAGATAATAATTACTCTGGATTTACATGGATTTATTTTCTAAACTCAAAATTTATTCTTTTTTCAATATTTGAATGTTTCTGTAAATTTTTCCAAAATGAAAAATGTTTTAAGATATTTTAATTAAGATGTCATCATGGTAGAGAATTTGAGAATTAGGATTTCAATTAATTTATTTATGTATCAGTATTAAACACACATTTTCTACACAAAGAACACCTCAAAATATGGAATTGTTGAAAGAATAAATAGATCTATTCATGATATGGTTAGGACTATGCTGAATGAATATATCCTACCTACAAACGTTCGGGTAGAAGATATAATCCCATCATTCTATATCATTAATTGAGTTTTAATTTAGCATATTTCAAAAAGACACCTTAGAAACTTTGGAATAACAAAAAACCTAAGGTAATTTACTTTAATGTTTTTGGATATAAGTTGTATATCCTTAAAACCAAGGATAATCATAGTATGTTTGATCCAAAAGATAATGATGGTATATTATTAGGATATTCTTCCACCTCTTATTCTTATATATTTTTTAATAAAAATTCAAGGATTGTTGAAGAATCAGTTCATGTGATGTTTTAGGAAACTAACCATTTTATTAAAGAGAAAGATCTAACTAATGAAATTACTAACTCCTATAAGAATATGAGACCTGAAAAACTGATAAATGATTTTGAAAATAACATAAATAAAGTTTAAAATTGTTTAGAAGAACATGATACTGATGAACCTAAATGTCTTTTACCTAGACAGTATATAAACTTAATGAATCATCTTTTATAAACAGTAATAGGAGACCTAGACATAGGAATAAGAACTAGAAGAAATACCGGAACCCTTGTTGAATTATCTTCATTTATATCTCAACTAGAATGTAAATCTTTTGAAGAAACCTTCAATGATGATAGTTGAATGTAAGCAATGTAAGATGAGTTAAACCAATTCAAATGGAATGATATTTGGGAATTTTTTGAAAGACCATCCAATTATCTAGTTACAGGAACTAAGTCGATCTTTATAAGTAAACAAGATGATCAAGGGATTATAACATGAAATAATGCAAGGAATGTAGCTAAAGGATATAATTAGGAAGAAGGTATATATTGTGATGACACCTTTTGTACCTATAGCTAGATTAGATGAAATTATAATTATTTTAGATTATGCATCTTATATTAAATCTAAATTATATATGTTGGATGTTAAATCTACCTCTTTAAATGGATATTTAATAGAGGATGTTTATGTTGAAAAACCACAGGGTTTTGTAAACTCCCAAAAATGAGATACTTTTTTTAAAATTATTAATGCTCTCTAAGGCCTAAAACAAACACATACAACATGGTATGAAAGATTATGTTATTTGCTTTTGAAAAATGGATTTAATGTTGGAATGAAATATCCAACTCTATTTACGAAAACCATATTTCTAATGTATTATTAGTTCAAATTTATTTTAGTGATGTTATTTTTTGTTCAAATAAAGATAAAATATATAATGATTTTTTAAAAATTAGGTAAATAGAATTTCAAAAGAGTATTATGGGAGAATTTATCATCTTTTTGGAATTTCAAATTTATCAAAAACAATATGGACATTTTATAAACCAAATTAAATATATTAATTATTTACTAAAAAAATGCTTTGTAATAGAAATAACTATACATCTCCCATGTGTACCAATATAAACCTTAATTTGGATGAAGGTGGAAAAATAGTGGAAAACATATTTTATTGAGGTGTGATTGGAATTATATTTTATATTACTTCTATCACACCTTATATTATGTTTCTATTATGTTTATGAGATATATTTCAAAAAAATATTAAAGAGTCTCATTTTATTGGATTCAAATGGATTTTTAGGTATTTAAAGGGAATTAATTTTCAATATCTAATTTATCTATAATTATTTTGATTTTAATTTAATATCACATTCTGATAAAGATTTTTAGAGGTTGTTGATTAGATAGAAAAATACCTCATGAACCATTAACTTTTTAGAAAAATATTTAGTTTCATGGATAATTAAGAAATAACACAAAATTGACCGATCAACAGCTGAGTAAGAATATGTATCTTCAGGAAGTTTTTTTTGCACAAATATTATGGATGAAAAACACATTATTGGAATTTGTACTAAATTTTAATATTAACACTATGTATGTGATAATACAAGTGCTGTTATAAAATTCAAAAAGTCATTCTTGAACTATGTATACAGATATTAGACAACATTTTTAAAGAGATCATGTTTTTTTAAAGGATATATAATTTGAATTTGTAAATAATTAATATCAACTAGCTGATATTTTTTCTAAATCACTTAAAACTATACATTTTGATTTCATTAAGGGGGTGTTACGTTTATTTAATTTATAATATTTTAATCTTTTTTATATTCGTAATTTTAAATATTTATCTTAATTTATTTATTCTTGTTTTTTATGTAAAAATGATTTAATAGTTAATTTAAATCTAATTTGTTTTAATATTTTATTTTCACTCTATATTTTGGTTAATATATTTTAATCTTAAATTTTTTTCATGCCATGTGATTTCAAATTTTTAATGATTAATTTATATAATGACACGGGAAATAAGGTATCTTCAGAGATGTTTTGAATACCAAACCCTTTCAACTATCAAACCCTTTTCGAACACTGAAACCCTCATTTACCCTCATCTAACATTTATTACCTCTTCTTTTTCCTTCAAGACCCTTAAAACCTGAAAACCACAGAGCTTTATTTTCCTAGTAATGGTGAAAACTAAGAGAACTGAAGAAGGTGATTCCAAGAACCCAAAGATTCAAAAATTTTCTGGAAGATAGATTCTACATGGTATGGTAGTAGATTTTGAATGGATATATAGAACAAATTTACTTCCAAAGAAAGTGCTATGATTTCAAGGATGGAAATATATGTTCAATGAGGTGAACTCATTATTTATTTATGAGTTATAACTGAAGTCTTTCTTTAATAGTGTTATGTTTAGTTTTAGTGAATATAAATATATAATTTTTCAGGAATAGAAGATAAGGGATTTTGGTTTCTTCGATTGGAATTTCATAAATCCAAAACTATCTTTATGAGGGAGTGTTTCATTTCAGTATAAAGTCTCTAGAAAATAAATTTTATAAATATGAATAAATATATATTTTTTGTTTGGCTGAAAAAATGTTAGAAAAACGTTTTTTAAGGATCTTGAGGAAAATAATAAAATCAGAGTCATGTTTCTTTAAATAAGAATTGCTTCTATAATGGATGGGGTGATGAAGATTCTATATCGAGAAATTCATATCATGTTTCAATTTTTGTGTGAAATGAAGCTCAATTTTCCATGGTATATGTTTACATTTTAAAATTACTATTGTCAACAAGAAGCGAGGATGAATTTTTATCCTTATGGTAAGATAATTTCTCATCTTTTATTTTATGAAAAGAATTATTTGATTAGTAGTCTCTTGAAATAACAGTTATCAGAACAACATGCTAATTGCGTGAACCTTATAGAAGTTAGGTTTTTATCGGAGTATAGTCAAAGGAAAACTCTTACTAGTTGGTGCAGATGAAAAACAAATATCGGGATCTTTTTCTCAGTGGGGGAATAGTGAAATTAGTAATGAAGGGATTGGTAAAACCCATTAAGAATGACTTTAAATGCTTGCCCATTGAAAGTTAAGACTTATTGAATAAGAAGAGGAGGAAGAAGAAGATTTTTTTAAGTATAATTGGTTGTAAAAACATGAAAAAATACTAGATCCACCTAATATGAAACTAGTGTTGGGTTCAGTGATGCTACAAGGTTAGTAAATTTAAGAGAGACCATTATTTATGAAGAAAAATAAGTTGAAAGTGAGATAAGAGATTAGAAGAATATTGAATTTCCAATTGTTTAAGAGGACGAATTAGCCATTCAGGGACAACAACAGTTAATCAAAACTGATAATATGGCTACAAAAATCGTTGAGAGTTTACTTCTCCCTATTATAGATCATGTGGATAAAAGAAATCAACCTTCAACTGAAGACAAAACTGATGTTCTTGATAATTTTTCTTATTCAAGTGGGAAATCAATTGAATAAACAATAGGTAAGTCCATGGAAAATCTCTTTCCAAGTCAATAGAAATTGTGGCAGTTGGCCAATCACAACATTACAATGAATGGATATATGATTCCTTATCAAATCAGGTTGAAGAGATTTTAATAATGTTTAATTAGTCTCAGGAATATAAAGAAAATATTCCAAATGATCATGAAGTTGTGAAGAAGAAGTTACAGGATATTATAAAAATTTTGATTCCAAGAAAGAATTTAATTCTCTCTAATGTGAGATGTTGAATGAAGTTGGGAAGATAAAATCAGATGTTGTTTCTATGAAATATTTTTTGGATCTAATGTCATATTTGGGGAGTCAGTTTGAATCGATCCAGAGTACTATTGATCAGATCAGTACATCTACCTCTAATCTTACTACTAGTCCAGATATGATTCAATGATTTCAGGCCATAACCTCTATCATGGCTGATAAGAATGATCATCTTTAGAATCATCAGTGAAATAGTACCCCTCTGTTAGTTTGGTCCGATAATCAGAAATTTCAAGTTGACCAACTCACACAAAGTGAACTAGGTATCAAATTTCTGTTAAAAACCAATGAAAAGTGATATCAATTTATGCAGATAGAGGAGAGTTTGCATGAGTTTCTCAAAGTCAATCTTTTTGAGAATTTTAATATCAGTAAAGATTCCTTAATTTTAATTATGAAATTGGGGGACACTCTGATGAAGAATTTTTTATTACATATGGCTGAGTTGAAAGATATGTTTAATGCTGCTCAAAATACATAGAACTTTAACCAATCCAAAAATTACCCAATATTTTGTACCCAAACCATTTCATTTTACTAAACTCTTTTCCCAGTCAAACTGATTATTTTATTTACACATATTTTGATCAATACAATTTCAATATTTTCATTTTTTAGTACATTATTATTGTGTGTTTAGTTCTAAAAGCCAAAAAATCCAACCTTATTTACTTTTACAAATTAATATAGCATTTACTTATAGATCTATGAAAATTTAACTCTGTTTAATTCATTTATGCACTTTATTTTGGATCTCATAAAAGGGGGAGAAATTTGGAAAAAATAACATTTGTTTTTCATTAAATTTTATCAAAATAATTATGTAAAATCAAATTTCTAATTGTTTTTAATTTAATTGTTTTCAAAATTCTAAATTTTATTATTAATTTCATAGGTTTTATGATCATAAAAATGGGGAGATTATTGGGCATGTATTTTCTCAACAATACTCTATAAATCTTATTAATTTTGGTGCTCACTAATACCCTTGTTTGTTCTACTAATGAAATTACATTTATTATATTTTAGTAAATTAATATTTTAAATATTCATTATTCTAGAAATATATTCAAGAATATTATTCATGTGGAATATTCATCAACGTGTTCAGAGTTTTCCTAATAGTATTATGGAAAAATGTTTCTATACTGTACGTTGGAGAAACATAATGTAAGGAAAAACCCTACATTTATATTTTACTATATACTAAAAGATTAGCACGTGTAGTTAATCAACCCAACATTGGTATAATTTAATAGAAAATAAACCTTATGTTTAGATGAAACCTTACATTTGACAAAGAGAAAAATTATGGTTAAAAACCCTCCATAAGTACAGAACCTTACGTTTGGGAAGTAAACATATGGATCATACAACTTACTTTTGTGATCACCCTTACCCTGTCAACCATGAATTCGGAGAATGAATGCTACTTAGTTGAATCCTAAATTTGGTATTGTGTCATTTTTTGAAGGAACCTTACATTTGAATTTTCATCACCAGAGTTTTGAATTTACGATTTTATTAATGTTTTGTGAAACAGTATTTACGGAATATCAAGATGATTTAAATATCGTTTTCTAATGATTCAAAACACTTCATGTTTAATTCAATGAATTTTATTAAGTGGATAAATTGGATAATTCAAGTTAATAATATTTTCATAACATATTATATACTCACATTAGGGATTTTATATGAAATGAGCATGATTTGTGTGAAATATTAATGTTTAAATATTAATTATAATTTTTGAGCACTATTTGAATACATCCAGATTTATGTCTATATAATGTTTTAATAATAAATCTCACCCTATATATTAAAGTTTAATGATTATTGTTCTGTATGGTTCCTTGCTCAAGTTCCTATATTTCATTACAAGTAACCATTGGCCAAATCATCCATTTGAGGGTCATATGTTCCACACAATAATACCCAAAGAAACTGTGAAGAAACTGTACCAACCATGATGATTGAGCTACTTGTCTAAATATCGAAGGCCAAATTTTATAAAACTCCACTATATATTCTCGATCATCCAATATAATCGTGGATAAAAATACTAAGGTCCAACTTCATGGACAAGGGTCCCAACAGATTCTTTGAATTCCATCCCACCATTCTAAACGGAAATTAAAATCCAGACACAATACATGACATAGATCAATATTAAATTATCAAATCATAATCAGATTTTTCATTGTGAAAGATTAGATTCAGGTGGACGATAGTGTTCAAGAACGTGTTCATATTTGAAGTCATCTTCCTATTGATAAACCCATTCACATTTCGGCCTTCTAAAAATTATGGATTAAAATGGACAGATTAACATTGTTTAATCCAACGATCATAACATTGGATCCAAAAATTCCAAATTCCACCAAATGTTGAGATTAGTCGGCTAACATTATTATATATAACTTTAAAAAATGATATATCTCAAGATTCAGCTGTCGAGATTTCCACATCGTCGAGACAAGTGGAGGGGTTGTTTTTGAATGCAAACAGTCGACCACCTTAGGCTCTAAATACATCCCATCCTCTCTATTCAAAAGGGTTATCATTTCCGAGAAAAAATGGATAGGTTGGAATCGCTAGGGCTCTGTAAATGGCATGGAGGGATTTAACATACTCATTTTTTTAATTGAAAAACCATTCCTCCTTTCTTCCATTCATTTAATTTTCAGTTGTTCTTTGTTGGTAATCGTGTAAGTATTTGTTTTTTTGTAATTCTATTTTAATGCATGTTTCTTATTAAATTTATATTATTATCATTCACCATATTTAGTTTAATATTAATGTTCTAAAAATATATGAAATCATGTTAAAACCCATTCCCTTGTTTTTCTCCCTCATTCAATCGATAGTTTGTTTTTAATTCTCATTACCATTTGTGTGTGTGTTCAACACACCACTCTTTTCCTATCACTTTATTTTTATTCTCTTATTAATATATCATAATAATAATTATAAACATATTATTAATCATTTTAATGGATTTTTAAATCTCTTATTAAGGTGAGTTATAATTTATTGATGTTAATCTATTGAGAGCTTTTTCTTGATTAGTATTCTTTGAATTTACATTTTGTATGTTGGAATTAACATGTCAAGGATTAATGACTTTTTTTTGTTTAACGAGGTATTTCCATGGATTATTAAAACCATAAATTCAATAACATAAAAAATATATGATTAATATTAAAACCTTAAATAATGTTAAGTCTTGGATTAAAACCTTAACAGTTTGGAGTTCCAATCAACATCAAATTATGGCATGGGTGTTAATTTAATGCAATATAATGCAAGGGTCAAGAATATCACAAGAATAACTACCTAACGATAAAAAAAACTAAATATTTATCAATTTTTTAATATATTATAATTAATTAATAATTTCATAATCTCTGTAAACATACCCCCCAATCATAATACAATCAATTAAAAACAATTGACTAATAAAAAGATTCATCGTTGAGGATTCGACCCGAGTGTTGCTATATGCATTAGCAGATCACCAGAACCATGATCGTTCGATTGGAGAAAACATGCCACGCTTTGAAAACTATTAATAAGGAAAGTTACGACTACTCTGAGATTTCCTAGAAATTTCAATTCTTATGATTTATCAAGCAATTTTCTTGGATCTAGAATTGAAAGGCATGATCTCTGTTTTACTTTGATTGGTGTATTTGTTATATATATATATATGTGTGTATAATTAAAAAAAGAAAATATTGAGATATATATTGAACCATATATTACAACAGGTATTCTCGGTTGAAATTTCATTATTTTGAAAATACTTTTCATATCTGCAGCAATAATTGTTTATACTCAGTGTTTCTACAAAGACGGATATAGTGGAAATATACATATTCAAAACATAGTATTTATTGTAATTATTCTACTGAACTTCATTGATGTATTTATTTGAAAGATCATTTTCAACCAAATCTCCTTGGAATTACTCTTTCCTGAGGATACTATTTTCAGAAGAAGAAGATTTATGAATAATCTGTTGTTGTTCAACATTAATGTTCAATTGGAATCCTTCATAGTGAATATTGTTTTATTGAGTGATTCAATTTATTGTACTTATTTATAATGGAGTATCACCTTCTTGGTCTAATATGTTGTTTATCGGTTAATTTCATATAACCAGAATATGTTTTTTAGTATTATTTGTAAATGTGTCAACTTCATACACTCAATAGTGGACTGGTCTTTTGATATGAGGACGTGACTAGTAAAATTCACAAAACTTCCAGAGAGAGTAATTGGTGGAGTGGATAATGGGATCTTTATGCCCCGAACCGTTATAAACAGTTGTGTTCTATATTTCTTTTTTTATCTAATGCTCAAAATTTCATATAGAATATAAACACTACAAACCCACATAATCATTAGTCTACATTAATAGGTAGAATTGTAGAATAATTTAAAAAGACACAATTCACCCCCTCTTTTTTATATATTTATATTCTGACCTAACTAAATATAGTTATAAAACAACCAATGAAATAATGAAAAACCATACATTATCATTCCATACGAACAAGGAAACATTTTTAATTCTATCATATCTTAATTAACACATTAGAATGAAAGGGGTTCTCTAAAAATATCTAAAAGATATCATAAAAAATAACTCTAAGAAATAAGGTTGATGAAAACCTTAAATAATATTCCTCATCAAGCATAAAAAACATTAACATATTTTGGAAATGAAACAATCAATTTTTAAGTGCATTGCAATTTACATTCTAAAAGAAAAATAATTTCATTTACATTTTTAATTAATTTTATTTTTAAATAGAATTTTTTTAAATAAATTGAATAAAAATTTCATTTGACACCCATAAAAATATGGATAGGGAGTTTCTTAAAGAAAAGTGATTAAGATTGCAAGAAAATATCTTTCTATGTAAACATTTTAAAAATAATATTTCGTTCACATACGGTAGAGGTAAAAACAAGAAGAAAATTAAAATATTGATATAATTAAAATAACAATACGTTATTAATGAAATTAAATTCAAATAAAAAATAATATAAATAAATATAATGGAACATCTAATGAAATATATAAAAAATATTTTATGGATATGGAGGGGAATAATTTCTGACTGAAAAAAACAGATAAAGTTTCATCAACTTATAAGAATCATTACCATTGAATCGTGCAATTATGAATGGTCATATTATATGAACATATAAAACCTAGATAATTTCACTAGGGGAAAGAAATATATTTTGTTCAAGAAAAAATGATCAAAAAATTCTATAACTGGTTATTTGGTCATAAAAAACATGATTTAAAATGAAATTGGAAAATATACAAATACCATTACCTCTGACTTCGATGAAAGAACATTTACTTCATGTATTATAAAAAATCATCTTGATAGATTATTTTAAAAAATTAGACATATATGTAAACTTATATACTCATAAAATATATTTATTCATTACACATATATTACTTATTAAACGTTTATTTTAATCACCTCCTATTAATGATTTATATGATTCTATAAAAGCTTCATAAATATAACTTATGTTCTTATTAATTGATACAAAACGTCTCATTTCTTTATTATCAAACGTAGTGAAATCATTTTAATAATGATTTATTTATTTACATGTTCATTTAAGGTAATATATAAGCTTAGATCATGATAATAAAATATACGATGAGAAAGTTTCAGGTAATTTAATGAGCAGAACAAGTTAGTTTATAATGATCATTCCTTTATTATATCATTATTATAATACAATATTCGTTATATATATTACTACATAATATCATATATTAAAATTATTACTGTGTTCATATTTATTCCTAGTGAAAAAGTTTTGTGTTGGTATAGCATCACTCTAGTGGTTGGTTGAACCAAACCAAAAACAAACTGCTTATATAAGTGAATGAGTGGGAGGTTAAAGTTAAATAATAATAGTTTTGTTAGAAAATGACCACCTCAGTCAATATAAAAGTCAATAAAAACAAATTTTCTACCTCTAATACACTGATGTCAAGGATAAAACAACATATTCTATTACCCATCAGGGTCACTTATCATAGCAAGGGTTGCCTCCATGGGCCAAAACATGCTTATTCAGTATTTTTTGTACACAATCACACACACATTGGTAACCATCTCAAGAGGACTCTAAGGCAGACACAAGTCATGGACATTCACACTTAATAGTGTATTTTAGTTAGGTAGAATTTCAAAAATAATATTTCACCTTGTTGACTTGGGTAGAAATTTTTACCCAATATGTATTACTTTATAATGTTGTTACACTCTAATAACCTTTAAATCATAGTATTCATCATAGGGATCCAACACTTCATACCTAGGAATTATCAATACAAATCTGATTGAGTGTTGGCTATTATTCAAATTATCACATTTCGATCCCCCTTTCAATGAATATTGTCCATCATAGCCCATGGGCCTTCTATAATACCATGGTCACCTAATGATCAAACCATAAGATACTACCCATGGTGGTCCCATATCAGACTAATGATAATTCTCATAGAAATGAACATATTTTTGGTTGAAATAAAACTTCATACAGTACTATTGTTTATTATAATACACACCTTTTTTGTTAATTATTTAACAAAAAAAATTATGTTGATGTTTTATAGTGTTTTATATTACTCCAAATAACTATTCTAATTTTATTGAATTTAATCATAAGGACATATCTAGGATTATGTTTTGAAAAGTAGAATATGTACGTAATTATAGTTTATTGGAATAATAAAAGATTATATTAACATATTTGGAAGATAATTATTTACTGTTTTCTTTTACCGATGGAGTAGTGTAACGATGTTGGAAAAAACAATCTTTATAATTTAAATGAATGTAAATACATTAGAAGGTTATGAAAAAGTAAATGATGCTATTTAAATTAAATATGAGAATCGATGAATTTTAATATTGTGGGTCATTTAGGCCATACATCCATAAATATAATTGTGATAATTTGGTGACAAAGGATGAAAAATATTTCTACGGTTTTGATTTTTCATCGATAGAAATGTAACTCATTTCGTTGAGTTCTTTTATTTATAATATTATCATTCTGTAATTTCTTTTTATCATTGACCTGATATGTCTTCCTTTTAATATAATTATATAAATATTATTGTTTTTTATTATGATATTTGTGGTCAACAGATCTGTAGTATTATATAATAGAAACCAGTCTAATATTTCAGATACTAGGATTCTATAAAGAAAATAGATTATATTCCCATCATATTTGTAGAAGTGTTTAGGGCTTAGAAGATAGAGTTTTGGAATTTTTCGTAATCTGTGATATCAAAATTTATTTCTACAATAATTCTTGACTCTCTTTGGGATAATGAGAACACCTACCTTAGTTTTGGGGTTTTATATTTTTTTATATATTTTTAAAATAATTTAATGGTTTATTTTTGTTTACATACGTTTTTTTATGTTATTTTTTTGTTTATATATGTTTATTTTTAATTTTTCATGTGGTTTTGTTTATATAGTATTTATTAGTTTATTTTTCATATGTGAATATGAATAATCAAATTCTTTTTATAAAAAGAATACCATTTTAATTGTTTTCATTATGTATGATATTATTTATTTCATGATACAATAGAATGAATAATTCTGTAGATCATAAACTAAAATTAACATGCCCCCTCTTGTGGTATATTTATCCTAAATTCTTCAACAACATTTAGTACCAATTAATGTATATATAGTTTTTTATTTTGTTAACTACATAGTGGATAAATGATATTTCATTACAATGGTTTAAAAAAATTTATATTTTAAAATATAAATCCTAACAGAACACTAATCTATGAAGGGTACTTCTATTAGTACTAAAGAGATCAAATAAATTTTGTTTGATCAAAATCGGGGTGGAAAACATTTTTATCATATCTATAAATTACAATATTTTTGTTAGGTAAGTAAAAACATTTTCAAGAGATGAAAAATAAGAATATCAGTCGAACTATAAATTTTAGAACACTCTTTTTTACAATATTATAAAAAATATATAAATTCAAACATATAATTTTCAAATGATAAATATTATGTGGTCAAAGATGTTAGTTACACGTTTTGGAAGATCTATGGTTTTAGAAACATGAAAGGTTATTGTATGTGCTGGTTAATAAGATTTTTATTTATTTAATGAAAAATCTATTACAAAATGAAACATATGTTTGTGACCATTTTCAATAGCATCAAAATACATAAATATGAGGATTTATAAGATGAAAAACATATTGATATGATCATAGATATCAATAGTAATTATTTGGAATCTAAGAGAGATTACATAGATTACACACAACATATGAATAAGTTGAGTCTTAATGATCATATTATATAACTTTTACACTATAAAATTGATTTAAATATTAATGAAAAAATATATTAATTTATGAATTGGGTATATTTTTTGTAATGATTTGGGTTAGTTAGAACTGAAAATTCTATACCTACATAAATTTCTTCAAAATAATTATGGTCTGAAATAATGGTCAAGGAAGTTTCGGATTGGAGTAATTCCGAGGAATATGAGAATAAAAATGCAAATCATATAAAATGGATTAACATGGATATTAGAAAAAATAATTTTGATTAATTTTATTCATATAATCATAATAATCAATGTCAGAATAAATATTCTTCCAAATTAATTTTTTGTGAAAGTAATAAATAAAGGGAATATCAAATAATATTTTTAAATGACGAGAAGCAAATATGATCAGAGAGATGTTATATTAGTATGGAAAATAAATTTTTTTATTCTTGGACACCTGGAATGTAATTTGTAGAGATAAATTATCATATATATTTTCTCATATGAATATGATGACAGTTATCAAATTTATTTTTGTATGATATCATTCCAACGACTAATCAATGATATACAGACAAATTATTTTCATTACATCCCATACTATATTTTTATTTAACTTGAATTATACAAATAATTGGGATATTGATTTAAATATACTATTTTTTATGGAGAAAAATGTATCTCATATTAGGAAAAATATAATTTTCTTTCATTTGGGGATGTGGCTAGATAACATAATCTTCTCCGGAATAATATTTCTAAAATATGGAAACACTATGATTATGATAAGGATGATCATTAAGAATCCAATATTAATATTTAAATACATATTTCCATGTTTTATGGATATTTATTAAAATTATATAATAAATCTAGTTCAAGTTCAACTCCAGAATATTGGAATTTTGCAGTACAACACAATTTTGTGTTTTATGGTCTGAAATATCATCTATCACATTTCAATTCTGTGAGGGAAAATTTTTATAATCTATATAGATTCTTTAAACAAAGTAATATTAATAATGGAATAATATTTACTTGAAAAAACCCACATTTCCAATCAATTTACTTTATCACTATAATAAAAACATGTTGTAATAAATGGAAAATTAATGGTCACTAGAAGAAGAAATATTCCTTAATACATGAACAATATATGTTTTATCATTAAAATAATGTTATTTTGGGTTTGTTTGACATACTTTTCAAAGCATTAATGGACCCCTCAAGACAAATTCAACACTTTGCATTTTTAAATTAATTTCCATGGGAGTGTGACTCACCTCCACATAATCAACCTTATTATTTTAATAAGTTCAGACTTTGGCCTTATAAAATATTGTTTTCCTCTTCCCTTTTCCAAAAACCATGGGATGGTTTGTGGTTTGTATTAATTTAATGTATGGGGACCCAAACCTAAATAATAAACAATTCCCTCACCTTTCCTATATAAACCCACCCAAGCTCCCACTTCCTCCTCACTAAAATCCTTTGGAGTTCGTCCAACCTCTGCCCTACTCTCTCTAGAATCCTCACAAGTTTCCCCAAGCTCCCATGAAGCCCCTTACAAGCCTCTCTCTAGCCACTGGAAGCACACTTCCAAGTAAGGGGGTTTTCTTCCTTTCTCATTTTTGTCAAATTTCTTTAAGTTGCATTGCCCTTTTAATTTCAATTATGAATGTTGGGGTATGGTTTTGCACCTCCCCCATACTTCCCTCTTACTGTTTTAATGATGGGATACCCCTTTCTCTCTCATTAAATTCCTCCCATGTACACCCGTTACTATCCCGAAATTCGGAAAGGAACTTCTCTCTCTTCTTTTACATTCAAGCAATACTTTTGTATCTTGAATCTAAATTCCATTACAATTTTTTGGACATGTATCTATATTACCCCCTTACTGTCCATTTCATTGAAATATGATGAGACACCCTTTATTTCTCATCAAACCATTTTTATGAATTCTTATGTCACGCCGTTACGCTGCCGAAATCGCACCGATTTTCTAAGCCAATGCCATTATGTAGTGAATACCATGACCATTTCTCCATAAAGGGTATTTACCTTTATTTAAATTTACTTATTGTTTATAAAGATTCATGTATGAATTCCACATTTCTTTATCGTGGAATAAATGATTAGGTTTTATGAATCAATGTTTTATGATCCATGTGGCACACTTATTCATGAAATGAAATGTTTAAGATGGGTGCGCCCTTATAGCGCTTCAATGCATTGGGTAAAGTATTGTATCATGATACGTCATGTGCAATGAGTGTTGACTCATTCTAATTCAATTTCAATTAGGTTTTACTCATGCTTCATGTGCAATGAGGGTTTACTCTTGCTCCATTGCAATGAGAATTGGCTCATACTAATTCAATGTTAAGTGTTGTTACCACATTTCCATTTTATGAATATCATGATTTATCATGCCTTTATGTTCTTGTTTCTTTTATTCTCTATTGATATGCCAATTGTATAACATGTATTGTACTCCACATGTTATTCAATGTGTACTCCCTTACTGGGATTTATAGCTCACCCTTTTATTATGCATGTCCTCAGGTTATCCCATGCAATGCTAAGTACGAGGGAATGTAGTGGTCATGTAAAGGAAGTTTTCAATAAATATGTTGCATTTCATGTTTTATGTTTTTATGTAACAATCCTAATACCCAACGACACTAATCCTCTCCAACTTATTTGTTGTATCAAGTGATGTTTTATGTAATAAATCATGTTGAAGTTGTAATAAAGAGCAGGGTTGTCATAGTTGGTATCAGAGGATAGGTTTAGTTATTTTTGGGATTAGGAAATCCCTAGTAAAGCCTTAGATACAAGACAAAGTATAATAAAAAAATCCCTATGTTTTGGTAAATACTAAATAAGTGGTTTATCAAAAAAATACATCCCTGTCGGGATACGAGCAGGTAGAGGCAGCTCTGGCACAAACGTATCCTAGGGGTAAAACATGAAAACACCGCTTTGAGCTAGACTTGAACAGGAACTGGTGCACGACAATGACCCTTGCTTCACTCTTCGATACGACACTCCCAGAGGATATGTTTTGATAAATTCACAATCTTAATATGAACCCTTATTAAGGGAAAAATTCCCCTAAGAATATATGTTAGAAAGTAGATCATGAAAAGCCTAGATTGAAGCCTTTAGAATCATGATTTAAATAAATTAATGTTTATTTATAAGGAACCAAATTTTGTCTTTGGATTACCCTTTATGTGTTACCCTAACTGTTCTTTTATTCCAGCCAATGGCCAGTAATAGGAGGACTCGGGCTAATAACCATTGTGAAGATCAGTGTGATGATTGTACTAATGAGATGCCCAATCCAATGGGAGCGGGAATCACGAATTTCGTCATGCTTCTCTCTTAGCTAAATCATGTTTTGAATTGAAACACGGGTCAAGAGGAACGTTCAACTCCCCCTAAGAAGAACAAGTCGCTATCGAGAGCTTCATGAGAAAAAGGCCTCCTAAATTTAGTGGATCATCAAATCCCATGATCGCTGAACCATGGATCAACTCCATTGAAAAGATCTTCTACATCCTCCAATGTTCTGAAAAAGAGAAGGTTCTCCTGGCTACTTATCGTATGGAGGGTGAAGCTGATCAATGGTAGACGTTGATCAAAAATACGAAGCCTGTGGAGGAGATCGAGGCTTTGGAATGTAAGGAATTTCAGAAGATGTTTTTCGATAAATATTTTTCACACACCCTACAGCTTAAGATGGAAAGGGACTTCCTTTCCCCCAAGAAAAATGATGAGGAATCTGTTGGAGCATATGAGGAAAACTTCACAAGGATTGCACGATATGCTTCCGGCTTTGTTGTTACCCTCGAATGCAAGGTTGACCGCTTCTTTGGTGGGATGAAGCCTAGCTTGTGGAAAGCATTAGCGATCCATGACTTCGACAGCTATGAGGAAATTGTCCGATGTGCCCTCAAGGTTGAAATGGAGATCATAGAATCACAGGTGTATCATGGGGATAAGAAGCGTAAGGTGGAATTCAATGCTGGTGGTCTGATGGATAAATCCAACAGCGCTAAGAAGTTCCAGCACCCCACTTGCCAAAAGTGTGGATAGAAGTACCCTGGAAATTGCCTTAAGGGGATGATAAAATGCTTTAGGTGTGGAAGAGAAGAGAAACTAGCTGTTAACTATCGGCAAGAAGGTCCCATGGCTACGATTGAGGAGAGGAACGTTCTGTTCGAACCTCAACGCGTTGTTCAATTCTATAAATGCAAAGAACCAGGTCATTTTGCAAATCAGTGCCCTAATCCAATCGTTATCGGAGGCAACCAACAACCTCCAAGACAGCAAGGAAGAGCTTTTTCCATCACTTCTGCCGAAGTGAACACTGACAATGAAGTGGTGACAGGTACGCTAGTTTTTCATTCAAGAATAGCGAACTTACTTTTTGATTCAAGTTCTACTCATTCTTTAATATCTTGAATGTTTAGTAGAACAATCCCAGCACCACCACAAATCATGTAAGTAAAGATGTCGGTGAATACGGAAAATGGGGCAATCATTGCATCCCATGAATATAAGTCCTCCCCTGTTATAATATGTGGATTGAATTTCCCAGAGAACCTCATCATACTCCCTCTGGTACAATTTGATGCAATTATTGGCATGGATTGGCTTTCCTTATATAGAGCAAACATAAATTGTCAGGAGAGGGATATCACACTCTATATGGAGAATCGACCCCCGATTCTTTACAAGTGTCAGGAGGAAGATGAATCTCCTTTAGCTCCATCATATAAAACATGGATATTACTGCCTTCTGAGCACGCATATCTGGCTCAGATGATTGAGTCCAAGGAAAAAAACCATCCTTGAAGAAATGCCTATTGTGAGGGAATTCGTTGAAGTGTTTCCCGAGGAACGGCCTGGTCTTTCTCCTAGAATAGATGTTCAGTTCACAATTGAACATATACCTGGGGTGCTAACAATATCCAAGACTCCATATAGAATGGCTATTTTTTAGCTTGAATATCTAAAGAAACAACTACAAGATAATATGGATAAAGTTTTTATACGCCCAAGTGCTTCACAATGGGGTGCACCAGTCCTTTTCGTCAAGAAGATGGATGGGTCAATGCGACTCTGCATCGATTATCGTGAACATAACAAAATCATAATAAAGAACAAGTATCCTCTCCCAAGAATCGATGAATTGTTTGATCAGCTACGTGGAGCTCAATACTTCTCCAAGGTGGACTTGCGGTCGGGATATTATCAAGTAAGGGTGAAGAAGGAAGATGTCCCAAAGACTGATTTTCGTACAAGATACAGGCACTATGAATTCTTAGTAATTCCTTTCGGACTCACCAATGCTCAAGAAATATTCCTGGACTTGATGAATAGAGTCTTTATAGATTACCTTGACAAATTTGTGGTAGTCTTTATAGATGATATTCTAATATACTCCAAAACCTCAGAGGATCTTGAGGAGCATTTAAAAACTGTACTAGAGACTTTGCATAAAGGGAAGCTCTATGCAAAGTATTGCAAGTGTGAGTTCTGGTTGAAGGAGGTCTCATTCTTGGGCCATATCATCACAAGCAATGTGATATCTGTGGACCCCTCCAAAACAGAAGCAATTGAGGGATGACCGAGGCCAACATCGGTAACGGATATCCGTAGCTTCTTTGGGTTAGCTGGATATTATCGACAATTTGTGAGGAATTTCTCACGATTTTCCAACCCTCATACCAAGCTAACTCGAAATGGAGTAAACTTTTCTTAGTGTGATAAATGCGAAGAAATCTTCAAGGATTTGAAAAGGTTGCTTATCACTGCACCCGTGCTCACTTTACCCAAAAGTAGGGAACTTTTTGTGGTATTTAGTGATGCCTCAAAGAAAGGCTTAGGTTGTGTGCTGATGCAGAATGATAAAGTGATATCCTATGCCTCAAGGCAGTTGAAAATCCTTGAGCGAAACTATCCAACGCATGATCTGGAGTTGGCGGTGGTGATCTTTGCCTTGAAAATCTAGAGGCATTATCTCTATGGAGAGAAATGTGAGATAGATACTGACCACAAGAGTCTTAAATATATATTCACATAGAAAGATCTTAATATGAGCTAGAGAAGATGGATAGAGCTCATCAAGTATTATGACTGTTCAATACATTACCACCCTGAGAAAGTGAACAAGGTGGCAGATGCCCTATGTAGAAAGGATCCAGCGATTCTATCAATGGTGAGAATTCAGAAGGATCCAATCTTCTTAGACTTGATGAAGATGGACGTGGTAATCATAAAGAAGGGAACATCATCAATCCTTCCACAAATGATTGCTCAACCATCTCTTTTGGAAAGGTTAAAGGATGCTGAAAAGGATGATGTGGGAATTCAAGAAAAAGTGGAAGCTATCAAAAAGGGGAAATCCTCGGAGTTTAAAGTTAATAAGGAAGGAATTGTTCGGTTTGGGAAAAGACTATGTTTTACATCAAGTCCGGTGCTGAAAAAGGAACTTTTGGATGATGCACATAGTTCAAATTTCTCTATTCACCCAGGGAGCACAAAGATGTATCGAGATCTCTGAGAGAACTTTTGGTGGGATAATGTGAAGAAGGAGATCATTGAATATACATGAAAGTGCCTGGTGTGTCAGCAAGTGAAGGCAGGGAGGCAGAAGTCTAAGGGGATGATGCAACCATTGCCCATACCAGAATGGAAATGGGAGAACATCACCATGGACTTTGTCACCGGACTTCCAAGGACATCCAAAGGTAACAATGCAATCTGGGTTGTTATGGATCATCTTACAAAGACTTCACACTTCATTGCTATTCGAGAGGTTTTCTCTTTGGATCAACTGGCATGGATATTTATTAAGGAAGTGGTAAGGTTTCCTGGAGTACCACTATCTATTGTGTCTGACCGAGATCCAAGATTCACCTCTATGTTTTGGAAGAGTCTTCAACATGCTCTGAATACTAAACTTAACTTCAGTATAGCCTATCATCCTCAAACTGATGGCCAATCCGAGCGGAATATCCAAACACTTGAGGATATGTTGAGAGCGTGCTCACTGGACTTTAAAGGAGGATGGGATCAACATCTTCCTCTGGTTGAGTTCTCTTATAATAACAGTTTCCACTTGAGCATCCAAATGGCACCATATGAAGCCCTGTATGGGAAAAGGTGCAGAACACTAGCATGTTGGGATGAGGTCAGTGAACATAAGCTACTTGGATGATAAATGGTCGAAGAAATGGTGGAGAAGGTGAAAACCATTCAGCATCATAACAAGGCAGCCCAGAGTCAACATGAAAGTTATGCAGATAATCGTCGACGAGACCTTGAGTTTAAAGTTGTAGACATGGTGTCTTTACGCATATATCTGTGGAAGAAGGTCATGAGGATTGGAAAGAAAGGGAAGTTAAGTCCAAGGTACATCGGCCCCTTTGAGATTCTTCACCATGTTGGGGCTGTGGCCTATCAAATAGCACTTCCACCTACTATGGCCAAGGTGCATGAGGTCTTTCATGTATCCCTCTTAAAGAAGTACATACCTGACCCTTCACATGTACTCTCTTAGGATGTGGTGCAATTGGAAGATGATATTTCTTATGAGGAGAAACCAGTGAAGATCTTAGATTGTAGAGAAAAAGTTCTACGAAATAAGACAATGCCCCTCATCAAGGTGTTGTGGAGAAACCAGAAGTTTGAAGAAGCAACTTGGGAATCAGAGGATATGATGAAGCTAAGTTACCCACATTTGTTTAGTGTGGGAAAAGGAAAATTTCGAGAGCGAAATTTCTTAAGGGGGGAATATTGTGATGACCCAAAGTTTCATTAATGGAAATCCATATTGATCTTATTAATTGTCTCTCTATATAAAATGTTTTATAAAATTTTAAATTCTTTGGTTTTATGATAAGAGTTGTGACTATTACTTTTATAGCCGTTGAATAGTGATCACATGATTAGTATAAATATAAGGCTTTAACGAACCCAATTTTACACAGACAAAGGAAGCGATGGCCTCATCCAGTATAATTTCCCCATACGAAGCCCATTTGTCGGAGCTCAGAAAAGAGGTGGCATCTTTGGGATTCACCCTTGACCAAGCCCAAGCTGAGCTTCATTATGTCAAGCTCGAATGTGACTGTCTACGGGAAAAGTGGAAGTTGATAGAGATTACCACTTGAGCGATGTTATCCGAGCCTCCCAAAGAGTCTGTCACCATCACACACCTTAACCTTAGGTCTTATGCGGCTATTTTAAGGGTTTATGTAACAAATAAGTAGAACTATGTTCATGTAGATTATTTTTGTATATAATAATGAATATAATTTCTAGTCATTTTTGATACATTTTAAATAGTTTTTAAAGTACAAATGGTGATTTTAGTTATTATTTAATTAAGAATTATAATTTACTAAATTAAGTGATTTTTGAATTAAATAATATTTTAATAAAATAATAATAATATTATTAAATTAATTTTTATTAAATACAAATGATCATATAATTTTATGAATGCAATTAAATTTTTTATTAAGGTTTGAAAGCCATTTCTGTCAAAACACGTGAATTTTTGATAAATGTCTGTTTTTATTTTAAAAGTGAAAGTTCACATATTTAGAAAATTATTTAGATAAAATAAATGTCATTTATGGAATCAGGACAACTAAATTATCCAACGGTGAGTTTTTCATAATTTTCTAAGAGAGTCAAATTTTTGGGTAAAAATTAAATACAGTTTAAATATATAATGTGTTTTATGACATCATAATGACCCAATGGTGATGTAATAATATACCATAATCCTTATGTTCGGACAATATATTTTTTATCCTTAAAATAATGTGATTTTGGGTTTGTTTGACTTACTTTTCAAAGCATTAATGGACCCCTCAAGACATATTCAACACTTTGCCTTTTTAAATTAATTTCCATGGGAGTGTGACTCACCTCCACATAAGCAACCTTATTATTTTAAGATGTTTGGACTTTGGACTTATAAAATATTGTTTTTCTATTCCCACTTCCTCCTCACTAAAATCCCTTGGAGTTCATCCAACCTCTGCCCTACTCTCTCTAGAATCCTCCCAAAGTTCCCCAAGCTCCCATGAAGCCTCTCACAAGCCTCTCTCTAGCCACTGGAAGCACACTTCCAAGTAAGGGATTTTTCTTCCTTTCTCATTTTTATCAAATTTATTTAAGTTGTATTGCCCTTTTAATTTCAATTATGAATGTTGGGGTATGGGTTTTCACCTCCCCCATACTGCCCTCTTATTGTTTGAATGATGGGAGACCCCTTTCTCTCTCATTAAATTCCTCCCATGTACACTCGTTACTATGCCGAAATTCTGAAAAGATATTCTCTCTCTTCTTTTACATTCAAGCAATACTTTTGTATTTTGAATCTAAATTCCATTAAAATTGTTTGGACATGTATCTATATGACCCCATTACTGTCCATTTCATTGAAATATGATGAGACACCCTTTCTTTCTCATCAAACCATTTTTATGAAATCTTATGTCATGCCGTTACGCTGCCGAAATCGCACCGATTTTCTAAGCCAATTCCATTGTGTACTGAATATCATGCCCATTTCTCCATCAAGAGTATTCACCATTATGAACATTTACTTATTGTTTATAATGTTTCATGTATGAATTCCACATTTCTTTATCGTGGAATAAATGATTAGGTTTTATGAATCTATGTTTTATGATCCATGTGGCACACTTATGCATGAAATGAAATGTTTAAGAAGGGTGTGCCCTTATAGCACTCCAATGCATTGGGTAAAGTATAGTATCATGATATGTCCTGTGCAATGAGTTTTGACTCATACTAATTCAAGTGCAACGAGGGTTTACTCATGCTCCATGTGCAATGAGGGTTTACTCATGCTCCATGTGCAATGAGCCTTAGATCATGCTAATTTAATGATAAGTGTTGTTGCCACATTTCCATGTTATGAATATCATGCTTTATCATTCCTTTATGTTCATGTTTCTTTTATTCTCTATTGATATGACTATTGTCTAACATGTATTTTACCTCTCATGTTATTCCATGTGTACTCCCTTACTAGGCTTTATAGCTCACCCTTTTATTATGAATGTCCTCAGGTTATCACATTCAATGCTAAGTACGAGGGAATGTAGTGGCCATGTAAAGGAAATTTTCAATAAATATGTTTCATTTCAGGTTTTAAGTTTTTATGTAATGATCCTAAGCCCCAAAGACGCTAAACCTCTCGATCTTCTTTGTTTTATCAAGTGATGTTTTATGTAATAATGCATGTTTAAGTTGTAATAAAAAGCAGGGTTGTCATATATTTTTCATCATTAATATATGTGTTACGAATATTATAAAAAACCATAATCAATTTCAATTCCAATTCACCATATTACTCCTGAATAAAATAATAATTTCAATCATCCTAGTCTCAATCATCCCTCCTATATTTTATTTTGAACCACTGAATATAATTTTCTTAATCTATGAAACATAAGTAATGGTTCACTATAAAAAAATTATAATCATATGTGATAAATCATGGTCTAAGAAAAAATAATCATAGAATAATAAAATAATTCTAATCATAAATAAGTGATCAAAAAATGATGCATCACATCTCAAATTGAGTCTAACCAGTAGGAATTGTTTTTGTAAGCACATATAAAAACTATTAAAGTAGATCACACATGTTAAAATAATATCTTTTCTCATTTAAAAACATCCCTCTATATATGATCTCTATTTATAATAAGAACACTTATCATTTCATGAAATTAAATTGTGATATTTCTTAACATTTCAAGATAATATCGAAATATAAGAAGATATTTTCCATATATGACCAAACTATAGCCCTGTAATTAATTAATATGAGAACCAATCATAAACCATATATTTTAGAATGTTAATTTAGAAAATATATTCATGGAAACATTATGAATATTCTATTTGGTTAGAATAAACTCTAACATCAATTAATTTTTATCCATAATCTTCATGAAAAAGTTATATTTAATATAAATGTTCTAATTACTGGTATTTTGGACATAATTATTTAATAGATGGATAAAACCAAAATTAGAAAATCTATATATAAGTTTTCACTTAATTAAAACACTATATTATTCTAAGAATATCTCCATCCACATTAACTAAGTTATTGAATGTGTTACATACACATATTCATGCACAATAGGGATTAAAGCCTCCAAACTCTACATATTAGTGTGTAAATCACACACCATTCACCTAAGAAGAAAAATTCTCTAAAATTGAATCTTATAAAATCAATAAAACCCACCTAATATACATTAGTATAACCAAATAGGTCATTTGTTATGTTATTTCATATTTCAAATAAATATCAATAATTCATTTAATATATATGTTAATTTTTCCCATTAAGAATATTGGACATTTTTGGCGCACATTGATACATTGAACAATTCATAATAGTATAATCTAGATCTATCATTGATGATATTAGATATAAAAAAATTCTAATTAACATCCAATATTCATGGATGAACATCCTTTCCATATTCATATTTAAAAAAATTTGCTCCCACATAAATTGTTGTGTTAAATGGTTTAGAATAATCCAAGTCAAACCATGTCAACAATTCCATAGAATATTTATATTGAGAATGGAAAATGTGGCCTTTCATTTTAGTTTTTTTAGTCCATGAATGAATTTTATCTCTCCATATATATATATTTTAAATAAATCCTTCATCTTATTTGAATACTTATCACACATTTCTTTATTATGTATACCATGTGTGAAATCATATTCATAAAGCATAAAAAAATACCACATCATCACTTTCCATGTAGAAATTAGAGTCCCCTATTCCTTTTATGAAATTAAAAATTATTTTACAATTATCTAGCTCCTAATACCATGCAATGGGGTTTGTTTGAACTGATATAAAGACTTATTTAACCGAAAAGAAAATTTTCATCTGTATTAAGAAATAAAACACCTTATTTAATAATATAAAACTCATCCTAAAAAATCACTATTTAGAAAGGAAGATTTATCTTCCATTAAAAATATCTTGAATTTAATTTTTATGTCAATAATTAGAATTATTCTATTGGTTTTAATAGATGGTTTCATGGATTAGTTTTATAAATGTGTACTCTTTCAACCAATTCGTATCCATTTCACACTAACCACTATTCGATTATTAATATGAATCATTTTAATTCAATTTATTTTAGAACACCTATAATTCTATAATGAGGTTGTTTTCTATAGGCCTTGTTACTAAATATTCATTGTCATTCTTCTCTATCAAAACTAATAATTAATTTGTAGGATAAATTCATTATTAATGTAGTAATTATTCTTCAACATAAATTGTAATATCTTGTGAAACATATATTTATAATTATTCCTTAATGTAATTCTAGTTTGAAAATATTTTTTTATGATATCTAGTTATATATTTTGATATCAAATTTCATTATTATCCCTGTATGAGATGAATAAAATAACACATCATCACAGGAAAATGAAAAATGAATATAATTATCCTTTATAAAAACAAAATAATTATTTCTATCCAAAATATTATTCCAGTATTTAGATGAAATAGAATTATCTTCACTTACACTATAATTGAAAGTTAACTTTGAGAAAATTCTATTATAATGTTCTATCTATTTCACATTAATAATGTAAATATTTTTTCAACATTAAATGAATTAGAATATATATCGTATACGAGTTTGATGGTATCCAAGGAAGATAACATCAACTCCCCTTTAATTAATCTTTTCATGATTTCCACTATTGAATTTGACAATGTAGAATTTACCAAATACTCTTAGGTACATTAAACATAGGATATTCATAAAATATATCTCATAGAGAGATATATATAAGATTTTTATAAAGAAAGATTTATTTTAAATGTTCTCTACTTCATAAATATCATGTCACCAAATGAATTACTTAGTATCATATTTACTAAAAATGGTTCAAGCCATCTCATTAAGGATTATATTATTTTTATTAGCCGAAATATTTTCATTTTGGATTATATGGGGAACTAAAATCTAGATGAATAACACATTTCAATGATTACCTTGAAAATATAAGTTTTTTATTCATTCTTTTATCAGTTTAGATCCACTTTATAGCGTATCCAGATTCATTTTTCCACACATATCATGATATTTTTGAATATATTGAGTTTATAAGAATATATATTGATATATAAATTCATTTAATTTGAGTTAAATAATAAATTATGGAATGAAAATCCATAACAATATTTATTTATTGATTTCTCATGGACCCAAAAATGCCAAAATGAATGAAATCCAAGGGATTATATGTATATATTTCAACTATGTTGTGTGATAAATTTATAAATTTTCCATTATTCCATATAAAAAAATACCACTCAATATTTTTTATTAGGAAAGGGAAATCATGAACATTGTTTATATTTTAATATTTTAGTATCTCTCTAGAACATATGACCAATACTTTTGTTCTCTAATTTATTTTCTTTCTTCTCAATCTGATATCATGAATTTTGTACTTCTCTATCCTAGAATAGGTTACCTTTGGTTCACTATCCACTTTATAAAACCTCCACATCTTGAATAATTTTATGAATTACACCTTATTTTCTAAAGATGACATAATTTTATTCATCAAAATGATTTGAAACATTCCACATTTCGAGTTCCATTCCAAAAAAAATAGTGAATGCTTTTATTTCATCTTTTCTTATCAAATTACAACATAACTAATGAATTATATATGATGAAAAAAATAATAATTTGAAATATTCAATTCATATATTAAAGTAATTATTAATAAATATGATTCAAATATCTAGTATTTTGTGAAGAACAACCACTACAGAAGATCAATGATCATTATACTTTTATTTTCTTGAGAGGCATTTCAACAACATAATTATTTGTTATTCATTTATCCTTATTCTCCTAATGAAAGTTAGTTGTTTAATCAAAAAAATTTCCGTCATTTAAGACTGAAAGAGAACATTTTCATGGAATTTTGGAGAATTAGACCTCCCACAATGATTTTCATCAATTTGGATGGTAATATCTATCTTAAAAAATGATTTCTCAAATTGTAAATGAGTCTGTCTTCTTTGGGTTGAAGGACTCACCATCACATTCTGCCTCCAAAACCTCATGTATTTATTGTACTATTTAATATTGAGAAAAAAATATTTATTTATATTAAACAATACTCAATATCTTGAATATATACATTAAAATTATATTTTCAATTCCAACATTCATGTTGTCTAAAACAAAGTATCTTTATGACTTCATTTTTCTAACCGTTAACCATAAATCCTTTTAGTGATTTCTTATCCTCCTAACATATTGTTTTTTGAATTTGGATTCATTATTTATTTATTTTATTCTCTATATTTAGAATATTTTCCTTTAATTATTAAATTAAATTTATTTATAGTGTTTTAGAATTTAGTAATTTTAGCAAAAAACACTATCATATTGGCTTGCTTCCTCTTTAGAGGAACTTTGTCAAAATCATTGTCCTTGTCATTATAATTAAATGATATTATTTACTCATAATTAAATGATTTTAATTTCATATATGATCCAATATCATCCAAAATTTATTTTTTTTAATTTTGATATTCCTTGTTCATCTTAAACTAGTTTCTACTAACCGCGATCATGTTCTTTACCACATTTCCATCAACATTTCATTAATAATGACGTTTATATTTTTATAATAATCAAGTAATGTCATTTGGTTTTTAATCTACTTTAATAATATATATTTTTATTATTCATTAAATATTTCTCTATTTTTATAAGATTTATAATATTTCTTTAACATATTTTTTTTCTTTTACAGGCTTTTCAATTTTTGATTTACATTATTTCAATTCAAATTGTATATCATGAAATCCATTGAGGTTTCCTATTATTTTTAGTATTAATAGTTTATAATTAAATAAATGGAAAAAATATAATCATTTTAATTTCAAATAATAATATTTTAAATTACTTCATCATTGGAATTCTCACCTTCTACTTCATTATTATCATCATATTCATCACATTTGGAAAAAAATATTTCTTTTTAAATTTATAGAAGTTATTATACCTTTATTGACAATGAGAATGAAATTTATATTATTTATTCATTATATGACATATATTTCTTCTATATTCATCATGAATCACATCAACTTCCATCATTATTCTATAAATTTTTATAAACAATCCAATGAACCCACAGTTGAAGAACATCTTCGGTATGATTCCTTTATTCTTGATTATTACAATTTTTTACATTTTAGGAATATAAGGACATAAATCCATCGAAAACATTTCCCACATAGTCATAAAAATTATTTCCACTAATTAAATTCTAAGAGAAAAGATTCATATACTTATCTCGGTAAGTTTCATTTGATAATATTTCATGATCAAAATTTACTTTACTTTAAAAAAATTCACTTTTCTCATTTCATAATTAATTACAATAATAAGAAAATAATATAGAGATATTATATAAATATATATACCATCCAAATTTGATTCTTCAACATAATATTTAATTTAAATATCTCTTAATATCATATCAATAATCATTGAGTCCATTATGTTTTATCCAACACATCTTATGTTGCATAAAATATCATTAGCCCTTGTAATGAACTCACCAAAAAACACATCATGTGTTATTTTAAAATATTCATTTATCAATAATTTTTTTAAAATTTTCATTCGTAATTATTAGGTTCCATTATAAAATTATCTTCAACTTATCCAAGGATAATTTATATGTTCCAATTCCATTAATTCAAAAAAAACACCTTCGGATATATAATGAGAGAGGAAAGGTTAAAATTTCAAATTTATATATCATTTATTTGTTGTAAATTTATATAAATATTAAGGGATACCCATAGAAGGAGGAGTGAAACAAACTTTCATATATCCTATTACATCATAGGAAAAGAATAATTGATAGGGAAGTATCTTATCCTTTAAGATATTATTGTTCTTCAAATAGAATAACACAACACCATTATTATTTACGGAGTTCAACATATATATGGTTGGATTATTCTTATTTAAAAACAAAGTAACCATGATTACATGAATTAATATTAACATTTATAAAAATTAAAAGGGACAACCAGTATCAGTATTTTAATATAGATAACAAGAAAAAAAATTTAACAATAGAATAAAATTTCACTAAATGGTTTCAATATGTCATCACACTACTGCTTGAATTATTTTCAAATTCCCATTTTATGTTGAATATTACACTTATTAGACATATATCATATATGATATAAATTATATCTTCTTCTTAATTTTTCTATTCTAATCTTCTTTATCATCAAAAACACACAGAAGAAATTTATGAAAATTGTAAATTATAAATCATGCATCAATGGTTAAATTTTCTCATCCATATTTATCCAAATATTGAGGACACGTAATAAATAATTTCAAATTAAAATTACTAGAATTATCTTATCCATATAATTCAGAAACATCCAAAAGAAAAAACATACATAAATAATTATAAATTCATGTAAATGTGACTAAATATTGTATCATATTTATCATATATTGAACCAATAATATATTAACATTAAATAATAGTGATTGTGTCAAAACATTCATGGTACAATTTTAGGATATTTAAGACATTGAAAATTATATTCCTCCTTGTGAATACCATTGATACTGAAAGACCTTCTTTCCATGATAATTTCATAACAAACCATTTATAGTAGAAAATAAAGAATTCATGTAAGAATAATTATTATGATTTTACATTCATGGTAAAAGGATTGACATGATATGTGAACATCATAGCGAAATATTACAATCAAACTTATACCAAAAACCCAAATGTGAACCATTCACCTATGTCATACTCTCACCTATGTAATCATTTCTTCTACAAGACCAATTCACCAATAGGCATAACCTATATGAAAAATGAATAATTCACATACATCGGTCATCCGAATATGCATATTATTTTACTAAAATTATTCTACTATGGACTTGACCTATATAACTCCATGAATAATCTACACATAGAGTTCATCTAGATATATCGATTCTCCTATAAAAACAATATAGAATCTATTATTAATAAAAATAAATTTGATCTTTTTTAGGAAATTTGGTAACATATATTTTTCAATGTGGGTATTCCCTTTTTAAAGTAATGTATTCAGATTCATATATATGGTTTTTTACTTTATAAAATTGCATTACCAATATCTTCTTCACTGTTTTACCATCTCCATTCATTCAATTTTTTTTGGAGAAGATATTTTCTACAATCATGAAAACCGATGTTAGGATATTTGATCTATAAAATAACACTTCACCTTAAATAAATTTAAATAATATCACTTCATCTCTGTATTCCTATAAAACCAATATATTAAATACTATTCATGTGATTTCTCATAACATCATATAGTTTCTTTCCATCATCTCTGAAAGTTTTATATATTTTCATCAAATATTTATGTACTGAGAAAACATTTCAAAACAATAATATATTACCCTATCTTATTCACTATCTTGAACATCAATTCATAAAAAATTGAAACCAATTTTTCTCAAAATTAAATATTATGAAAAATATCATTAGTTTAATTCAATTATGTTATAATGGTTACCTTGTGAACATTAAGAATGATAAATATATAGTTCAATGATCAAAAGTTATGATTATCCTATTAAATGATGGGTATGATAATGTTCACACCTAATACGTATAAAATATTATATTTCCATATCAATGAATTTTAATTTTATTAAAATTACATTCTTTGTTGTGACATAGGAGGTCACGAATCTACAATGTTTTCAATTTAGGGAATCATTCAAAGAAAATAATTTTTAGTGACCAAGTAGAGTATAGGTTTAAATAATTAGTATTTTGATATCATAATCAATATTGTAAGAAAAATGATTCAATATTAAAATCTATTTGATTAATTTTAACATATAAAATCATAAAATTAGTGCACCTAGATTTATTTTGTATGAATAAAATATATATATTATAGGAAACATATTTTGATATTTCTTGGTTGATGATTTCACTAGATATACATAGGTTTATTGTTTGGAAAATAAATCATAACAACTTTTTTTTCCCATGTCAAAAATGGGAAAAACATTCCTCTTTTAGTATATGAACTGATATTTGGGTTGAGCTTGAATGTTTTGTTTAGATACTTTTTCTAGTAAAAAATTAATTACTCACAAATTATTTTCACTAATAAATCCACATAAAAATGGTGTAGTATATCAATGAAATTGAATCCACTATAAAATTTCTTGTAAAATGTTTAATGAACTATATTTGTAATTTTTTTAAAAATATTGATACTAAAATCTTTAATGTAAATAGTGTTTTTATTTTTTGTTTATTAATATTGATCCCCTTATGTCTTTTAGGTCTAACTGAATCCCAAAATTTTATTGTTAAGAGTTTTTGGATTTTAATTGTTCACCCTTCATACAAAGGATCATTTATAAAAAATTGAACAATAAGATGATAAATGATTATTTCATTGTTAATTTACAACTAGTATGGTGTATTGTGTTTTCGATAAATGAAAAAAAAATTAGGAAGAATTTCATGTTATGATTGATAAAATAAATCCCTCTTTGTGTAATCACCATGATGTTATATCATTAGATGTTATTTTTGAAACACATGCTTTTTAAAATCCAATAATTGAACGAAAATTTATTTTTAAAATTCATTGAATGGATTACCAATAAAACATCAAATTAAAGAAGTAATTCATTTAGATGAAGATAAAATATTAATTAAATAATATTATTCTTTTTATTTAATAACCATTTCAATATTAATCATTCATAACATATATAATATAATTATATATATATATATATATCAACCAATAAAAATTCATCATTCCTTAATTAAGTAATACGTAAATTCTTTATTCTTATCATAAATAAAACCTGAAATAGTTGATGATTCATTATTAGAGAAGATTTAAAAAGAATAATGTTAGATAAAAACAATGACTTAATATATAAAAATATGTTAACATTGCTGAAATGACCTACATATATTTCATTAACATGTGTAAGGTGGTTCGTGATAAATAGTTATATTTGAAATGAATTTATCACTAGGAAGAGTTTAAGGCTTATTACTAAGTGATACTATCTCAAGAAAGGAATAGAACATGAAGAATATTTTTCAATGGTAGATATAAATGAACCTATTAGAATACTCTAATTCATTCATGTGAATATAAATTGTACTCATTTTCATATGAATGTGGAATGTAGTTTTCTTAACATATATATTCATGAGGATGTTTTTATAGGAAACCTAATAAGTTTTGAAGAAAAAAATTCTGAAACATAGTTATAAGTTTAATGTGGAACTATATATACATTAACATGCACCAAGTTCCTTGTATAACAGAATTGTGAAGGTTTTACTTTATAAATAATTAATTAATAGATCATTTTTGCAATTTTTTCTAAAAATAGTGTTTTAAAAACATTATTACTGTTCAAATGTATATTGATTACATTATTTTTTTCTCTAATAAAAAATAATTTTTTGAATCATTTCGATAAATTATAAAATATTATCTTGAAATGAGCATGATAAGTGAATATAGTTATTTTTATTGGTTTCAAAATAACCTAAATCAGGAATGGAATGTATCTATCACAATAAAATTACACTAAACACATACTCAAACAGTTTGTTTTTGATATTTGTTAGAGTATAATAACACCTATCATATAATCTCAAAATCATGAACATCATAAATCTTGGAAACTATTAGATCAAATTCATTTTATATTTATTGTTGGATGTTTACTTTATCCAACACATAATCGACCTAAATTTATGTTTTCAATAGGTTTGTGTGAATTATTTAAAGAAAATTCCCAAAAGTATAATATTATTTCATTTAAAGTGATATTCTATTATCATAATGAACTAAAGATCCTATATTATTTTATTTATGACGAACTAGATTTAAATACAAGAGTTAATCATATTGTTTTTTTGTAATTAACATGGGATGAAAGTAAATCTTTTACATGGGACTTCCTATGTGAATATTTAGTGTTTTTAATATCAAATTTGAAACATTGGCGGCCATATTCCACTTCTGATACTGAAAATTTAGTAGTCGGATGTTAATTAAACCATGTATTAGGGATGCAACACACACACACTGATTTTGGAGTGTATTTCACCCAGACAGTAAAAATATTTGATAACACTAGTGTTATAGATTTTTGAAGAACCCAATACATCACACAAGAGAAAATCAAATAGATATAAGACACAAATTTCTTTTAGATCGCATAGAAATGGGATATTATTCATCAATTAATCAGAATTCGAGACCTAAATTCCTATATTTTTAACAAAATTATTTATTCTAAATGGTATTAATATATTTTATAGAAGCCATGAATGATTAATATAAAATGATTATTCAAATAATTTTTGTTAAATATTACTCAATTTATATAAAAAATCATCAAAAAAGTTGGAGGATGTTCATAATTCTAACTCATCTTTAATATTATCATTGTTTTAATAGAATGAATGTTTCTATGTTCACTAATCAAATTTTACGAAGCTATGTTGTGTCCTTTTTTAGAAGACGTGTTTTTTTATAAAATTATATTTTATTAAATATTTGAGATCTAAATTTATTTTTATAAATGGAAAACGAATATAGTACATCCTAATTGTATATATATTTAACCTCAGCACCTTTTTTCTAGAAGTATAATAATCATTCTCTCTCATCCTATAAAAATAAATTGATGAGAGACCTAAGATCTAGTTAATGGGAACAATAATATTCTTTTATTTCATGAAGCTCGCTCCTTCAAAATCATTCCACATTCATCTAAATTCCTATTTTTTATTTTCATCACATAGAATCATTAAGTGAAATAAAAAAATGAATTCATTAGAAGAATGTTTATTGATCAGTATTGGTATGATATTTATCAGTTTTGGTAAAAGTCCTCCATAATATTTCATGAATTTGAATATTTTTTCATAGATTATAAATTTGACTTCAATGTTATAAAAATCATCAAATAGTTTTATGGAAGTTTCAAATTAATTAAATTTGATTATTTAACAAATCAGTAATTATATATTTTTAGAAATTTTAATTTCAGAACTAAAAATGGAAAGGATGATCTAGTTGTTTTGATTTAGGAAGTTGTAAAATCCAATCATGGGTTCAAAAAACTAATAACCCAGGACGGACCGCTACATGACCTCAAATGCACCTCCCCATGTTGTAGAGGCTACCAACTTGTAGCAATAGTCTGGTAAGTTTGACGTGGGTAGACGAGACCGAATTTTATTAGAGTTAAACACTTATGGAAGTAAATAATCAATAAAAAATCATATATAATCATAACAGTACAATGTAAAAAGAATAAAAAAGACACGAAATACAATACTCAAATGAAAGGGAAACATGCAGTGCGTAAATAGATATCAAGTGTCTAAAAATGAAACAAGAAGGAAACATGCTAGAGACCCCCTATAGGGTCTTGAACCATGTATATTTCTTTCAACCAAGATCCATACCCAATCAGTAATATAAATCAGGGCCCATACCCTTAACCAGTCCTACAATAACAAAGTCTATTCATGTACTGATCAAGACTCTCAAGTAGGGTCTAAGTAAAACTCATTAGGCCACCACCAACAGTGACTTAAACAATCCAGTCAAAAGATTGTGTATGCATATCTATAAAGAAATAAATATAATGGGTAAATAAAAAGAATTCATATTATCAATTATTCTTTATTTTATTTATTTTAACTCAAGGGTTCCCATGGAAACCCATACATCAATACTAACATTGTCTCATACCAGAGCCTGAAGTGTTCCTTAGCTATTATCAAATCTTAGTACATTCTTCAACTCATGATGGAGCTTAATGTATTTGATATTGGTATGATATCTCAACACCTGATTCGACTCAAGTTAGTGTTCTAATAATTTTCTTGAAGTTTTATACATTGGAGTACTTTATGTTAGAAGGATATCACGGTACCTCCAAAATAAGTCATACATGTATATCATTGGAGTATAATGTCATGTCTATAACCCCAAATTCAATTTGTGTGCACGCAGTCACTAGTGTATACACACATTCGATGTATAATTCTCTGTCTAACACACAAAAACCATTTGAGCACATGCATTTACTAGTGTATTACATCATTTCTAACACCTAAAAACATTATAGAACTATCCCCGATATATATCCCTTATTTAACCATGTATTCATATAATAATAATCCTAGAATGTCATGTCTAGAAACCAATCCATCACAACGATTATTTAATCGCAAATTGATTATTCCATGCCAAAAAATTAATTTAATTATTAAATAATTAACCACATCTCTTTTTTCTTTAACAATTTCTGAATTTGACTAACCATTCACATAATTACCATATAATAATTATTATTTAAATTAATTATTACCAACATAGTACCCATGTTCTGAAAATTATCATTCCATGTAATTATCATAAATCTGAAATTCACAATATTCAATCGAAACCACAATTCTCCCATTCAAATCATGATAATTAAATTATCAATTAAATTTCCAAGTCCCCAATTCTCAAAAAAATTCCGTAATTAATTAAAAAATTGATCATCTTGTTCAATGGTTCTAAATTTTTACAATTCCATAACAATCCCAAATTAAATAATTTAACAAATTAATTAATTTTATTTGGAATATAATTTCTAAATAGGTGCAGAAAATTGTATAGAATGGGTATATATAACCAAAATCATGACACTGGGAAATGGATTTAGACCACCTTCCCTTAACCATATATGATATACACATAAAAAATTGAGGAATGGGATGGTCTGGTTTTAGTAGAAAGGAAGAATTGTTAAACACCTTAAAAAACACATGTTATCTGCTGATAAATATCTTATAATGAAATCATGTATAATTATCATGTGATAACTTCATAGTATTACATCCTTATTATCTTTGATATTATTGAACAATTAATATTTAATAATAAAAAATAATTAAAAATATAAAAAATAATTTAATCAAATTTTATTGATAATTTCTTTTTAAATCCATGAATTTATAATTCAAAGAAGATTTTTCAAGGTATAAAACAAATCTATTTGTTTCCATTCCACCCATATTTTAGAATTAAATAATAAAAATGAAGAAATAATTATAATAAATAAATTCAAAATAAAAAATAAATGATGGAGGAACCTACTTGTGGCGCAAAAGCAGGTCATGCATCGTGGGGGTCGGTCACCATGTCTCAGATGTACTGAAAAAAGATGCCCAGTCTACCTAAAAGGAAACAGAATATGTTCTCATTCAACTACAGCTACCCCAAAAAGAAAAATTATTCTGTTTATCTAGAATAAATCTACAACCATGACCATAAATAACCCAAATTAAACCTCTATATTCGTTGTTAATTTTAAATTTTCTTTTATGGAAGAGTGATTTAATTCACTCCAAAATCATTTTTCATGTTTAGTTATGGTCAAAATGCTCCAGATATGAAGCTTCTGCATTCTACAGTGGTGAAAAATGAAAAAAACCCCATTGTAGAAGAATAATAAAAATTATTATTTTTTATTTTTTATTTAGTATTATTATTTAATTTACTAAAAAAAATTTAATTTGTGACATTAATAATACATTTGTTGTGTATAAAAATTATCCCACACCTAGGGTAAACCCCAAATTCAGGACCCATCAGGGGTTTCATATTTCTCATACATCCCATGGTTTGTTAGAAATTAGTTTTTAAAAATAAAACTAAATAATGAAAATGTATTTAAAACATTATCATGCGAGAGAGGTATTAGATCATCTGATGCCTATATATTCCATACATGATTTAGGGTAAACACCACATTTTAGATCTAATTGTGATATAAAATTTTTAATATGATGCTTCGTTTCACGGTTATTAAATTATTTTGAATAATGTGTCTGCATTTACAATAATATAATTAATATTTTTATTTCCCCTTCATCGTGGCATTTTGGACCATAGAATCTTACAATACTCTGTGTATGACTCCAAAAACATTCCATTAAATATTCCAATGTGCAACTTGGGAATTTTCTATAACTATATTCCTTTAACACATTTATTAATATATATATATATATATGATAAAATTATTTTTTAAAAAACATACGTATAAAAAGGACAGGATCTTACAATCTCCAAACCTTATAACACATATTCCCCAAGCTACAATCCCAAGGCTCTCTGATATTTTTAGGGAAAAATATTGGGCCGATGAACCAGTAAATCTACCTCACCTTCCCATGACCCTTCCTGCATATATCCATGTTTCTATAATACATGAACTAACAGTGCGGTCATTCCCCTCAACAATTTATCATTATGATGCAACACACGTATCTGATTCTCCTCACATGATGAATCTATCTCAAAATTGAAACCATCCACATTGATCACATGAGAAGTTTTGGGGCGATACCATGATAGTTATGATACATAGAAACCATTATTCAGAACATTGTATTTGTTTCAAATAACCAATTGGTATGCCACTAGCCCAATCCTCTCCACAATCTCAAAAGGTCTGAAAAAACATGGTGCCAACATTCTATGTCTCTGAATCCTATGGTGAACCAACCTTGGAGACTCCCAATGGAAAATATTATAACCATATGAAAATAGTAGGGGTCATCTTTGACTATCATAATATGCCTTTATGCCTACTCTGAGCTGTAGCCCTATGCTACTGAATCAGCTGAACCTATAATGTCATCTACTACATGATACTTGGTCCCAACAACTCTGACTCACCTACTTCCATACAAGATAACAGTGAGATGTATGGTCTATAAAAATATCTTATTATGGTTCCATCTGAATAGTTTTTGGATACTACTTTTATAGGAAACCCCTTCTAAACCGTAGTGCCTTTCCCAGGATCCAACAATGTCAATCACACATTCCCTAATCACATATTCAAGAAATTCTATAGTATGATTTTACTATCCATCTATTTCTGGGTTGAAATATATACTTAATAGGAACTATGTAACAAGGTCCTTTTTCACGCACAACCATAATCATGATGTAAAGTGTGAATCCTGATCTTAAACTATAGTTTTTGTACCCCATGCAAACAAACTACCTCCCATATATAATGCTCTCCCAACAACACTACTTTAAAACTACTATATAATGGAATGAACTGTTTAAAGTTTTTTAGTCAATCTAAAATTAACCAAGTAGAATCATTTTTTTACATTTCTTCAAAAAACCTACCCCAAATTATATGGACCCATCATCCCTATTCCGTTGTGGAATAGACAATAGTACCTATTAACCTTTATTACAATGACGCTCTTCCTTAAACTACTGACAAGTGTATAATCATGTCACAAAACCTTATATCTCATTTTTCAAGCTTGACCAACAAAACTATCATTGTAGGTCATGGTACTTCTTGGTCACACCTGGATGAACCTCCCACAATGAGACATGAAATTTCTGCATGAGAACCAATTGCATGCTCCTAGGAAAAACAACCTGATTATTTACATAGATAACCTCATCCCCATATATCATACTATTCAAATCTGTCTCCCCCTTTCAACTATTTCCATCAATGAAAAGCACTATAGGTTCTCATACTGCTTATCCATAATCCATCTCAAAAATGTATACTCCACTTAAACAAACATGAATGTCAACTTCTCCAGTCTCTCCTGAACCATGATGTGTATCTCATGCAGCAATGTGATATTCTTCCACAAAACACTGTATACCTAATGTATATGAGAATTATATTTCCTACTCAAAACTTCTGCCACATTGTTTCCTTTTTCTAGGAATATATTCCATATCAAAACCAAATTACTACATATACTCAACACACCTTTACTAAAAAATATTTAAATAGTGCTATGAAAAGATATACCTCAAGATCTTGTGTTCAGTATAATCTGTAAACATTTTGAGCAATATTTAGTGTCACCAACACTTCAAAGAATAAAAAACTTCTACCACCTTGAGGACATGTTTTGGGTAATTATATTCACATGACCTAAAATTCTGGGAAATGTATACAACGACTGTATCCCCTTGCATCAACACAACTCTGAGTGTTATCCCCGTATCATTATAATACAAAATGGAATCATTAACTAACTCATGTATGACCAAAATTGGTGTGAACATCAAACATTTCTTTAAATCCAGAAAATATATCTCAAAGCACTCAGACCATTCAAACATTTCTCCATTTTTTTCTACCCTGTAACAGGTGATTCAAAATGGTAAATGTCTTGGATCAATCTCCTGTAATATTTATCTGACCCCAAGAAGTTTTGGATATTGAAAACATTCATAGGATACTCACAATAAGCCATTTCCTTCACATTATCTAGGTCCACTAACACTCCTTTATCCAATATGATGTTCCCAAAGATGTGTCCCTAATAAATCCAATACTAAAACATTGATATATTTTCATATAGTTGATTCTCTCAAAGGGTACATAAGATGATGTTAAGATTTTTTACATGATCTTCATGATTCATGGTTTACACTATGATTTCATCCACAAACACCACCATCAACTGATCTGGGTATGGAAGGAAGATCAAATTCATCAAATACCTAAATACAAATGTTGTGTTTGTAAACATAAATGACATTATGAAAAATTCATAAATCCCATAACTGATCATGAAAGTAGTCCTAGGAATATCATATGTTCGAAATATCAACGAATGATACCATGATCTAATGTCGATCTTAGAGAAAACACATGTTCCCATCAAATTTTCAAATATATCATCATTACGTAGAAGAGGATTTTGGTTCTTTACAATCATCTTGTTCGACTTCTAGAAATCTACACAAAGAGGTAAAATCATGTATCACTTCTTTTCAAGCAACATAGTTGATCCCAAAGGCAACCTACATGGACGGAAAAATATTTTATCCATTAAATCCATTAACAAATCTTTGAGTTCTTGAAGCTCACTCATTGCCTTTATATAGGGTGGAATAGATACTTTATTAGCCCCCGAAATGAGCTTAATATTAAATTCCACATATCTCTCAAGTGGAATCCCGGAGATGTCTTTCTAGAAGAAATCATGAAATAGTTCCACCACTGGTGGAAGGAAATATTGCATATCACCTTCATCATAATATTAAATAATCGAAACCTAGGATGTGATCTCTCCATGTTGCTATGTAATTATCCCTTCTTGGCCTACTTAGATATCCCACTCCTAATAGTGAAGGTAATTGTTACCTGTATGAGTTATAAATTTCACCCTCCTATGGAAACAATCAATGTGGTCTCATTATGTGACTAGCTAGTCTATACCTAGAATTAATATGATTTCTATGAAGTCAGTGATATAGAGAACACAAAGAAAATGATACTCCCCGATCTCAACATAACATCCATATGCTCAAACAATTAATATGTTTTGTAGATATAAAATAATGAGTGGAACTATTATCAAATAAGTATCTTGATAAGGTATATTACAAAAGCATAGTACCTATCATTTTTTATTGTCTAGGCTCTCTATACAAAATTGCACAATGTACCACATGAAACTATGACGTCCCTATCCCATATGTTATCATCATACTTTTAAGGCCCCAAACTTAAACATTACTTAATCTTTAGTTATTACAAGATTACACATTGAGGATCATTTCAGGTTTAGAGTTTTATAGAATTAGATCATAAATCATGCATTACATTCCACATTTAAATAAGGAGGTTACATTAAAGGAAATATTAACTTTTCACATCAAAGGAAACATATTTAAAACAAAACATGGATTATTTCATGACACTTCCTTGACACTATCATTAAATCATGTAAATTTCCCTTGACCTGTGAAAAACATTTCAAAAACTTGGTATGAGCATAAAAAGCTCAGTAAGGGATATAAAAGTATGTAATGAAAATATTAGTCCATGTATACATAAGAATTAATGCAATCATACTTTACTCATAAAACATAAGCACATTAACATACCTCATGAAAGCAGGAATAAATCATAGAAATCATAAGACATAAAGGTAACTTGAGGAATTCATAACATTCTTTCATAGGGAGTAACCCTCACAGTTATGTTTGGAATACCAATCATAGTTTATTCCCTAAATATCTTTGAAGAAACCTTAGCGTTTAACCCCTTTGCGTTACACAATGAATTGGAGAGCTATCTTGGGCTCACCCACCCTTAGTTTATCATGGAACCACCCGTCTTCATCAATAATGCCCAAGAACCATAACATAATCGCATCACAGAAAACATGCATAAAGGAAACATAACATTTCCACATTTCAATCACAAGATATAAAAAAACATTGATATATTAAAAACATTATAAAAACCATTTTCAATTCCAAAATAAAAGAAAATTAAAAAATGGTATTTATTTTTCCTTAAAAAAGATATGGCTTGTAGAGGAAGCCGGAACTCAAATAATGGTAATGACTGCGGAGAAGATGTTGTCACCACATACGTATGACAAAAACATTCCCTTTTGTTGTTTAGTAAAACAATTCATATAAAAATATTCCTTTTGAATAAAAGTAAAGTTCAAAGGGGTTTATACACCATATAAAAGAAAGTTGTGTATAAAACAAAATATGCCTCAATGAAAGTAGATTGAGACGAAGTTCCACACCTCATGTTCGACTTGACTCGATCGCTCTTTAATCTCATGAATAATAAACATGAGTTAATTTATACTTTCTTAAGAACCTTTTTCAAGTTCATTATTCATTTTATATCACTTATTACAATGTTATGAACACTATGTAAATATTTATGTTAATAACGGTTATTTTGTCAATCATTGGTACTTGACAAAAAAATAAACTCCTTATAATTACAAGTTATTCATGTGGTAAAATATACATTATATAAAGAATTATATTTGTGATGTAGATATCATATTTATCCTATATATTCAGTATATACATGCATTTATAATATTACATTACATTTAGATGTAAGAATTGAAATTCACCGTTCATGGAGAGGGTATGTCGTACGTACGCATGAATGCAACTTTTATTTCTATTTCATATTTAATGGAATGAAATCATAATTATATAAAGGTATATTATAATTCCAGTATGATATCATATATAATATCATTAACTCCATCCTTCATACGTACCTCATATGGCATTTTCGAATCAAATCACTTTGAGGGGGCGATAGTCTGCATTTCCTAAAATGAAGATATCACGTTTACCCATAATGGAAACCATAAAGGAATGCCATAAATTAAAAATAAACAAGCATAAAGAAAACATAAACATAATATATATTATATATAAATAGAGTGACATCTTAATGGCCACCATGAAAGGTGTTAAAATAAGATTGAACAATCATTGTTTTGTGAGGCAAAAATTCGCCATCCACAGAAACAGTATGTTATTTAAACATTAGATGAAGGTGTGTGTAGGTGTAGCTAGAATACATCTCATATAAACATCCTTGAATAATTAATATACTAGAAATTTTACAAAATAAAGGAATAAGAATATTTTAGGTGTCCGGAGAATCAAAATAAAACCAAAGAACACAAGTGAAGACATTGTCTTTAAATAGGGTAACTCCTCTTGGTTGGAACCAAAAGGGTTTCTTGAAGAGCTTTCTGCCTAAGTTAACCCTTCTAGGATGAAGATAAGGATGTGGAGAGATAAGATGAGTAGATATTGGCCGATCCAATGGCTTGAGAGGTGTGTGTAAGGACGTAGAGTTGGGGGCCTTTTATAAGAGGGACGAGGGGCACTCTTGGAAATTCAAGAAATGTTACATTATATTAAAATGAGTTTAAGATTTTAAAGGTCCCACATTGATATTTTTCGAGGATAAGGTGATAAGGGTCCTAAATATCTCACCAATAGGTTTCTGACAAGTGTATGTCTTATATTTTAAATTATCTTTTCATTTTATTTAAATCGTTAATTAATGAGGTAATCGCTGCATCATCATGGTGTCATAAAAAATTTAATTTATCTAATGTATAAACATAATAAAAAAATTCTATAATGTAGGAAATATTTTTATCTTTTCAATGACTATTTATAGTCTTAGATATAATTTATGTATACAAAATTGAAATTTGTTTTACTTAGGTGTTACATACTTTTGTGATATTCTCCTTTTTTTTAAAAATGATAAAGTGTCACTATCACCCAAAAGTGTTTTAATGGGGTCCCTATGTTTGGAAAAAGTCATCCCATGGTCGGCCATGACACAACCAGTAGAATTAGAACACATTTTGGGGTTATTATTTATTATTATGATATTATTTTGTTTCCCTTAACTACCCGATTACTTATTAATCACGATAATTAAAGATAATTACCGTCGTTACTATTCATAATGTCCAAAATAAAAAGATTCTTAATTACATAATTTGGACCTTCTGATTCCAAATTTGGAATCTGTTTTACCAAATTACCAACACAAAAATTACATTAATTAATTTAATAATGATTCCTGTAGTCAAAAAAATAGCTGGTTTTTTTGGAACAATTTCTATCAAAAGTTTGACAATTGTTTATGTCCAATTTGAAAGAAAAATTAATCCCAATGACCCCCATTGGATTATATGGTAAAAATATATTCTATTAAAACTTTAAAACCAACTCAAAATATAATATATCAATAATAATAAATTATATGAAAATGTAGTTTTGATGTAAAATGCATTATTTTCACTATTCATTAAAAAATGTTCATTGTCAGAAAAATACCAAAAATTTATCCAAAGTAAATTTCAATGTCCCAATTCTAATGAATATGTTCATTTTGACAATAAGAGCTTATAAAATTGTCAAAATTTTGATTTAATAATGGTTTGCCATCAAAACACGGTAAAATAATCTTTCAAAAATACTAGAGAATTCTATGCTTAAGATTGGATTTATTCGCATTTTAAGTCTCTTAAAACACTATCTAATTCATAAATAGAAATAGATATGAAAATATATTATTCATTTCTTACTTGGGATGTAACATCCTTCCCACCTTTTGAATATTTCGTCCCTGCAATTTATTTACTTATTGAATAAGTGGGGGTATTTATCCCTCATTGCATTTTAAGATTCCCATGTTGTCGCTTCAATCATGTGGTTTTTACACAAATCCTTTACTTGATGAATCACCTTATTACATAACACTTTCTCCCTGTGGTCACGAATCTGGATAGGTTGTTCCTCATAAGATAGGTTCTCTTCCAACTAAACTACCTCTGTACTCAAAACATGAGATGGATCTGGCATGTACTTCCTTAACATTGAAACATGAAAAACATTATGTAGCTGAGATAAACTTAGAGGTAAAGCCACTTGGTATGTAACTGATCCAACTCTCTCCAGAATTTTATATGGTCCAATGAACCTTGGACTCAACTTTCCTTTCCTACCAAATCACATCACACTTTTCCCTGGTGAAACATTGAGGAAGACATTATCACCTACCTCAAAAGAGAGATCCTTCTTCCTGTTGTCAGCATAACTTTTATGCCTGATCTGAGCTGTTCTCATTTGTTTCTGTATCAGCTGAACTTTTTTTGCCAACTCTTTTACCAATTCTGGTCCCATAAACTTCATCTCACCCACTTCATCCCAAAAATCTGGAGTTCTACACTACTTCCCATATAATTCCTCAAATGCTACCATCTGTATACTAGAATGAAAATTGTTATTATAATAAAACTCAAGAAAAGAAAGTTGTATGTCCCCAACTCCCTGATAATCCATCGAACAAGCACGTAGAATATCCTATAATGTCTAAATTTTTCATTCTAACTTCCCATCTGATTAAGGATGAAAAGCTGTACTAAAATTTAATTCAGTACCCAACGACTTCTGACAGCCTTTCCAAAAGTTAGAAGTAAACCTGGGATCACTATCATATACAATGGAGAGGGGAACTCCATGTAACTTTACTATCACATTAAGATACAAATGAAAATGTTTATCTAGGGAAAAAGTATCTCGTATATAAAGGAAATGAGCAGATTTAGTCAAGTGATCGGCAGTAACCCATATTGCATTATTACCTCAAGGTGTCATCGGCAATCCAATAATGAAATCCATGAATATATTCTCCCATTTACACTCTGGTACTCGTAAAGGTTTAAGCATCCCTTTATGTAACATCCAATCTTATTTAACCTATTGACAATTACAAAAATTCACAGTAAATCAGAAATATCTCTTTTCATTCCATCCCACTAGTAGTACTCTCGATGATCTCTATACATCATAGTACTACCTGGATGAACTAAAAACGGAGAACTATGAGCTTCAAATAACAAATCTCACTTAAAATGTGAATCACTTGGCACACACAATCTCTTCCCAAATCTCAAAACACATTAATTATCAATGATGAATTCATGAAACTTACCTTTCTGAACCAGCTATACCTTTTTCTGCAACTCACTATCTTTCTTCTATACTTGCTTATGTCTGTCTGATAGAGAAGTATTCCCTGATACCTGAAACAAAACAAAAGAACATCCTACACCAACAACTTCTATGCCAAATTTCATCAAATCATTGACCAAAGGATCACGTTCCAAACGTAACATGGTTAATGAAGCATTACTTTTTCAACTCAAAGCATCATCCACTTTATTTTCTTTTACCGGATGGTAATGAATTGTACAATCATAATCTTTGATTAATTCTATCCATCACCTCTGTCTCATATTCAATTATTTGTGAGTGAATATTTACTTTAAACTTTTGTGATCAGTATATATTTCACACTTTACACCAAACAAATGATGCCTCCAAATTTTTAAAGTGAAAACAACAGCAGCTAATTCCAAATCATGTGTAGGGTAATTTACCTCCTGAGTTTTTAACTATCGTGAAGCATAAGAAATTACCTGATCATTCTACATTAGGATGCAACCCAGTGATTTTAATGAAGCATCACTGTAGATAACAAACTCACCATTCCTGGTAGATAGTGCCAAAACTGGAGCATTCACCAATCTTATTTTCAATTCCTGAAAACAATCATCACATTCTTTTGTCCAGATAAACTTAACACCCTTCCGAGTTAGCTTAGTCATTGGACTAAAAATTTCCAACAAACCTTTGGTAATATCCTACCAAACCAAGAATACTACGAATCTCAGTTACATTTGTGGGTCTTGGCCATTCTTCAACAACCTTTTTTTTTGCAGGATCAACAATTATTCCATATTTAGAAACAATGTGACCATGGAATGAAATTTGTTGCATCTAAAACTCACACTTTCTGAATTTCCCAAACAATTTATTTTCTTTAAGTTATGAAAAATAACCCTTAAATGACTTTCATGGTCCTCTTTACTTTTAGAAAACACCAAAATATCCTCAATGAAAACAAACAAAAAATTATCAAAGAACTAATGGAATATTCTATTCATAAGGTCCATTAATACAACAAGTGCATTGGTCAATCCAAAAGGAATTACTAAAAATTCATAATGGCCATATCTTGTACGAAACGCGGTCTTCGGAATATCTGCTTCATTTACCTTCAACTGATGGTACCCTGATCTCAGGTCAATCTTTGAAAAATACTGAGCTCCCTGGAGCTGATCAAACAAATCATCGATATGAGGGAAAAGATATTTGTTCTTAACAGTGATGTTATTCAAGGCTCCCTAATCAATGCCATGTCTAATAGAACTATCTTTCTTTTTAACAAATAAGATAGGAGCACGCTATGGTGATGTGCTAGGTTGAATGAAACCTTTCTCTAATAAATCTTGCAATTTCTCCTTCAACTCTAAAAGTTCAATTTGAGCCATACTATAAGGGGGTTTTGAAATTGACTTAGCATCAGGAACTAAGTCAACAGTAAATTCAACTTCCCGATCTGGTATTATTCCAGGCAACTCATTAGGAAAAACATCAGGATACTCATTTACCACTGGCACATCATTAATCTAAACGTTTCCTTTGTTTTCAACAATATTTGCAATGTAACATTCATTTCTATCTTTGACAAGTTTCTCATCATTTTGATATGTTATCAATAGTAAGGGTTCATTCTTGTACACACACTGAAAGTCTATCTGAAAAGAAACTTATTTAGCTCTACAATCAATCTTAGCATAGTAAACAGGGATCCAATCCATACCCAAGATAACATCAAACTCAACTAGATGTAAAACAATAAGGTTTTTAAGTAGGTTCTTTGCACAGATAAGGATAAGAAGACTCTTATAAATTCTTTTTGCCTCAACATTTCCACTAGGTGTTTTTACCAAAAGATCGGGAGTCATTTTTTGAGATGGAATTCCCAATTTCATAGGAAAGTTTTTTGAGATGAAAGAATGTGTAGACCCTCAATCAAACAACACATTAGCATAATTTGATAAAAAAAGTACCTGATACCACTTCATTTGCTAGCACAACATCTTATGAAGTAGTTGCAATGGATTTCACCACTCATTTTTTACTTGTAGTCTGACAGCTTCCCATCATTTGAACTCTTTGTCGAACAATCGTTTGCATAATGAACCATCTCATTGCATGTGAAACATTTCACTAACTGTAAATCAAATTTGGTCTTACCATCACCCTGATCTTTTTAGTGCAATCACAATCCTTATGTCCCATCTTACCACATCAGTAGAACTTTCTAGAATGCAGAAGATATTCTCAAACATGCCTTTTACAACATTTATCACAAACTAGAAACATAGTTTTCTTACCATCAGAGCTTTTTGAAGTATTCATCCGTTTCTCGTCCCACATAGGTCTCTTCTTCTGTTGGTTGTTATAGAACACTTGATCATTGAAAAACCCCATTTACACATTCTCAGCACATCGAACAAGCTTTTCATAACACTTGAACTCACAAGAAGTTAAAGCCCTTTGATATTTTGGCATTAATCCTGAGTAAAAACAATTGATTTTACTATCAAGGTCTCAGTTAAAATTAGGAGCATACCTTGCTAATCGACTGAACCTCTCTTCATAAGAATCCATTGAGTCGTCCTCTTCCACAATTCCAAGAATTTTTTTTCCATCCTAAGTCGAACAGCCTTAGGAAAATACTTCTCAAGAAACATACCTTTGAATTCATCCCAGTCGAGAGCATCAATCTCATTAGCATCCCTGGTATTTTTATCCATCGACCACCACTGACTTGCTTCACCCTCAAAATAGTAAATTGAAAGACAAAATTTTTTATTGTCTAAACACCTCATGACATCGAAAATCTTCTCCAGTTCTTTAATCCACCCATCAGCTAGCACAGGGTCAGATGATCTTCTAAATGATAGGGGATGTTGCCTCATGAAATGTTCCACCACTGACATGTTCATCTGCGGTTGATCTGGCTAACCTCATGCATGGATACCACCACAATTTATCACTTGAGTCAACTGTTCCATTATTGCAAAAAACTGTTCAGTTCAAATTCCAACCATCTCAAGATGCTGATTTGGAAGGTCATTTCTTTCAATATTCCTTCCTAGCATTGCTTCCCAGTTTCCTCTATGGAAAACCATTCGAAACAAACATGTCTTATATGAAGCAAAATGGTAATCTTAAAATGCTATATCATTTCAATTTGACCATTAAAAAAATAGTTTTGGATAATCATTTAAAAGAATTATAACTCTTAAAGTTATCTAAAATGACATCTGATACCAACTATAAGGCCCCAGACATAAACATTACTTAATCTTGAGTTTTTACAATATTACACAATGAGGATCTTTTCAGGTTTAGAGTATTAGGGAATTAGATCATAAATCATGCATTACATTCCACATTTAAACAAGGTGGTTACATTAAAGATAGTATTCACTTTTCCCATAAAAGGAAACATATTTAAAACAAAACATGGATTCATTCATGACACTTCCTTGACACTATCATCAAATCATGTACTATTCCCTTTACCTGTGAAAAACATTTCATAAACTTGGGATGAGCATAAAAATCTCATTAAGGGATATAAAAGTATTAAATGAAAACATTAGTCCATGTATACAATAGAATTAATGAAATCATACTTTACTCATAAAACATAATCACTTTAACATACCTCATCAAATCAGGAATAAATCATATAATTCAGAATACATAAAGGTAACTTGAGGCATTCATAACATTCTTACGTAGGGATTAACCCTCATGGTTACTTTTGGAATACCCATCACAGTATATTCCCTAAATCGCTTCAGATAAACTTTAGCATTTAACCCCTTCATTTTACCCATTTCATTGGAGATATATCACGGGCTGACCCGCCCTTAGTTTATCACGAAACCACCCATCTTCATAAGCAATGCCGAAGAACCATAACATAATTGTATCTTATAAAACATGCATAAAGGAAACATAACATTTCCACATTTCAATCAGAAGATATCAAAAACACATTGATATAATAAAAAAAATATCAATAAAATTTTCAATACCAAATTAAATGAAATCTAAAACATGGTATTTATTTTTCCTTAAAAAAAGTTATAGCTTGTAGAGGAATCCGAAACTCAAATAATGGTCACGACGGTAGAGAAGTTGTTGTCGCTGCATACATACGACAAAAAAATTCCCTTTTTTTCATTTAGTAAAATACTTTGTATAAAAAAGAGTCCTTTTGAATAAAAGTAAAATTCCAAGGGGTTTAAACACTATATAAAAGAGTGTTGTGTATAAAACAAAATATGCCTCAATGAAAGGAGATTGAGACGAAGTCCCACACCTCGTGTCCGACTTGACTCGATCATTCTTTAATATCCTGAATAATAAACATGAATTAATTTCTACTTGCTTAAGAACCTATTTCAATTTAATTATTCATTTTATATCACTTATTACCATATTATGAACACTATGTAATTATTTAAGTTAATAACGGTCGTTTTGTCGATCATTGGTACTTGAGTTAGAAATAAACTCCTTATAATTACAAGTTGTTCATGTAGTAAAATATCTATTATATACAGAGTTATATTCATTATTTTGATATCATATATATCATATATATTCAGTATATACATGAATTTATAATATTACATAACATTTAGAGTTAAGAAATGAAATGCACCGTTCATGGAGATGGTAAGTCGTACGTACACATGAACGATACTTTCATTTCTATTTCATATTTAATGGAATGAAATCATAATGATATAAAATTATATTATAATTCCAGTATGATACCATATATAATATCATTAACTTATTTTTTCATATATCCCATATCTGGCATTAAAGAATCAAATAACTTTGTGGGGGCGGTAGTCCGCACTTCCAAAAATGAATATATCGCATTTACCCATAATGGAAAACATAAAGGAATGACATAAATGAAAAATACAGAAGTATAAGGAAAACATAAACATAATATATATCATATATAAATATAGTGACATCTTAATGGTCATTATGAAAGGTGTTAAAAGAAGATTAAACAGTCATCATTTCGTGAGGCAGAAATTCACCATCCATAGAAACAGTATGTTCCTTAACCATTAGACAAAGTTGTGTGTAATTGTAGCTCAAATAATTCTCATAAAAACATCCTAGTATATTTAAGATACTGGTTTTGTTACAAAATAATGGAATAAAAAGAGTTTGCGGGGTTGGAGAAGAAAAATAAAACAAATGAACACAAGTGAAGACATTACCTTTAAATCGGGTAACACCTCATGGTTTGAACCAAAAAGGGTTTCTTGAAGAGCATTCTGCCTAAGGTAAGGATTCTAGGATGAATAGAGGGATGTGTAGAGATAAAATGAGCATAGCTTGGCCGAGCCAATGGCTTGAGAGATGTGGGTATGGAGGTAGAGGTGTGGGCCTTTTATAAGAGGGAGGAGGGGCACTCTTGGAAAGTAAAGAAATGTTACTTTATATTAAAATGAGTTTTGTATTTTAAAGGTCCAACATAGATATTTTTCGAGGTGAGGTGATAAGGGTTCGAAATATACTCATCCAATAGGTCTTTGACAAGTGTAAGTCTTAGATTTTACATTATATTTATATTTTATTTAAATCGTTAATTAATGAAGTAATCGCTACATCATCATGGTGTCATAAAAAATTTAATTTATCTAATGTCTCAAAATTATTAAAAAATTATATGATGTAGGAAATATTTTTAGATTTTCAACGACTTTTTATAGTCCAAGAGATAATTTATTTAGAAAAAATTAAAATTGTTTTACTTAGGTGTTACATACTTTTGTGATATTCTCCTTTCTTTAAAAATAAAATGATAAAGTGTCACTATCACCCAAAAGTGATTCAATGGGGTCCCTATGTTTGCCACAAGGCATCCCATGGTCGGCCATGACAGAACCAGTATCATTAGGACACATTTTGTGCTCATTTGTTGTTATTATGATATTATTTTGTTAACCTTAACAACCCAATTACTAATTAATCACGGTAATTAAAGATAATTACTGTCGTTACTATTCATAATTTCCAAAAACAATAGAGTCTTAATTACATAATTTGGACCTTTTGATTCCAAATATGGAATCCATTTTACCAAATTAGAAACAAAAAAATTAGAGTAATTAATTAAAAAATGATTCATGTTGTCAAAACAAATAGCGGGGTTTTTTTAAACAATTTCTAGCAAAAGTTTGAGAATTATTTATGTCCTATTTCAAAGTGAAATTAATCTCAATGAACTTAATTGGATTAAATGGTAAAAATATATTCTATTTATACTTTAAAAAAAATTAAAATGGTAATATATCCATATAATTAAATTAGATGAAAAAGCAGTTTTGAAGTAAAATGCAGCATTTTTCACTATTCATTAAAAAATGAACATTATCAGAAAAATAACAAAAAATTATCCACAGTAAATTTGAATGTCCCAATTCTAATTAATAAGTTTATTTTGACAAACAGATCTTATAAAATTTTCAAAAGATTTATTTAAAAATGGGTTTCCATCAAAAGGTGGTAAACCAATCTTTTAAAATTATTAGAGAATTATATGCTTAAGATTGGATTTATTGTCATTTTAAGCCTCTTAAAACACTATCCAATTCATAAATAGAAATAGATATGAAAATATATTATTCATTACTTACTTGGGACGTTACAATACCCCGTTGACCTAAACTTCTATTCTGATATGGGAACTTGTTCCCATAAAAACTATGTTCTTTACCTATACAACCACATATACTATAACTCTATATCTCAGAAATATAAGGTGTAGAAGATCCCCTTCCTTCACTCTGACTCTATCTAGTTACTCCATCACTGACCATCTATCATGTATTTCTGAAGAACCTCTATATATGACCCAACCTACAGTAATATCATCACTCTAATGGTGGTCAAGTAAAATTGTTGAGATATCTGCCTGACCTACCACATTGTTGGAAAATAACCTAAGTAGGATCCTGAGTAACTTATCTTCCAGGATGCCCACATTTCTTTTTTCGGACCTGACTAAAGTTCTTATAATGGTATATCCTACTCATAGAATTATATCAACTTAATCATCTAGGGGAAAAAAGTTGTCCATCAATAGAATCATTCATAAGGTTCCCCTAAAAAATTATGGCCCAATATACCACTTCTAAGACTTCATTATCCAAAATATATTAAGGTGGTACTTAATTTAATATTTAATTCCATCCTATAAACTTTTACTAAAGTGGCCTCATCTGTTTCCAATACTAGAGAGAATCACGGTAAATATATAAAGATTCCATCATAGTCCATAAAAAATTATGATGAGTAAATATAATAAACTCGGCAGCTCTTTCCTTCCCCAATATCATTGGGTAAATTTTCTATAAGAAAATCTCCATGAAGTCCCTCTATAGAATAAAATTTGTCTATTCAATCTATTCCAGGACATCCCACCAATGCATCCCTGATCCCGATATCATGTACGAATCCAACATGACTCCCTTTCCTACATGAGTGTCCAAAAGATTAAGTATCATCATGATCTACTCAACCAATAACTCAGATACCTCCTATCTAGATTCCCCAATAAATGTGAGAGGGTGCAACAAATGAAATTCCTTCATCAGATCAGACATTCTTTTCACAACTATCCCTTTGTATCTATCCATGAATTTCATTAAGCATGTGAATTTATCCTAAAATTGTTCCCCTGCATCCTCCCCCCGCACTATCTGTGCCTCAGGTTCAGCTACCAGAGGACCATTCACAACCCTACCCCCATCTTTCCTCTCAAAAAGACTCACAAAGGCATATTAATACAAATCCAAAGAAGAAATTTAGGACAAATTTCATAATGATAACATGATTATGAAAGAGGAAAAATAATATGATATAACTAGTCTCTTCTCCTAGTGTCTTCACATGGTCAAAATCAAGGGGTAATCACTGCCCGTAACCATCCTATACAAAGGTCTTGGTTCACAATGGTATACGCGTTCAATTATCTCATTTACATAAAAAATTATTTACATTTATAATTTTATAATATTTTTCAATTTCACATTTGTCACCATTTTAATTTTAATTTCCCAAGAAAAGAAAAAAATTTATGTTCAAAAAATTACCAACAAATCATTTTCTCATACTGTAATAAAATGATACATATCACAATAATCCTGAGTGCTTATAATGATTCATGTAGAATAAAAAATCAGGCCCTATTGGGCCACAAATCATTATTCATGAAATTATAGAAATAATAATCATGTCACAAAACATGTTTCTCACCCAAGGTGAAATAATATTCAACTATAACAATAAACATCAATGAAAATAATCCCCCCCTATGTACTTGGGGTTTTCCACATACATGAATTTGAAACTCCCATGCACAAGATCATTACCATTCCCCGAATCTTCCTAGTATCTTATATAGATTTCCACAAATAGTAATAGAAAACATGAATAAAATAAAATGGTCTTCTAATACCACTTTGTAACGTCCCACCCTAGGTTCCACTCATTGATGCCCAGAGTTGGACTGCTACATGACCTCAGTTGCGCCTCCCCATATTCTAGAGGCATATGACTAGAAGTGAGGGAAGTGTTTGTCTATTATAGGGATACTAAACCCTCTTTTATTAGAGTAAAACTATATTGGATGTAAAAAATCAAAAACAGAACATATATAATCATAACAGTACAATTTCACAAGAAGAACCGAGATGTTAAATATAATACTCAACTAAAAGTGAATAATTTTATGACTATATAGGTATCAACTGTCTAAAACTGAAATTGTATAAAAATATGCCAGAGACTACAAAGAGAGAACCAAATCAAATCTGATTCACTTATCCAAGCTCTATCCCCAATCAGCAATCTAAACTAGGGACCTTTCCCTTATCCTGTTCTATAACAAAAATTCTACTCATGTAATGATCAGGAAACACATATAGGGTGTGAGTACAACTCAGTTGGACATCACCAAAGGGGTTGAAAATAATCTAGTAAAAATATATTGTATTAAAAATCATTAAATAATAAAATTAAATGTGTAAAAAAATAATTTCCACACTGACATTTATTCTTTATTTTATCATTTTTACTCTATGGTTCATGTGGGAACCCATACCTCAATACTAACTTCATCTCATAATGAATAATGAAGGGTTCCCTTGGTAATATCATATCACGATACATATTTTGAATTATTCTCAATCTCATAGTGTCTCTAGGTGATATGATATCTTGACACCTGATTCGACACATGCCCGAGTTCGAATTATTTTCACATGAGAGCATAACTCAAAGTACTTTATGTTAGATGGCTCACATGATCCCTCTGAAATCCAATGTACATGTATATCATTGGTGTAAAACATCATTTATATAATACCAAAAACCAATTGTGTTCACCCAGTCCCTAGTATATAAATACATTCAGCGTAGAATGCTTTGTATAACACCCCAAAACCATTTATACACACACAATCACCATTGTAGAATGACTTGTATAACACCCAAATACCAAACAGATTTATCCCTATCATATAACCCAAATTTAACCATGTTATTATATCATCATCTGCCTTTAATATCATAAATAACACCAAATCCATCGAAACCATTAATTAATTCCCAAATTAACTAATCCAAGCCCAATAATTAATTTAGCGATTAATTAATTAACCACATCACTATTTACTTTAACCAATTCAGAAATTGTGTAACCATTATCATAATTTATATATAATAATTAATCGTCCCATTAATTATTAGCAACTTAAATTTCATCTTTTGAAAAACAAAATTTTAGTTAATTATCCAATATAAAATATTCTCAATATTCAATAAAAATCACAATTCCCCAATTCATGTCATTATAATTAATGTATCAATTAAATATGAAATTCAAAACATAATAAAAATATTCCCATTATTAATTCTCAAATTAGTTACCTTGATCATTAGTTCTATATTTTTTCAATTCCCTAACTATCCGTAATTAATTAATTTACCAAATTTATTTATTTTTATTAGAAATCCAATCGTTATACAGGTCTTGAATATTATATCTATTTAATATACATAATCAATATAAGGAATATGGGAAATTAATTTGGACGACCTACCTTATACCAAAGATGATCAACATGTAGAAAATCGAGGCACGATTTGGTCTATTTTATGCTGAAACCTTGAATGGACAAATACCCTAAAAATGCATGTTATCTACTAATAAAAAACTTATAGTAATATCATATAAAATTTTCATGTGATAATTCCATTATATTATATGATATATATATTTTATATTGTTACACAATTATTATTTAACATGTATACATAATTATCATTATTGAATGATTATTTCATCAATATATTCATTCAAAATTTCTATTAAAATCCATGAAATTATGATTTTTAAAAAAGTAGAATTATTATTTTATAAAATAAACGTATTATCTTACTTTTTTATTTTCCACCATTTTTTAATATTAATTAATGAAAGGGATAAAAAAGATATCGAAAAATTATAAATATAAAAATAAAGGAACCTTCTTGGGTGTCACCTGTAGGTCCCGTAGTTTGGGGGTCATGCACGATTCTCAGAAGAAGTGGAGAAAAATACCTATCCTGCCAAAGAAATAACCAATGATGTTCTCACTAAAACTGATCTACCTTGAATCCCCAAAATTATTTCATTAATGTAGAAAATATATCTAACTGTGACCACTAATAACCCTAAATTAAACTTCTACATTTTTTATCTATTTCAACTATTCTATGAAGGCAGAGTGGTTATTTCACCCCATAAAGATGTTTATAATTTATTTTGGTGAAAATGGTCCATAAAGTTTTATTCCACATTCGTCAATGGTAAAAAATCTAAAAAACTCTATCAGAGAAGAATATGAACAAGTACCCTATTTTAATTAGTTATTTAATTTAATCATTTAATTTAATAAAATAATTTTATATTTTGACCTTAATAATATATCTGTTGTGTTTAAGTGTTATACCCCCCTTAGGTAAACCCACCATTCTAATCTCATCATCCATTTTTAGATTTCTTGTATAACCCACAGTTTTTGAGATATTGATTTTTTCAGTAAAAATAAAAAATTTAAATTTTTTTAAAACATTATCTTGAAATCCAGCTATCAACACATCGTAATCCTAAATATTTAAAACTCTTTCTTGGGTCCACAATATAATTTGGATCTAATTATGACCTAATAATTTTCTTATGATGTACCATTTTTTTGTTATTTAATTATTACGAATAAACTTTACGTACTTACTATAATATAGTTAATATTTTTATTTTTCCATCTTTGAGGATTTTAAAACCTCAGAATATCACCCTACATTGTGTATGACTCTGTAAAAATTCTATTAAATATTCCAAAGTGTTAACATTTCATTTTCTCTTTTTCAATTCATATAACTCATTTATTAAGCTATTTCATTGATAAAACAATTATGTAAAAACACACCTAAAACAACAGGATCATAGAGAAGTGGAATCCATTTTGGATTTACATAAGCTAACAGGTACTCTAACATATTTTTATAAATGGAAAATGTATACAAACATTTTTTGAGGTTAAATAAAATATTTATAAATTGTATCACATATCTCTAGAAATCATAATTGTATTTTAATTAATTCGGGACATTATCATATAGAGAAAATCATATAATGATATGATTAGGATTTAGGATATGTATATCTCATATTTATTATATATTACTAGGACATGTAATATCATTTAGTTTATCAGAAGTTATACCAATGAAATATGTTGTATGATTGTTATGTTAAAAATACCTCCTCACAATCGGTCACATTACTCCATAGTTTTGTAGTTTCATTAATTTTAAAATATAAATAATAAAGAATAACTAGTAATATAAATTCAATATTTCATTTTAAGTAAAATTATTTCAAAATTTAGATTTATTAATTAACATTCTATAAATATTTAAAAAAATAGAAAAGAAACTTCATAATTTCATATTGAACCTCTAAAAATAAATTTTGACAAAATGGTAAAAATAATAAGCCTTTAAATTAATTATTGTGTCAAAAGGAATATTGTAGAAATAATTTCTGAACAAATACTATATTATTTTATAAAGGAATATATGTAGAAGGGTTATCACGTGTTATTAAATGATATGTCAAAATAATTAGCCTCTGAGGGGTGAATGTGTTAATGTTTTAAATGATGAAGAAAATACAAAGAAATAGTTGTAAAAGGTGTGAAAATCACAAGTTGATCACAAATTTATGAATGGAATAACTATTAGAGATAATGTTTTTTTGTGAAATCTCCAACACAAAATATATTCAAAGAAATTGATGATTTTGAAAAAGGAATGCGTTTTTTTATTGAATAATGGTTTTCTCTATCAAATTAAATACATATCCATAATATGGAACTATTTAAAGGATTTAATGTTCAATTGGATTATGGATTCATAGAATCAATTTTAAATTTATTCTTGAATGATCCTTAACCATAGGAATCATATATACAAAATTCTATATAAAACACACGCCATATTCAGAATATATATTAGTAGGAGAAACCATAATTTCAGTATAATAATGTTTTAAAGGTGTTAGAATATATCCATAGTGTATAGATCAACATATTTTTTAGGTAGATATTGGGTTTACATAACTTTCACCATATGTGTTTCAAATACATGGGAAATATCAACATTGAATAATTAGAAAAACAAATTTACCACAACATTAATTATTACATTGAACAATACTCTAGATGATCAATACCAAATAGTTAATATGAAATTGAACTAATATAATAAAGTGATTGTGAAGATAAAAGGGATGATGGATATATTTCCAGGTATCAAAACATATTGTATTTTAAAATAATTGTATATTATCCATGATTAAAATTTAATGTTGTAATTAGATATGATTAATTATATTATAGAATGAAAAGGTGGTGAGAGGAATTCTATGGAAAAATAATTTAAAAATTCAAAGAAGTTGAGGAATATTATAATGTGAGTGAAAAAATCAGAAAAAGTTATAATGTATCTTAATAGATGGGTTTTTCAAATCAAAAGGTCTTATAAAATCACATTAATGATAACTAAAAGTCTCTAGAAAAATGTAAGATAAATCTATAGATTATTCAATAATAAAAAAATTTCTTGTTATGAAATATGATGATGAGATAATTGATCTAATGAAAAAAAATATTACTTTCATGATGGAAACCATGGCTAGATGGAGAATTAGGTGAATAAAAGTATTTTTATAGTCAATAATTTTTTCAAAAAAAGGATTAATTTCATCCAAAGTATTTAATTTTTAATAAATTAACACATTATTATATATTTAGATTAATTAATGTATTAATGTTTTCTAGGATTTTTTTATTATATTTAATTAAATAATGTGGGGAGAATGTTTTTATTTCTGGTTTCTCTACATTCATGTTCTAAAAATATTGTGTTCTTTCTAAAAAATCAAATGATGGGGGAAAAGTGGATAAAAAATATTTTTTTACAATGGTCAGTAAGAAAACAAGATATTTTATTAATATTTTTTTAAGATGTAGTGCTTCTATTCTATATTTGTGCTCATCCATATTAAATTTCAAAAATGTGTAGATTTTTAGTCATAATAATTATTTCTACACTAAATTAAAAAATAAAAATAAACACATTTTTTTTATTATTTTACTTATATTAGTTTTATGGTTTATGTTTTTCATTTTTTATGTTCCATTTTAATAGGAATTATGATTTTATTCCAGATAATAGGAATGATTAATCAAAGAGTATATTTATTAGAATGGATGGTGCATGCATGTTATATTTTCTAGAAAGAGTTAGGGGTGTGTATAATATTCATATTGTCAGTTTATTGTTTTTCAGAGAAGGAATATTTTATTTTAACTAAACATATTCATCAATAGAAGTGGAATTAATGTAAATCCATTCAATGGTGATGAAAAAGATTGTGTTGTTTTTTCTTCTAAAACTATGAATTGTATAATATAAACAATGAAGTCGGTTACAAAATAAATCTATAAATAGAATCATGAGAATGATGTAAATAATAATTAAATATGATATATTAAGGTCAAATATGTCTTTAGGACTAAGATACATTATTTCCATGAGTTCAACTATTCAAAAACTATTGATATTTTTTATTAAGATAATCCATCAGTGAGTTTTTCATGTAAATTGGTGATATAACTTCTATATTATTTGTTTTTGTTCCAAATAGAGAGATCAAGTTCTCTCTATAAGTCCTATCTTAGTTGATATGATTTATATTTTTCAAAAAAAATTATAAGGAGTAATATTTATATTTTTTCGTTTCCTTTCCATATCATATATTTTTTTATGAAGGTTTATTTCCATTGTGTATGAGTTTTTATTGTATATTTTCTATTAATTAATTAATTATATTTATATCACTATGGGAACATTACATTTATCTTAATAATATAATTCCCTTTTTTTATTGAATTTCCATTCAATAAATTTATGTTACAAGAGGGTGAATTTTTTTATAGATTGAAAAACAAAAAATCACTTCCCCATAGTACATATGACTTATATTGTTTTGAAATTACTTATGATCTCAATATTATTTTTTCTCACTCACACAACCCCTACGAATATTCTTATGAGGATACCCATCCATATCATACTATTTTATATGAACACATAGCTATATATCTATAATCAGATAGGATATTGAAAAAAATGGTTCACTTTGATGAAATTCATAGTTTTATTTAGATTTATAAATATTAATTTTGCAATGTTGTTACAAATATAAATTCATTATAATCCTATTGATGTCAAAATAACATCAGTTAATAGGATAATTTGGTTTTGAATAATTTGAGGTGGGAAGGTAATTCAAAAAGGTATAGAATAACTTAGGAACTTAATTGAAATGTTTTGTCATTCTTATAAAGGGTTCCATTATAATGATGTATTTTGAGAAATTTATTAGATCTAGTGGCTATTAAATTTTATAGATAGATAATGGAGATGAGAAGTGGAAAGTAATTAAATATATTTTCAATTTAATGTATTGTTATTTAAGGGGTAGATAAGATATCCTTTTATAGAATAAAATGAAGTTAATTTCGTTGGAAACATATGTTTATTGATGGGTAAAGATGGAATCACATAATAGATGAGTAAATTATTAGATGAAACATTGGTAAGGCATTAATATTTTACTCCCACACCTAATAAAAAATATTAGGAACATATAAATTTTATTTTTATTAATAAAAATACATTTTAACTTAATTTTTCACTTTTTACCCCTCTGCGCATAGTTTCATGATTTACTATGGTATTAATTTTTTAATAAAAATATGAGATGAACCCCCTATTCAATATTTTGATGTGTTTATTAAAAATTGATCTATGTTTAAAATAATTTTATTTACAAACATGTTAAATTAATCATTTAATAATATGAAAATTATATATTGAAAAACTATTTTATATAAATGTGGGATTTATTATTCATTATCTGAGTTCATATTAGTAAATAATTAAATATTTTTTTAAAAGATTTTTTATTCATTAAAGAATTAAATTTGATTCATGTTACAATATAATAAATTTAATTTATTATAAAGAAAATCCATTATCCTTAAAATCAATTCCTTAAAAGATAATTTATAATCATAATAAATGTTACCCACAACCAATTAAATATAATTATTCACCATCAAACCATTTAATTTTATCAATAAATTAGTATTAAAGTCATCTATCAATTACGTAAGTTTATAAATTTATTAGTTTAAAAAATAATAATAATATTTTTTTAGAGTAGTGTAAAAACCATAAATATAAACACATGTAGGAATTATATTCGCTAATGCCTCAACCCTATACCCAAGGATTGAAAAGCACACACAAGATCAATTTTATGAAAATTATTTTCTTAAAAGTATAGTGCCCAAATGTTAAATAAAAAATGATTACATAATGGCCTGATGTGTCATAATGTGTCTTAAGGGCCTAATGGATCACCCTACATCATGTCATGACCCAATCAAACCACATGTCACCCCCACCCCAACTACAATAGTCATTTTATAATTTCACCAGTTTTAATTTTGTTTCACCCCCTAAAAAGAGAAAAAATAATTTTCTCCCATTTAATGAACTATGGTAGTCAACCCCCTAAACCTAGTATGGAACTTTGAAGGCGATATTCCCTATGATATGATCCAGTGCACCCATATCTTTTTCAAGATTCCCACGAAATGATAAATAGTGAAGTTCTATAAAATAAATGCTTCCTATCATGATGCATAATTTGGTAGGTCCTACTATATTATATTATCATGTAAGGGAACCCATTAATCGTATATTGGAAATATATTTGGTTGGTAGCCTATTTATATGAACTATTTCACCCATACCACTTTTGAGGACTCCCACATAATGAGGCCTATGTTTCACCATTATGCACAACCTTCCAATTACCCATATTAATTTTAATAGTACCTCAATATCACATGTTTTCCCAAATGGATGGCCCAATGTTTTTATGTACATAAGTTATATGATGGTCTAGAAGCCCTGTGGACCGATGTCCTATGATGGGTGGAACCCCGCTAGCCTAATGGTCTAATTTTATGGCATAAAATCCCATGTATAATAAATATTGCTACATGTCATAGTGAAATAGTTCTTCTATAGTGCCTGCTATAATTCACATATAGTACTACTATAGTATATTCCCTCTCTCGGATTTGAAACCTATTCATTATAATCAAGAGGTCGGGACTGAGTACCACTCAACTCTACTTCCGACAAAAATAACAATATTAATAATATATAATGCCAAAAAATATTTTATTTATAAAACATATTAGTACCCAAACACCTATTACTTGTATTCCAAACCTATTTATTATTTTATTATATTTAATAACACATCCTACCAATGGGATATACTCAATGACTAAATATACATCATCTATTATTCCAACAAAAATATATATAATGGCCAAATTACATTCTTATCTATATAATTATAATAATTCCATTCATTTTCTTCTGTCTCAATATGTCTATTATATATATAACTATCTTTATTATTTCCATAATTTAAATCAAGGTACTTATCTTCATGGAAACACAGTACAGGGATGATTTCATTTTCATAGTATTTTTATTTACAATAGTTTTATTGATATTTTATTTTATATAATAAAATGTTATTTTTTAATATCACAATGAATTAAATTTTTCTTGTATTATCATTTTCATTATCAAAATAATTTTTCACAATTAATTTTATTTTAATGTTTCATGTGAAGTGAGTTCTATAATATATTATTTAGTTAATGAAAAATCTTATGATAACATAATGATGTCTTATAATCATATACTATGATAAAACATATCGTATATTATAACATAATGTAAAACCATAGGTTTCTTATAATCACTTATTATCATCCATCAAAAAGTAACATACACCTAGTAAAGTCCTTGAATTACATGTTATGATATTAATTATAATAACAAAATACAAGGATATCCTATATACATCATTTTTTAGATTCAATATATTATTTTATTTTATTGTATAAAAATTAATAGGAAAAAATATTATATTCACTAAATAAGTATAATATTCATGCTTCTTCAATGATGATCTTGGGTCAAATACCATTTATGTGTTTTATATGATAATCACATTCTCATAATAGTATAATAATCCCTTCTAAAATCCAATTTATTCATCATTAAATAAATTTGATAATTTAATACATAAAATAAACTATCATACCAAATATAATGTAAGATCCATCATGACAAAGCCCCGTCTAAGGAGATAACCTAAATATAGAAATAATAATCTCTCCTCTATAGATATTAAATGAGACACTAAATTTTTAATACTTTAATAAGTACCCCATAGACTCCAATTATGGGTGGCCATATTCTCTTTGAGGAAAAAAGAGAATTGGGAGGACTAGATATTTGTATTATATTAAATAATGATAAAAACACCAGAAAACAGGACACAATCATTTATACAGGAATACATCCCTTATTGAATGGTATTGAATGTCAACTATCAACATTTGGTAGTTAATATAGGCTACCTATAAGATGTTCCAATTGAGGTCATGAAAAATGATTGTTGGAATTATATAAATATGTATCTGCATCATTATTAAATCATATATATTATTAATAACTAATGATATACCTATTTATATGATTTTGTAATATAGATGCACTGAACATAAATTATTGTTTCTTAAATAGTGAAATATAACAAAGTTGTCATATTCCATTAATGGCATAGAATGATTATATCATATGAAATTAACTAAATATATACCACTACTTATAATATTTATGAATCAAATTATAAAAGCAATCCCTTTTACTTTATATTCTATTAATAAAAACTTGAGAATCATTCATTAGAATGAAAAAAACCAAAATGTATTATAGTAACCTCTTCCCAAGAAGCTTACTATGAAGTCATTCACTAAATAGATCTATAATCTTATGGTAGGTATTTTTTAGATTCATTAAAGATATCTAATATCATTCTTATATCTATGGAAGCTATGTTTTAAAATAGATTTGATAATATGGAAAAATTAAATAAGGTAAACATCCTAAAAGTCTATATAAACAATCATTCGTGGAATATGAAGAATGAATTTAAAAGGTAATTATTTAGAAGTATCAAAAATCAATATTGTATCCCTAGAATCTAATTTTGTACTCATTATTAAATATTAGTGGGTATATCGATGACTTATATTTTTTTGGGATTCTTTCATGCATTTATATAGTTATTAAATACATTCTATATTCCCTAGTGAAAACATTTAAACTATTTTCTAGTGTACTAATGATTGAGTTATTTAAATAACATATTACATGTAATTATTAAATTTTTAAGGATAAATGTTAATTAAATGGAAGTCATATAATCTTATTATGTTTTAATCATATAAAATGGAAATTTTTTATGATCCAAGAGGATGGTGGGAGTGTCTAATACTCATCGTGATCACTAAAACCAAAACAATGAGTCTAGATGGTTTTAATGTGGTTATATTTTTTTAAACCATCACACTAGATGGATATGTTCCCAGAATTTATTAAAAGATTAAATAAACACCATGTATAATCCATAATAGGTATAAATGTTATAAAATTAAATTTATCTCTCTGAAAGGTTTTATTTTACCAACTGTAGGTTACACAAGTGTTGAAAATATGTACATAATATTGGAATTAACAATGGATAGATGGTTAAATATTAAATTTTAAATTCATGTTTTTTGGAAAGTGATTTCAACCTCATGGATTAGGATGTTTTTCATTACTTTATAAATATATATATATATATATATATCTGTATGCATGTGTGTATAGGAATAATTATTTTCAATTGTCATCACCTTTTTATCTTCTTTGTTAAAATAATGTAGTTGTGAAAAAAAAGTTATTATAAATGATAAATAATGATTATTTTATATATAAATGGTTATATTATTCTAATTTTATCCATTTTTTAAAAAAGTTTATAATTAAATATGTTGTATTAAAGCTTAAATAATTTATCCATGGTTTTTTTAAATTTTTTTACAAATTATTTCACTTCTTGATAAATGATTAATTAAAAAATATATCATCTTCATAATATTTTTATAATCACTTATAAACCCCATATAATATTATTATATGAATAGTTTTTTAACTATTCCCAAAATGGAAAAAATTGGTATCTCCTAATTCAAAAGAGTTTTTATCCCTAAAATAAATATTTAATATAAAATATAATTTCTAAGATCCTATTGAGTATATTTTTTGACATTGGAATGTTCTAATTATTACAGGTTAATGATAATACATATTTATTACTATTTTAAAAAAATATAATGTCACTTTATAATTTAATATCATTTCGGTTATTTTGGTAACCAATTATTTTTGTATAAACATTGAATTTTATTTTACATCTAGATTATCTCAAATATAAATGCTCTTTTATAATGGAGGTGCATATTTTATATTAATGTTGAATACCAAAGGATAAAAATATATCCTTAATGAGAATATTCATATTTTGAAAAATTTCTTATTTCATTCTTAAGGATGAGTTAATAAAGTAGAGGTTTGGTATATTGTTGATCATGTAATTGATTAAGTCTTAATTAAAATGATATTAATGCTCTAATATAAATCATATGCCTTTTGTGACCATGATTATTATATAATTTAGAATACTATATATATAAAAATATTAGGATCATTTATTTTTCTCATTTATTTAAATGAGGGGAATGTGATGTGCTTACCTACTAGGTTAAAAACATGAGGTGTTTTCATTCGTCTGATCTATCTATACTCGGGGAATAGAAAATGTTATATTTGGATATATAGGGTTTATAGAGATTATTTCCCATTATTAATCTATGTATTAATCCAATATTTTATATGATTATATATAATTACATATGGTACAACTAACATATAAAGGTAAAAAGATACATATAATTCATCAAGGTGATACCAAACCCCTTTGTATCATTAGTATACTAAATGGTATAAAATATTATTTTTATTATTACTGAAAATGGTGATAATGTGGGAATTGTAGGTGAAGAAAAGTTTTAAAGTGTTTTAAAATGGTGATGACTAAGGGAATACCTCTTATGAAATTTTCATTGTCCATTTTTAATAACCGTAATACCCTATAAGTGTTAAACACCACTACCTAGTCACCCTTTCAATATAAGAGAACTATGTCCATTTATCCCTCCTTCTATATTTTTGGAAACAATATATATTATATAATAATTATATTCAATTTTTCAGTGATATAGGAAATTTTACAGGGACTCTAATAGTTTCCCGTAAGTGATTTGATATTAAGGTAAAAATCATATTCAACAAAATATGAAGTGATGTTATTAGACCTATATATATTGAATCTATAAATCATAGTTAAATATTTTTAATAACTAAAATTATATATCCATATTATTTTGATAAATACAAGAATATTGATTCTCTAAAACCCCATACATGGTCACCACCATGAATAATTCCACATTACATCATTGATTAGTGTAGAGTTATGAACATCGCTTGGAGCCTTCTAAAAACCCAAATATACTATAGAATATTAACCCTATATTTTCGAAAATGAAAGAGCATGGGTATTCATGAAATGAAATAATTTTTGTAGGTTATACTTATTTCATATTTTATTGTCAGAGTGTACCTCGATACATATTTTGTTTTTTAGATAAGCATTCCAGGCGATGACCCCTTGATGGTAGCCAACATTGTATGTGTCATAGATAATCTAACATCTTCTCTCAATAAGTGTTTATCAACCTTTAGGATTAAATTATTTAAATTAATTAACCTTAAAATAATAAATAATTAATTGGTATATATAATCAAAACTATATTAATTCCATATAATAGAAATTTACAACAATTGTGCCCAGTCTCCTTCAGTATACAGAAATTTCATTTTACAACAGAGACATTTGGGGTCATATAATATCTTAAGAATAATTTTAGATTTATTTGGGGCCATTATTTTATTATTTTAATTACGTGGTAAAAAACAATTATTATCAACACTACATAGGGATTTTTGATCAAACTATTTTTCATGTGGATTTCTATTATGTTTTTAAATAAAGTTTATATTAACATATGTGAGAGCTATACCAAAAGTAATTTATAGTATATCCTAAATTTTTTCTAGATGTATTTTGAATAAAATATTCACAAGATGTATCATATTATTAAAGTGAATTATAGTTTTTATAAAAAATAGTTTTGTAATATATTGAGAAAATGATTTATATGATATCTACAAGTATTTTTTGATATATATTTATAAATTATTAAATATGATGTGACATAACATAAAATTGATATTCATCTATAAGGATTAATTTTTATTAATATATAACTAAAAAAATATAATAATGTATAAAACAATGACTAGGTGATTTAGATGATATTGTGGTTTCTTATAGTCCAGATCATGTCATGATGCCAGTTATTATCTTGTGGCTTGTTGGATAGTAGTATACATGTTATGTGATAATTCAACGTTATACTATAATATCCTTCCTTAGTCTATATTTACCGATTTTATCATTATATTATGATTATTTTAGGTGTTTGAACATCTAAATTAGTTGTTCAAATGTTGAATATTTAATCAAATAAATGAGTTTAATGAGATAAATTTGTTAAATTATGAATTATTTACATTAACAAGAAAATTATCTATATTTGAAGATTCACATGGTCTATGATTTTGAAATTATATTCTTGTAAAACATACAATTCCAAAATCTCTATGTATCATATTATTGTTTTTAATATTATGTTTCTCTAACACATTGGACAGGTTTGAATCCATAATAAAAGTTACAATAATCTGAAATTATATGGATAAACATAAAGGAATGAGTGTAAAATTTTATTATTAAAAATAACTAACAATATCATATGTAAATACCTGTATAGATTTAAATTTATAAAAAATAATTATTCTATTATTAGTTTATTTATTGTTTATTAAAACAAAAAAATTCTAATAGATTATATCTATTTTGGTTGTTCATTTCAATTTGGTTTGTACAATAATTTTCTACACTAAAACACAACACATGCCCCAAAAACCAATATTATTTACATATAAGATATCAAAGTTGGTATATGATCATAAATATAAATGTTTATATATGATTTTTTATTTTATGTCTTGGAGTTTTCAATAGGGTAGGCACATTATTATTTTTCTATATTAATGATGATATTTTATGAAATCAATTTGGGTTATGTCATATGTTCGTATAGATTAATTATATTTATTTGTAATCAATAGTGGATTTTTTTAATTTATAGGTATGATTTGTAATGAATTTTTAGTAATTAAAATATTCTATAGTGGATAATATTTCATATCATCAAGTGATATGTTTCATTTAGAGGCTATTAATCCCATTATTCAGTTTAATTCCACAATTATGGTCACTAATCACAAACTGTATATGGGATTTCATTGAGGGATCACTTACTAATATTAAAATCCATGAAAACATAATTATTATATATTGATCTAATATTTCATACATAACACCAACTAACTATTATATACAGAGTTCAAATTTACTTAAATATTATACAAATTTTTCATTCTCCACTTCACTATAAAAAAATCTTTTGAATATCCAACTCACAATTTTTCATCCATTATAAGACTCATAAAAGGTTTATAAGAACTTCATAATATTCAAATTTGAATGAAACTCTATTTTTTAATCTCCAAATATCAATATCAAACACTAAAACAACCTACTTCAAAATAGTAATTTGGTAATTTAAAAATCCATAACTAATATTCAGGATTCAAAAACCACTAGAATTCAAAAAAGAATTAACATAAGGATTTAACAATTATATCAACATTGATACTCATATTTATTATATTTCAAATTTTTTTATCATGTCATTTAATATAATCTTTTATTGCTCTATTGTCTCAAACTATTTCATAAATTCAATACTCAACATTTAAAATAAAGATTACAACATGTGTTTGGATTTTATCATGTGCGGTGATAGATTATATAGAAACCAATGTTTTTTGAAAAAATGATATAATAATTAATATTTTTTAATATAATGTACTTTTATAATCTAATAAAAAAAATAATTTTCCCTCCCTATAAAATACTCTAAAACTACCCCCTTTTGAGTTACATTTAATATCTATTCCTTTTTCTTTCAATATTTATTATTGTTATTTTCATGTATACTCATTAATATCAATATGTTGTAGAAGATGTTTTCACTCTTCTTAAATTTCAACTATATATGCTCCCCCTTATATATATGTTTATCTCCTGTATTATGAATCTTTTTCATCCCATTTAAATTTTATCTTATTAACCCTCATCTTACAATAAATTCAATAAAATTTATTATTTGGATGCTACATGTATAAATATTACTAGTTCTTTATAAATTTCTTCTTTGACATACCCTCTCCCCATCTAATTATATTCCAATATTCCATCCTCTATTTTCAACATTCTCTCTTTTTATTATTAACTCTCCTTTTTTTTGTTTATCCCCCTTCGGTTATTCTTAATATTATATCATATATCCTCTATGTAAATTGATAAAAATCATAATTCTATCTTGTATAATGTAATTAATAATTTAAAATTTAGGATATAAAAAGGGTCTGCTGACATGATTGTTAATGATATTGGAAATATTAAATGTTGAATCCAATTGAAATTTGATTCTTATTAAAAATTAAATATTAAAAATAAAGTTGGATACCACATTAGAATAAAATTTAACTTAATTAAAATATATATTAATGAATTAACAATAATAAAATTTTAGAAAACATAGTATATGAGAAAATAAAATTTAATTACTACTCAGAATTGTATTTAAATATCATCCATATTCTCTATATGTCTTCAAAATAATCATATCCAAAAGAAAATATATTTCCACTTATATATTTAATTTAAAATTCTGTTATGTTCCACAATGAAGTGTGAAATATACTCTAATAACTTCATTAAATATAATTTATAAATAAAATCACATTACCTAACAAAATTAACAGCATATATTTAATTATTATTTATGATTTTTTTCATCATTATCCACTATTACATGGTCCAATAACACTTGAACATTAGTTCATGAACTATATTCATTAGTAAAATAATAAAAATTTTATCAAGAATAGAATTTAAAAATTCTTAAATGAACACATTCTTATCCACATTACTTATTATATCAATAATATATTAGTATCATTTTGATAATAGTATTTTTGTTTTTATGTACCCTCTATAAAAAAGTAAATTTAATTTCTCTTACACCTGCCTCATATAAACATTCACATAGATTTTTTCATTTTATGTATCCTTTAAAAATAGTCATTAGAATCGAATGAAATAAATTTTTTTCCATCATGAACTGTTGATAATGAAATAGGCAATTGATAATATTTTAATCACCCTAAAACTCTATACTTTGAAGAATTATATCCATCAGTTCCTCTCATGGGTGTGTTGTTGTCCATATAAGCTGAATTGGTCCATCTAATTTTTTTTAATTCAGTTATATAGTCTGCTATCCTACATGGAATTTTCACTTTCATTTCTTCATATAATTTACTACATATAGACTATCACATTATATTAATCCATCATCCTATGTATGCATCCATACCTTAAATTAGGTCTGAATAATTATATGGTAGTTTTAAATAGTACAACCTTATATCAACCATATTCCATAAATCAACTCATGAAATTCATATTTCTTGAATCTTACCTTGTTCTCAACATCTAACAAATTATTTTCAATACCTCAAAATGGGACTAAAAATTATATAAATATATTATCTTCATAATTAAATTATCTTTATATAATACCTTGTATAATCATAATACATAATATAATTAGGTGACGTTTTCTCATATATTTTTTTCATCACTTCTCAATGTCTAAAAAAATCATAGCTTCTGCATTGTTATTTCACTTTTGAAATCATATAATATTATTATTATATTTAAAATTCATTGTGATGATATTATCAAATTAATTAGAATCATTGCCATTCTCATTACTATTAGAACATGTAAGGCATAAAGATTGGGATGCATTTCGATACAAAAACATAAGTCTACAAAATTTAACATAAACTAAATATATAACTAGAAAAAAAATTAGTAGATTAAATTTGAACGAATCATAATTTTTTATATATATTATATCTAAAATAAATTTCATGATTGTTTATATCTTCTTCCCTCATTAACTTTTGGGTTCCTTTACTCTGTTGAATTCATTAGTAGATAGGTTTCCAATAAAAATAAATAACAACACTATATATTTAATTGTTGAAATATGAAACACAAATACCTCTATATTTGGGATATGATCAACTAAGGAATAAAAGTAAAATGAGGGATTTATTTAATTCCATCTTAATAAGGAACAAAATCTAATATTAAAAAATTGAGAATTATGTTTTGATATACAGGGGGAGAAACAGTGGAATGTGTGAATGATTGAGATGAACTTGTTGCCATTAAGAAATGTAACCATTGTAATTTTACGATGTATTCTATGCCTCCATTTCATAGTATTTCATATTTTAAATCTAATATTTTATTTATTTTTGTATCCACCATTATAGAAAAATAAATAAATATAACATTTATATTTTTTATCTCATGAAATTCACCCATAATTAATAATTAATTAAGGATAACTATCTCAAAAATTGTTCATATATTCAAAAAAATCAAATAACTCTTCCATAAATAACATCAAGTAAATATCTGGTCATATTACATTAAAAAAATATTATTTTCATAATAAAAAATTTAAAAGTTTGAATTTATATTTTTTATGAAATATAATAAAACTAATCTATAATCTTTTTTAATAAATAACAGTTAAAATATATTCAGTAAAATTATTATTAAACACTATAACATTGAATGAATATTCCATTGTATTTTTATAGTAATTATACCTATGAGAACATAAATAATGGTTTCTTCAAAAAATTACTTATATATTTGAAAGTTGAAATCTTCCATGAAAATATCAACATATTTTTATTTTTTGAAAATATATACCATCCAAAACTATATATTTTTTTCATTAAAATATATAGTCATAAAAGAATATTTGATTTTCCACTATTATGTAATAACTATTATGATTTTTCATATCCTTTTAGGAATAATTCATTTATATAAATTCATTATATGAATTAAAACATTATATCAAATAATATTTGATGTTAAAATATTTGGAATCACGTTGGTATTACTAGAACAAACATTGAATATATTAATCTTGTCTTGTATAACTATACATTTATGTTTTAGAATATTGATAGATTTACCCCATATTTATAATCATTATTCCAGAATAATTAAATCATTATTTAATAATAAAATCATAAATCTAATCTGGAATCAGAATCATTCCTATGCATTTCTGATGTTATATAATTATAAATTTCTATAGTGTAATTGTAGCAAGAAAATTACATAGATCAAATTATATTTAATGATATCTCTAAATTATATTTCACATTGAAAATGATTTTATAGAATAATGTATATCCATGATCAGCTTATATTTCTAAATTATAAAAATTTTGAATTGATATATTTGAAATACTTCTCTAAAATTCTTCTTGAGCTCCAAATATACTCCTCAAATCTTATCATTATAACCTTGAAAAGTATCATAACCTTTGAACATTGATTGTGTTTATTTATGAATTCATTATATTTTAATGATTCCTCCTTAATTCTTATTAGACTATTATTTTTCAAATACAACATTTTACCAATTTTTTAATTAATATTATATGAAGGTAAATTCTTTTTACCATAGTTAAACTTCTGTAAATATAAGTTCTAGGTTTCATAATATATTTATTTTTTAAAAACATTTGAATATATTAAATTTGGGATACACATTTTTATTCATCTTATATACATGTAATTATTGATATTATATGTTAGAAAAGTTCATGTAATTAACTTACGGGAATGAAATGGGATTCATAAACATTATATTTTTTCATCATAGAATAACATGTTAAAGAGAAATGGGTTTCCTATATATTTATATGTATATATCATTATTACTTAATTAACTTGTGGGTGTAAAATGTGTTCTAGTGAATCATCATTAATTCATCATCATCATTAGTCATCTATAAAATCAATTAATATTGTATCATATATTCATATAATCATTGAATCATATCAATCATTAAATTACTCAAACAGAAATGAAAAATACCCTTAATAGTGGATTTCAATATTAATTTGGAGATTGAGGAAATATCCTTTTCTATTGGTATAATTTAAAACAAAAATTCAAATAATAATGAAAACATGATTTTAATTTAAAAAAAATAATGGAAACTAGTATATATATTTTCTTGTAAAATTACAACAATTATAGTGGAAAAAATTTTCTATTGTTAAATATGAAAATATATATTCCTTTCATACTTTGGGAAAGTGTAAAAATTAAATAATTCAAAAAAAGGAATGAATATTCTATTTACAAATAATTTAAAATAGATTAAAATATGAATTAAAGTTAACTTAATAAATCATTTAACCATATGAAATAATATTCATTAAAAAATTTAATATATCATTAAAATGGAATATACTTTTCATCATCGAATGGGGAAATAATTTTTTATTAAATAAGTTTTCAATTATTTCATTTATAATGTGAGAAAAAAATGAAATAATAATTTAGTATTTAAGTAATATATAAATGGGAATATAAAATATGTGGTTTATTGGATTATAAAAATATAAATTCCCTCAATTGAAATTTATCAACAGCAATCCAAATAGAAAATGAGATTGAAACACAAACCCTTAACTCAGGACTCATATTACATTGTATTAATTTAATCCTATTTCATGATAAATATTGATTTATTATATATATATTATAATCTTATTCTAATATATATAGAACTATATATCATTTTTTAATTATTTCCAATTTTCCATTTATGAAAATGAATATTTGGTTGAAAACCTATTCATTTTCCATGCATGTATCAGTTCAATGGTATTAATCCATATACCATGGTAAATTATTCATCATCTAAAGAATATTAGTATTATTATAATTCCACATATATTAATTACTTAATCTTCTATATAAATTCTTAAAAAATTTTGTTGAAAAATTAGTTACATCATTTCCTAGAGATAGTAGTCCCCATGTACATGTGGTTGATATTTTCACTTATTGATAGACGCAAAAAATTAAATGAAAATTATATTTGACAATTAATGAATTATAATTAGATCATAAATATGATATATATTCATTTAATATTATATTATTAATATAAATGTAAATAAGATATGAAAAAAATCACGTCTCTTTGTTGAAGTTGTAGTCGACACACACACATCAGAGAAGTTATCATTTCCAACGGATGGGAATGAGATAGAAAATAATTATAACAAAAACATAAAATTTTTGAAGTATTTTTAATATACTTATTAAAACATTTAAATGTTTCTATAAAATATTTTTATAAGTATACGGATAATTAAACATGTAAAATATCTATAAGAATGTAAAACTCCTCTTCAAGTATCTTCCTTTTAAAAACTCCCTTAATGATTATTGGATAAGTTTTTTTATAAGACTGGTACCACATGGTCATGTAAAATAAATTTTTATAGTGTTTGGGTAGATAATGTTAAATATTTATATATAATGTGCCAAGTATAAGAACGATGAGGATGTTCTCTTTTATATGTTAGGGGAGTGGTAGTCTTATAAATAAATATATAAAAATAAAAGGCATATTCAAGTGAAAATTTAATCAATCAATCCATAACTAATATATATCATAATAATGTGTTATGGAAAAATTAAACTGTAATATCTAGACATGTTTTTTGGTCATTTTATACCCTATTTTTTTAGTCCATAAACAAGTTATCCATTTTATCTATTATCATAATGTTGAGTTTTTTACATCAGTTTAAATTCATAATTAAAATAATGATGCAAAAATCATTAATAAATATTGAAATTAGGATTCAAAATATATACATTTTTTTATGATATTAAATTTACATAAGAAATAAAAATTCTTTTTAAAATAGGTGAGAGATATAGAATGGAATCCCTTTTCAAAAAAATGTAATATTAAGCTTAATGTACAATTTATTTGTATTCCACTAATAGTAAAAAAATAGACGAATTTTATAATATTATATTGAATATATTATAATCACATGTAATTTAAATCATTCCTTAATCATCTTTAATTTAATTTATTAATATCATAATACATGATGCACATAAAAATGATTTCAGAAAAACCACTCTACTTACCTTCAAATGGTTTTATTTTTTTTCTATAAAATTTATAATAAAATGATGTCATTAAATTTATATTTAAATAATAAATTTTCATACTAAATTTATTCATATTTATTACCAAAAATCCAATTTAATCGATAAAACATTTATATTTAATCTTAATATTTGAATGTTTGTTGCAGTTCTTTAAAACTCGGTGTTGCATGTAATGAAATACATAAAAGGAAAAAAAATTACTTAAATAGAAATATTTATTAAAATATAATAGTGTTACACTATTTCACAATTATAAAAATATATTAATCATAATTTCATCACTCTGATACACATATTTAAGGACACTTTTTCTTCATCACATCCTCAGGTTCCCATATAGCCTCCCCCATCTTTATTGATTCACGAGAAATCATGGTCTAGGTGTGCATAATTATTTTACAACACTTTATCTATTTGATCTAGTATCTATAAAATTATTCCACATAATAGATTCCATTCTATAGTGGTATAACCTCTACGTTTGTTAAAAATTAAGACAGAGTATATTTTTCCTTAGTGGAGATACAAATAACACATCATGAACCTAAGAGAGGTATGGTGAATATGATTATTGGTACGATATAATACAAATATAACCATTAATTTTAATTGGATCTTCATATTTAGGGATCAAACGTCACTTCTTTACAAATATTATACTATTTTCCAAGGCAATATTCCAATGAGTCTAATTTCAATGGCCTCAAATTATATATATTTCTGAAAATTATTAGCATAAATTTTCTATTCAATCTATGTTTCCATAATTTTATACTGAATAAAACAACCCACCCTTTCAATTTCCATATCTAGATTGGGTCCAAATATCTTTTCTTCTTTAACATCATCCCACCAAAATTTTTATTTTACTTCCTTCCATACATTTTATATTAATGATTTATCAAATTTCTCATGTGAAAGATATTGTTTAAAAAAAAGACTATATAATGGTTTTGAAATCAACCTCCATTAATGTCCATATAATAATATATAAAAATATTTTCTAGGTATTAAATTGTCTTCGTAGACTCAAAATATTTCAAATTTCAATATTCAGTGATAATGTTCATTGATGTATCCATATAACGTTGAATAGTTCTCCAAAATTTTTAGTTAAAACGTAAATATCTATCAGATATCAAATATTTTGGTATCCCATGAATACTTATGGATTATTTAATTATTATCTCAGAAATATTATTAGGATGGAAACATTATCTCATTGAAATGAAATGTTATTAATTTGTTAGGTGATTGAATAAAATCTAAATAAAATTTTGGAATATACATGGTTGCACGAGTTTGATGAAAAAATACCTGGTGAGTTTCTCTCATTCGTATTCTGGTTTGGGTAATGGTCAAAACAATCCATTAGAATTAATCTTATCAACCTTAACTTACTAACATACCAATCAAAGAGGTACATAATCCACAATATCACTTATCACTATGTCATACTATAACTATTCATTGATATCTTTATACATCTTCAAACATTGAAGAATAATAATGAATTATGAACTATACGATTAATCAAATAGATACATTTTTAAATTTGATGTTGGTGAGACAAATGCCAACGAGCCTATACCAAAGTGTTTAAGGATTATTCTTCAAATAAAAAATTCCCAAGATCAAAAATGTGCAGGGAATAATTTCTACGTACTATAGCAGTACTGTAGTTGGGGGAATTATATCCGCAATGTATCAGCGAAGGAACTGTAGTAGCGGTGAAACAGTAGTGGTGGAGGCGCTATTGTAGGAACTATAGCAGAAGCGGTGCTGTATCAGGTAATGTAGAAGCTGTGGTACTGTAGTAGTACTATTCATTGAAGGGCCCTTTGGGACAAAAATGGGCTTTTAGACCTTATTTTCAGGCCACATGGCCTTGGGCCTTTGGGCTATGTAATGGGTCTTCTTCTACCAAAACAATAAAGAGGTATTTTCTTTTATAATAAAAATTGGCTTTGCAAACAATCTTTAAAAAAATTGGTGAGATACATACATGGTCATTTAATCTTTTCCATACACTATATTCTTGTTTGAACATATAAACATTTCTCACATTATTTTATAGTTTCATAACCACTTCTTACACCTATTTAATTATAAATGGAAAGTTGGTTCAAAATTCCCCAATTAAATATGAGATATTCCCCGCATTAAACAGGATTTTATGATCCATATTCTATAAACATATAATTATTACATAACATTCAATCCATGTCATGGAAAAACTAGCATAGTCCTTCAAAACCATATAATGAACTAGATTTTTCCCATTCATAGAGAGGTAATGTATTAGGCAGTCATAGTATTATATCCAATCTAACATTATCCATTCCAACATATTCCAATTCTCATATATAAACTTATAATTCCATACTTTAAAATAATTATATATTTCAAATCCTTCACAATATATATAATTCCCCTCTATATTAAATAGAAAAATTTATACTTCCAACTCCAAAACATTAGTTGAATTTTTTTTTGTTAAATATAAAATTTGAATGAGGATAAAGATATCACCAGCTCATTAAAAATGAGGACACATAAAATTCACTTCTTAGACTAAACACTATAGTTTAGAAACACTTCTATACAACATGGAAATGTTATTGAAGGTGCATTGAAAAATGTTATCTTTTTTTATAATCTTTTTGGATGACCATAGGTAGAAAGGAACATATATCCCTTCAAAATAAAATTGTTTACTGGATTTTAAATTCATAAGAAAGATCACACAAATCATTTGTAGTGCCAATTAAACACATGAAATTTTTTGATCATGGTCACTATGATGTTCTGGTCCAGGATTCAATAAAATATTTATTTGAAGGATCCATTGTCATACCCTCTAAAGATATTATATAACCAAAAAATAGAATATTTTATAAATATAATTCCCAAAATATTAATTTTAAAATAAATTTCTCCTTCCTTAGGGTCTTCAACATATTATTAAAATGAAAATCATTATATAAATTTCACTTTGTATATATAAGAATATCATCAATAATGACTTCCACAAACTTGTCTAATTAATCTCTAAATACCAGATTCATTAAATCCATGGCAATAGTGAGGGAGTTGGTAAGTTCAAATGAAATTACTATAAATTCATATGGAACACACATTCTATAAATGGTTTTCATCAGTATATACTCCATCCTATCTATAAGGCCCCAGCCTTAAACCTTACTTAATTTTGAGTTATTACAAGATTACACATTGAGGATCTTTTTAGGTTTAGAGTTTTAGAGAATTAGATCATAAAACTTACATTACATTCCACATTTAAACAAAGTGGTTACATAAAAGATACTATTCATTTTTTCCATTAACGGAATCATATTTAAAATAAAACACGGATTCTTTCATGAAACTTTCTTGACACTATCATCATATCATTTACCATTCCCTTGACCTGTGAAAAAACATTTCAAAAACATGGGATGACCATAAAAAGCTCAGTAAGGGTTATAAAAATATGAAAGGAAACATAAGTACATATATACATAAGAATGAAATAATACTTTACCCATACAAAATAAGCACTTTAACATACCTCAACAAATCATGAATAAATCATAGAAATCATAAGACATAAAGGTAACTTGAGTCATTCATAACATTCTTACGTATGGAGTAACCCTCTTGGTTAAGTTTGGAATACCCATCATAGTATATTCCCTAAATATCTTTGGAGAAACCTTAAATTTTTACTCCTTCATGTTACCCAATGCATTTTAGAGCTATATCGGGCTCACCTGCCCTTATTTTATCACGAAACTACCCGCCTTCATAATAATTCCCATGAACCATAACATAATCGTATCACATAAAACATGCATAAAGGAAACATAACATTTCCACATTTCAATCACAAGATTTAAATACAACACATTGATATAATAAAAAAATTATGAAATCCATTTTCTATACCAAAATAAAAGAAAATTAAAACATGGTATTTATTTTTCATTTAAAAAAAATTATGGCTTGTAGAGGAAGCCGAAACTCAAATAATGGTCACGGCAACGAAGAAGTCGTTGTCGCCGCATACGTACGACAAAAAAAACATTCCCTTTTTTCCTTTTAGTAAAATATTCATATAAAAAAGATTCCTTTTGAATAAATGTTAAATTCAAAGGGTTTTATAAACCGTATAGATGAAATTTGTGTATAAAACAAAATATGCCTCAATGAATGGAGATTGAGACGAAGTCCCTTACCTTGGGTCCGACTTGACTCGATCATTCTTTAACCTCCTCAATAATAATCTTGAGATAATTTCTACTATCTTAATAACCCTTTTAAAGTTTATTATTACTTTTATATCACTTATTACCATTTTATGAACACTATGTAATTATTTAAGTTAATAATGATTGTTTTGTCGATATTTGGTACTTGAGTCAAAAGTGAACTCCTTATATTTACAAGTTGTTCACGTAGTCAAATATCAATTCTCTACAAAATGATATTAATGATGTAGATGCCATATATATCATATATATCCAGTATATACATGCATTTATAATATTGAATAATCATTTAGAGTTAAGAAATGAAATGCACCGTTCATGGAGGCGGTAAGTCGTACGTACGCATGAACGCTACTTTCATTTCTATGTCATATTAATGGAATTAAAAATAAATGATATATATGTATATTTTAATTGAAGAATTATTTTCATCATTTATATGTAACATAAATCATATATATTCATTATATATATGTACTTATAATAGTACATTACATTTGGGGATAAGAAATGAAATGCACCGTTCATGGAGATGGTAAGCTGTACATACGCATGAACTCTACTTTCATTTATATCTCATATTTTAATGGGATGAAATAATAATTATATAAATGTATATTATAATTCTAGTATAATATCATATATAATATCATTAAATCTATCCTTTATATGTACCACATACGGTATTAACGAATCTAATCACTTTGAGGGGGTGGTAGTCCGCACTTCCAAAAAAGAAGATATCGCGTTTCCCCATAATGGAAACCATAAAGATATACCATAAATGAAAAATACAGAAGATTAAGTAAAACATAAACATATTATATATCATATATAATTATAGTGACATCTTAATGGCCACCTTTGAAGGTGTTATATGAGTGTTGAACAATCATCGTTTCGTGAGGAAGAAATTCACCATCCACATAAACAGAATGTTCGTTAACCATTAAATGTAGGTGTGTGTATGTGTAGCTCTAATAATTCTCATAATAACATCCTAGTATATTTAAGATACTTTTGTTGTTACAAAAGAATGTAATAAAAATAGTTTAGGGGGTTATAGAAGAAAAATAAAACAAAATAACACAAGTGAAGACATTACCTTAAAATCGGGTAACTCTCTTTGATTAGATCTCAAAGGCTTCCATGGGAAGAATTCTTCCAAATGTGAGGCTCCTAGGAGTAAGAGAGGGATGTGTAGAGACAAAATGTGCAGGGTTTGGCCGAGCCAAAGGCTTGAGAGGTCTGGGTAAGGTTGTAGAGGTGGGGGCCATTTATAATAGGAGAGGAGGGGCACTCTTGGAAAGTTATAAAAGGATACTTTATTATAAAATGATTTTTGGATTCTAAAGGTCCCAAAATTATATATATCGAGTATAAGGTTATAAGAGTTCTAAATCCACCAATACAATAGGTTTTTAACAAGTTTAGGTCTTAAATTTTACATTATCTTTTCATTTTATTTAAATAGTTAAATAATAATGTAATCACTGCATCATCATGGTGTCATAAATAATTAAATTTATTTAATGTATAAAAATTATAAAAAAATAATATGATGTAGGAAAGCTTTTTAGGTTTCTAATGAATATTTATAGTCCAATATATCATTTATTTAGACAAAATTATTATTTTTTACTTAGTTGATACATTCTTTGTTATATTTAACTTTCTTTAAAAATAAAAAGATAAAAAGTCATTATCACACAAAAGTGATTCCATGGTGTCCACAAGTTTGGAACAAGGAATTCCATGGTCAGACAAGACACAACCAGTAGTATTAGGACACATTTTGGGGTCATTTGTTTTTATTATGATACTATTTTATAATTCTTAACTACCAGATTACTAATTAATCAATATAATTAAAGATAATTATCATCGTTACTATTCATAATGTACAAAAACAAAATAGACTTGATTACATAATTTGGAACTTATGATTACAAATATTTAATCCATTATAACAAATTCCAGACATATAATTTTCAATAATTAATTTAAAAATAATTCCCGTTGTCAAAACAAATAGCGGGTTTTTTTGAAACAATATTTATGAAAACTTTGGCATTAGTTTATACCCAATTCCAAAGTAAAATTAATCCTAATGACCACCATTGGATTAAATGTTAAAAATATATTCAAATTACACTTTAATACTAATTAAAAAGATAATCTAACCATATAATTAAATTTGATGAAAAAGCAGTTTTGATGTAAAATGCAGTATTTTTCACTATTTATTAAAAAATTAACATTGTCAGAAAAATACAAACAATTTATCCAATGTAAGTTTCAATGTCCCAATAATAAAGAATATTTTTATTTTGAAAAATAGAGATTATAAAATTGTCAAAATTTTTATTTAAAAATGGTTTGCCATCAAAAGGCAGCAAAAGAATCTTTTAAAAATATTAGTGTATTCCATGCTTAAGATTGGATTTATTCTCGTTTTAAGCCTCTAAAACACTATCAATTTAATAAATAGACATAGATAACTATATATATTATTCATTACTTACTTGGTATGTTACATCCTTCCCCACTTTAGAAAATTGTGTCCCCACAATTTATTTACTTATCGAATTAGTGGGCGTATTTTTCCCTCATAGCATTTTCAGATTCCCATGTTGCATCTTCAATCATGTGCTTCTTCCACAAAACCTTTACTTGATGAGTCACCTTATTCTGTAACACTTCCTTCATATGGTCAAGAATCTGGATTGGTTTTTCTTCATAAGAGATATTCTCTTCCAATTGAACTACCTCTGGGCTCAAAACATGAGATAGATCTGGCATATACTTTCTCAGCATCAAAATATGAAAAACATTGTGTACTTGAGATAAACTCAGAGGTAATGCCACTCGATAAGCAACTGATCCAACTCTCTCCAGAATTTCATATGATCCAATGAACCTTGGACTCAACTTTCCTTTCTTCACAAATCGCAACACACTTTTCCATGGTGATAATTTGAGAGAAACATGATCACCTACCTCAAAAGAGAGATCTTTCCTCCTGTTGTCTGCATAACTCTTCTGTGTACTCTGAGCTATTCTTATGTGTTTCTGTATCAACTAAACTTTTTCTGAAAACTCTTCTACCAATTATAGTCCCATCAACTTCCTTTCACCCACTTCATCCCCCAAAGCCGGAGTTCGACACCGCTTCCCATATAACACCTCAAATGGTGCCATCTATATACTGGAATGAAAACTGTTATTATATGAAAACTCAACCAAAGAATGATGTTGGTCTCAACATCCCTGATAATCCATCGAACAAGCACATATCATATCCTCCAATGTCTAGATTTTTCGTTCTAACTGCCCATCTAATTGAGGATGAAAAGCTATACTAAAATTTAATTCAGTACCCAATGACTTCTGAAGGCCCTTCCAAAAGTTAGAAGTAAACCTGGGATCACGATCAGATACAATGGAGAGAGGAAAAATTATCTTGTATAGCAAGGAAATGAGCAGATTTAGTCAAGCGATCAACATAACCCAGATTGAATTATTACCTCGACATGTCCTCAGTAATCCCACAACAATGTCCATGGATACATTTTCCCATTTCCACTCTGGCACAGGTAAAGGTTGAAGCATCCATTTCGGTAACTTCCACTCTTCTTTAACCTGCTGGAAAGTCAAACACTTTACAGTAAAATCAGAAATATCCCTTTTCATTCCATCCCACCAGTAATACTCCCACAGATCTCTGTACGTCTTTGTACTTCCAGGATGACCTGAAAACGGGGAACTATGAGCCTCACATAACAACTCATTCTTAAATAGTTAATCACAAGTCACACACAAACTATTCTCAAATATCAAAACACAATCATTATCAATGTTGAATTCAGGTAACTTACCCTTCTGAACGAGCTATACCTTTTTTTGCAACTCGCTGTCTTGCTTCTGTGCTTGCTTAATTCTGTCTGATAGAGATGATCTCACTGATACCAGAAAAAAAACATAATAACTTCCTGCACCATGAAATTCTATGTCAAAGTTCATCATATCCTTAACCAATGGATCACGTTCCAAACGCAACATTGTTAATGAAACATTACTTTTTCGACTCAAATCATCATCCACTTTATTTGCTTTTCCCAGATGGTAATGAATTGTACAATCGCAATCCTTAATTAATTCTAGCCATCTACTCTATCTCATGTTCAATTATTTTTGAGTGAATACATACTTTAAACTTTTTTGATCAGTATATATTTCACACTTTACTCTATAAAAATGATTCCTCCAAATTTTTAAAGAGAAAACAACAACAGCTAATTCCAAATCATGTGTAGGGTAATTTACCTCATGAGTTTTCAACTGATGTGAAGCATAAGCAATTACCTGATCATTCTACATTAGGACTCAACCAAGTCCTTTCAATGAAGCATCACTGTAGATAACAAACTCACCATTCTTGGAAGGAAGTGCCAAAACTAGATCATTCACCAATCTTCTTTTCAACTTCTGAAAACAATCATCACATTCTTTTGTCCAGATAAACTTAACACCCTTCCGAGTTATCCTAGTCATTAGACTAGATAACCGTGAAAAATTTCTAACAAACCTTCAGTAATTACCTGGAAAACCAAGAAAACTACGGATCTCAGTTACATTTGTGGGTCTTGGCCATTCTTCCACAACTCTTGTTTTTTGCAGGATCCAAAGTTATTCCATCTTTAGAAACAATATGACCAAGGAAAAAAATTTGTTGCAACCAAAAATCACACTTGCTAAACTTCCCATAAAATTTATTTTATTTTAAGGATTCCAAAATAACCCTTAAATGTCTTTCATGCTCCTCTTTACTTTTAGAAAACACCAAAATCTCATCAATAAAAACAACCAACATTTTTCACATGAGTCAACTGAACCATCACTGCAAAAAGCTGTTTAGTTCTGATTTTGACCTTCTCAGGATACTGATTTGAAAGGTCATTTCCCTCTATATGCCTTCCAAGAAAATATATTCTGTTTCCTCTATGAAAAACTATTCTTAACACAAAAATATATTAGGAGAAGCAACATGGTAATCTTCAAATGCTATATCATTTAAATTTGACCATAAAAAATATTTTTTCATAATAATTTAATAGATTTTTAACTCATAAAGTTATCTAAACCGACCTCTAATACCAAATATAAGGCCCCGGCCTTAAAACTTACTTAATATTGATTTATTACAAGATTACACATTGAGTATATAATCAATTTTAGAGTTTTGGAGAATTTGATCATAAAACATGCATTACATTCCACATTTAAACAAAGTGGTTACATAAAATATAGTATTCATTTTTCCCATCAATGGAAACATATTTAAAATAAAACCTGGATTCTTTCTTGACACATCCTTGACACTATCATCATATCATTTACTATTACCTTGACCTGTGAAAAACATTTCAAAAACATGGGATGAGTATAAAAAGATCAGTAAGGGTTATAAAAATATGTAAAGGAAACATGAGTACATATATACATAAGAATGAAATCATAATTTACCCATAAAACATAAGCACTTTAATATACCTCATCATATCATGAATAAATCATAAAAATCATAAGACATAATGGTAACTTGAGGCATTGATAACATTCTTACGTAGGGAGTAACCCTCTTGGTTAGGTTTGGAATACCCATCACAGTATATTTCCTAAATCTCTTGAAAGAGACCTTAACGTTTAACTCCTTCATGTTACCCAATACATTGATGAGCTATATCGTGCTCACCCTCCCTTAGTTTATCACGGAACCACCCGTCTTCAAAATAATTCTCAAGAACCATAAAATAATCGTATCACATAAAACATTCAAAAAGGAAACATAAAATTTCCACATTTCAATCACAAGATATCAATACAACACATTGATATAATAACAACATTATGAAATCAATTTTAAATACCAAAATAAAAGAAAAGTAAAACATGGTATTTATTTTTGATTTTAAAAAAAAATTTATGGCTTGTAGAGGATGCCAAAACTCAAATAATGGTCACGGCGGTAGAGAAGTCGTTGTCACCGCATACGTACGAAAAAAAATTCCCTTTTGTCTTTTATAAAACAATTCATATAAAAAATATTCCTTTTGAATAAATGTAAAAGTGAAAGGGGTTTATACACCATATAGAAAAATTTTTGTATAAAAAAAATATGCCTCAATGAATGGAGATTTAGACGAAGTCCCTTACCTTGGGTCCGACTTGACTCGATAGATCTTTAACCTCCCGAATAATAAACTTGAGTTAATTTATACTTGTTTAAGAACCTTTTTCGAGTTCATTATTCCTTTTATATCACTTATTACCATGTTATGAACACTATTTAATTATTTAAGTTAATAATGGTCGTTTTGTCGATATTTGGTACTTGAGTCAAAAGTGATCTTCTTATATTTACAAGTTGATCACGTAGTCAAATATCGATTATCTCCAAAATGATATTCATGATGTACATGCCATATATATAATATATATCCAGTATATACATGCATTTATAATAATACATAATCATTTAGAGGTAAGAAATGAAATGCACCGTTCATGGAGATGGTAAGTCGTACGTACGCATGAACGCAACTTTCATTTCTATGTTATATTAATAGAATTAAAACTAATTGAGAGATATGTATATTTTAATTCCACTATTATATTCATCATTTAGATGTAACAAACATTATATGTATTCATTATATATATGTACTTATAATAGTACATTACATTTGTCGATATGAAATGAAATGCACCGTTCATGGAGACGGTAAGCCGTACGTACGCATGAACGCTACTTTCATTTCTATCTCATAATTTAATGGAAAGAAATAATAATTATGTAAAGGTATATTATAATTACAGTATAATATCACATATAATATCATTAAATCTATTCTTTATATGTACCACACATGGTATTAACGAATAAAATCACTTTGAGGGGGCGGTAGTCCGCACTTCCTAAAATGAAGATATCGCGCTTACCCATAATGGAAACCATAAAGGTATGCCATAAATGAAAAATACAGAAGCTTAAGTAAAACATAAACATATTATATATCATATATAAATATAGTGGCATCTTAATGTCCACCATTTAAGATGTTATATGAGTGTTGAACAATCATCATTTCCTGAGGCAGAAATTCGCCATCCACAGAAACAATATGTTCTTTAACCATTAGATGTAGGTGTGTGTATGTGTAGATCTAATAAATCTCATAACAACATCCTAGTATATTTAAGATACTGGTGTTGTTACAAAAGAAAGGAATAAAATGAGTTTAGGGGGTTGGAGAAGCAAAATAAAACAAAAGAACACTAGTGAAGGCATTACCTTAAAATCGGGTCACTCACTTTGATTTGAGCTCAAAGGCATCCTCGGAAGACTTCTGCCAAAAGTGAGGCTTATAGGAGTATGAGAGGGATGTGGAGAGACAATATGGGAAGGGGTTGGCCGAGCCAACGGCTTGAGAGGTGTGGGTAAAGTGGTAGAGGTGGGGGCCTTTTATAAGAGGAGAGGAGGGGCACTCTTGGAAAGTTATAAAAGGTTACTTTATTATAAAATGATTTTCGGATTTTAATGGTACCCAAATTATATATTTCGAGGATAAGGTTATAAGAGTTCTAAGTCCACCCATCGAATAGTTTTTTAACAAGTTTAGGTCTTAGATTTTACATTATCTTTTCATTTTATTTAAATCGTTAAAGAATGAGGTAATCACTGCATCATCATGGGGTCATAAATAATTTAATTTATTTAATGTCTAAAAATTATAAAAAAATACTATGATGTAGGAAATCGTATATTATTTCTAATTAATATTTATAGTCCAATATATGATTTATTTAGACAAAATTAAAAATGTTTTACTCAGGTAATACATTCTTTGTTATATTTAACTTTCCTTAAAAATAAAAAGATAAAAAGTCATTATCACACAAAAGTTATTCCATGGGGTCCCCAAGATTGGCAGAAGGTATCCCATGGTCATCCACGACACAACCAGTAGTATTAGGACACATGTTGGTTTCATTTATTATTATTATGATACTATTTTATTATCCTTAACTACCCGATTACTAATTAATCAAGATAATTAAAGATAATTACCGTCGCCTCTATTCATAATGTCCAAAAAAGTGTTGATTACATAATTTGAACCTTATGATTCCAAATATGTAATCCTTTTTACCAAATTACAAACACAGAGAGTTCAATAATTAATTTAAAAATAATTATTGTTGTCAAAACAAATAGAGGGTTTTTTGAAACAATATCTATGAAAATTTTGTCATCAGTTTATGCCCAATTACAAAGTAAAATTAATCCTAATTAACACCATTGGATTAAATGGTAAATATATATTATAATTACACTTTAATTCCAATTAAAAATATAATATAACCAAATAATTAAATTAGATGAAAAAGCATTTTTGATGTAAAATGCAGTATTTTTCACTATTCATTAAAAAATGAACATTGTCAGAAAAGTAACAAAAATTTTTCCAATGCAAATATCAATGTCCCAATCATAAAGAATATTTTTATTTTTACAAATAGAGATTATAAAATTTTCAAAAGTTTGATTTAAAAATGGTTTTCCATCGAAAGGCAGTAAAACAATCTTTTAAAAATATTATTGTATTCCATGCTTAAGATTGGATTTATTCTCATTTTAAACCTATAAAACACTATCTAATTCATAAATAGACATAGATAACTATATATATTATTCATTACTTACTGGGTATATCACACTAACCATGAGTTGATGTCATCCATATCGATGATTAATAAAAAAATATTGACTCACCATAATTGATCAAATATATCATCTTTATGGTGTAGGTGAAACTTTTTCTTAATAATGATCTTGTGATGTTCTTTATAATTAATGTAAATTTTCATTAACTCATCTTTATTCATAACAGAATTAACAGAATCACCCCATGGTGACACACTCTAGCATATTAATTTTGTTCTAATATTCTCTTGTAGATACTTTTTTAATTAATATCTCTTAATTGGTTCCAATCAATATAGAGTCTTTGAAAAAGGTGTAGTAACATATATGTGTTTTATTGAAAGTTGTATTTCATGAATCGTGATAGAAATAGGTAGGTATAAACAAAATAGAACATAATATTCTTGAAAAATATGAAAATTTCAATTCTTGAGATTCTATCCAACCATATAAGATAACTATCACTTGTGAATATATACTGAGACCTAAATAAATGAAATAATTTCCATTATAAGATAAAAATTATCCTCACGACAGTAGAAAATAATAAGTTGGTATAGAAAAAAATTTGACTTCCCATCAATGGAAATTGATATGGTATATATATATAATGACATAAAATCAATTATCAAAATCACATTAAAGTTATCTAAAGACCCTGAATCCTAGATCCTAGACTTGTTTCATTACATAAATACACAGTAATAGATATAATAATCAAATCCCAATGGATGATTCAGCTATGTAGTTTTGGAAGAAATATTTTATACATGAACTTTATGTTACGACATGAGTGGAAAAACAACAAAGTAACTCTGTTGGAAACACCCATAAGATCCTATATTCTCCCATAAAATCATTTATAAAAAATTTCTCCACATAATGGGGGAAAATAAACAAATGAATGGGTGATATAAGATGCTTATTATACGTAATCAATACAATGAATGATATCAGATATAAATATAAACAATATGGTAAGATGAATAACTAAAGAAACATTCTATTACAATATATTCCTAATTATAATATTACAAGGAAAAATAAAAATATATAATTTCATATAAATAATCACATTAAAACTAAACTTAAACATAGATATTTTACTAGTCTAATAATCACAACGAATATCAATTACTGATATCATAATAAGGGAATATATAATTTCAGAAGTTTTAATTATCAAGATATATCCTCATGACTTTTACTGCAATGATATATCCTCTACAAGCATATATATATTGATAGAAACCCTTGTTATTTTTTATTCAAAATTTATCCTCTTGAAAATTTAAAACCACTTGGAAGCAATGTCAAAGGGTTTGTCGCCAACTGATTTCTTCTCATGAGGCCTACTGATGTTTGGATATGCTATGGGGGGCTATACCAATAACTTACTATGTCCAATGAATCCTTCATATATATTTAAATAAATGTTTCCTATACCAATTGGAAATATATTAATAATAATCATAGATAGAAATACACTAATAAAATCATTGATATATTCTTGAGATAAATAGCATTTAACTTTGGAAAGATGAATTATTTTGAAAAATCATTTTCATTTATCATCAAATGATATTGTAAAAATTCATATATGCTAAAATAAAATATAAGGATAGTGAAATGTGGTTTTAGACATAAATTATGATCAAAATAAGTTAAAACAAGTTAAAATAGTTTAAGAAACATTAGAAATGATCCCTTTTAGTGTTGCTTAAGGGAAAATATTAAAGGGTATTTAAAATAGAAAAAAATCAATTATTTTTGGAAAACCATAAATAAAATAACATAGTTATTCATTATAAAAAATGTTATTTTATAAAAAAAATTGATAGATTAAAATATATTATGGGGTGTGATTGAAAATTGTTATGAAATTGGAATATTCCCACAAATCGGAATTGCTTATCGGGATGAATTGAAAATGGAAATTTGTAAAACATATATTATCCCATAAAATAAATATGAATATATATATAAATATATTATTTTTAACATATACACAGAATTCATTATAATTATATAAAACATTTTTAATAATTTCCCTAGGAAAAAGAGATAGAAAGCTTAATATGAATGTGAAATTGGTGATCGGGAAGAAACCCCTACCAACATGAAAACAATCGAAACATATGCCCCATAAAATTAGTTATCATAAAATAATAAATTTATTTATAAAAAAATATATTCATGATATGATACATCAATCGATGGTATACATATACCACTCAAAAAAATAGTGGTGAATAAGCACAACTAACTAAAATAAAAGTGATATGGGAAAACACTTACCATATGTCATAATGTGTTCAATATATGATATTTACTTCCTGGATAATCAAATTAAATACACTAATTAATAAATTTATAACTTCAATAAATTTATTTTATTTTTTATAATTTTATTATGTTCATTGATGAAATTTTTGATAAGTTATAAGATACAAATTTTATCATTCGGGAGCATTTGTTTCCTTGGTTTTCAAGATTGGTTCAGTTGTATACATATAATAAAGATCATGTGAAATGGGAATATATATCTATAATATAAGTTTTAATCTATTAATGAATATAAATACTATTAAATGGTCACATAGGTCATTTTTCTTGATAATCATTAAGATTACATAGGATGTTTTGATCACCATGGAAGAGTTTTGTTTCATTAATTAATATCATTAATAAATAATGGTTCTAGACCAACTAATAAGTTTTAGAACCCATATCATAATAGATATTGAACATAAAATTGGTTTTATGACCATAAATGAAGAAGGAATTGAAAAACAAAAACATGTTGTCCGTGAAGACGGTGAACTAGCACCTTTACGAATGATGTTTTCAATGTTAGATTAAAATGAAGAGTACAAGATAATTGGTAATGAATTTTTTGTCTAAAAATAATAAAATTACACAATATAAAATATACTTGACATATAATGTAATGTCAGTGTAGATATTTGAGAAGATGATATGAATAGAATAAAACATGAGAAGAAATTAAAAGAAAACAAAAGATGATTTTACCTCTAGAACATCTTCTCTTTGATAACTTCATTAAGGAACATTTAAATGGAATTTTGGTGATAAAGAAAGTCCATAATATGGGGGAGAGTATTGGTAAAGAAAATGAGAAGATATCAAACCTGATATAAGCATTTGGTGATCCGAGGAGAGGAGGTGGTTTGGGGTGGTATTTATAGTGGAGGAGAGGGGAGGTTTTCTGAATATTTTATTCCATTTTTTATTTTATTGGATCTATAATACAAATATATTTTATTATTTAAAAAAATTTAAGTATCTAATTCATGTGATTTATTACCAATGGTGATTACATCAACCATAAATCAAATAATAGTGTATTTTACATATAATGTATTTATATTGTAAATTAATGTATTTTAGTATTCATAAAACAATTCTACTATTTTATAAAAACAAAACATATTCACCATAACCATATTTCAATGTATTGAATTAAAATATGAATTAAAATTTATAAAAACGTGTTTCTTAATTAGAAATTTTTAATTTTTAAATAAAATCATCACTTATTAGAAAAATGTTGATTTAAAAATTATAGCTGATTTTATAACACTTTGAAAAATAGAATAAGGTCACATAAAATTATATCATAATCATAAGAAAAATAAAATATAATTTATAAATTAATTTTTTATAAATAAATATTCATCTATTTCATTATTTTTATAGAAAATTATAAATGAATATTTATTTTTCAGAAAAATAAAAACATTTAGTATATCATTTTTAGAATATTTAACTACATATTCTAGGTTATATTTATACCATATTTTTTTATAAGGCACCCAAATAAAGTTTATAATTTCAGGTGTGGTGTTTCTATTCTAATAGTCATATTATTATTCCGAATAGTCACATTCCTATTTCAATAGTCAGAGTACTCATTATAAAAAAAGAAACATATCCTAGAAATTGAAAAATTTTAAATAAAGTAAAAAATGATATTACACCTTAAAAAATGATTTTTTTGTTGAATATAATTTTTAAAAATGTTAAACATTATGTTTAAGACATGATCTCCATCAAAAGGAGATAAAACTACTTATAGGAAAATGTATATTTTAAGGTGAAAAATAGGATTTATTCTTATCATATTCATATAAAATCATTTGGATGAATGTATAAACATTTGATAGGTTATACTACATATAAATTTTATAATTTGGTCAACAATATTCATTCCCAATATATAAAAGGCTTGGTTAAATCGGTCATTCAAAAAGATTGATATTTAATTAGTTATCATTGTTTATTTAAACTTTATGTTGTATAAAACCTATTTTTTTAAATAAATTAAAACGATATGTGCCATAAAATCATGGGGTGTCACATTATCCCCTCCTACAATAAAATGTTTCCTCAAAAATTGAAATTTTACATTGAAAATCAATGGTTGATACTTAAAAATTTATTTTGGGGAAATGATCATCAAAAATGGGGTAAATGAAATATAATTTAAAAAATAGAAGAAAAAATGTAACGATCACCATAAAACAAGGATTTTAGATTGGAAATAATTAGTGAAAGTGATATCATGGACATGGAAGAGAAATAAAGCTGTCATGTTCTGATGGAGAGTGATATAGGTCAATTTTATTAGAAATTTTATAATAAAAACTAGTTAATATTGTGATCAGTTAAAAGGCCATTGATTTCTAAAAAACAAAATAAAAAATAGAAAAAAAAAATTCAAGAAAAAGTATCTGGATTTTAATTATTATTTAAAAATTTATAAAATAACATGAGAAAGTAAACTTACTTGATTACCTTCCATTTAATAAGTATAATATCATCATTTTATTGTTCTTTGATCTAGTTTACATCATCCCTTACACCTAGAACTCTTTTTTCAAGATGAATGCTTCATGCATGATGTGATTTTTATGAATCATACTTTCATTAATTAATTCCATAGACCTTTATATATTTACTAAATTCAATAATTTTGGCATATGTTATCAATGAACAATAATATCACATTTTTAACTTTTTCTATTTCACAAGTAGTTAATGTTAAGACACATCTAAAACATGTCTGTCAATGTTTAATGAAAAAAATAGCAGTAAGTTCACTAAAATATCAAAAATTAACATCAATTATGTTTATTATATTAATGTTTCCCTTAAACCTACATACCGAATATAAGAATACCTTGACATATTAAAACATTATTTAAAACATTCATGCTTCCAAATCCATAAATAAAATGTACTATAGTACAATACCTATATATTTCATGATCTTTAATTCCCAGGTAACACTGATTAAACACATTTACATAATAAGTATTGTAGATAAGAAAAAATATATTTTAATTATTCCACTTTGACTATAGTTATAGAAAAATTATGACATTGATCCATTTTCTTATACTGAGGTATATTTCCTTAATGAATATGATTTTTATTTTCATAGTTCATCATTTCACTATAGTTTAAACAATGGATATCTATCATTTTAATTCTTCCCATTACAATATTTTTCATGGGGACCATTTTCTCTACGCATATAAAAAACACATATTCTATTCAAGAACATCCCATAGGGATTTTTTCCACAATTATCACATGTGGGAAATCCTTCTTTCCCAAATTCCCTTTAACCAACTTTTTATCTACTATCCTGTTGTTATATTTCTTCCTTTTCATGTCATAAAACATGGGTAATTCTATAACTGTCTTAATAACACGTGATACAAAATCCTCATATGATGAGAATGTTTGGGAGACCAAAGCATTCTGATTGAATGGATTTATCTCATCAATGAAATGATCAATATTACTTCATGAGTTACATATATTGTCTGAAGCATGCCTTGATAACTTCATAATTTTGGCTACATATTTAAAAAAAATATCATCCTCATTTTACCTCAGATTAAATAAATGTCTCTCCGTATCCTCTCATGTTTTGTGAGGGAAATATTTTTACATGGAAATTTCCTTAAAATCCTTCAATTCCATTTTTCAATTTCTTCCTCCATATTTTATTAAGTCAATGAAAACCAATGATTTTCATCTCCAATATGATGATAAACTACTGTGAAAGGTTTCTCCATTTCCTTACTTCCCAAAGTGAGAAATGTATTTTTTAAGGAACATATCCATTTCTTACCCTCAAATGTATTTTTAGCCCCATTAAATATTGGTGGTTGTTATCTCATCAATTTTTTTGAAATTTTTCATCCACTTTGTGGGTCAACATTCCTATATGAGTGTGGTTATTTTTTACAACCTGAGTAAGTTGTTCCAATATGTTTATAAGTTTTTCTACACCAGTTGTACATCTAGTTACAACATCTTTATCTTGCATATGGTGTAACTCCCTACATGAAATATGTGTGTTGGTATGGTTTCTATTCTTTCCACTAGGTTCGATTTCTAAATAATTAAATACAATAAATTAAGTTATAAATAATATTTAATAACTTCAACCTTGAAAAAAATGTAACAGAAATTGGAAATTTGTGCGTAGATAACATTATAATAATAAACATGGGTTGTTTTTGGTAAATGATAAATTCTTAAATACATTAGATTAGTTTGTAAAAAAATGAGTGTTATCCTATGAATATATCCTTGGAGTTTCGGACTAGGTAGGAAATGTGGCAAATTTTTGTATACCTGGTTACACCGACTCATGCCTAACATACCTTATTAGAGTTGTTAGATATATGTTCATTTGTGCCTAACCCAAGTCCACTGGTAGTATCAGGAATGTGATTTATTTATAATAAGACCCACATAATATCTAACATAAAAAAATAATATGATGTGATTCTATTATTATCCTAATATTATACCTTAGGGTTATTTCTATAAACTATGTATTCAAAATATAGTTCCACGGTTTCTACTAAACATCCAATGATATAAATAGTAAAGACCCCAACCCTAATATCCAAGAGTTCGTGCCTAATTTAAATAAATAGGCCTAAATATAGGAGTCAAATCCCAAAGGATCGATTAGTTTAGTAGTTATGGATTCCATATTACATACATGAACATCACGTTAAAAATGTCAAGGAAAAACAACATTGTAACTCCATTGGAAAGACCCATAAACTCCTAGATTATACCTAAAAATAAATTCTTAATATAAATCAAAACATTCTGGGGAAAAATAAAGCATAATAAAGGGATGATCTATGATTCTCATTATGGGTAATAAATATAGTGGTAGCTATCATAAATAAACAATGATAATATGGCATGATGAATAAATATACACATATGCCCTGAAATCATAATATTGAGTATAATATATAAGAAAAAGTTATTAATAAAAAATCTCATTTAAATAATCACATTATAATGAAACTTAAAAATGGATATTATACTAGTCGTATAATCACATTGAATATCAATAACTACAACCATAATAATGTAATGCATAATGTTGGATGTCATCACTATCAAGATCTATCTTCAAGATAGTTACTGCCAAAATCTATCCATAAGATAGTTTATGTTAGTGGGTATAAACCCTTCTTATTTATGTAAGAATATATCCTCCTTAAAATTTAAAAATTCATGGAAAAGAAGGAGAATGGTTTTTCTCCAACTTATTACGTCTCATTAGAACTACTGATGCATCGAGGGGCTATGCCGGGTTGCACCCATCACTTACTATGTCCAATTAATTCCTCATATAACTAATAAAAACAAAAACATAAATAAAATTATCCCATAATAATTTTATATATCTAAATCATAATCATAGATGAAAATACTCTAATAAAATAATTGATATATTCTGGATAGAAACACCATTTTACATTTGGCAAAAGAGTTTATTTGGAAAACCATTTGTATTTGTCATTAATATAGATTATAACCATGAATATACCAAAATATAAAATATAAAGTTAATGATATTATTTTTGAGTCATAAATGATGTCCAAATCATGTTAAATCATGATATTTCATATTCTTTTAAACAATGATTATTTCCTCATTTCATAAGAAAAAATAATGTTATAAAATTAATCAAGTGATATGTAATCCTAATCTCTTAAATAAGAAATTTTAGAATCAAACCGTTAAGTAAAGTTTCTCATAATTTTGCCATAATTATTGATTATTCCAAAACATATTTTAATCCCTTAATATAAGGAAAATAATTCATTAACTCTGGTTTTGTATTCATCAATTTATTCTTCATCTTTAATTCATATTTCTTTAGGATAACTATGCCGGATTTATAGAATTTCTTCCATATATTTTGTATTTCATTCAGAAACAATTTTCATCATATCTCACATAATTCTTGAGGATTTGAGGCCCATTAACTTATAATAATTTTTTTATAAGGACATAAGAAAATAATATCTAGCCTTACCATCATATTCTATGTGATTCTTATTAGAAAATTCTGTTAGAGAATCTTTTTTAATAGGTGGAAAACCAATAGTAGCAGCATCTACACCATGCACGCCAAGAGATTCACGATTAGGACTAATCATATTTTTTATCCATAATAATTTTTCCTTTAAATGTAGTAATTCATCTATTGTTGATAGAATTAATATTATTAATGATAAGGATTGAACAACGGAACATGAACGATCTAATACCAATTGACATTCCATGGTTCGAGAAGCAACTCAGAAGTGGGTTGAATCAATTGTTTAATTTTTATATGTTTCAAAACTCATAGAATCTGAACCCCTTAAACCTATTTATATTTATATCCTTATCAAATATTATTGAATACTCATTCATGAAAATGATGGTTTGAATGAAAATATCACATGATTTATATGGTTTAGCTACAATGTGAGAACCTACTTCATTTTCACAACCACACCAATGGGTCTATCAAAATCCACAATTATGATGAAGTGAATACAAATTGTGACAACTCACAATATAAACCTTCTATATCCTGATATAATGATTATATTGACTCTTGTTAAATTAAATTGTTTTATTTTAAAACAATTGAGAAAATAAAAATAATAATTACTTTGCTGAGAAAAATCCAAGAATGCTCAGTTGAGATAATCAATCTAATTATTCTAGATCTGATTCTCCCAATATGATAATTCTAGATCCTAATTTTCTCAATACATTGATTCTAGATTCTAGATCATATTTCATTGAATATTATAATTTTGTAGTATATATTTGATTTCTTTTTATATAATGATTCTGTAATCTGTATCTGATTTGTTTCAATAAAATGGTTTTGTAATCTGGATCAGATTTATTTCAACTTAATGATTTTGTAATCTAGATCCGATTTATTTTAATAAAATTCATTTTTCATATCGATATGATTACTTTAAATATAATGTTCCTGTATTCTGGATCTAATTTTATTCAATACAATGTTGATGTATTTTGGATCCAATTTTATTCAATACAATGAAGACAGGCTGAATCTGAAAAAAAAAACAAAAACACATCTAGAATGATCAAAAATATTATCCTTCAATCATATGAGAACTTATACTTCAATTTCTCTAGCGCTCCACACTTCACACATGTATAGAACATTCGAAACTGAACTAATGATCTGTGGATGTATTGATAGGAAACTCAGAAAACAAAGGTGTGAAACCTAAAATCATTCTTACATCCTCAATTCTCAAAACTCTGAAAATATCTCTCATTTAATCTTTATCATTGTATTAATCAAGCCTTATTAGATTTCACCGATATTTTTGAAAAAGTAAAAGAAAAGTTTTACAATATTAATTCTTCTTTGTAATTTACTCATTACAAATTAATTTTAAACCTATTACAATTTGTTTCATTCTTAGCCCATTACAATCATTTGATTAACCAGGATAAAATTGTCAGTATCTCTTCCTCTTTCCATTTGGGTCCTATTTTTCTTGAATGATGGAAACGATCTTCCCAAAATTATGGTTATTATTCTCTTATAATATAGGTTATGACTATCTACCAAATATAGGTTACAATTCTCTCAGAATGCTGATAATGTTTCTCAGTAAAATACCGATTACGATTATCTCAGAATGTTGGTAACGATTCTCTACAGAATAAAAGTTTCAATTATCTCAGAATGCTTGTAATGAGTCTCTACAGAATAAATGTTACAAATCTCTTAGAGTGTAGGATAAAATTATCTGTAGAATACCAAATACAATTCTCCTTATAATTCTTATTTCAATTCTCTGATTATAATAATACGATTATGAAAATATGGTTACAAAATTCCATTTTCAACTCTGAAATTCTTTAAACATCATAAAAATTTATTCAAAAGCTTTAATCATGAGTGTTTTCATGACTTATGATAACCTCTTAATCCTTAAATTATCGTCTCATTTTTTTATAAAGTATGAAATATTGTATTTCCTAACATCACATTATTAATTCAAAACCCATTATCAGCTTAATTATTCCTATGATTACAAAAAATTCATACTTCCATAAAAAAATAAATTTTAACTCCTATTATTTATGAAAGTTTCCACTATATTTTTATCCTTACTAAGCATATGATCTCACCCCTTTCAATGTTTTATTTTTTCCAATATGTAAAGAAGTAATTTATGAATGACCTTCATTAATAGTATGATGGGATATGAAAAAAATATGTTGTTGTAGTTTTTTTACTTTATGATGTAATGTAAGACTTATGAATATATCTAGTGTTTCCAAGACTACTAAACTAATCGATCTTTCGAGACATGATCTTTTTTTATCATTCCAATGTTATATAGTAATGCACCGACTCTAGGTAACTGGGGTCTGGGCATTGCAGTTGGTATCAGAGGAAGTTTAGTACAAACCTTGTAAGCTAGATTTAGATAAACTCTGATTAGAGCGCATAGACCTAAGATAGACTTTGAGGATTAGTATAGAATAACGTCCTAGAATTTTGGTATTGTAGAGATTTTGTGAGTTTTTTGAGCAATAAATCCCTGTCTGGATATGAGAAGGTAGAGGCGGCTCTGGCACAGATGTATCTCAAGGTAAAACCCAAGAACACCGCTTTGAGCTAGACTCAAACGGTAACTGGTTCACGACGACGGGCCTTGTTGCACTCTAGGGTACGACACTCCTGGGGGATATGATTAGTATAATTCTCATTTTCTTTACAAACCATTATGAAGGGTTTATGAGTATATACTTCCTCAAAAAAACATTTTTATGATTATGGATTATATCCATAAATAGTTTTATTTATGTTAAGTGTTTTACAAGTATGGAAATATGTTTTTTGATTCATAAACTGATCTAGTTTCTGACATTGTTTAGAAATGGCACCTAGTAGGAGAAATTGAAACCATATCAATGCACGAACTCCATGTAGGTATTTTCTTCTAGCTCAAGATAATTATAGTGGAGCCGGTGATGCAACTGGTGCTGATCAGTTAATCACCATACTAGGAAAACTCACTCAGGTTATGAATAATAACATTACCCATATGGAGAACCCTGATCTGCAGTGTGGAGGATAAATGTTAGATATCTTAATGAGGTAACAACCCCCAAAATTCAATGGGAGTACAAATCCATTGGTAGCTGAGAAATTGATAAGTTCTCTAGAGAAAATATTTCAGGCATTGGGGAGTAGTGAAAGGGAAAAATTTATCATGGCAGTTTATTGCCTCACTGGAGATGCTGATCAATGGTGGTCATTGATTCAAAACACGAAAGAATATTATGAAGTGTCAAATATTTAATGGAGGTAGTTCAAAGAGATTTTCTTAAAAAAATACTTTCCTCATGCCCATCGAGCAGATATGGAAAGGCAATTTCTGAGTCTGAGACTAAAGGAGGATGATAATGTCGCAAAGTATGAGGCTAACTTTACAAGGATAGAAAGGTATGATAAAGATTATATACGTAACCCAAGAAGTAATATTGAACATTTATTTTATGGGTTAAAAATATTTCTTCATCAAGCATTAGTGTCACAATCCTTCTCTTCGTAAGAAGATATTGTCTCATGTGCTATCAAGACAGAAAAAGAATTATCTATGTCTTATGACTTTAAAGAAAGGCAATAGAAGAAGAGATATACTGATCACTCTCGGAATGGAAATAAGGGGAATAAGGGAAAATTTGAATATCCATCATGTAGTAAATGTTGGAAGAAAAACCCTGGTACTTTCTTGAAGGGAATGCGAGTCTGTTATAAGTGTGGTGAAAAAGCCCACCAAGCTCGTGATTGAAAGGGGAAGAAAGAAGCTGTCGATGTTCAATGCTACAACTTCATAGAGATGGGAATTTATGAAAATGAATTTCCTAAGCGTCAGGGGAACTTACCTCAGAAAAGGCCAAGGGATCAAGGCCAAGCTTATACTATCACTAATACTGAGGTAGAAGCTCCGAAGGATGTGGTGGCATATAATTTAATGGTTTCTTCAAGTTTAGAAAATGCTTTATTTGATTCTGGATCATCACATTGTTTCATATCTTCCCAGTTTTCTATTAAAATTAAATATTTAAAATTTGATTTAACAAGGGAGTTGTCAGTTAAAACTCCTAGGGGAAGTATCATTGCAACAAAGTTTTGTGAATCAGTACCCATTACAACACTTAAATGTTCTTTATCCGCAGATCTCATCTTCATACCTATGATTGAGTTTGATATAACCCTCAGTATGGATTGGCATTTAGACCATGATGTGAAGATTTATTGTAAGAAGAATGAGGTTATGATTTTTGATGATGATGATAAGGAACACCTTATCTTTAGAGCAGAATTGTCACCACTTTATTCTTATCTAGATCCACCCCCAGTAGCTCAACTAAATTAAATTATTGGGGAGGGAGAGAATGAAATGATTGTGGGTAAAGAAAGGAATGTTCAAATAGAGGATGTACCTATTGTGAAACAATATGTAGATGTGTTTCTGAAACATTTACCTGGACATCCTCCTGAATGAGAAGTTGAGTTTTCCATTGATTTGATTCCTGGATCAAGGCCAATATCGAAGACCCCTTATAGAATGGCCACTGTGGAATTAGTTTAACTACAGATACAACTAGATTAATAGAGTAATAAGAGATTTATTCACAGTAGTGTTTCTCCATGGGTATCCCCTATCCTTTTTGTTAAGAAGAAAGATGGATCTATGAAGTTATGTATCGACTATAGGGAGATCAATGATATAACAATAAAAAAAAGTATCCCTTACATCGCATTGATGATTTATTTGACCAACTGCATGGAGCTCAATAATTTTCAAATATTGACCTTTGATCTGGATATCATCAGTTGTGTGTGAAGAAGTAATACATTCGAAAGATAGCATTTTGAACTTGGTACGTGCATTATGAGTTTACAGTAATGCCTTTTGGGATTACTAATGCGCCCTATGTATTCATGGATATAATGAAAAGAGTTTTCAAGGAATATCTCGATGATTTTGTGGTGGTATTTACTGATGATATCTTGGTATAATCCAAAAGCCACGAGGATCATTAAAATCACTTGTGCATTATCCTGAAGACTCTGAGAAGACATGAATTATATAGGAAGTTTAGCAATTCTGAATTCTGGCTTTAGGGGATTTCTTTTCATGGCCATATTTTCTCTAAGGATGGAATCTCTGTTGATCCTTCTAAGACCAAGGTAATCCAAGAATGGCCAGCCCCAACGAGTATAATTGAGGTACACAGTTTTATTAACATAGTAGGATATTATTGGCGTTTTTTCCAAAACTTTGCCCGACTGGCTAACCCATTACTGAAGCTCACACGTAAAGGGGTTAAATTTTCTTGGACAAAAGAGTGTGAATAATTTTTTGAAGAACTGAAGAGAATATTATTCAATGCTCCTATTTTGACTCTATCATCAGGGAATGATGGGTTCGTTATTTATAGTGAAGCATCAATTAAAGGACTTGGTTGTGTCCATATGTAGAATGACAGGGTTATTTCCTATGCATCACGGCAGCTAAAAATTCCTAAGAAAAACTATCTTACTCATGATCTTGAGTTAGCTGCTGTAATCTTTTCTTTGAAGATATAGAGACATTATCTCTATGGTGAAAAATGTGATATTTATACTGATCACAAGAGTTTGAAGTGTATTTCCTCACAGAAAGAACTTAACATGAGGCAAAGGAGATGACATTAACTAATGAAGGATTATAATTACATGATACACTACAACCCGGGGAAGGAAAATAAGGTGGCAGATGCTTGGAGCAGAAAAGATCATGAAGTTTTGAGCAATATGATAATTGAAAGAGATCCAATTTTCATGGATCGAGTGAAGATGGACATGAGAATTACCATGGAATGTGAAACATCGATACTTTTTCAAATGGTTTCCAAACCATATTTACTAGAAAGGATAAAGAGTTCTTAGACCGGTGATGAAGAGTTTCAAGAGGAGATTAAAGTTGTGAATGATGGGAGATTGAATGAATTTGGGTATGAAAATGTAATTTTCAAATTTGGTAAGAGACTTCATGTTCCCAATATACCAAATCTAAAAAGGGAATTGTTGGATGATGCTCATAGTTCTAATTTCTCTATACACCCTGGGAGCACGAAAATGTATAGAGATTTGAATTAACATTTTTGGTGGGACAACATAAAGAGAGTGATTGCTGATTTTGTGTCAAGATGTATGGGTTGTCAACAAGTGAAAGATGGAAGGAAACAACCTGGAGGAGTCATGAAACCTCTTCCCATACCTGAGTGGAAATGGGATAATATCACGAGGGACATTGTCATGGGACTACCAAAGACTCCTAGAAGGAACGATGCAATATGGGTTATTGTTGATCGTCTTACAAAGTCATCACATTTTCTTGCTAGAAGAGAAGATCTACCACTGGAACGTCTAGCAATACTATATATTAATGAAGTTGTGAAGCTTCATGGAGTAACCCTATCGACTGTTTCTGATCGTGATCCCCATTTTACATCAAGATTCTGGAAGACTCTTCAGAAGGCCTTGGATACTGAACTTCATTTGAGCACTACCTAACACCCTCAAATTGATGGAAAATCAGAATGGACTATTCAAACCTTAGAAGACATGTTTATATCTTGCTCACTTGACTTTCAGGGTATTTGGGATCAATATTTACCTCTGATTGAATTTTCTTATCACAATAGATTGCATTTGAGAATTCATATGGAACCATATGAAGAGTTATACAGAAAGAGATTTCAACACCAACCTGTTGGGATGACATTGGTGAAAGAAAACTTGTAGGCCAAGAACTAGTGGAGAAAACAATGGAAAATGTAAAGTTAATCCAAAACCACATCAAAGAAGCTCAAAGTAGGTAGAATAGCTATGCCGATAACCGAAGGAAGGATTTGGAATTTCAGGTAGGAGATTATGTTTTCTTGAATGTATCTCCATGGAAGGGAGTTATACATTTCGGTGAGAAGGGTAAATTGAGCCCTAGGTACATCAAACCATTCAAAATTCTAGAACAAATTGGGGCTATAACTTACAAATTAGAAATTCCACCAAGTGTCTCCAAAGTTCATGATGTGTTCCACGTATCACTGTTTAGAAAATACATGCCTGACCCATCACATGTAATCACCTTTGAGGAATTAGAACTGGAACCCGATCTGTCTTATTGGGAAGAGGCTATCATGATTCCTGATACGAGATAGAAAGTGTTGAGAAACCGGATGACTCGTCTGGTAGAAGATCTATGGAGAAACCATAAGATAGAAGAGGCAACGTGAGAACCCGAAGAACTCATGATGAAAAACCACCCAAGTCTTTTCACATGGTAGTATTCTAGAAATTTCAAGGACGAAATTATTTGAAGTAAGGGAGAATTTAACACCCCAAGCATCCATGGTATGCTTCTCTTTGAATAATACAGTAGTGTGTGTTGTACGCAACTTCGAGTTCTAACACACACCACAACCAATCAAACTAGCTGTTATAAATAGTAATACCCACTTTTTGAAATTTTATAAATTTTATCTCTCAAAATGGAATTCATTTTTGGATTCTGAATATCGAAATTATATTAGGGTAAAATTTTGTAACTTTTCGGATAACGTTTATATTTTGATGAATAGTTAAAATTACTAAATTTTAATTAAAAAAAACATTTTTAATCAAAATACTTAATAGTGATAAATTATGAATTTGAGTGGTTTTAAAGTATATTTGGAATATATTTTTACCATTTAATACAATGTTGGTCATTTTACATAATGTCACATTTAAACAGGACATAAACAATTGTCAATCTATTGATAGTTATTATCTCTTAAAAACACACTTTTTTGTTTTAACAACAGGAATTAATTTTAAATTAATTTCTGCCAAATTTGTGTTTCGAATTTAGAAATATTGATTCGATATTTGGAATTAGGATTTCCATATTGTTTAAATAGGTATCTTTTATTTTTAGACATTTTGAATAATTATTTTGGTAAATATTTTATCTACCGTGGTTAAAGGGTAAATCTGGTAAATCTGGGTAAAAAAATAATATTATAATAATATTAATTTACCCTAAAACATGTCCTAACTCTATTGGTTGATACATTTCTGACCATTGGCATATTTGGGTCGATTTTGGGACCCCATGGATCTACTTGTAATTATAATTACACTTTATATTAATTAAGATAAAGTAAATAGAAAAATAACATAAGCATACATCTTTTAGAAAAACAATTTTTACTTAGGGTTATATACATTATATTTTCGACTATAAATATTTATTAGAAATCTAAAAATATTTCCTACATAATCGTATTTTATGTATAATTTTTAGTCATTGATTAATTAAATTTATTTTTGACACAATAATGATGCAGTATTTTCCATATTAATGAAAGAATCAAATAATTGGTATTATAAATATTAAAATAAATATAATTTAAAAATTTTGATGTCATCCACGAATTTTATGGATTAATATGACATGTTATTAATGCTTAAATGAATTTGTTTCGAATTAATAATGTTTTTATGACTTTAACAAGAATAAATTTTTATATAGTGTCAAAATTGACATAATAGAGTTTTTAAAACAAATATTATATTATTAAATTATATTCTATTCCTAAAAATCTAATGTTCGGCCAAATGACTTATATAATGATAGTTGTATCATTAATGGACCACTTGGGGGTCTCTTGGATGTATATAGTAAGTTTATTAACTATATAATATTAAAATACAAAGTGACATGGAAAATGTCAAACTAATTAACTAAGAGTTAAAGGCAAAATATAACGTTAATATAATGACCCAAACCTGTCTAAAATCTATTGGTTGAAATGATTTTGACCCATCCCCACCATATACATTGAATAATACACTTTGGAGCCAATAGAAAACAAATATGAATTTATTAAAAAATAATATTTCTAGCTTTTCCTATGATATACCATCCAATTATATATTATTTTAATATCAAAAGAATGTTATTTTCGCTCATACGTACGTACGGACTACCATCTCCACGAATGAGATAAGATTTATTCCCCATCATATCTATTCAAGGATAATTCTCAATTGATGATTAAAATTAATGTTTAATAACTTTATATCATTATGGATATTAATAAGATACAACCTATCCATAACAAACATGACTTATGTTACAAAACATCTAAAAAACGAGTAAGTTAACACCCGAAACGATGATAATACAAAAATATTATTAACAAAGTATTATTAAGAGATCATATATGATATCATAATTATGAATTTGGTTATTTTATAATTTAATAACATTTTTTTTACTATTATACATGATTTTAACATACCATCGACTAAGGAAAAGTACAAGGTAAGGGTTTATTTCACAATCTCTTCATTATCCAAGGTTGTATATACGTAATTATCTACTGGGACCTTTTTATCATCTAAATCCATGTTTCTTAAATATGTATTTAAAATAATTCTTAATATTTTAAAGACTATGGGATAAAGTCATTTATACCCTTGTTGACTTTTTATAAGAAGTTTATAAAGGAATCTTTCTTTCATTTTCCAAACAAGGTCCTTTTTAACCTTTTCAACAGAATTAATGTAAGAATGTATTTTTTAAATTATACAGTGGGTAAGGCTATTTTCCACCGTTATAAAATCGTTGAAGCTTCCCTTACAAGCTTATATGATTATTTTCAAAGTAAATGTTTTATTTTATAATTATGTGACTTTAAAATGACTTCAAAATATAGATATTTCTCTCAAATAGTTTTTATTTCATCTATGTAAACATCCTTTGATGGATTTTATGATTATTTAAAGTTGATTTATTATGATACAAAACTTCCATATTGTACTGAAGGTTTTGTGATATGTTTGACTTTGGATGTGTTATTTTTATACCATCCATTGTTTATGGAGAAATTATTGACATTTCATATTCTAGTTTTAATATAAATTTTTATGTTTTGTTCCAACTTTTTTATAGGGGAATGTATTAGACTTAATATGTGATGGGTGGAGCCCGCTATAGCTCCTTGATGAATTGGTAGGCCTCATGAGACAAACTAGTGTCTTGGCATGAGGCCTTAACATAATCTTATTTGTAGTATTGGCACAAGGCCTTGACTATGTGGTTATGATAGTCTGGCATTATGCATTCCATCATTTGAAAGTGGTTACTGATATTTCATGTGATTATTCGACTAGTAGAATATCCATGTGAGTAAGTAAATGGAATTATTTCATTTTATTTTTTCTATATTATGCTGAAGATCAAGTTTAAAAGGCTTTTGTTTTAGTTATACATTTCCTTAAATGTTTTTGCTTATTTATGAAAGTTTCTGCTATATTGTAATCCTTACATAGCATCTGAGCTTTCTCGTTTTAATGATTTATTTTTCTCAGGATGTGAATAAGTAATTTATGAATGACATGCAGGAATAGTATGAGGGGATATGAAGAGAATATGTTGTTGTAGTTTTTTTTTACTTTTTGATGTAATGTAATACTTATGAATATATCTAGTGTTTCCAAGACTACTAAACTAATCAATCTTTCAAGACTTGATCTTTTGTGATCATGCTAATGTCATGTAATAAGGCACCGACTCTGGGTAACTGGGGTCGGGGTGTTACAATGAAGGGTATTGAACATATCTTAAAAGGGTATTTTAATATAGTATACATCATAGATGTTCTCAACATAACAACATTCTCCATAACATGGGTAAAAGAAGTATTATAAATCATGGGGTAAGATTCTTTATAAGGGTATAAATTTTATCTATAAATCAATGATCATATTTTAGAATTTAATAATAATAATGGTATGATGATATTATATTAACTTATAAATGTTATACACAATCATTCAAAAATATCTAATAATGAATCATGTAGTAATGAGTTTTTTATATACTATACAAAAGTCATAAGGGTGCATAATCATAAATAATCAATCATGATCCTTGATAACATTTCATAAGCATAAGAAATATGTTTGGGGTATATACATAATCATAGAAAATAATTTTCTCTAGTAGGTGTCAATTCCAAGACTATCTAAGTGGATTGGGTAATCAACATTCCATAATTTAATTTTTAGAGGTTCACTCATAATAATTTCATAATGGATTGAGTCCCCTAATTAACCAGGTTCACATCCCATTAAATACCATATTATCTCATGAGATATCATTAATTTCCCAAATCATTAGAGGGATATATAATTTTGGTCATAACCATCACATTATGAAAACTATATATATGTGTTCCACAATATTATAAAAACATTATTCAATTCACCATAGTGAAACTTATAGAAAGGGAATGGCATTTGTAACAATTTCATTATTCCATCATTGGAAAACCAAAGGTAATGAAATGGGTTCCATAAATATTTCATTATCACTTAATTGACTATTTGGAAAGTATATGTTTTTATAGAAATATACTTAAATATTCATCATCATAGTCCATCAAAAGAAATAAATTTGATATTATGAAATTAAAATGTTCTTAGTTAAATATACCATTCCTTAACTAATGTATAAATATATTGAAAATGTCTTTAAAAAATTATTTAAACATTTCATTGAAAATGAGGAGAATATTTTGTTTGATATTTTAACGAACTAAAAACCGAGAATATTGAGAAAAATAATTCAATTGAAAATAACCAGGGATAATTTTTAAGGAATATTTTCTGAAAATAATTGTTAATATGGTGGGAAATATGTATTTTTTTGTTAAATGGTATAAAAGTATTACATTAACAATTTTCCCAATAATTCAATAGCACTTATTGTGGAAATTTAGAAAAATATTCTTTTTCAAGTATAGAAAAGAAATTATGATATGGATTAAAGAAATTTAAATGATTATTTAATCAAATAATAGATATTTCTTGAGTAAATTATAAAAAACGTTGGCATTGACTAAAAATGTCATCAACAAAAGTGTGAATATGGTGAATTGTTTTAAAAAAATTTCCCAATTAGTTTAAACAATGAAGAGAGGAAATTGACAATAATACATGAAAATCATAGAACTGACCATAGTATAAAAACCCAAATTTTGTTTTAAGATATAAACCATCTATTTTCCATCAATTAAAATTTAGTATAGAAAATTTTGATCATAAATGATATTTTAACATAAACCACTACCATAGGACAAATCCTGCTTCATATGCATTCAATCCTCTTGTAAAATAAATATATATTTTTTCTAAAATCTATTAAAGAACAATATTAACATAAATATTAATATATATAATTACTTATTAATTTATAATTCTCATTTTATCATTAATTATTTATTGAAATGAACATTCTAATGAAAACTGGTTCATTCTCTAATCACGTTTCAGTTCAACAGATATAGTTCTTGTAACTTGTAAATGGTTTTCTCATCGTTGTAATAATAATGATTTAATATTTATAATATTTAATAATTATATAAAATTTAATACTAATTTATAATAATAGGTAATGAAAAAATAATTAAATCACATCTTGGAGATGGTAGTCTGTACGTACACACGGGTGATGTTTTCACTTGTCTATGGATGCAATGAAAGAAAGGTAATAAATAAGACTCCATTAATTAGTCAGTATTATATAATAATATATAATTAATATTAACTAATATAACCATTCAATTATTAATTTCATGAATAATTGGACAGTGAATCCGCATCGCTTCTTAGTGGTCATAGTCCTCACAAACGCATGAGCGATATTATAATTTTTCAAAAGATGGGAAGGAGATGCATAAAAACAATAGTATTATGAATATAACATTAATTTATAGTAAATATTATTATATAAAAATTTTATATGGATTATATTTTATTTTTTGGTTGATTCATAAGAATAAAATAAAAACCAATGGTAATAACATATAATGCTTCTTCGAGTACTAACCATAGAAAAGAACCAAATGGCTCATTAGATTGATATTTTAGGATTCGCATCACCTCAGGGTAGTGAATAATAATTTTTTAGGGTATTGGGTAGATTTTGGCCATGATAATTGGATGATTTGATATGGATAAGAGATGATATGAGGTTCTCTTTTATAATTGATGGGAGTGGACTCTCCTAAATACTTAAACCATTAATGTATAATAAATTCATTTTCAAGTAAAAGTTGAAAAAAAGAATAAAAAAGTATAATATATACTAGGGAAGGTTAAAATAATCATTACCATTATGTTTTTAAAAAAATATGTTACTATAACCCTTATCTATTAAGTTTTACCCATCGTCATCCATTTTATCCTTTACCGTTGTAATGCATTTTTTTCGATTAATATTCATAATGAAAAAAAATAAAATTTAAATAATTTTGAAATTCTTAATTTAAAATTATAAATATGAAAAAATATTATCAGAATAAATTTCAATAAGTTATATCAATCAATCTCAAGATAGTTACAATGAACATAAGAAAAATAGTATCCATAGAAATACATTTTAACCCTAAAACTGATTTTAATTTCATTACATGACTAGTAAAATCCATTATAAGATTTTTATAAAAATAGATTTCCTAAATTATGAAAAAAATCATTAATTAATTTTAATTAAGTTTACTAATTATGATACAAAGACATTTTGTGGACAAAAATAACCTTTTAGAAAAAAAAATATTTTTTTTAATAATATTTTTTTTATAACTATCTAATTAAAAACCAATGAATTCATTTTATTAATGATAAAAAAATTATTTTATCATAATTTATTCAATAATATTCGTAAATTTTATCCCAATGGAATTTTGGTAATAATCAAATTTTATAATATTATTAAATAGTATATTGTGGTTTGTTTCAACTTAGTGTTTCAAATAAAATAGGTTACTGATGAAATTAAACATATTTAAAGTGAAATATATCAGGAATTGTTGTTGTATTAGAACATAAAAATTATAAAAGGAATTTATTATTGTCACTGTGATTAAAAATTGGTGACCCCTTGCATCGATATGATTATAGAGACTTTTAAAGAGATATATATAACAAGAGGAGTGAAATGGTAAATGTTTCTACTTTTAGAGGATCAAAAATTATTTATTTATCATAACAATTTCCATTATTATCACTATAAACCTTATATTTTAAGAATATTTTGTAAATAGATAATGTGAAGGATATAATCTAGATTATCTGTGTGTTAGAGGAACTCAAATGTAAGTATTTAAATGTAATATCATTCCATAATCAATGATATACAATCCATCAATATAACATTTTCTTATTCATAAAAATATATCAGATCAAATAACTCTTCATATTATGTATTTTTAAATATCTAGGTCTTGAACTATGATCATTTTTGGTGATTAAAATATAACTAATATATTGAAAGAGTTCATATTTTGTGAAATTATTGGGTAGTGTTGTGAAAGTGGGACATGCATGATAGATGATGAGATCATTATTATATGAAATTTTTAAACACATGACAATTATATAGTGGTTTAATGGAATACATTAAAATAATATTCATATGGTAGACTATTGAGGTTTCAAACCATTTTCAAGGTCATCTCAATGTTCAACAAAAGTTGTGTTTGGTACAAAAATAATATGATTGCTAAATAAACTATAGCATCAATAGAAGAGATATATTTCGTGGTTGAGGAATATATGTTCAACAACTACATATATTTTTGGGGAAAATATCTATAATCTATAATATTAATAAAAATATTAGTTATAATTGTGAAACACTAATTTGTACTAGAAAATTATTCTTGCAATATTCTGTATACATGTTAAATAGTGATTTGCTAGAGGTTTGGGGGTCCATTTATAAATAATTGGTTTCAATAGGGTATGTTAATATCTCTCAAAAAAAATTTATATTTCATTTTATTAGTAATTATTGATATCCATTGAAAATCAATTGTTTAAATCCTTGTCATCTAAGGGGATTTTAATGTTTCTCTATGGGTATTCTATTTATCCTAATGCATGATAAATTCATTGTTTATAATGTGTCGGAGGGATCCATTTATTCATTAGTTATATATTGGTAATATTTATTGGAAGATACATATCATGGTGATTCCTCTTCACCCCAATGCTATTTCATTAGGTGCATGCTTGGATATTTGTTCATTTTTTAACATGTGAAACTTAAAATGATGATTCATGTATCATCCACAATACAAATTTAGTGAAAATGATGTTGGAGGTGAAAATTTGGTATTAAAGGATATTGATATCCAACCAAATTGGTGGTAATAAAAATTAACAACAGCGAAACACACATATATTATCATATGTATCAAAATACATAAACTAAGGGGTATCCTCATACATTATATGCCAAAAATATAAAACGAGTCTTACAGTGGATACAATAAGAAAATTGAAAATATATTAAATAAAACACCATAACAGAACCAAATAATAAATTTTATTCATTACACATTGAAAATTATTTTTCCCTAATAGAAATAAAAGTTTTTATACATATTAAAAATGAGATTCAATAAATAATAAATCAAAGGGGAATGATTGATATGCTATTTTAGACGTAAAATAAATTGAGATTATATAATAAATTTTTTTATTATTGAAAATGGAATATATATATATATATATAAATATGAAATACATCTAAATCATAATAAAAAACCCATACATATTCAAAATTATTAATTTATAAAATGTACGATAATGAAACACATTTGTTAAAATTGAGGACTCATCATCTCAAAGTGAAATTAATGGTGATGATATTGAGAATCTTTTTAGTGTCATTAATTCTACATAAAAGACAATCGTTCATGTATAATGTTAGTTTATCTTTAACTACTATTTTTTTTAATTTTACTCCGACTGAAAAATACTTTGATGATTCCCATCATTTTTATATGATAAAAATTAATACACACACATTCTTGGAATCACATTCATGATTGATGACATAATTGTTTGACAATATTTGTCTAGGCTAACTTTGGTAAATAGGGATATTTAATCCCTTATCATAATTAATTCTAAAACCCCTAATTTTTATCAAATTTATGTTTACTAAAAAAAGTGGTACAAGTCAAATTTGAGAATGAAAATTAATAGGGTAATTTGAAATATTTATAAAAGATAGAATAATTTTATAATACAGTAATTATATTTAAAAAAATCTAGATTAAAATCCAAAAATTTATATATAACAAATTATAGAAAGTGTTCCTATCAAATATAATATAAATTAGTTGATATACCATTATATTTTTATTGAGAGGGAAATGGAATTGTATATTATCTTTTAATAAAGTAGAATATTCATATCATAAAAATATTATTTTTTTCAAGGATCCCAATAGCCACATGATAAACCAATGGAATTTTAGAATAGATATATAATTTTTTTAAATCGGTGAGAATAATTTCTAGTTGTATAAGTAGTGTTTGAGTGGTTTTTAATGATTTTAATTTTGGTGGGAGTGGTTTGATAACTCTTGTAAGGAATAAAAAAGGCTCTAATATCATTTGAGAAATTATCAAATTAAAGGTTTTCACTGAAAAATGACAACATCCATGATGAAAAATATTCACTCTAATGAATACATAAAATTCACTCCAAAAGCCTTCTATAAATTTCAATAAGTCTATAAAATATATTAGAAATTATAATAAATGGTAAATTTATTTATATAAACTATCTAGAAAATTTAATTAGTCATCCAATGCATAAAAGTTATTTTGATAGAATATAAAATTAACTATTAGGGAACACAAGTATAAGTAAGAGTAATTTTTTTGGAGTCTAAAAATTAATTAAAAAATTATATATAAATGTTTCATTTAAATCATATTTCAATGTCACTATGATTGAAGTTATAAAATAATTTATAATTTCACCATTGTACATTTTAGATATCATTTTAATTGAGAAATTATCATTGGAATGAAATTATAATGAAATGTAAGAGTTGTTTTCTCATATTTGTTGATTCATCATTAAAATTTAAAATTACCTTAATCTTGAAGTCGATTAAAAATAATTAAATTATGCATTGATTTTCATTTTCAATAGAGTTCTAAATATTATTATTTTATCACAATTTAAATTCTATCCATTTAATAAGGAAGTTAAAAAAAATATTTATATATATATCAGGATGAATAAAAGTATTTTTTTGAAATAATTATATGGAAATTTTAGTAGGAATTTTTTTTCAGTGTGATGCTTTTTATTATAGTAATACAAATGTACATAAATTACTAATATAATTAGAGTATTCTATCATCAAGGGATAATACCCACATGAATAGTTATAAGGTAAAATGTATGGAGTCATGTTTTGGTAAAATAAGAACAAATATTTCGGAATTTATTTTTGAATAGATTTTCTAGAAATTCATTAATTTTGAATTATATGTTATTTTATAATGCTGCATGAAAATAAAATTGAAAAATAGAAAAAATATTAAATTAATTATTTCATAATAATAAATTAATAAAGTATAAGATGAAATTTGATAAAATACTGAAAATAATATTCATCGTGTTAATTAGAGATAAACTAAAGATATCCAAGTAAAGAATAATAAGAAAGAAAATTTGATACTAAATTATCCTCATCTTGGATAAGGAAAAAGGATATTATAATTAGAGTATAAAATTAATTATATATAGAAATAATTATACTGTGTGTGTGGGTATTTTCATTCTCACATGCATGAATTATTAATTCTAGAAAATCAAAATGATTTAAAACCAAGATGAATTTATTTTTATTTTATTTTAGGAGCTATTGTTTTAGAAATAGTATAAGGAAAATGAATCTGGTGATGATATAGACATAAGAATTACATATGGTGATATTTTTCATTGATAATGTAGGTTATAATTTTTAATTTGTGGGAACATGTTTAATTCTAATCAGTTGATATAGTGTTGGGAAACACAATTGTTTATAAGATGATAATTTTCCCAATAAATGATTCATTCTTGTTGAAATTAGTGATGAATCTATTATCTCACATGACGTGATAACATTAATGATAATGTCACCCAAATTGGGGGAAATCCATTTACAAATAATTTTTTCCAATACAGATGTATATTTATGATTCATTTGGATAAGGATATGTTTTTATATTTTATTGGATCATATTATAAAAAATTACAGAGTTTTATTTCAAAAGAAGAAATTTGGAATGGCATACTACCGGTTCACAACCACCATCTCAATGGTACAAAAAAATCATAGAAACTCCCAATAGTATAAAAAACATGTGTTCCCTTAGTTTGGAGCATAGTTTCTAGGATATAGATATTATTAATATAATTAATAACAGATAAATTGAGATATTTTATGGAAAACACTATCATGTATAAAAAATAGAATGATGCCCTATTATTATATATTTGGCTTGGAAATCATATATGTAAAAAAGGGATTCTAACTAATTTTACATGATACTATAATTATTTTGGTTGATATGAGAAACCTAGATGTATATCTCAATATAATTAATTATATTATTATTTCCTTTTTAGGGGAATTGAATGTTAAATTAGTGGGACTAAAAACAACAAAAGAGACATGGGAAAAACTGGATCATATTTTTGAATGGAATGTGAAGGTTTAATAAAATGTACAATGAATATACATAATAATTTATGATTATGTGAGTATCTATGATGAAAAAATTTTATTATTACCTCACATGTGTTAATGAGATAATCAGCAACCTTATACATTATGGACAAAAAAATAATACATGTTATTTTCAGGAACATTAGGATCATCTTTCTAGAGACATTTAATCATAAAATTCGTGAATTAGATGACAATGATGATTTATATCTTAATTAAATACAATATAATATTATTTCATTGGAGATGAGGATTAATCATGGATTCAATAATAAGGTCAAGGAAGAAAATGAATTTTAATCCATAAAAATAATAAAATTCAAGGGGAAGAATATCATAATTCAAGTAAAAATTATGGTATAGAAGAAATGAATGAATAATATAAGAGAATTATGGCACTTTTTAGGGAAATTATAAATAGGAAAAAGTGTGTATAAATAAAAAATAATATTAATTTTTTTCCAATGTGGTTTAAGGCTACTTTTTCAATTAATTTTCTATAGAAAATGACTGTATATATGAAGATTGTGGGTAAAAATAAAGACCTCTAAGAAATGATCCCAGACTATAATTGAAGATACAAAATCAACAAATATAATCTGTCGTACAAAAAAAACAATGAAAACGTATGATTATAAATGAAGTTGAAAACTAGAAAACTTTGACGAGTCATTTTGAATAAGATATTTTATAAATATTTAGAACCATTATTTCTCATGTAGATATATAAGAAGAAACAAAAATTAATAAAGAAGAAGGTTAAAAAAGGAAATATAGAAAAATTGTTTAAGGATAAATATGAGTCTTGTATTATAAATAATACTGAAATAATTAATTAATTTATGTAGTTTGAATGAGTAAAATAAAAAATAAAATAGCTAATTATAATATCTTATAGAATATTGATATATTAATGAAATTAAAAAACAAAAGATGATGTGTAGCACCACCAGTTTGAGGTATATATAATTTTTATGCTTTTTTATGTGTTTAATATTATTTATATGAATTTGGATGAGTTTGGGAGTGTTTTGAATTGTTTTAGAAAATTTTATAGTCATTTTTAAGGGTGCACAGTTTGAACATTGTTTGGGGAAACTGTGTCATATTCGTAGGAAAACTGTGGAACTCAAGGCAGTGGAATCCAGCGTGGTTTTCTAATTGTTTATCTAATCCTGATGGTAGGCTTTATGAGATTCCATTGATGCAGTAACATCTGCATGGTAAGAAAATAGTATTTCAAACTATGTGAGATAACCATGCATCTCATTAAAGATAGTTTTTTTAAAATGGGGTTAGTCGGGATTTACACAGACTCACCCATTTTCTATCCTATATGAACCCTACATTGGATTAACTCTTCTCAAGGGCAATGGGTGATCACCCACTAGTTTTTGAAGAGATTTTAAGGGTTTTTAATTTTTTTTGAAGGTAGTTTCTATCATGTAAGTCTCTTTTATTGGTTTCTCTTTGGTTTTTTCTTGATATACTCTTCCATCCCTCTTAGTGTTATATATATACATCTATTTCATGTAGTTATAGATTTTTTCCTTGGAAGTTTATATTATGGAATGTGTATGATAGAAAAGGATATCTAGTGCAGTTTCGGTGGTTTGTTCTCTGGATTTTAGGTGTGGTTTCTTGTGGGTCAATTTTTCCTGAACCCTAAAGGTTGGTGGATTCTCTCTCATCTCCACAAGGTTATAACTAGGGGATTTGGATTCGATTAATTAGTATTTAATGAAACTAATTTTGAATATGATGGGTGAAATCTTGTAGGAAATTGTCTGGGGATGATTTAGGGATTTTGGGAAAATGGATTATTATTACAAAGGGTGGCTTTATAGGGTGATATTAAAAATATTGGTTTTAAATTCATTAGTGGTTGATTATGAATTTTTTTTTTTAAAATAAGGTTTTCAATAAAGATATTTTTATGGAATTGTGTTTGTGAATGGAAAATGGAAAAGAATGTATTTAATAAATGGGGGATTTATTACAGCAAATGGCCTGTGTTGGAAATGGTTGTGTGCTTATCATGCGGCATTGGTTCTAATTATTGTTGGTTGATTAATTGTTATGGATTTTTATATTTATGTGGCTAAAGTTGACAGGGTGTAAAACTATAAAAATAGGATAGATATTGTATGGAAGGTCAACCATCCAAGGATATGTGGGCAGGATGTACCAATAGTTTTGTAATGAAATAAATGGGTTTGGATGGGAAGTTCCATCATGGTTGTTTTGTTGTTGTGTGCCGTGGTGCATGAACGAAATGGGTGTTTTAAAGTGAAATGGTAATTGGATTGTGGCATGGTTGTGTGTCTGTCTTATGTGATGTTGGAATATGGGTGAAAATGTCTTGGTAAAAGAATTTTTGGCTTGTTGTAAGTTGTTTCACTATTTAGTTTTTTATATAAATTGTTTTATATAAATTTTCTACCATATCATTCCTAGTAGAATGTGTAGGGATTTCATTTGGGGAAATATAACTGAGTATTGTTACTCAACCCTACTTTGGAACTTTTTTGCTTTTGCAGATGTTATATTCTAGGGCACATGTATGGGTAAAGCATCTCAATTTACTAGTGGTTCAACATGATGCTATGATGTTGTTATGGTGGTTGGAGCATAGATATTGGTATGAAGCAATGGTTGGGATCCTAGTTCATTGGGGTCTCATTGTGTTGTATTTTTCATGGTACTCTTATTTTGGATTTGGTTGTATTTTCATTTGGAAAATGTTAGGGAATATTTGGTTTTCATTGGGAAATGTTTGGGTTGGGTGGTTTGGTTGAAATGCATCATGTAGTTTGTTGTTGATGGATTTTTGGGTTGGTGGATTTTATCTCATGGGAAATTCATTCCCCAATTTATTCTTGAAACCCATTGCATTTATTTCCAGCCTTTGGCACCTTGGGAACATCTATTAAGGCTAAGTTTAATTCCTCTGCTCTCTCAATCCAATGGGATTGGGAGGGACGTTACAAGTTGTATCAGTTTTCTAGGTCCTTGGATTTTAAGTGAGGGAATTTGTTTGGTCCATCAGTTTTTACAATTGGCCTTGTTTTTTAGATTCATTCTTGGCTTATTCCTTGATTTGGGATGGTATCAAGGTGTAGGATTGTTGGAACTTTGAATGTATAGCGTAAGAGGACATAGATAACTCTTTTATTCTGAAATTCATTTTATTTGTATGTTGGGTATATGTGTGTTTTGGAGACACTTATAAAAAATTTAATGGGAGTAGCCAATGAGATGAGCATGACATGCATGGAAAAATGACTTCCCACAAGGATTCAAATTTCATTGGGGTATAATGATTTATAGTTTTGTATAAATGTGTGTGTTTTGGAAAATATAAATTGGGTTTCAAAAATAAAGGATTTAAAATATGTAAACTTTTTTTTTTCTTAAAATGGGTACATTTTCAAAATGTGGTGGGTTTTTCCAAAATAATGTAACATGATAAATGTGTACATGTGGAAATACTATTTTTGATAGTTGTTATGTGATGGAATTTGGAAATTGTATACCTTTTCTTGATAAGGGAGTGGGACTTATGATTGTTTATTTATTAAAATAAATGGACCTAGGAAGGCATCGTACACACAAACTATAGGAAGTTGCTGAAAATGCAGTTGCACCTAATCCCTAGGTGAACCATCAACCAGGGAAGAGTATAGTGCATTTTTCCAAGATGTAGAAGTTGGGAATAAAGTGCATGAACCAAATCATGTGGATCATGTAGTCCAGTTTCAAAGGTAGAATCCACCAATATTTGTGGATGCCTCAATCCAGAAAGAGAAGAAGCATAGATAAATATAATGAATATGATATTTGAAATTATGGAAAATCCAACATAGCTAAAAGTGAAATTCGCCAAGTACATGTTGGATGATCCTTCCCTGCAATGGTGGGAGATTATAGTCCACGATAGGACAGAATAAAGGTGTGACATGGGAGTGTTTTGAGGAGTTTTTTTAAAAAATATACCCTTATAAGTTAAGAATTCAGGATACATTGAGTTTCATCATTTTGAAGAAAATGAATATGGCGGTAAATGAATATGCAGCTATGTTTATGAACTTAGTGTTGTTTTCTCCCAAGGTGTTGGGTACTACATATTTGAAGCAACACATTTTATATGTTGGGTTATGGTAGTATATTCATTCCAATATAGAAGTGCTATGTATAAATGATTACACAGAAATGGTGAATAGAGCTATGGTGGAAGAGTAGGGCATTTTGGAGGCTACAGGGAGGGGAAGTATGTTAGTACCAGTTGGGAATTGTGGGAACTTGAATGATGGGTTTAGGAAGAATAGGGACACATATTTCTAGGGTGGGAGTACGGATCAGAATTCGATGGAAGGATCATTGAATCTTCCTATTAAGCCTCCGTGTAAGCCAGCATGCTTTCAGTCTGGCTATAGGGGGCACATCAACCCAGATTTTATAAAACAACTTTGAATTTATCATAATTGTAAGAAAATGGATCATATTAAGCATTATTTTCATAATGCACCAAGTTCGGATGTCTATGAAACATTTCAGGGGTCTTAGGGGTCTTAGGACTTTATGGGAAGGGGTAGCAGTATACCCCTTGGAATCAGAGTAAACATTATCATGGTTATTCTGTAAATACCATCACACCTCAGGAGGGTAATAAAGAGTAGAGTTTGGCAAGATAGTAGTTATTTGGAGCTGAATATATTTTAATGGATAATCATTCAATACCATCCATGGTGCAATGTATGGATCTATTGAATTCCATTTTTATTCAATATTTTTTTGATAAATGTGCTTTAAATTTTTTCTTGATTCCCTTTCATTTATTTTGATGGGTTTACTTATGTAAATGATGCATTCTATTTTGCAACTCCAAACCACTCTAATTATAAGAGTGTGTCAAGCCTTCCATTCTAAAGTGTTTTTTATGGAACTAAATTAATTTATTATTTCATAATACAAGATTTTATATACCCAAGATTGATGTACATGGACATTAAATTTATTTTTTGGAATGCTTAATACATGATACAAACAGACTCCCAAAGACTATACATAATATTCTAATCATGATGAATGATCTTTAACATCTCCCATAAATATCTTCCTATTTTGTTTTCCTATCTAAAACCTTTCAATATATCTAGGAAAAAGAAAACATAAAAATGGTGAGGTAAAATTCTTAATATGGGTAAAAATGGAGAACATAAAACAAACAATGAAAAATTTAACGTAAAAACATGAACAAAAAGATTAAACATCAAAATCATGAGTCATGAATTAAATCTTAGTAGTATGTAAGGCAGGGATTATAAAATAACATTAACTATAATCGAATAGAACTGGAATAAAACATGTAATTATGGAAATATAATAAGCACCTAATATGATTTCCATATCATCCAAGGTATTTCTTCCAAGACCATCATGGTGGACAATGTCCATTAATGAATTAGGTTTACTTATTGTTCCATCCATTTATTATTGAACCGAATTTATATGACATTCTAATCATATCTTTCTCATGAGATATAAATCTTTTAACCAATTCATTGTATGGAGATATAGGTCCCACACATCTCATAATATAATCATTCTTATATGTTCCAGAAAAATATAAATCATTAATCATAGAATGACACATGAAATAAAATTGGATTCTTAAACATCATGACCTCTTAACATAATCCATATTAGATAAATGAAATTAATTAAAATAATTTCATCAAAAATACAATCAAATAAATTTAATAATTGGGATAGAAACATAAATTTATTTCATCTTAGTTGGAAAATAATTTTTGTAAAATAGATGAACATAATTCCAGAGGAAAATATCCCTTCTTTTTCAAAAATGTTTTCTCCACTAAAAATGACATGAAATTTTAAAAGAAATTAAATTTTTTAAAAATAAAATTTAAATCATGTATAGAAGGATTAAGGTAAATATGTTTTCATGGAATCATAAAAATTCATTCATTCTATATAAGTTAAAAAACATTCTCCTCTTACTTTTGCAGGAAAAGTCAAAAAGTACATCATATGGTAAACAAAATAGATATTTCTCCTATACCATGTAGTAAAAGTCAAAAATGTGTAAAATGACATTAATCATTTATATATTAATAGTAACCATTTTTTTTGAAAACATTTTATAGAAACATGGACATGGATGATAAATATATCCCCCGTAAATACGTACATTTTAACCATCTCCTATAAAAATGAAATTGCAAAATTATCCATTTCCAATTTATAATCAGTCATATTGTATTAAATAAATAATTCTATGTACATAGTTAAATATCATAAAATTCATAATAATAATATTAAAAATATTCATGGGTGTCATTAATGACACACAAATGAATTAGATGGTGTGTAAGGCATATGTCCACATAAATAAAAGTGAGACAAAATAATACATTACCTTATGTATGATTTCATCCGTATGTGTTCAGAACTCTTGTATAGAGGGTTTAAACTTATTAACATGTAACATAACCATAAAATTATTTATGATATCATATATATTTTATTAATTACTTTATATTACCCGCTCATTTGTCAATTCCATGCTAAAAAAACGTTTTGGGTAATAATAATTATATTTATCATACGTGTTTGGACTTATTATTCTTGATATTATTACATAAATCAAGATATAATTACATAATTAATTTTACAATTGATTTATATATCATATATATTCATTATATACATATATATATATAATTTATAGATTAACTAAATGGAAAGCACCGTTCATGGATACGGTTGGTCGTACGTACGCAAGAACGATGTTTTGGTTTTCTTATTGAATAGAATGGAAGTAAGTAAATGAAACATATATATACATAACTCCAGTAGAATAATTATTTAATATATTTTATTATTATTTTTTATATATACTTTATAATAATCATTGATTGCATAATTTGGAGAATGAATCTAATCGCATCGGGGAGACGGTAAGCCGTAAATACGCACGAGTGAAGATACCGATCCCATAATGGGTGAATGGTATTGAATTAGATGTTTTATAATATCATATAATTTGTTTCATGTTATGATAATCATATATATTAATTATTTCCACCATTATACCCATCCATGTAAGGTGGTGGTGAGGAACATATTACACCATGGTGTGAAGATGGTAAGTTGTACGTATGCCTATGTGGTGATTTCATTTTTCATAGGATGTATAGATGGCGAAATAGGGTTGTGTCATATTTATAATAACATATCAGTATATGAGTGATACTAATTTTATTACTTTATAATGAAACAACTATTTAAGAGGATGTAGAGGAAAAAAGAAATTTGAAAAAATTGGTAGAAGATATTACCTCTTCCTAGACATGCCTCTTTTAAATTTACCCCTAGGGTACTAGTATTTTTCTTTCCAGAAGAATATAACCTCTATAATGTAACTAGAAAATTTTATAAGAGAAATGTGAAGGGGTTTTTAGAGCTTTAATGCTCAAAATTTATTGAAGAGAAGAGGGAGGAGGTTCCCTTTTATAATAGAGGAAAAGGGCACTTTAGGAAACTCTAAAAATATTTATTTATTATAAATTCAATTTCTATTAAAAATGTTCCAAAACATATTTTATTATAATATAAGATGATTTTTGTTCAAATACCCATAATTTAATAATTTTGAATCATGTTTCTAATATTTTTTATCCTTATCTTTTTTGTTTAACCCATATTTTACCCTTTTTAATCTTACTGTTATATCATGTTATTTACACATTGTGGGTTAATGTAGTTACCATATCAAATAAAATGACACAAAACCGTTATTTATGACATATTTGGACTTATATTACCAATTTTAACAAATCATAGATTTTTATTAATTTAATATCATTTAATAGACTATTTTCTGTTTTTAGTTCTGAATTATGTCACTTTTGGACACTATTCATACATGACATTTTTGTAAAATCATAAAAAATTGATTCCTTCAATCTAATTGAATTAACTCATCCCTAATATGTCAAATTAATCTACCAAATATATGTATGGAATCTAAATGTTCAAATAAAATTTATTTTATTATTTATAAATTCAATTCATTGATTCATTCATTAGTAAGGTAATCACTATGTTATAATTAGGTCATAAATAAAAATATTTATCCATTGTGTACAAATTATAAATAAAATACCATTATGTAGGAAATATTTTTATCTTTATAATGATTATTTATAGAAATATATATCAGTTATATAACCCTATATTAAAATATATTTACTAAAAGGTATATGTATTGGTTATAATTATCTTTATTTAAAATTAATTTTTATAAAATGGAATTTTCACATCCAAGTGAATCCATGGGGTCCATAAATCTCCCCAAGGATTCCCATGGTTTTAAATATTTCATCCAATATGATTAGGACATGTTTTAGGGTCTTTTATTGTTATAATATTCATATTATTTACCTTTATTCACCAGATTTACCCTTTAACCATGGTAAATAAAATAATCAATGAAGTTACTATTCATAATATCTTGAAATAAAAACTAACTGTTTACACAATTTGAACCTTATGATTCCATATATGGACCCCATTTTTCAAAATTCAAAATACATAAGAAGCATTAATTAATTTCTAATTAATTCCCATTCTCAAAACCAAAAGGTGAGTATTTAATAAGTAATAACTATGAAAATATTCACATATGTTTATGTCCAATTTAGAAGTGAAATTAATTTTAATAAAAAAAATTGGATTAAATGATATAAATTAATATAATTATAATTTAAAATTATTTAAAAAGATAATCTAACTATATAAATAAATTATATGAAAAGGCAGTTTTGAGATAAAATTTAGTATTTTTCACTATTCATTAACATTTGAATTTTATCAAAAAAATACCAAAAATACAACAAAAGTAATTTTTTTGGTCCTGATTCCAAATAAGAAGTTTACCTTTTCAAATTTAACTTATAAACGTATCAAAAAATAGATTTAAAATATGTTCACCCTCAAAAGGCAGTACAAATGAATTTTTTTAAAAATACTTCTTTTATATGAAAATATGGATTTTGTTTTCATAACATGTTCTATGAAATGTGTAAGATAAATTCTAATGTTATATAAAATTAAAAATGATTTTAATACTATTCATAATGGCTAGTTTATATCCCACTAAATAATAAAATTTTAATAATATATCAGAGTTTAGTGAAACTCGGTATGGCGTACAACGCAAGCTATCAATGGAGATCTCTCTTACATGTAATGTAAAACAAATCAGTGTTGTGTGTAGTGAAAGATTCTTTTTGTGTTTTATATAACATAATCCAAATATAGTTCATTTATACATTGAAAAAAATCTATACTCAATGTTGCGTGAAATGAATTCTATCAAAATAACCTGAAATTTTGTACAGCCCAAGCCAAGAATAGTGTTGCATATACTACAAGCTAATACAGAGCTGCATATAACACAAGATAATATTGGTGTACCATACAAAACTAGACATAAAATAGATTAAAAGAATCTATGTCATAAAATCTTGGTTTGTTGCATTTCTACTGCCTTTAAAATGAATTTTTTCTTTCAAAATTCATCGGTGTTATAAATAGTTTACTACTTAAATGTTACTTTCATTGAAATCGACATCAAAAAAAAGATATAAATGCTTTATTTTAAAAAGTAAAGTTATAAACAGAAAGATTAACGAAATTAACTCATCGCTAGGTTTCCACGTAAGAGATCATAGGTGGGAAGAGAAAACATTGATATGTTAGAGAAATCTATCCATCCAGTTCTGATGGATAGTGATAGTGAATAAGTTTTGGGGAACGTTAACTATCAGATATCCATAAATCTATAATGATTTAATGGACCATTTGATTTATCAGATATGAAGGTACTAGGATAACATTTTTGGTTTCAAGATCCTTTTTTTAAAGTTGAATAATTATTTATGAGAATGAATAATTACAATATTTCAGTACAATATCTATGTTGTTTGTGCCTTGAATAATTTCAACTTCATTTATTATTTAGAGCAATGATATTGAATTTTTTTATTGATGTTTTAGAAAATCATGTGAGATATTGATAGGTCATTCCATATAACTCAACTAAATGGTAAGCACTGGTAATAAAATATGCCTAAGGCTATCTATTGTGAGATAATACAAACATCAACCGGAATATAACCTATAATATCCATAAATGGATAATATTACAATCCTTCTAAAATAGAAAATATAAAACATTAGAAAGTGGTGAACTAAATCTAATGAAATACTTTCTCCCATGTCTCCTAAGGAAGTTCTCTGTTGTCACATTCCCAACATGTGAATACCTTAATCATTTATTCCTTTGAAACATGAGTTGCCATAGAACCTGAATGAAAACATGAATGCTGTCAAAATTTATCTCTTTCCACATACCAAAATCCAAAAAATCTATATACATAAACCATGATATCACTTTGTCTATGTATCATTCAATGGGTTGTTAATACTATAAAAAATCTCATTATCCCCTTATCTTTTCATTATGTGAATATCATGTGCTTTGAAAAAATATTTCAATCACTTTTTAGGGTAACAGGTACTATATACTTATAAAAAACCACAATGGAACAATACAAGTATATTAAAATATTCAATAATACATTAATATAGATTAATCACCACTAGTTTTTAATCCCATTACTTAAACACAACATCATTTCGCCACTATGTTGGCATACTCAACATCACCAACAGTGATATCTTGTGATTTGCCTTTTTTCTTTATCCTTAAAAGGTTGTTGGCATCTATAATCATACATAAACGCTAGATTAATGAATTGTATAGCATAATTCCCCATTTCCATGAACATGTAACACTGAATTGTCGGAGGTACACACTTTGGAGCTTTTTGATTAATCCCATTACATATGTAGTAAAATGCTCGATGAGCATATTTCACACACTTAAAACATTCATCAGTCCCCTTATGGATATTTCTTCTTTGTGTCCTTACAATCTTTGAGCATAAAAAATCTAATCTTCTTTTCTCCATAATTTTTATTGTTTCCATTGAATTACATCCTGCTTTTCATATCAAAACCATGAGACAGATGAGAAAATGAAATCTCTCTTTTTTAATAAGAATCTGAGGAATGTACATACTAAAAAATGTGTTCTTCACTTGTCCCAAACCATGAATTCAGTTTTCTATAATTACATCATATTAATGATAAATTTCCACCATATACTCAAATTATTCTCCAAGCATTAAGTTCCCAACTAAACAATTTCATACTTTGAATAACGGAGAATAAAAAATATCATTTCAACTGTACAAATCCATTTCTCTACAAAAAGTGGATCGGTCGTTCCTCTAAAAGAAGGTGGGTGATTCCTTGTGATATATTCAAGAGAATGTTGTTCCCATCTTTGGTTATTTAAGATCATAGCAAGGTTTTTGGTCCTAGAAACAGGATTCTTTATTCGAGCTACCATAACGTTTGGTTTTCCAGGAGGATAATCATTTCATTTTCCATTGCATCCTGCATTATTGTGGTTCCTTTGGGTACCAGACATTGTCTAAACCCCAAAATGAATAATATGAGATGCAAAAATCATACTTGGAAAACAACATAATCAGGGTTACTTTTAATATCTAACAACTAAGACCAATACTAAGTTATTCATGATAGTTATCATATTTCCAGTACTGTAACCTATTTTTATATTTAACTTGAGAGACATCCCTTGATATACCTTGGATATATCTCTAGGGATCTCGCTAATGTTTTCCCATCAGGTTTCAAAATATTAACTAAAAATTCACTCAGTTACCAAATATAGAGACACAGGCTTTACATACATGGAAATTAAATTTCTTTTTTCTGATCACTTAATGCATGAAACAAATAGATGCCCAAATACAACATTAGTTTAGTGTCTTTGGAAACATGAAACATAATCTTCTAATCATGTTGAATGATCATCAAAATTTATAATAAAGATCTTCCCCTTCTGTTTTCCTACCTGAAACAATTAATTATATTTGGGGGAAAAGAAAGCATAAAAAGGGTGAGCTCAAATTCTCAATAATAGTAAACATGGAAAACATAAAAAAAATAAAAAATTAACGTAAAAATAAGAAAAAAATGTTTAAACATCAAAATAACGAGTCATGAAATAAATATTTGCAACATATAAGGCATGGATAATATATAAGATTAACGATGATAGAATATCATTTGAATTAAACATGTAATTTTTGAAAACTAATAATAACATAATATGATTTCCATAGTATCTAAGGAATTGCAACCAAGACCATCATATTATACAAAGTCTATTACTAAACAAGGTTTACATGTCATTCCATCCATATATTACAAAACCAGATTTACATTCTATTCAATTATTATCTATGTCCAGAGATATAAATAATTACCCAATTCATTGGAGGGAGATATATGTCCCACCCAACTCATAATGAAATCATTCTTACATTTTCCAGAAAAAATAAATCATTCATTTTATTATATCCCATAAAATAAAATGGGATTCTTAAACATCAGGTCATCATAACATAATATATATTAGATAAATAGACTTCATAAAAATAATTATATCATAAATAAAATATAATAAATGTAATAATAATGATAGAAACATAACACTATGTCATCTTATATGGAAAACAGATTTTATAAAAAAATACGAACTTAATTCTTGAGGAAAATATCCTTTCTTTTTCAAAAATGTTTTCACTACTCCTAATACCACACAATTTTAAAAGAAAATAATTTTGTTGAAAATAAACAAGAAAACACTGGAAAATGATTCATGGAACTAATGTTTCATGAAACTATAAATATTCATTCATGTCCTATAATTGGAAAAAATATTATCATCATCCTTTTTCCACAAAAGTCAAAAATTACCTCATTTTGTAAACAATAGAAATATTCATTCCATACCATGTTGTAAAAGTCAAAAATCGGTAAAATATATCTAAATATTTATAGAATAATATTATCATTTTAAAAAATCATTTTTAAAAATTATGGACTTGGATGATATATATATTCCCAGTAAATATTTATGTATAAACAGTCTCCAATAAAAATCAGATTGAAAATTTATCCCTTACAATTTATAATCAGTCGAATCACATAAAATAAATAAATTAATTTGCATATATAAATATCATAAACTTTATAACAATAATAATAAAAATATTCATGGGTATCATAAATGATATATAAAATAATTAGATGGTTTATACGACATATGTCCCACTTAAATAAATGTGGGACAAATTAATCTCATACCTTAGGTCTAATTTCATCAAATTGTGTCTAAAAATCTGGTATTATGGGTTTAATAAAATTTATAATTGGTAACATAAACATAAAAATATTTACTGTATCATTACTTTTTACTTATTAATTTATACTACTCCTTCATTTGTCGATTCCATGTTAACGCAATGTTTTGTTTAATAATAATTTTATTTACCATATGTGTTTGAAATTGTTATTCTTGATATTATTACATAGATATTTATCTACATACATAGAGAATGTAAAAAATTATTTATATATCACATATATTCATTATATAAATATCTATATAATAGATAGATAATTGATGTGTGAAACACCATTCATGTAGACGGTAGGCCGTACATAGGCATGAACACTATTTTCATTTCCTTATTTAATTGAATGGATGTAAGTACATGAAATATATATATATCTAGAGGTATTATTATTTCATATATTTCATGATTATTTATTATATATAATTTATAATAAATCATCAGTGCTTAACATCGAGAATGAATCTAATTACATCGTGGAGTAGCTAAGCCATACATACACACGAGCGACGATATAATTCCTATAATTGTTGAATGTTATTTAATTGGATGGTGTATAATATCTCAGAATTATTATCATGTTATAGTAATCATATACAATATTATTTTCACAATCACACAATGACGTGGAGGTGGCAAGTCATATGTACGACGAGTTTGGATTTTGTTTATTTGTAGGATGGATTAAAGGTAAAATAGGATTGATTCATATTTTTAATAACATATCATTATATTAGTGATAATTATATAATTACATTATGATGAAAAAACTAATGGTGAGGAAGTATAAGAAGAAAGAAATTTGAATGAATTAGAAGAAGAGATTGCCTCTTCCTCGACGTGCCTCCAATATATTTCTGCTTAGGGAACTAGAGCTTGTCTTTTGAGAAGACCAGAACCTCTAGAAGGTAACTAGGGATCATTAGAAGAAAAATGGGTAGGGCTTTGATCAGCATGAAAGATCAAAATGGATTGGAGAGAAGAGGAAGAAGGTTCCCTTTTATAAGAGAGGAGAATGTCACTTTAGGAAACCCTCAAAATATTAATTTTTTATAAATTTAATTTCAATTAAAAATGGTCCAAAACATATAAAATTATATGATAAGATGATTTTTGTTTGAATATCAATCATACAATAATTTTATGCATGTTTTGAATATTTTGTATCCTTATCTTTTTTGTTTAACCCTGAATTTACCCTTTTTAATATTACTATGATGTCATCCTATTTAAAAATTATTGGTTCATTTTATTACCATGTCATGTCAAATGGCCCAAAAAAATTTATTTATGACATATTTGGACTTCTAATAACAATTTGGCCCAATATTATATTTTTATTAATTTAATTTCATTTAATAAACTATTATAGGTTTAAAGATATGAATTATGTCGATTCTGGACACTATTTATACATGAATTTTTTTAATAAATTATAACCAGATTCCTTAAAAAAGGCCTTAAAAAGAAAGAAGGATCTATTAGGTTGTGTATTAACTATAGAGAGATAAATTATATAATAACAAAGAACAAGTATCCTCTACCCCGCATTGATGATTTATTCGACCAACTTCATGGAGAAAAATATTTTTCAAAGATTTACCTTCAATATGGATATCATCAATTGTCTGTGAAGATGAAAGATATTACAAAAACAGCATTTTAAACTATGTACAAGAATTATGAGTTTACATTAATGCATTTTGGGTTGAATAATGAACCCTCTATCTTTATAGATCTAATGAATAGATTTTTCAAGGAATATATTGATGACTTTGAAGTGGTATTTATTGATGATAACTTGGTATACTCCAAAATCAACAAAGATCATGAAAATCACATGTGCAGTATTCTAAAGACTCTTAGATGAAATGAATTATATGAGATGTTTAGCAAGTGTGAATTCTTGGATTCGAGAGTTTTCTTTTATTGGCTTTATTATCTATAAGGATGGAATCTCTTTTGATTCTTTGAAGACCAAGGCAATCCAAGAATGGCCAGCACCAACGAGTATAACAGAGGTACATAGTTTTATTGGGTTATCATGTTATTATCAATGTTTCATCCAAAATATTTCCAGGTTGGATAAAACATTAACTAAGCTCACACATAAAAGGGTTAAATTTTTTTGGAAAAATGATTGTGAGGAATGTTTTGAAGAACTAAAGAGAAGATTAGTCAATGCTCTTATCTTGACTCTATCATCAGGGAATGATGGATTTTTTTATTTATATTTATGCTAAAAACAAAGGATATGGTTGTATAGTTATAAATAAGGATAGAGTTATAGCCTATTCATCATGAATGCTGAAAATTAATGAGAAAAACTATCCAACTCATGATCTTGAGTTAGCAACTGTAATCATTTCCCTAAAAATATAGAGACACTATATCTATGGTAAAAATTGTGATATTTATACTGATCAAAAGAGTTTGAAGTATATTTTCTCACAAAAATAACTCAACATGAGGAAAAGCATATGGCTCAAACTACTTAGGGATTATGATTTCATTATACACTACCACCCAGGGAAGGTAAATAAGGTTGTAGATGCTTCTAATAGAATGATTATGGTGTTCTGAACAAGATGAGAGTTGAAAGTGATCATATTTCTAGGGATATAGTAAATATGGATACAGAAATAACCATGGATAGTGAAACATCAATTCTTTTTAAAATGGTTTCCTAACCAACTTTACTCAAATGGATAAAAATTTCTCAGACTGATGATGAGGAATTTCAAAAGAAGATTAAATATATGAATGATGGGAGATTGAGTGACTTCATATATGAAAATGGAATTTTGAAATTTGGGATGAGGCTTTGTGTTCCTGATATACATGATCTATAAAGGGAATTGTTGGATGATGTATACAGCTCTAATTTCTCTATACACTCTGGGAGAACCAATATGTGTAGACATTTGAAGGAACATTTTTAGTGGGACAACATGAAGTGGGAGATTGCTGATTTTGTATTGAGATGTATGGTTTGTCAACAAGTAAAAGCTGGAAGGAAGGATCCTAGAGGATTCATGCAACCTCATCCCATACCTAAGTGGAAATGGGATAATATTACGATGGAATTTTTCATGGGGTGACTAAAGACTCTTAGAAGGAATTACACAACATGGGTCACTATTGATCGTCTTACCAAGTCAGCACATTTTCTTGCTATAAGAGAAGATTTAAAAATTTAATGTCTGACAATACTATATATTAATGATATTGTAAGACTTCACGGAGTACCCCTATCAATTTTTTATGATTATGATCTCCATTATACATCAAGATTTCAGAAAAATTCTTCAGAAGGACTTAAATGCTGAACTTTGTTTGAGCACTGCCAACCACCCTCAAACCGATGGACAATCACAACATACTATTCAATAATTAGAATACATGCTGAGATCATGCTCAATTAACATTCAAGGTATGTGGGATCTATATTTACCTCTAGTATAATATTCCTATAAAAATATCATCCATTAAAGAATTCAGATGGCTCCATATGATGCTTTATACAGAATGAGATGTCACACACTAACTTGTGGGGATGATGTTGGTGAAAGAAAACTCATAGGGCCAGAACTTGATGAGGAAACAATATAATAGGTGAAGATTATCCCAACCAACATCAAATCATCCCAAAGTAGGAAAAAGAGCTATGCCGATAATCAGAGAAAGGATTTGGAATTTCAATTTGGAGATCATGTTTTCCTGAAGGTATCTCAATAGAAGGGTGTTATAAGTTTTAGTATGAAGGGTAAATTGAGTCCCAAGAACATCAGACATTTCGAAATTCTAGAATGAATTAGATTTTTAGTTTATTATTTTGAAATATCACCAGGTATCTCCAAACATCATGATATGTTCTATGTATCACTGTTAAAAAAATACATTCCAGACCCAACACATGTACCCACATATGAAGAATTAGAACTATAACCTGATCTGCCTGATTATGAAGATCCTATCAGAATTCATCATACCAGAGAACTAGTGTTGATAAACTGGACGACTCCTCTAGTTAATGTTATATAAAGAAATCATAATATGGAAGAGGCAACATGGGAACCCAAGGAACATATGATGAAGAACCGCCCAAATATTTTTATGCAGTTATATCCTAAAAATTATGAGGACAAAATTATTTTAATTAGGGGAGAATGTAACACCCCCAGCTTCCACGGTATGTTTCCCTTTTAATAGTGCAATAGCTTGCATTTTATGCAACTTCGAGATTCTAACACACTGCGACCAATCAAACTAGCCCTTATGAATAGTAAGACCTACTTTTTGAAATTTTATAAATTTAATTATTCAAAATGGACTTCATTTTGTAATTCGGAATATCGAAATTATCTATGGGTGAATTTTTGGTATTTTTTGAAAACATTAAATTTTTTACGAATAGTGAAAAACACTACGTTATTGGTTAAAGCCTAATTTTTTAATTAAATAATTATTTATTTTATTTAAATTTATTTTATTTAAATTTATTTTATTTAAATTTATTTTAGGTCAAAATAGATACTTAATACCAGTATAAGTTCAATGTAATTAATTGGAGTAATTTTTTAATATGTTTATATATATATAACTTTTATTGAATGTTTTACCGTATTTTACCCACCTCCAAGGAGCTTTTGCAAATTGGCATAAACCAAAATTTTACAGATTCTGTGAGATGAATTTCCAAAAATCTGAGAGACGCAATTGAAATTAGTAAGTAAAATGTGGTTCAATAATAAGAGAATATTTTTTGGGGAATAGTAACATTTGACTTTGATTTACGACGATTAAAAATAAATAGGGTAACTAAGTGTAAAAATGATATCATAATTACCCTAACAGATCTTTTAATTCTGTTGTATAAGTTTATTTCGAACAAAAACAACCTTAGAAATAAAATATGATCCCTTTTTATCTACATGGATTAGATTAGGAAATTTATTATTATTATTTTTAAAGAAGAGTTCAATGAGTTAAATTCAATGTTTAATAACTAAACCATTTTTAATATAGGGTTATACATAAGATAAATTTTACTAAAAATATTAATTAGAAATATTTAATTTTTTCCTAAATAATTTTATTTTATTTATAATTTTTTGACATTAAATAATTTAATTTATTTTCAACACAATGATGATGCAGTAATTATCTTATTAATGAAAGATTAAAATAATTGATATTATAAATATCCAAATAAATAAAATTTGAGATTTTTGATGAATTCCACTAATTTTTTAGGTCAAAATGACATGTTAGGTTTGATTAAATAATAATTTTTCGAATTCATCATACTGTTATGATTTTCACAAAAACCAAATACTTAATAGTGTCAAAATTTTAATATTTGAGTCTTTTAGAAAAACAAAATATTATTAATTCATATAATATTTCTAAAAATCAATGTTTCAGCCAAAGGACATTTATAAGGTAATATATATTATTATTTAACCACATGGGGTACTCTTGTCTTGTAATAGTAAGTTAATTAACCATATTATATAAAAATCTAAAGAGACATGGTAAATGTCAAACTATTTAACTGAGAGTTAAATCTAAAAGATAAGGTTAATATGGTGACCTAAACCTGTATGAAACCAATTGGTTGAGAGGTTTTCGAACCATACCCTCCTTATCATAAAAATAATTCATTTTGGTGCCATTTGAAACTTAAAATGATTTTATTATAAAATAATATTTCAAGGTTTTCCTATAGTGACCCTCACCTCTCTAATTAAGGGGTACTTCACCTTCTCTGAATTTCACACCTCCAAAGCCATTTTTATCACCCAACCCCTTACCAAATATACTCCTAACATTACTTTATAAATCCTAGAGGCCTTAATTTTTTTATAATGCCAACCTATTGAGCCCATTTGACTTAATAAAAACAAAAACCATGAATAAGAGGTAAATATTTCATCACCTCTTTCAAGTTATTTTCTTCTTCCATGTCATATTTCTTTATTGTTTCCAATTTAAAATATTAACTCATGTATCTTATATATACTGTGATGTTATTATAATAATGGTACAACCATATTTATTATTCTATCCATCATATGAATGACTAAGTCACCATACGTGTGTTTGTACGACTTATTGTCTCCACGTCGTGGTGTAATTTTTTATTCAAACACTTCATTATTTGGATGGGTATAATAAAGAGTATAACTTATGTAAATAATAAATATGAAATGTTAATTATTCTGTATATGTGATATACAATCCAATTACAAAAAATTTCACCATCAATATAATGATATTGTCACTCGTGCGTACATACGGATTACCGTATCCACAAACGCGATGAGATTCATTAACCACTGTAATCATTCAAGAATAAATTTCATTTTAAGATTAAAAATAAGGTTTTAGATATTAATATCATTCTAGATATGAATTAAATTCATCCAATCCATAACACACATGGCTTACGTAACTGATCATATAAAAGATAACATATCAATTAACACCCGAAACGATGATACTACTAAAATATTATTAATAAAAAATATTAGAGGATCATATTTGATATCGTATTTATTTATATAGTTCGTGAATAATTTAATAAAAATTTTTTATCAACTATACTGGAGGTTAACATACCATATACTAAGGAAAATTACAATGAAAATGTTAATTTCACAATATATTTATTATCCGATGATGTTTTTATGTAAGTATCTACTGGGACCTCTTTATCATTCACATCCTTATTTTCATAAAAATGTATTTAAAAAATATTTAATATTTACTAGACAATGGGTTACTGTCATTTATACCCTTATTTTACCCTATATGTTTTCAAAGGAATCTTTCTATTGTTTTCCAAACAAGGTACTTTTTTGGCCATTTTGACAAAACTGATGTAAGAATGTTTTTTTAACTTATATGATGAGTGCTGCTATTTTATGCCGTTATAACATAGTCAAAGCATCCATCAAATGTTTTTTATTTCATCTATTTCAACATTAAATGATGGATTTTCAACATGTTTGATGTTGATTTATTATGATACAAATCTTCCATATTGTATAGAAGGTCTTGGTATATATTTGAGTATGGATGTATTTTTTATACCATTTATGGTTTGTGGATAATGTATTGAAATTTAGTATTCTAGTTTGAATATGACTGTTTATGTTATATTTAAACGTTTGGATAAGATGAATTCATTGGACTAAGTAAGCGACGGGTGGAGCCCACTTTAGCTCCTCAATGAATCGGTAGGTCTCCTGATACAATCTAGTGTCTTGGCATAAGGCCTTGACAAAATATTATTTGTAATATTGTAATAAGGCCATGACAATGTGGTTATGAAGCCCAGTATTATGCATTCTATCATTATAAAAGTGGAAATTGATATTTCTTGTGATTTTATAACTGGTAGAATATCCATGTGAATAAGTAAATGAAATTATTTGATTTTATCTTCTCCATATTATGATGAATTTTATGTTTAAAATTATTTTGTTTTAGTCTTATACATCTCCATAAATGTTTATGTGTATTTATGAATGTTTCTGCTATATTTGTATCCTTACATAGCATCTGAGGTCAACCCTTTCAATGTTATATTTTTTCCAAGATGTGAAGAAGTATTTTATGGTTGACCCGTAGGGATAGGCTAAGGATATAAGTGTGTTGAAAAGGGGACAATTTTTTTTTGATTTTTTTATTTCATGATTTAATGTAAAACTTATAAATGAATCTTGTACTTATAAGGCTACTAAACTGATCAATCTTTCGGTACATGATTCTTTGTATCATGCCAATGTTATGTAATAATGCATCGACTCTGGGTAACTATGGTCAGGGCATTACAGAACTCATATCCTCTCTTCTCCTCACACTCTATCCCATAATATCCTGTATGAAATATACAAATCCCTTTTATATAGAATACTGATTTTCTTAATTCTATTTATATATTATCAAAATTCTATCCCTTATGGGTTTAACAACCTTCAAAAATGAGATAACCCAACTACTAGGTATATATTTCTATATGTTTCTATCTGTTATCATTTTACATATAAAAATTAACTCTTTAAACATTTATTTTAATTGTCTCAAAATTAAATAATTAGTATAATTATTATGATAATATGTAATTATAATTTCAGTACATTCATTAACCACACTCTATTTTTCCATTTAGAAAAATATAAATATCAAATTTTCATGTGTCTGGACATTCAGATCAATGAATAAACATGTTTTATTTTCTATCACATATTGAAATGGATATATTAAAATGTTAATTTTATAAATAATTATGAGATCTATGAATATTTAAGAGCCTGAAATTAAGAAACATATTTCTTGTTTCTCTCATTCTATGGAAAATGAAGTCATCATCCTTAAACATGTGTGGACTACCACCTCTACAGAATGATCAATTTCAGTATTTCATCACCTCCTTACATGACATGTAATGAGAATGTGTTCGTTAGATAAATATTATATTTATGATATCATTTTTATTTGGTAATGAGAAATTATAATTAAATTATAGTATGATCAATAAACGATCATTTTAAATTTAATTATTCAAAATATACATATGAAGAAGAATATCATATAGTTAAATTATGTAATATTTTCATGTCCATTAAATATTCATTTACATACATTATAATATTGATATATCACACTAATAAATAGTACATTAATTATTATTAATATTTTAAAATTATATATAACTAAATCACCACATAATCATCAATAATCATGGTTTGTTCATGATTGGGTATGTTCGACCTTTTATATGAATAATACTATGAAATTATGTCATGGATGACTATGAAAACATAATTAATATTTTATTATGATATAAATATAAAAATAATTATATTTTTTATCTATATATGGGATACATAATTCTTTAACTTAGTAACTAATAAAACTCTATTCATTGCTTAAGAGTAATAAAAATAAGACTATTATAAATTTCATCATTTAGGGTAAAGAATGAAACAATAATAAAAGGAAATTGATAAATATAAGACCACAATAAATCATCCTTTATAAAGACATTTATGATTTATAAAAGATAATGTTTTTATGAAGAAATATTACTAACTCCACTTTTATGAAACTAGTATATGCAATTATAGATATAAAACACTAAATGTTGAAAATATACTTCCAAGGGAAATTTTTAATTAATTTTTTTTATAAATCATACTTTATGTGGTAAAATATATGAAAAAAAACTAATATAATTAATGAAATTAATTAAAAATGAATATTAAAAATAGTTTTACATATTAATATGGTTATGAAATTACAATTTTATATTTTTTCTTCTTATATTGGAGGTCAACTAACTTCCTTTGGAATCAAGAGTAATGGAAAGTGTTTGTTTTATTTTCAACTACATGGGACACGATTGATATTATTAGCCACAATATCATTTATATGTCATACTCACCAGACAATTATTTTCAATTATAAAAAAATATTCAATTTCATGATATTTTAAAGACCATATAAAAATATTTACCTAATTCTCTTTTGATTCTAATGTAACAAAATCTGTAATTGTATCAATGAGTTATTTTTGAATTCATTCAGTAAAAATATTAATTTATGTAATATATTATTCAATTTTAATTTTATCATATCATTTTCTGATTTAATATTTCAGTTCAATTTTTTCTATGGTTAAATTACTTCTCATCACTAATTTCCCATTCTTTAAAAAATGGTATTCAAAACAAAAGTGTAAAATTTTTAACAGTAACTCTATTTATAAATTCGGAATATTTTCTTCTATGTACATATTTTATGTCCAACCAATGTTTTCCTCTCTTTAAAGGAAAGATAATATGAATTAGTTTTCATGATTCAAATAATTATATTTTCCTCATTTCAAAAAAAATTTGAAACTCTTTTTATGTTTCGGTTTTTCGAACCAATGTTATTTCAAGTTATTTAAAAAAAATTACTTCCTTTCAAAACTAGATGTTTTATCTTACATTTATAATTTTTTTAATAAAATCAATACATTTTTCATGGATATTTTATTGGATCATTTTTGTTATGGTTTTAAAAATTCTTCTCATTCCCTTTTCAGAAATTCTTTTTAAGGTAAAATCCACTTCATATTTTACAAAAATATTTAAATGGTTTTGTGATAAAATATATTTTTCACTTCTTCTTTTTTACTCCATGGTCTATCTCTCATGTATCATTTTTTTGGCCAGCCTCAATATTTTATTATGAAATGATAACTTTTTTAAAAATTATAATTTTGATATCTTTCAATATTTAAATTTCATATTATGTGTTGTTTTTTTAAATTTTTAGAATCATGTTTTTCGATATGTAGATAGATTGTTTATAAGTGGCAGAAATATGTAAGGATGTTAATGTGATCAGATCTATATACCCCAAAAAGGTGTTGATATTATTCTATATGTCATGATATATTCTTGTATAGAAATAATTAGTTCATTCACATAGAAGTGGTCATAATGGGATTGCTCATATTTTAAGGCAAATAGATAATGTATTTAATCAAATTAGTGTAGGAATAATGTGTTCACTAATAATGTTTTTCTATGAATATGTTGCCTCTAAATTTACAACCTGATTATCAAATTCTTACAAACTTCAATGATTCATTATATTTCCATGAAATGTCATGTATTGTTGATTATGCATTATTTTTATATTATCCAACACTTTTATACCATGCAAAAATATTTTGTTATTATTGTTATATATTTTGAGAAAATTAAATACATTTACGCTTACATAATAATATATTTATGATCATTTATTTAGATGAATGTTTTTTCATTATCATCTATGATCTAATAATATATTTTTAATATATTTATGTTTATCATATTCTAATACATTTATATGATCTAAAACATTATTTAATGCCTTACCCTTACCTTACATTTGATCTCAATAGTTTATTTTTTAATTCTCCATGATACAAGGATGAATATTTCACTTGAGTATCTATAACGTTTAATAGAACTAGGATAATAGAAAAATTATTTAAATTGTTTTAATATAATGTGATTAGGCAACTAATATAAAATAATCTAAACATATTGACCTTTAGAATAAGTGATTGTTTATGATAGTTAATATATATATTATGATACTAACATGTTTAATAATTTATATTTATCATGGGTAACTTAAAATATATAATATTATAAATTGATGAATCATATTAATGAAGTATCCACTAACATTAGGGAAAACCTATAAAACATATCATTGAATACATTTGTTGATTTATGTTTCTAATGCATTTGGGAAGACTACTGGTTTATAATTAATTGGACAATATTTTAAAACAATCATTGATAATTTTCTCTAAGGGTTAAATTTTGTAATAAGTACTATTTATTGACCCTACCTCCACCATGGGTACAACGTATTCCTAAATACATAACACTCAAATATAATATTCTTATAAATTATTTGATTTGAAAAGTATTCCTATCTAAAATTTATAGACCCAAGAGGATTTGGGTCCCAAAAAACATAGTGATATTTTATGTATATTAACATTTTAATCACTACTAAATGTATGAAAATATTCAACATTAATATCGATTTCTCTTATATGATGACAAGACAAAAATACAACATCAACATCATGATTAAAATAGATTTTGTATTATTTATGTTTTAGGAAAACATGTAATGAAAGATCTTGTGACTTGGAAATATCACAATCAAGGGTAATCCTTTAATTTAATATTTTTTTAATGGTAGGGGTCGAAGCCTCATTTTATTATTAATGAAAATCAAAGACCTCTTTTAATTGGGAAGAGGGAGACACATTACATAGCCCGAAGGCCTAGTGGTCTTGTAGCCCATTACATAGCCCATAGGCCCAATTTTTTGGCCCAATTGCCATTTTGTGAATAGCAACCCAGCTGCTACAGTACCACACAGTACCACTGTTGCTACAATGCCCTATGGCCACTACAGTACCCGCCGATCAACAGTATCATTGCTATTTCAGTAGCGCTACAGTACTGCTACATTACCCTGCGCCCAATGGGATTTAAACCCCCATTTTTCATGTAGGATTACGGAGTGCTTAGAAAATTATTTGATAGGGGATAGTATTGAAAATTTGGAAACTATTTATACACCAGAACTAATGATAATGGATGTCAAATACAATCTACTATTCACCATGATAATTTATATAGTCCAAAACTATTTTAGTTTTCTTCCATGTACATTCCTTTACTTCTAGTATTATAAAATTATAAATTTCTAGGGAATAAGTATCTCAGATATTGAAACCAATGTACCATGACTAATTTATTCTTTAATACTAATTAATATTCTCATTATAATTGTATATTCATTATCTTTTAAAAACTAAAAGTAGTCATATTTTTAAAATTTTAATTTTTCTTCCTAGAATAATTGGATAAAGGCATTCAAGGGAAATTTTATTTTTATGAGAGGATTTCTAGTCAGGCCTATGATGAATAAATATCAATTGTCTATGGAGGATTATGAATGTGAATACCATATCTTTTGAACAAATATAATGATTTTTATTCCTAAAAAATCATGATTAAGTTGTTATTAAATGGATATAATCTATATTTAATTTAGAGGAACCCTTCTCATATTTTGAAATTTAAGGATAACTTATAAGATAAATAAAATAAATTTTATGATGATTTAATAATTATGTAAGAATATGTTTTAATGGTGTTGAGTAGGATTCAATTGGTTTGATAAATTCTTAAATATGTTTGTGTTTTTTTGAAGTGGTTCAGAGTTACCTATGATAATTTAATGTTGTTCTAGATTTTTCTAAAAAAACATGAAAATTTGGATTTTAACTTTTAATATAGGGTTTAAAATGTATGTTATTTATGTTTGGCTCGGAAATAAATAAATATAAATGTTTTGTTAATTTTGTAGGAAATTGTTTTTATATAAATATTATTTAGAATTTTCAGGAGGTAGTTTATAATGTGACACATAATATAACTAATTTATTTCACATGATATGGGTTTAATAGTACCAAACTATAGTCAAGGGAAGTGATTCTTATAGTTTTACTCAGTAATATTGAATTACTACATTTATTAAAAATTTGTTGTAATACATTAAATATTATTAAAATCATGGAAATTTCTTTGGGAATAAAAAATTAATTAATCCAAAAGAAGAGGAAACATGGATAAATATATTATTTTATGTAGATATATTAAATTTAGTTAGATAATGCAGAATATAATTAAACTCATATAGGTGATATGTGAGATATTTAATATCTTATATAAATTTTATTATTTTTTGAAATATGTGATGATAATTATGATTTTTTTTGGAAATGATAAAGTAGATAATGGGTGAATTGTTAATAAATAAAATACACATCACATGTGTGATGAAATAAGAGTACTAGTAATTAGTTAAATTGAAACCATAGAGAAAATGAACACACTATTGTATAATCCAAGAATAAAATTCTAACTGAATTTGGGTATGGATATAGAGATCCATCCAATCCTCAAAGATGAGTTCCACAATGCAACATTTCATGACAACAGAAAGATATTTAATAAAAGAGATGTGAACATCATTGCAAATATTAATAAATGATATCTTTTTAATAATAAGTAACAATAATATGATGGGAAAATATATGTTGAATCTAGTACAGTCACTACTATGAAATATTAAAATATATGTAGAAGAAGCTCACTCTATTGAGAAGATAAGAAAATTTTCATCAAAGGAGAATAAATAGAAGGGGAATATGTAATAATAATATCTTCCCTATGATATTCATACACCAATGATTTTTAAGAAATTACTTACAATGATATAAGATCATTGTAATATTAGGGTGGGGTAAGTATGGACTATGATCCCAATTTCTAGTATGTATAAAGCATAAGGATTTGAATAACATGGATGACATGTTGTTGCACCTGAAGATAAAATCATTTGAATTCATCATCATGGGTTTATTGAGGAATCCATTGATTAAATAGTGGGAGATAGTCTGAAGAACCAGTTAAGAGAATAATTTGGGGTTTTAGGATATTTTTCGAATTGGTGGGATCCTGTATAATGAATTCATAAAGAGATGGCAGGGGCGTTCAAGAGATATCCCTCCATTTAATTTACTAGACAACGGGATATTCAATAGATATTAATCAACTATAATTTCACTTATTTAATAGTGAAAATAAATTTACTCTAGTTGACTAAAAATCAATATGGTGTGGGTATCCATATTGGTAACAAATTTTTTAATTTTATCCCATGTGCTTTCACACATGGTCTCTTTAATTGGTATCATATATTTTCATGTTATCGCCTGAATCAACAAACTAATAATAAAAAATTTAAGATTACTCGATCTATTAATAAGGAATCTATTCCTTTCAAAATTCAAAAAAAAAGTATGAACCAAAATAACAGAAATAGACCAGATAAAAAGTAAATGAACTTAAGGATGATTTTTTATGATGAAATAGGAGATATCCATTATTGAATGAATTAATTATGCAGGTAAATCAATCAATTCATTCAAGAATTATCATTTTAAAAAACATGTTTTTTTGGTGAATTGGATATATCTATTGAATCAAATAAAAATTTATTATATGATCTTATGTGTTACTCGAAAAATACACTGATTAATTTATTACTCATGTATTTTAGATTATTCAAGAATTGGGTAATGGAAAAATACTTTCTATTAAATATATTAATGCAATGAAAAAATATATTTAGTAATAGGTTTAAAATAGATGAATTCTATTATCAAGGATATAAAATTAAAGATTATTTCCTTATATATTTCATAATGAATATTTTCATTTTTTTCTAATTCAATGAGATTTACTATTGATAATATTGATAAATTATATTCATTGAATAAAATATCTATGATTTAATAGAATTTTTTATAGTGTTTGTTGTTTTCAAGGATTAAAAATTTTGTGTATAATAATAAAATAAATATGGATGTTGATAATTACTCACATAAAGGTTAAAAAATATCATAATCTAAAGTTGAATATTGAAATAAAAGTTATAATAAACCAAATTTTGGATGAAGTGAATTTCATTAACATAAAGTGGATAGAACATGAATATATATTGAGAAATTTGGAAGAGTTTCTTCCAAAAATACAAAATTATTATGAAAAGAATAATAGTGATAACCATGAAATTTACTAATAATGGTTATATCAATAAAAGTAATCTCTTTGGTTAAAAAACATGATTTTATCTCACTATACTCCAATTGTAAGCTCTATAAACATAGTAACACTTCCCCTAGATAATAATTTATTTACTAATGAAAATTAACTTCCTAAAATGTGTATTAACATAAAAATAAGGAAATAATTGGTGAATATATGTGATAATAAATCCAGATAATATTTCTTGGTTAGATGTAACTATACTTGATAAGTGGTTTTCCCAAAAATAAGGTAAAAATAATTGTTTTCACTACAACAATACAAGAGAACATATTAGTTTAATATCTACCTAAAGTTAATAGAATAAGTTCCATTTTAAATATTTAGTTACATTAATGTAATAAACATGAGTCAATTAAATGTTGGAATAATATGTCAACTTTTCAATGTAACAAGAAGCCTTTATATATGGGGGAATATTGAACTAAAAGAATATTTTTTGTTGAAATATTGTTTTACAAAATAGTTTAAATATATCCATAATAAATAGATATTAAATTATAAAAAAACAAATGTTATAATTAAAACACACGTGTTTATATGGAAGAAGTATTTTTGTATGTACCAACCCTGCAAAAATTAAATATAAATTTTTAAAGGAAACTACAAAATCAATTTAAGAATTTTTTTAAAGGAAATAAATCTACCATGTGATTATTTCATGTGGGGAATGTTTTCAAATAAAGGAATAGTTTTAATGAAACTATACCCCTGAAAAAAATAAAAAAGTTTTCAAACCAAATATTAGATTATTATAGTATTTAAGAAAACCAAATTTTATAGATAATTTCATTCAGTCATCAACATTTGAGGGATAAATAAGTAATATAGAATAAAAAATAGAATAAATCAATTAAAATAATAAAATTATTGTCTTAGTATAATATTTCTGTTTTAGTGAGTAACTCAATAGGGAGTAAATTTAGTTTCTAATAAAAATATTTGTTAAAAAAGATGAAATTAAATCTCCCAATAAAATAAAACATAAACCTATAAATCAAAAAAGCAGTTCAATGTATGATTGGACATTTTATCTATTTATGAAAGATTGATTAATTATAATTTAATGAAATATTTGAAATATTAAATTAACATTTGAAATCAATTTACTCAAAAAATCCTTACATAATATTAGTTAATATTAGGTATCAAGTTTTGGTTTTTTATTTTTTTGGTCAAATGTACTTTAAAGAATTAAAAATAACAAAAAAATAACATGGTGAAATAGAATATGTGTTTTATTCTCAATATGATGCCTAGTTTCCTCCACTTGGAAAAAACCTTCTTTCAAGTATATTATTCAACTATAATATAATCCACAACATGGATTAGGTATACACAAAACATCTAACAAGTTATCCAGGACACATGGGGACCTCTTCCATAATTATATATGCGACGAGAATATAACACATTCTATAGAAGGAATCATTTTACAAGTACAATAGTTATATAAATTAAAAGAGATATCTAATATCAAATATTCTCTAGTTCTATCATAGCACTTACTGTGTGTTGGAAAAATAGAGAAAAACACACTTCTGAAATGTAAAGGAAAATAAAATAATGGGAAATTTATGAGATATAGAAAAGATAATTCCTCCTAGTCTAATGTGTTCTTGATACATGTGTATCCCTCGATATGGCATATTGGGGAGCTGAATGTGTTTCAATAAAAGTAAAATTAAAAGAGAGAATCGTAATGCATTCTTATTTCTGACTATAGGAAAGGATCTGGATGTTCAACATACTCTACCCTTCCTTGGATGAATTCAAGTAAGTATTATGTGTATAGGATCTTGTGTGATGACTATTTTAGTGTTTACTTAGTTTTTCACACTTCTAGTTCACATGTCATCATACAAATGAGTGGGTCTTCTATGATTATAAAGAACTACATAAAGGAATATTCATTTGAAGAATAATAATTGATGTATTATAGATCCTCATACTGATCACTAGTGTTATCTTTAACAAATCCCTGTAATGGTAAATGAAAATATCAATTGAATAATTATTTGCATTAAATTAATTAATATATCCATTGATTCCTTTAATTCCAAATAGGATAAACTGTAATGGAGGTTCTTCTAGTGGCATGAAATCATTGGAGGAAAGACATATCTTGTAGAAAGACTTCTATAAAATAAATAAATCTCATGAAAAAGTCATCCAGGTGGAAATATATTCTTGGATTAAATACATCTCTTTCCGATACACATTTGAACTAACGGTGAGTCATTTTTGGTTGTAACTCGGGATGGTGGCATCTCAAGACTGGTTGTGAAACATTCAGATGGAATCTCAACATTTAAGGTCAACCATTTGAAATAATGGTGACACATGCTAAAGGTGGGTCATGTTTGGTAGTTGGAAATTTGAACTAATAAGGACTCATTCAAACACATAGCTGTGTTTTTATAAAATTAACTTATAATGTTAAATGATATCATAAAACATTAATTTTATTAGAAGTATAATAAACATGTTTTTGTATCAAAAAAATTAGGTGGATCTAAAAATATACAAATTTTATGTTAAAAAATCATTTGAATTTTAATAAATCATGTATTGGATAAACATAAATACATAGAGAAAAAATAAAGGATAACATTATGCTTAACATTTTAAAAAGAAAATTTAATACATATAGAGAAATATGGTATCAAATATATGATATCAATGAAATGTATTATAATTGGATAAAATAAAAATACTGGTATCAAGGACATATATACTAAAAGTGAATTAGAGGTAAGTTATAAAATGATAAAAATCACTCAATGAATTTCTACCAAATAATAATATACAAATAAATATTTCATCAATGAAGAAATTAGTATAAGGACGTCCAATGTAGTAAGGAATCGAATTTAAATTGGGTACAAATGATAACATAACAATAGATAAATAATTGTGGTATCACATTATAAGGTAACAATGGTCTATATAGAATCAAAAGTAACTTCCAAAATTATCAAATAGGTATGAGTTACGGTATAAAATTAATAATAAATGAGAATGGATTTTAAATACTAGTACTAGAGGAAGAATCTATAGGGCCCTTATATTTATTATAGGCAAAAGGAATATATATTATAGATGTTGTGGTAATGGACGGATAAACTAAAGGATGCAAAGGAATCTCATAGGTAATTACTGGATTGATATACTTACTAGATTCCACATGAGATACAATTAAGTGTTGGTACTGAGGATGTAGAGGATCTAATGAAGGAGAAGAGATGAATTCTCTCATAGGAATCACCTCTCGAGCAAAAACAGTAGGGTCAAAAACATACAGAAACATATTTATAAGACAGACATATTCTATGATAATATTTTATCGTCTCTCTATAACACTAAAAAGAATTATTTTTATCCCTTAAGATCCAAATTAGAGGTTCTAAAACCATTAACTACTCTACCTGTTTCATAAAATCACTAGTGATAGGTAGAATTCTTATATTTTTATCCAAAAAAAATGAAATGAACTTTTTTCCCATGTTTGGTATACACACTATAAATATAATCATTAACTAATATATTGATGATGTTCTTAACACTGGTAGCCTAATTTAAACATTCCATTACCATTTTGTAAAAATTATCAACATAGTGATTAATCTATCTTAGATACTTCTAATGATTAACATGAATATCACTCAAAGAATTATGATGCTCTTCTCAAATGATAAACTAAATCAGCTCTACATTAAAGGAAGCTATAGTAGGTAGACCTAATGATATATAATCCATGGAATGTATACTCTCTAACTTATCCATCCTAGAAACCTAGTTAGAAAAAAATGAGGCTCTCATTTCCTCAATCACTGATATGAAGGAATCATTCTCACTTTCAAAACTATGGTTTTGAATTTCAACATTGTAAATGTGATGACTCATCTTTAGCTAAATATGACATTCCATAAGCTAAAATAGTTTCCCCGCATCAGTCTCGCTAAGTTGAGTGATAGGAGGATAATAACACATCAAAATTCAAGAAAATTTACCTTCGATTATATATCTAATAGACTCTAAAAATATTTTTTAAAAAAAAATATAGGCACTAGATCAGTAGGTAGTGCAGAATATACAAGCCACTCAACCCAAGGAATAATAAAATATGTACGATATGATCTATCAACATGTTTATCTAAAAGAAAGGCATAAGGCTCATGAAAATATCCCTTTGTATTTTTTCCACCTCCAATAGAGGTAGAAAGTCCCCCATCCTTTTGTTGACTTCCATAATCAACATCTAAATCATAAAAGGATAAACTAATAATATTGGAACCAAGTGAATGATCCCCCTTAGTGGATACATAACACTCTACCATAACCACACTATTCACATAAACAAACCCATATAACACCATGGAAACTGAATATTCCAAATGAAGGTAAATATATCCAATTAATTACTCCCATTTAGTATAAGTAGTAGCCAATCTGATAGAACAAATTGACTTATAACCCTGAATAGTTAATCAAGTAACTTTTATAATAGATGTATAATTACTACATGGGTGGTCTAGAATAGATCTCTCAAATTGAATAGATATGGGAAAATTGGGAACCTCAATATGAGGAATTCTAGGTGTTCTAGGTATCTCTATAGACTTTGATGATGAAATAGAACTAGTAGGGGAAGGATAACATACATGAATCCTAACAACATTTGTGTCATGATCTGGTCTTCTATCTTCACAATCCTCATCTTCATTTTTGGATCAGGTTATACCAAAAATGCACAATAAGGGGGTGATTTTTGTCTTTTAGAGATTCTTCAAAAATCGAAATGATGACCAAGCCTGTCCTTTTATCTTTTTCAGATTTTTATGCAGCCGAAAATAAACAGTTAAAGGATGCATGGATATATAGTGGTTCATGGAATATAAGGCCCCTAGTCCACTCCACCAATGACATGCTCCATGATAATAGTGATTTTCACTCTCTTTTCCTCTTATCAACAAACCATTCACAACTTGGTGTAGGCAGTTGACACCTTTACCAGTTAAGGCTAAAAACAAAGCCTTCTGGTTCAAACACTGAACCGAATACACAGCTTAGTACGAGAGGTTGGTTACACAAAATAAATTTAGTATTTGTTTTTAAATACATACTTTTTTATCTTCACAGTTGAAACAACCCACAAATAACAGTAGATAGATCATAGTCTTCCGAAAAGATGTTCTTCAGATAAGGGTAGTTCTGATTCGATCTCGTTTTAATAGATATAGAAATAAATTCAGCAACTCCAACAACAATATATTCATGAATGATCATTGATGTACAAATGATGAATCTTCAACGTCTTTCTTATTCTTCATAAAAACAGAGTTTGATAGTTCTTGTTGGTAGCAGATCTAAAAATATCAATTTACTCTGTAAAAATGTTGTAGTGAAGAACTCAAGATATTGTTATATATATTATTTATGATTATCCCTACATTTTTTGATAAAAAATATCACATATATATATAGAATAATGATTAGAATTTTCCATAAAAATATGGATCCATAAAAATCACCTTTAGAATCATGATATTAAATGTTTGAATGACAGAGCAGTCATAACTCCCCAGAATATTTGGCATAAAAATCACCTATTAAATCGATCCTTTGAATAAAAAATAACAGTATTTTAATTATTCAAATACGTGCTTTAAAATCTATCTTGAAATTTGTCTTGAAATCAGTTTAATAATCTATATAAAGGCTATTTCCCCATAAAGTCGTAATTTAAATCTCTGATGCCAAAAATATGGTGGAACTTCATTACATACATTCTCTGAGGGTAAGGTTCACAATGTAAGGTTGATAATGTATGGTTTATCACGTAATGGTCACATCATAAGGTCGATCAACCAAACACTTCATTTCAACTCTCAAACGTACTGTACAATATCAATACATTACATTTTAAAAAAACATAAGATATATGATCCATAAGGTTCATTATAAAAGTAAGGTGGATGATCCATAATTTTATCATCTTTCAAAGGTAAGGTATATGATCCATACATTTTGATAAAATGTAAGGTTGTTTCCAAAAGTAAGGTTGATGAACCATACTTTAAAGAATCAAACATAATGTTCTATACTAACATAGGTTTGTTTTTCCAATCTTTTTTTATATATGAAACGTAATGTTCCTTCTAAACGTAGGGTTCGTCTTCCATACTTTTATCTAAAACTTACAGTTTCATAAAGAGATAGAGTATTCTTTTCAATGAAATCCCTTTAATAAAATAAAGTGTTGTTGAAAACAATAATTTCTCAACAATCTCGTCCTTTTTGATGATAAAAAAACCGATGAAATAATGAAGGAAATTATATTACTAAATTAATTGTATATAATTAATAATTTTTCAAAGATAACAACAATATTTTATTCTAAAAAAATTATTTCTTAATATTTACATTTTCTCCCGCTTTATAAATTAAAATAATATCGCCTCCTTTATAAATAAAGAAAATAAAAATCCAAAAATTTCTCCTAATTTTTTTTTGAGAATTCTCCCCTTATAATGAAATGATTTTTTTCTCCCTCTGAGAAAATTATTTATATAAAAAATGTTGTTTTTATCTATATTTTTACCAAAAAAAATTGCTGAGTTTATCCATATGTCACCCTAAAATAATATATTGCGTTTATAAATATTTCTTATACTTTTATGATATAAAAAAAGAATGATAGAAAAATAATATAACACATTTTAATGTAGCACTGATCTTAAGTAGATGCTATGGAAAACTGTTTATCAATATTTGAAAATAGATTACTAGAATTTTAACTTAGTCAGTACAATAAAACAAATCAAAACATATGAAAATGATATGCAGGTATATTTTATTGAAAATATAATTACATGTATAGTAATGGAAATGAGAATAACTGTTAGGACAAAAAGGTTTATGAAACCGGTTTCAAATCCTTTGAATGACTTCCTTGAGTTCTAATATCTACTGTCATAACCTTTTCATCAGTCTGTCCCCATACTGAACTATGAGATTCCTTTCATCCTAAGTCAGATGGATATCATCAATAAAATTAACTCTAAAAAACACATGTAACATCTATTTCTTCCATAAAATATGATTTAGCTTCTCTGTGAATCTTTTTAACAAAACTCTGACACCCATTTCATCTAAGGTAAGCTGGTCAATAAGATGCTTTTAATTATCCTGCTGAATAGATAGTGGATCACTCTTACACTAAAGGTCCTGTAATCTATCATTCATATTTCTCATTGTTGTTGTAATGGCCTAAAATTTCATTATCAGATCAGGTGATGTGCCTGAAGTACCTGGTTGATTGTTCCTAATAGTTGTGAATTTTTTCTCTACGAAAATCCTAAAATCTACCAAATCAAACTCCATTACAATATAAAATTTTAAATTTTCAACTTCACCCAACATATCCTTCTAAAGAACCTCAAAATATTGTTTTGAAACATAACTAGATTTAATATTCGAAAAATCCCTAATTTTCCATTTCAAATTCTCTTCTTAAATCAGCATTTTATGATTAAACTCAAGTTTTATTTTTATACAGCTCTTCAACATCTACATTCATATAATCGGTGGTAACTTTTGCTTGATTCTCAATCTGATCATCCACTAGTTTTGACAACATTAAATGTAGAGATTCAGCATACAATTTACCTTAATCTTTTCTTTTTAATGAATTCTCAACTGATTCATCCTTTGATTCATTCCTTGAATCATCCATGGAAAAATCATCATTAAGAACATCAGTATGAATTTTAGAAGGATTATCTTCTTAATTCACATATACAGGATGATTCTTTTCCTCAGAATCTTCTTAATTGATTTCCTCCAAGACTTTATCGTCTAAAATTATTTCATCTTGAGATAATTCTTCTTGAAATAATTCAGGTCCATCCACATCAACTTCTCAAGGATTTTCAATAGTTTGAGGCACAATTTATTTTTCCACTTGAGATGTCACCTCAAACTAGAAAACTATTGGTCATTCAATTTTCTGTACTGGAGGCACTCTAATAAATCTGTAGCTTAGAATATGTTCATTTGTATCTATAGTGTCTTGAACAGGCCCCTCACCAGTTGAAGCCACATGATTCCTTTTTCACTGAAGTCCCTCTTGACATTCCTCACTAGAAGATGGATCAACAAGTTCAACTATTGGTCTTCTTGAGGTTCCACTTTTTCTTGATTCATCCATGCCTTCATTACACATAGCATGTTTCTCCCCATGAGATGATTCCTTATCTTCCTCACCTTCAACAAGAATAATCTTTCCTTTCACAGAACTACAGAATAATCCAATCTTCCTTAGAGTTCCATAATTGAAATTATTGCTCTGATGGCATCTTACTATTGTATCTAGTAATCTTACCATATCAGACATAAACAGTTGTTTTGAAATGAACCTTCCATATGAATATAAGTTCATTCTAGCCTCTTGTTGATAGTAGTAGTTCAGATATATTACCATATATCTCGGAAAAGTAAATTTGATTTCACTCAAAATAAAAAAATTTATGTACAATCTAGGAAACAAAATATTCTCTATATCTGACATCCTAGGTGAAATCCCTATTCGCATAAACATAGAAATAATCTTCTGATCATGTTTCAGATCCTTCACGAACATTTTTCTTATAAATGTGTATCCAAATAAAAATGACATAATGTTCTTTGACATATGTTCATCATCTCTGATATTCTTTAAGTCGAAATCATAATCTCCATCATGAGGGAAGTTTAAGATTCTAGATATTTCTACAGATGAAATTGAAAATATCAATCTTTAATTTCTGCAACTATGGGTTCCTCTGTATCTTATAGACTAATCTAAATAGTTTTGAAAAAGTGAAAAGCTTTACCACATATAAAAAGTATGAATTTTATTCACTGAAAGTCTGATCAAGATTCTAAAAATCACAGGCTTTCCACAGTAACATATTCGATTGATACAAACATTCCTAGTCAATTACTTTTCCCTATATAATCTTTTTTCCTTCCATGCACTGAAGATATGCATTGGTAGCTTCTCCTTCCATGATTCTCTGTGTCTGGGCTAGTTCGGTTTCAATGTTTTGAAGGCTTGAAGGTTTAGGGTTGGAATGATTTATCCAATGGTAGAAAAGGCCTTAAGGGTTTTTTGTGTTTCAAAAGTTGTTGATAAATTTAATGGGTTTGAAATTTTGAAGTGGTTTTTGAAATCCTTGATTCCGGTGCCATTTACATACATAATAATCGTTACATTAATAAAATAAAATAAAACATATGTGGAAGGAAAATGAAATTGTAAATTATTCTAAAAAATAATAATTAAATTATTTAACATAGTGATGATAATAAAAAACACGTAAAACATAAAATTTAATTTTCATTTAAAATTAAATAATCTTCGCTCCCCCTTAATAAAATCAAACCACGCAGTGGGAAGTTGTTTAGTTATAACATTAGCTAATTGAATTTGAGTACATAAAATTCTATAAATATATCCTTTTTAAGAACATGATCTATTATAAAATGATGTATAATATAAATATTCTTTAGTTATAGAATGAATAAAATTGTTTTTTGAAATATTTATAGCACATGTAATATCACATAAAATAGATGTGTTATTAAAATTTAGTCCAAAGTCCATAATAGTTTTTTTTCATCCACAAAACATGTGCAGAACAACTTCCTGTAGATACATATTATGCCTTGGATGTTGATAGGGAAACTGAGGGTTGTTTCTTACTAGACCATGACACTAAATATTTTCTCAAAAAGTGAAAAGTCTCTATGGTGATTTTTCTATCTAAACAAAAACTTCCAAAATCACCATAGAAATATGAAATTAAATTAAAATCAGATGTTTTAAGTAAATAATAGATTGAAATAAAGTTTCTTTTAAATATCTAAAACTTCATTTGATAGAACTTAAGTGAGACAATTTATGATCTAATTGATATATAGAGCAAACACATACTTAATACATTGTATCTGGTCTTCTAGTAGAAGGGTATTATAAACTACCCATCATACCTCTATATAACTTTTTGTAAACTAATTTTTCAGTTTCATCCAAATCATGTTTTATATTAGTACACATAGGATTTGTATATGTCTTATGGTTTTCAATTCCATGTTTCTTTAAAAAATCATTAATGTATTTTCTTTGATTTAAAAATTTTCCAAAATCATTTTTATAAATTTGATGTCCTAAAACAAATTAATTCTCCCATTATACTCATTTCAAATTCATTTTGCATTAAATTTTAAAACTCATAATAATGTTTTTTTTGTTTTTTGAACCAAAAATTACATCATCAACATAAATTAGAACCAATCAAATATTAGAGTTAACAGTTTTCTTAAACAATGATAGATATTCCATCCCAAGAGTATAAAAATATTTCAATAAAAAGGATCGTAATCCTTCATACTAAGCTCTAGGTTCTTGTTTATGGCCATAAAGTGCTTTAGTTTGTTTAAAAACAAAATCTAGTTTTTTTGAATTTTCAAAACATGGAGGTTTCTCAGCATAAACAACCTCTAATAAGTAACCATTTAAAAAGGTACAAATAACATCTATATGAAAAAATTTAATGTTCATATGATATGCATAGGCTAAAATGATACTTAAATATTCTAATCTAGATACGGGTGCAAAGGTCTCATCATAATCAATAGATTATTACTTATTATATCCTTTAGCTACTAGTATTGCTTTATTTCTAGTTATTATTCCTTGATAATCATTTTTTTATAAAGACCCATTTTGTTCTTTTAACTAGATAGTTATGTTGTCTTTCAACTTAATTCCAAACTTCATTTCTCTTGGACTAGTTTATTTCTTCATAAATTTCTATCATCCAACATTCATCAACTAAGGATTATTTTATATACTTAGTATCTAAATGGGATAAAAAGGTGGAGAATTCAACAGGATTTCCTATATTTATTCTTGTTTTTATTCCAAGTACTATGTCTCCTATAACAGTTTATAAATTTTTATTTTTAGGGTTCTAGACTTTCTTGGAAGTACACTGTTAGGTTCATCAATGTCCTGTTCTTATAAACAAGACAAAATTTCGTTAAAAACGTTTTCAAAATCATATTTTAAGTTATCATGTCTCATGTTATTATTAGAGTCAGATTCCTCAATTTGGCCTTTCCTTTTCACAAATGGATCACATTCATCAAATTTCACATGAACTGATTCTTCAACAATCCTTATTTTTTTAAAATCAATAAAAGCATTTTATATATCAAAATATCTTAAGAAAATAACTTCATCAGATTTTGTATGTAACATACCAAGACTTTCTTTGGTGTTTAAGGTGTAAACCTTGCATCAAAAATCATTAAAGTAATTTACTTTTGGTTTTTTGTTATTCCAGAGTTCATAGGGTGTCTTTTTAAAAAATGGTCTGATTAAAACTCTATTAATTGTATAATAGGTTGTGCAAATAGCTTCTACCCAGAAAAATGGTAAGAAGACTATATTCATTTAGCGTAGTCCTAGCCATTTCTTGAATAGTCCTATTTATTATTTCAACAATTCCATTTTGTTGAGGGGTTCATGGTGCAGAGAAGGTGTGTTTAATACCCAAATTTGAATAAAGGGAATTAAATTCTAGATTTTAATGATCTCCCACAAGATCACTTCTTATTTAAATTATTTTTAAACATTTTCCATTTTGGAAAACATTGCAAAAACATTCAAATAAATTAAAAGAATCATTTTTATATTTTAGATAGTAAATATATTTAAATCTAGAATATTCATCAACTAAAACATATTCATTTAATTTACCATCCAAGATTCCTATTCCTGATGTTACAAATAAATCCATATGGATAAGTTCTAGTGGTTTATATGTAGCAATATTGTTAGCATATTTAAAGGATGATTTGGGCTGCTTTCCATGTTGGCATGCACCACATAATCTTACCCTTTCAAATTTTCGACTAGGAAAATCTGAAACTAATTGTTTCTTAGATAACTTATGTAAAGAACATAAATTTATATGTCCAAGTCTTCTATTCCAGATCCATGATTCATTTATCTTAGCAGTTAAGCAATTGAATTATTTTACACAAGGAAGTTATGTCCAGATTATTGACATTATTTGTTCTAGGTGTTCTAAATTTAATCAATTTATCTTCAAATATAGAATACAAGTTTTTAGAAAAATAAAAAAAATTACCATCTTCATAGAGTTGAGAGATATTTATCAGGTTGTGTTTCAATATTTGTATTTAGAGTACTTTATTAGTTGATATAGCTTCTAGATCTCCAATAGTTACAATACCAATAATTTTACCTTTGGCCTTGCCACAAAATGTGATAATCCTCCATCCTTTTCAGTTAATGTTTTAAAATTTGATGAATTCACATTCATATTCATAAAGTATCCATTGTCCATATACCATATTCCAGTTCGACTTCTATGAACTGTTCTTGTAATGGAATTTTAAAAAAGGTTAGTTTGGGTACCCATATTTTGTTGGGTCCAGCAGTGTTAGACAACAATGACCTAGGAATCTAGACATGCTTTATTTTTATATAATAAATAGAATCATATAAACTGCTTGAATCAAAGGAATTCATAATCCCAATTATTTTTGGTTTCCTTAAATAACAGCTTTTTGATATGTGACTTTTTGTTCCACAGTAATAGCAAATTTTACCTATTTTACGTGGAACAAAATTGTTCTTATATAGTTTTGGTTTCCCAACATTACTACCTTTTCTATATCTTTCCTTTTTAATCTCATTCCTTCTAATAATTTCATTTTTTTTATTTTCTGCTTTTGTAAAAACTAGAGTTGCACTTTTTTATATTTCTACTTCTGTTTGCAATGTTTTTATTTTAGTTTCTTTATCTGTACAGATTATGTTTGACGAGTTATATATTTCAATTTACTCATGATGTCGTTTTAGAAGAGTGTCTCTTTCTCCTAAAATAACATTGTGAATATTTTTAGACGATTTATCTATCTTAAATAAGGAACAATATTTTTCTTCTATGATGTTGAAGTAGGAAAAAAGATTATTATTTGAAGAATTTGAACTAGAATCAGAATCTTATTAGTAATAAGATTGTACCTCATCAGCTTTGGCCATAAAATAACTTATTTCCATTTAGATTTGATTTTTATTTTTCTAAGTCAGACTTTGATGAGCTATTCGTGTCTTCAGAAACACTCCAAGTAGCTTTCATTTCTCTTTGGTCTTTCAGATCATAATCAATGTTTTTGAAAATTTTCTATTTATTTTCTTCTTTTAATTGAGGACAGTCAGGTTAAATGAGATTCATCTTCTTTCATTCACAGCATCTGACTTCCCGGGGTTATTTTTCATCATTTTTAAGGATTTTATGTATCACATCCTCTTTCTATAGAATTTTATGAACATTCTAACTAGTTGAGTCAGTTCTAAATCAGAATTAGATGAATCAGAATAATTTTATTTCATTCTGATTTCATTCTTCATCTTTCTACTCTTCTTTTAGAATGTTACTTTCAGATTAGTATTTTCCCTTCTGAACGATACTTTATTCTCATTTGCTTCATCTTCAATCTTGGATTCATACATCCTAAGATTACCAATTAAATATATCATTGTTAGATCTTTTATAGGTGATAATTTTCTAATATTTAATGATATCCAATTCTATCTAGGTTGTAAAACTCTAAGTACTTTCAGGTCTTGATATGATTGTTTGATAGGATCATCCAAGAAACTGATGTTATTAACATTTTTTGTCAACCTTAAATTGATCTGGGTAATGATTTCTCTTTAGGAAATTCTTGAATGTGTTAAATTTAATTTTATTTGTGGCATACCTCATCTGTTTAACATTGTAAATTCTTTCATAAGCAACTACAATTTTCTTATATATTTCATAAGGAACCGGACACTAAGATACTCTGTTGAATTCATCTGGTCCAAGACCACAAATGATATCATTCATATATTTCGAGTTTATTTCCTACTCTGCTTCTGTATTAGCAGTCTATGTTTCATGAGTTTCTCGAATCACATATAGAGTAATAATTTTCGAGTAGACTTTTTATCCGAGGTTCATTAAGTAAATGACAATACTTGGTTTCTAGCATCCATAATATTCACCATTGAAGTAGGGATTTCAAAACATTGAATTACCATCTCTTGTATCAGCCATTGTGCTCTCTATAATCCAAAAACTTTCATCTTGTTATTTTTTTGACAAAAGATCCTCAATTTATACCAATTTTTGGATCAGGTTTTAACATATGTGCACAAGAGGGGGTGAATTGTGTCTTTCAAAATTTTTGCACAAATAGAAATGATGACCAAGTCTGTCCTTTTTTCACTATCAGAATGTTTATGCAATGGAAAATAAACAGTTGAAGGATGCAAGGATGTATAGTGGTTTGGGGAAGATAAGGCCCCCAGTGCACTCCACCAACTCTCTACTCTAAAAGCTTGGTGATTTTCACTATCTAGACCTCTTATCAATTGACCATCCACAACTAAGTGCAGGCAGTTGACACATTTACATGTAACAGCTAAAAATAGAGCCTTCTGGTTCATACATAGAACCGAATACACAGGTTAGTACGAGAACCTGATTACTCAAAATAAAAAAAAGTATGTGTCTTGAAATATGTTCAAGTTGATTTTCACATTTGCAACTGCATGCAACTGACAGTAAATAGATTGTCATCTTTAGAAAAGATATTATTCAAATAAAGATAGTTCTAACTCAATAAAGTTTTGATAGATATAGAAATAAATTCAACAAATCCATTAACAATGTATTCCCAAAAGCTCTTCGATGTAGAAACAAAGAATCTACCACATGTTTCTTATTATTCTTCAGAAAAATAGAGTCTGATAGATCTTGGTAGAAGCAGATCTATAAACCTCGAATGATTCTATAAAACTATAGTAGTGAAGAACTCAAGAGCTTGTTGTATATTTTCTTGATGATTCACCCTATTTTTTTATACAAAAATAAAATGATATATATATAATAAGGACGAGCGTTTTCCTTAAAAATTTAGATCCATAAAATTCCCCTTTAGAATTTCGATATTCAAATGCTTGAATGATAGAGAAGTCATAAATCCCCTGAATATTTGGCATGAAAATATCCTATTAAATCATTCTTTTGAATCACAAATAAACAAATTCGAATGAGTCAAAGACGTACTTTAAAATTGGGCTTTGAATTTGGAATGAAATCAGTATTATAATATGCATAAAGACAGTTTCTCAATAAAGTCATAATTTAAATCTCTAATGCTAAACGTAGTGTTGAACTATATAACATATATTCTCTGAATGTAAGGTTCACAATGTATGGTTGATAACATATAGCTAATAACATAAGGTTCACAATGCAAGGTTGATCAACCATACTTTTCTCTTAAACTCTCAATTTTACTGTACAATATCTATACATTCCTTTTTAGCAAAACATAAGATACATGATCCGTAAGGTTCATTATAAAATTAAGGTAGATGATCCATACTTATATCAGCTTCAAAATTTAAGGTATATGATCCATACATTTTGATAAAATGTAAGGACGTTTTCAAAAGTAATATTGTGGAACCATACTTTTAATAAACAAATAATATATTTCATACTAATGTGTGGTTCTTCTTCCATACTTTTCTGATATCTCGAACATAAGGTTCACTACAAACATAGGGTTATTCTTAAATACTTTTGTCTATAACGTATGGTTTCTTAACCATACATTTCTAATATGTCGTAAAGTAAACAACAAATTCCATCCCTACGCTACGCTCCTCAATGTAGGGTTTGGACAGTGTTTCCAGAACATCGAAAGTGATTTCAAAACACATAGAACAAGAACATTGTTTCCAGAACAAGCTAAAATGAATTCCAAACACTTCATCAAATATTCCACATGGATTAAATCCTTTAATATTATTCACAAATTTAGAAAGAATAAATATAAATTTCTTGAAAAATACTCGAAGAAAAATCATTAGAATAAAAAATAAGGGTATTTATGAATATAAAAATCATTATAAAGAGATAGAGTTTTGTTATCAATGATCTTACCCTAATAAAATAAAGTTTTGTTGAAGAGAACACTTTCTAAAATATATCCCCCCATTTTGATTATCACAAAACCCATGAAATAACTAATGAAATTATCTTACTAAATTAATTGTATAAAGTTTAATTTTTTTAAATTATAACAACAATATTTTATTTTAACAAAATTATTTCTTAATTTTTACATTTTCTCCCCCTTTATAAAGTAAAATAATATCTCATCATTTATAAATAAAGAATGTAAAATTATAAACATTTATCCTAAATTTTTTTAGAAATATCTCCCCTTAAAATGAAATGTTTTCTTTTCACCCTATAAGTAAAATATTTATATATAAAAAATGTTGTGTTTATCCATGTTTCTCCATAAAATAAATATGTTGTGTTTATCCATATTTCTACCCATATTTGTGATATCAAAAAGAATGATAGAAGAAGGAATATAACACATTTTAATGTAGCACTAAACTTAAGTAAATGCTATGATAAATGGTTTATCAATATTTCAAACTGGATTACTAGCATTATAACATAGTTAGTACAGTAAAAAAATAAAAACATATGAAAATGAGATGTTACTATATTTTATTGAAAATATATTTACGTGAACTGTAATGACAATGAGAATCTTGGTTGGGATAAAAGGTTTTGGGAAACAGGTTTCAGCACCTATGAATGACTTCCTTGAGTTCTGACATATGCAGTCACAACCATTTCATTAGTCCATCACCTAACTGGACTATGAGATACCTTCCTTTCTAATTCAGAGGGATATCTTCAATCAAAATTATTCTAAATAACTCATGTAACCTATCATATTTCTAAATAAACATATTTAGCTTCTCTAGGAATCTATTCAATAGAAATCTGACCCTTGGTTCATCTGAGGTAATCTGGTCAATAATATGCGTTTGATTATCCCACAAAACAGATAATGGAGCCCTATTACACTTAAAGTCCTACAATATGTCATTCATATTATTCATTACTACTATAATGGCCAGAAATATCCATTTTAGATTAAGCGAAGTACCTGAGGTACCTAGTTGACTATTTCTAACATTTGTAAATTTAACTCCAAGAATATCTTAACACATTCCAAATATGACTTCATTAACATCTCATATTTCAAATTTTCAACTTCATAAAACATATCCTTCTTAAAAAATTCAACTTATTGTTTTCAAATAATGTTGGAATTCAATTTATAAAATATATTATTTCCTTTTCCAATTCTATTCTTAAAGAATCATTTTTTGATTCAACTCTGGTAAATGTTATATACAGTTCTACAACTTCTGTATTCATAGAATCAGTGGAACCTTGTGAATGATTATCAGTCTGAGATTTAACTATTTCTAAAAACACTAAACGAATAAATTCCACATATTATTTCTCTTATTATTCTCTGTGTACTGGATTCTCAAATGATTCTTCCTTCGAGTCCTTCCATGACTCAACCACATAAAAGTCCTCATTAAGAACATCAGTATGAATTTTAGAAGTATTATCTTCTAAATTCAGATTAGTATGATGTCTCTCTTTATGATAATCTTCCTCATTGAGTTCTTCCAAGACTAGATCCACTAAAATAGGTTCTTATTGAGCTAATTCCTCTTGATCTAATTCAGGTCCATCCACTTCAACTTCTCTAGTCTTTTCAAAAGATTGAGGCCCAATTTCTTTTTCCACATGAGGAGTCACCTCAATCTACGAAACTTTTGGTTGTTCAATTTGATGTACTACAGGATATATAATAAATCTGTAGGTTCCACTTTCTCTAGATTTATCATGGAATTTCTTATACATAGCATGTTACACCCCCTGATCCCTGACTTTTTCTTCCTCAGCTCAAATTGGCATTATCTAGAATTATATTATTCTCCAGAAGAAGACAATCTTATTTAGAGTTCTAGTATTGAAAATATTTCTATGATGGTATCTTACTCTTGAATCTAGTAATCTTACCATATCATACATTAATATAAGTTTTGAAATGAACCTTCCATATGGATCAAAGTTCATTCTTGCCACTGGTTGACAGAAGTAGTTGAGATATCATTCCATATATCTTGGAAAATTCAATTTGATTTCACTCATAATCTAAAACAGTTTTTACATGTCATGAAACAAAATCTTCTCCATTTTTTACTTCCTAGATGCAATCCGTATTTAAACAAACATAGCAAGAATCTTCTGATTAGGTTCCAGATCATTCACTAATATTTTCCTTTATTGAATGAATTAATTCTGTCGGTAAATCTAACAAGTTATTCAAGAAATATAATTTTAAAGAAACATGTTTAGTTGGTGAATTGGATATATCTATTGAATCAGTTAAAATTTTATTATATGATTTTATGTGTTACATGAAAAATACACTGATTAATTTATTACTCGTGTATTTTAGTTTATTTAGGAATTGGGTAATGAAAAAACAAATTCTATTAAAGATATTAATGCATTGAAGAAATATACTTATTAATAGGTTTAAAATAGAGGAATTCTATAAAAATAGTAACACTTCCCCAAGATAATAATTTATTTACTAATGAAATTTAACTTCCTTAAATGTGTATAAACATAAAAACAAGGAAATAATTGGTGAATATATATGATAATAAATCCATATAATACTTCTTCGTTAGATGTAACTATATGTGATAAGTAGTTTTCCCTAAAATAAGGTCAAAATAATTGTTTTCACTACAACAATAAAAGAGAACATATTAGTTTAATATCTACCCAAAGGTAATAGAATAAGTTACATTTTAAATATTTAGTTACATTAATGAAATAAATCTAAGTCCATTAAATTTTGGAAAAAATTTTCAACTTATCAATGGTACCTGAAGCCTTTATATATGGGGGAATATTCAACTAAAAGAATATTTTTTTGTTGAAAACAAGTTTTACAAAAGAGTTTAAATATATCCATAATATCTAGATATTGAATTATAAAAAAACATATGATATAATTAAAACACACTTGTTTATATAGGAGAAGTATTTTTGTATATACAAACCCTGCAAAATTTAATTATAAATTTTTAAAGGAAACTACAAAATCAAATTAAGAATTTTATTAAAGGAAATAAATCTACCATGTGATTATTTCATGTGGGGAATGTTTTCAAATTAAAGAATAATTTTAATGAAACTATACCCCAGAAAAAAAAATTCAAACCAAATATTAGATTATTATAATATTTAAGAAAATAAAATTTCGTATATAATTTCATTCAGTAATTAACATTTTAGGCATAAATAATTAATATTGAATAAAACATAGAATAAATCAATTAAAAGAATAAAATTATTGTCTTAGTATAATGTTTCTGTTATAAGGAGTAACTCAATAGGGAGGAAATTGAGTTTCTAATGAAAATATCTGTTAAAAAAGATGAAATTTAATCTCCCAATTAAATAAAAAAGAACCCTATAAATGAAAAAAGCAGTTCGTTGTATGGTTGGACATTTTATCTATTTATGAAAGATTGATTAATTATCATTTAATGAAATATTTGAAATATTACATTAACATTTGAAAGCAATTTACTAAAAAATCCTTATAAATATTAGTTAATATTAGGTATTAAGTTTTGGTTTTGTATTTTTTTATCAAATGTACTTTAAAGAATTAAAAATAACAAAACCAAAAACTAACATGGTGAGATAGAAAATGTTTTTTATTCTCAATATGATACCTAGTTTCATCCACTTGGAAGAAACCCTCTTTCAAGTAGATTATCCAACTATAATATGATCCACAACATGGATTAGGTATACACACAACATCTAACAACTTATCCATGATATATGGGGACCTCTTCCACAATTATATATGGGAAGAGAATATAACCTATTCCATAGAAGGGATTATTTTACAATTACAATAGTTATATAAATTAAAAGAGATATCTAATATCAAATATTCTCTAGTTCTTGTATAACACTCACTGTGTGATGAAAAAATAGAGAAAAAAACACACTTCTGAAATTTAAAGGAAAATAAAATAATGGGAAATATATGAGATATAGAAAAGATAATTCCTCCTAGTCTAATGTGTTCTTGATACATGTGTATCCATCGATATGGAATATTGGGGAACTGAATGTGTTTCAATAAAAGTAAAAAAAATTGAGAATCATAATGCATTCTTATTTCTAACTACAGGAAAGGATTTGGATGTTCAGAATACTCTACCCTTCCTTAGACGAATTCAAGTAAGTATTATGTGTATAGGATCTTGTGTGATGAATATATAAGTGTTTAAATAGTTGTTCATGTAACGCCCCGACCCTATATACCCAGATTCGGTGCATTATTACATAACATTGGCATGATCACAAAGGATCAAGTCTCGAAAGACCAATTAGTTTAGTAGTCTTGGAAATACTAGAAATATTCATAACTCTTACATTACATTATATGGTAAAAAAATTACAACAACATCTTGTCTTCATATACCCTCATACTATCCCTATACTTCATTCATAAATTACTTCTTCACATCCTGGGAAAAGATAAAACATTGAAAGGGGTGAGCTCAGATGCTCAGTAAGGATAACAATATAGCAGAAGCATTCGTAGATTAGAATAAACACTTAAAGGAATTTATAACTAAAACAAAATCCTTTTAAACATGAACTTAAACATAATATGGCAAAGATAAAATGAAATAATGTCATTTACTTACTCACATGGATATTCTACTAGTCAAAAAATCACATGCAATATCACTAACCACTTTCATAATGATGGAATGCATAATGCCAGACTATCGTAACCACATAGCCAAGGCCTTGTGCGAAGACTACAAATAAGATTTTGTCAAGGCCTTGTGCCAAGACACTAGTTTGTCTCATGATACCTACCGATGCATCGAGGAGCTATAGCGGGATCCACCCGTCACTTACTAAGTCCAATGCATTCCTCATATGAACAGGTTTAAACATAACATAAACATTTGTATTAAAACTAACATATGAAATGTCAATACTTTAACAACAAACCATGAATGGTATAAAAATAGCACATCCACAGTCAAACATAACTCATTCGATACAATATGGAAGATTTAATTGTATCAGATTAAGCTCAATCGAGAATAATGAAGTATATTGACATAGATGAAAATAATCATCAAAATTATTTGAGAGAAATATCCCTCTATTTCTTGAAATCATTTAAAATTCACACTATTTGTCAAGAAGCCATTTAAAAATAGATTTTTTAATCAAAGTGTCCCATACCACTTTGAAACTTTTAAAATGAGTTTTAATTTTAAAACTTTAATGTCCATATAAATAAATCCTCAAAACCATTTTTAAAACATGGACATTAATGAGCAAGATTTAGAAGAATATGTCTTTAAAACATTTAAAAGTGGTATTTTAGTTAGAGATCCTAACAAAAAGAGAGACACTTGAATAAAAATAATTGAGGTAATCAAAACTTTTTAATATCATGTGAATAAAGGGATTCATGATATACTATGTCAAAGTACATTATATACACCACATAAAAGTGATTAGGTATATAACAACAGAGAAGTCTCAATGGAATGTAAATTGAGATGAAATCTCTCATAAAAGCCATATCCTTAGGTTAAGGATAAATCAACGACATAATTATGTGTGACAAATATAAATACACTAAATATGATTGGATATTCATTGTAAATAAATCAAAGTAAATTCACACATATTCTAGTAAAAACAACACCAATGAATTGGATGTTTATCTCAACAAATCGAGATTGAGTAAAAATTACTCTTATCAAGTTCATACCGATGACTTGAGAATTTATCAATGGAGTGATTATGTGTATAAAAATAATATCCATAGAAATGTTAGTGGAAATTATGACATAATCAAATGAATAGTTATTCAACACATAATCTTGGAGTAAAATAATCAATAAAGTATGCGTAAAGCCAAATGAGTGGAAATTGAAATTTCAAATTCCCTTATCGATTAAATAACTTATGAAACATACACCCATGAAAGAAGGATCTTAAAATAATGATGTAAATACCAATAAATTAATGTATATTACACAATTAATACAATCATGGGCAGTACACACACCACATTGAATAAATAAGTGATAAACAATGGAATTCTCATGAAATTAAGAGTGAGATAAGAAAACCCCTTACTTTGTACTTTTTACATGGTCGATGGTAGGTTAAACTCCTGTATAATAGTGAAATAATTGTCATTGAATTATAAAATAATCGTTTACATTAATATGATATCATATATGATATTTTAACATTGATTTGTTAATAATATCTTAGTATTATCGTTGTTTCGGGTGTTAACTTACTCATTTTCTTTTATATGTTTTGTTACGTAAGCCATGTTTGTCATTGATAGGTTGTATCTTATTCATATCCATAATGATATAAATTCCTTAAACATTATTTTTAAATAATCAAATGATAATTATACTTGAATGGATACGATGAAGAATGAATCTCATCACGTTCGTGGAAACGGTAGTCCGTACGTACGCACGAGCGAAAATATCATTATTTTGATGTTAAAATAATATATAATTGGATGGTATGTTATATAGATAGAATAATTATCATGTTATATTTATTATTTACATGAATTACACATCATTCATATACCCATCAAAATAATAATTTATTGAATGACAATTACACCACGACGTGGATACGGTAAGTCGTACGTACGCACATATGGTGACATGTCATTCAAAGGATGGATAGAATACTGAATATGGTTGTAATATATTTATAATAAAATTATAGTATATAGGAGATACTGGATTAATTCATTTAGAATGGTAATAACAAATAAAGAAGAAGTTGAAGAAGAACAGAATTTGAAAAAGGGTGGTAAAAACATTACCTCTTCTTCGGGTTCTTCTTTTTTTATTTGATCAAAAGGGCTCCTTAAGTTGGATTTATGATCAAACTAAGGCCTCTAGGTTGTAGTGAGTGACGTTTAGAGAGTATCTAGGCAGGGGTTGGCCGAACCAAAAGGCTTAAAAGGTGTGAAGTAAAGAGAAGGAAAAATTCCCTTTTATAAGAGGGTTGAGGGGCACCTTTGGAATTGCAAAAAATATTATTTTATAATAAATTCATATTCGGTTTCTAATGGCTCCAAAGTTAATTATTTAAAGGTTAATGTGGGGATAGGTAGAAAACATTTCATCCAATAGAATTTAGATAGGTTTGGGTAATTATATTAACCTTATCTTTAAGTATTAACTCAAAGTTAATTAGTTTCACTTTTACAATGTCTATTTGTATTTTTATATTATATGGTTAATAAACGTAATATATACATCCAAGAGACCCCCATGTGGTCGATTAATAATACACCTATCATGATATAAGTCTCTTGTCCGACCCTTAGATTTTTAGGAATTTAATATCAATTATTAATATTATATTTTTTTTTAAAAAAACACTTTTATGTCAATTTTGAATCTATTCATTAATTGATTTTTCTAAAAATCATAACAGAATTATTACTTCGAAAAAAGTTAATTAAATCCTTCTTAACATGTCATATTAACCTATAAAAATAGGGTAATTCATTAAAAGTCTCAAATTATATTTATTTGGGTATCTACAATATAAATCATTTTAATTTTTCACAATTATGGTAATTACTACATCACCATTGTGTCATAAATAAATTAAATTATTTAATGTATAAAATTTATAAATAAAATACCATTATGTAGGAAATACTTTTATATTTCTAATTAATATTTATAGTCGAAAATCCAACATATATAACCCTATGTAAAAATTGTTTTTCTAAAAGATATATGCTTGTGTCATTTTTGTATTCATTTTATCTTAATTATAATAAAGTGTCCCTATCACTTACAAGTGGCACCATGGGGTCCCAAAATCGACTCAAAGAGGCCCATGGTCGGAAATTTATCAACCAATAAGGTTAGGACACCTTTTTTGGTAATTTTGTTATTATTTTAATATTATTTGATAACCCTTATTTACCGTATTTTCCCTTTAACCATAGTAAATAAAATATTTACCGATGTAATTATTCAAAATGTATAAAAATAAAAGTTACATATTTATACTATTTGAACAGCTTGATTCCAAATATGGAATCCATTTTTCCAAATTCCAAACACAGAAGTGGCAAATATTAATTTGAAATTAATTCCCGCTGTCAAAACAAAAAGAGTGTTTTTAAGAGACAATAACTATCAAAAGATTGGCACTTGTTTATGTTTGGTTTAATTGTGAAATTATGTCCAATGAAAAAAATTGAATTAAATGGTAAAAATATATTCTAAATATACTTTAAAACCACTAAAATTCATAATTTATCAATATTAATTATTCTGATTAAAAAAGATGTTTTTATTTAAAATCTAGTAATTTTCACTATTCATCAAAAAATGAAAGTTATCTGAAAAGTACCAAAATTCAACCCTAGGCTAATTTCGATATTTCGAATCCCGAAATGGAGTCCATTTTGAGAGATAGAATTTATAAAATTTCAAAAAGTAGTTATTACTATTCATAACGGCTAGTTTGATTGGTTGTGGTGTGTTAGAATCTCAATGTTGCGTACAATGCACGCCATTGCATTATTCAAAGGGAAATGTATCATGGAATCTTGGGGTGTTACAGTTCACACTTCTAGATCACATGTCACCGTACACATAAGAGAGTCTTCTGAGATTATAAAGAAATAAATAATGGAATGTTCATTTGAAGAATAATAATTGATATATTCTAGATCCTCATATTGATTTCTATTGTTATCTTTAACGAATCCCTGTAATGGTAAATGAAAATATCAATTGAATAATTCTTTGCATTAATAGCATTAATATATCCATTGATGCCTTTAATTCCGAATAATCTGAACTGTAATGGAGGTTCATCTAGAGGCATGAAATCTTTGGAGGAAATACATATCTTGTAGCAACAATTCTATAAAATAAATAAATCTCAAGCAAAATTCATCCAGGTGGAAATATATTCTTGGATTAAATACATATCTTTATAATACACATTTGAACTAACGGTGAGTCATTTTTGGTTGTAACTTGGGCTCGTGGCATCTCAAGACTGGCGGTGAAACATTCAGATGGAAGCTCAACATTTATGGTCAATGATTTGAAATAATAGTGACACAAGATAAAGGTGAGTCATGTTTGGTAGTTGGAAATTGGAACTAACAAGGACTCATTCTAACACATAAATATATTTACATAAAATTTAAAATTAATGTAAAATGATATCATAAAACATTAATTTTATTAGAACTATAATAAACATGTTTAGTATCATAAAAATTAGGATGTTCCAAAAATATTCAAATTTCATGTTCACAAATCAGTGGAATTTGAATAAACCATGTATTGGATAAACATAAACACATAGAAAAAATTAAGGATAACATTATGCTTAACATTTCAAAAATAAAATGTAATATATATAGAGAAATGTTGTATCAAATATATGATATCAATGAAATTTATTATAATTAGATAAAATAAAAATATTGGTATCAAGGATATATATACTAATAGTGTATTATAGGTAAGTTATAAAATTATAAAAATAACTCAATGAATTTCTACCAAAAAATATTATACAAATAAACATTTTATCAATGAACAAATTAGTATAAGGACATCCAATGTAGTAAGGAATCAAATTTTAACTGGGTACATATGATAACATTACAACGGATATATTAATATGGTATCTCATTACAAGGTAACAATGGTCTATATAGTATCAAAAGTAACATCCAAAATTATCAAATAGGTATGAATTATGGTATAAAATGAATAATAAATGAGAAGGTATTTTTAAAACCAGTTCTAGAGGAAGAATCTGTAGGGCCCTTATATTTATTATGGGCAGGAGGAATATTTATTATAGTTTTTTTGGTAATGGATGGATAAACTAATGGAGGAAAATGAATCTCATTGATAATTACTAGACTGATATACATACTAGATTCCACATAAGATACAATCAAGTGTTGGTACTGAGGATGTAAAGGATCTGATGAAGGAGAAGAGATGAATTCTCTCATAGGAATCACCTCTCGAGCAAAAAATGTAGTGTCAGAAACATACATAAACATCTTTATAAGACAGACATATTCCATGATAATATTTCATCATCTCTCTATAACACTAAAAAATTATTTTCCTCCATTAAGATACAAATTAGAGGTTCTAAAACCATTAACTACTCTAGCTGTTTCTTAAAATCACTGGTGATAGGTGGAATTCTTATATTTTTATCCAAAAAAATGAAATGAAATTTTTTTCCCATGTTTGGTACACACACTTGAAAAATAATCTTTAACTAATATATTGATGATTTCCTTATCACTGGTAGCCTAATTTAAACATCCCCTTACCACTTTGTAAAAATTATCATCAAAGTGATTAATCTATCTCAAATACTTTTAGTGATTAACATGATTATCACTCAAAGAATCATGATGATCTTCTCAAATGATAAACTGAATCAGCTCTACATTAAATGAAGCTATGGTAGGTAGACCTAATGATATATAATCCATGGAATGTATACTCTCCAAATTATCCATCATAGCAACCTATTTAGAAACAAATGAGGCTCTCATTTCCTCAATCACTGATCTGAAGTAATCATCCTCACTTTCTAAAATATGGTTTATAATTTCAACATTATAATTGTGATGACTCATCTTTAGCTAAATATGACATTCCATAAGCTCAAATAGTTTCCCCACATAATTCTCACTATGTTGAGTGACTGGAAGTTAATAACACCTCAAAATTCAAGAAAATTTACCTATGAGTATATGTCTAATGGACTCTAAATTTATTTGTAAAATATAATCTATAGGAACTAGAGCAGCAGGTAGTGTAGAATGTAGAAGCCACTCACCCCAAGGAATAATAAAAAATGTATGATATGATGTATCAAAAATTTTATCTAAAAGAAAGGCATAAGGCTCAAGAAAATATCCATTTGTATTTTTTCCACCTCCAATAGAGGTAGCAAGTCACCCATCCTTTTTTTGACTTCCATAATCAACATCAGAATCATTATAGGCTAAACTAAAAAGATTGGAACCTAGTGAATGAACCCCCTTAGTGGATACATCACACTCTACCATAACCACACTATTCACATAAACAAACCCATTTACCACCATGGAAACTGAATATTCCAAATGAAGGTAAATATAACCAATTAATTACACCCATTTAGCATAAGTAGTAGACGATCTGATAGAACAAGTTGACTTATCTCCCTCAATAGGTAATCAAATAACTACTCTAATAGATGTAGAATTTCTACATGGGTGGTCTAGAATATATCTATCAAAGGGCATAGATATGGGAAAATTGGGACCCTCAACATGAGGAATTCTTGGTGTTCTAGGTATCTCTATAGACTTTGGTGATGAAACAGAACTAGTAGGGTAAGGATAACATTCCTGAATCCTAACAACAGTCGTGTCATCATCTGGTCATCTATCTTCACAATCCTCATCATCATTGTTGGATCTAGTTATACAAAAAATGCACATGAAGGGGGTGAATTTTTTCTTTTAGAGATTCCTCACTAATCGCAATGATGACCAAGTCTGTCCTTTTATCTTTTTCATATTTTTTATGCAGTTGAAAATAAACAGTTAAAGGATGCATGGATGTATAGTGGTTCATGGAACATAAGGCCCCTAGTCCACTCCACCAACGCTATAATCCATGAGAATGGTGATTTTCACTCTCTGGTCCTCTTATCAACAGATCGTTCATAACAGGGTGTAGGCAGTTGACACCTTTACCAGTTAAGGCTAAAAAAAACCTTCTGGTTCAAACACCAAACCAAATACACAGCTTAGTAAGAGAAGCTGGTTACACAAAATAAATAGAGTATTTGTTTTGAAATACATTATTTTTTATCTTCACAATTGAAATAACCAACAAATAATAGTAGATAGATCATAGTCTTCTGAAAAGATGTTCTTCAGATAAGGGTAGTTCTGATTCGATCTCATTTCAATAGATATAGAAATAAATTCAGAAACTCCAACAACAATATATTCCTGAATGATTTTTTATGTAAAAATGATGAATCTTAAACGTGTTTCTTCTTATTCTTCAGAAAAACAGAGTTTGATAGTTCATGGTGGCAATAGATATAAAAATCTCAATTTACTCTATTAAAATGTTATAGTGAAGAACTCAAGATATTGTTATATATATTCTTTATGACTATCCATACATTTTTTGATAAAAAATATCACAGATATATATAGAATAACGAATATCAATTTCCATAAAAATATGGATCATAAAAGTCACCTTTAGAATCATGATATTAAAATGTTTGAATGACAGAGAAATTGTATCTCCCCTGAATATTTGGCATAAAAATCACATATTAAATCGATCATTTAAATAAAAAATAAAAGGCTTTTAATTATTCAAATATGTTCTTTAAAATCGATCTTTTAATTTGTATTGAAATCAGTGTAATTATCTACATAAAGACCATTTATCCATAAAGTCGTAATTTAAATCTCTGATGCCAAAAATAGGGTGGAACTTCATAACATACATTCTCTGAAGGTAAGGTTCACAACGGAAGGTTGATAATGTATTTTTGACCATGTAATGTTCACATCATAAGGTCGATCAACCAAAATCTTCATTTCAACTATCAAACGTACTGTACAATATCAATACTTTATATTTTAAAAAAACATAAGATACATGATCTGTAAGGTTCATTATAAAAGTAAGGTGGAGGATCCATACATTTATTATCTTCCAAAGGTAAGGTATATGAGCCATACATTTTGATAAAATGTAAGGTTGTTTCCAAAAGTAAGGTTAATGAACCATACATTAAAGAATTAAAAAAATGTTCCATACTAACATAGGAATCTTTTTCCATTAATTTTTGATATCTAGAACGTAACGTTCCTTCCAAACGTAGGGTTCGCCTTCCATACTTTTATCTATAAAATTAGGTTTCTTAAAGAGATAGAGTATTCTTCTCAATGATCTCCCTTTTATAAAATAAAGAGTTGTTGAAAACAATAATTTCTCAACAATCTCATCCTTTTTTATGATAAAAAAACCCATGAAATAATGAAGGAAATTATATTACTAAATTAACTGTATATAATTAATAATTTTTCAAAGATAACAATAATATTTTTTTAACTAAATTATTTCTTAATTTTTACATTTTCTCCCACTTTATAAATTAAAATAATATCTCCTCCTTTATAAATAAAGAAAATAAAAATCCAAAAATTTCTCCTTAAATATTTTTTTTTGAGAATTCTCCCCTTATAATGAATAGTTTTTTTATCCCTCTGAGAAAAATATTTATATAAAAACTATTGCGTTTATCTATATTTTTACCGAAAAATATTTTTTGTTTTTATCCATATGTCTCCCTAAAATAATATGTTGTGTTTATCAATATTTATTCCCATTTTATGATATCAAAAAGAATGAGAGGAAAAGAATATAACACAGTTTAATGTAGCACTGATATTAAGTAGATGCTATGGAAAACTATTTATCAATATTTGAAACTGGATTACTATAATTTTAACTTAGTCAGTACAATAAAACAAATCAAAACATATGAAAATGAGATGTAGGTATATTTTATTGAAAATATAATTACATGTATAGTAATGGAAATTAGAATAACTGTAAGGCCAAAAAGGTTTAGGAAACCGGTTTCAGAGCCTTTGAATGACTTCCTTCAGTTATACTATCTATTATCACAACCTTTTCATCAGTCTGTCACCATACTGGACTATAAGATCCCTTCCTTACTAAGTCAGATGGATATCTTCAATAAAATTGACTCTAAAAAACTCATGTAACCTCTCTTTCTTCCATAAAATCCAATTTAGCTTCTTTGTGAATCTTTTTAACAAAACTCTCACCCCCAATTCATCTAAAAAAAGATGGTCAATAAGAAGATTTTAATTATCCAGTTGAACAGATAGTGGATCACTCTTACTCTAAAGGTCCTATAATCTATCATTGATATTTCTCATTGTTGTTGTAATGGCCTAAAATCTCATTATCGGATCAGGTGAAGTTCTTGAGGTACCTGGTTGATTGTTCCTAATAGTTGTGAATTTTTTCTCTATGAAAATCCTAAAATCTACCAAATCAGGCTTCATTACCATATCAAATTTTAAATTTGAAACATCACCTAACATATCCTTTTAAAAAACATCAAAATATTGTTTTGATACATAACTCGATTTCAAATTCTAAAATCCTTGATTTTCCTTTCAAATTATTTTCTTAAATCAGCATTTTATGATTCAACTCATGTTGAATTTCTATACTACTCTTCAATATCTGTATTCATAGAATCGGTGGCACCTTATGCTTGATTGTCAATATGAGAATCCACTAGTTTTGACAACATTAAATCTAGAGATTCAGCATACAATTTATCTTAATATTTTATTTTTAATGAATTCACAACTGATTCTTCCTTTGAGTCCTTCTCTGAATCATCCATGGAAGAATCATCATTAAGAACATCAGTATGAATTTTAGAAGGATTATCTTCTAAATTAACATATGCAGGATGATTTTTTTCCGGATAATATTCTTTATTGATTTCATCCAAGACATTATTTTCTAAAATTTGTTCATCTTGAGATAATTACTCTTGAACTAATTCAGGTCCATCCACTTCAACTTCTCCAGGATTTTCAATAGTTTGAGGCACAATTTCTTTTTCCACATAAGATGTCACCTCAACCTAGAAAATTATTGGTTATTCAATTTTCTGTAATCGAGGCACTCTAAAAAATCTGTAGCTTAGAATAGGATCAGTTGTATCTATGGTGTCTTGAACAATCACCTCACCTGTTGAAGACACTTGATTCCTTTTTCACGGAAGTCCCTCTTGACTTTCCTCATCAGAATATGGATCAACTACTTAAAATCTTTGTCTTATTGAGGTTTCACTTTTTCCTGATTCATCCATGCCTTCATTACACATAGCATGTTTCTCCCCATAAGATGATTCCTATTCTTCATTAGCTTCAACAGGCATAATCTTTCCATTCACAAAACTCCAGAATAAGACAATATTTATTGGAGTTCCAGAATTGAAAATATTACTCTGATGGCATCTTACTCTTGTATCTATTAATCTTACCATATCAGACATAAACAGTTCTTTTGAAATGAACCTTCCATATGAATAGAAGTTCATTCTAGCCTCTTGTTGATAGTAGTAGTTGATATATCTTACCATATATCTTGGAAAATTAAATTTGATTTCACTCAAAATCAAAAATTTTATCTACATGCCCGGAAACAAAATCATCTCTATATCTGACATCCTAGGTGAAATCCCTATTCGCACAAACATAGAAATAATCTTCTGATCTGGGTTCAGATCCTTCACAAACATTTTTCTTATACATGTGTATCCAAATAAAAATGACATAATGTTCTCTAACATATGTTCATCATCTCTGATATTATTTAAGTCGAAATCATAATCTCCATCATAAGGGCAGTTTAAGATTCTAGATATTTCTATAGATGAAATTTCAAATATCAATCATTAATTTTTTCAACTATGGTGTCCTTTATATATTCTAGACTAATATAAATAGTTTTGAAAAAGTGAAAAGATTTAACACATATAAAAACTCTGTATTTTTTCCACTAAACATCTGCTCAAGATTCTAAAAAGAAGAGGATTTCCGCAGTAAGATATTCGATTGATACAACCATTCATAGTCAATTACTTTTCCCTATAGAATAATTCTTCCTACCATGCACTGAAGCTATGCATTATTAGCTTCTCCTTCCTCGATTCTCTATGTCTGGGCCAGTTTGGTTTCAATTTTTTGAAGGCTCGAAGGTTTATTGTCTCAAAGCTTTATCCAAATATAGAAAAGGCCATAAGGGTTTTTTTGTTTCAAAATTTATTGATAAAATTAATGGATTTGGAATTTTGAAGTGGTTTTTGAAATCCTTGATTCTGGTGTCATTTACATACATAATAATGATAACATTAATAAAATAAAATAATACATATGTGGAAAAAAATGAAATTGTAAATTATTCAAAAAACAAATAATTAAATTATTTAAAATAGTGATGATAATAAAAAACACGTAAAACATAAAATTTAAATTTCATTTAAAATTAAAAAAAACCTCGCTACCCCTTAATAAAATCAAACCACGCAGTGGGAAGTGGTTTAGTTAAAATATTAGCTAATTGAATATCAATACTGAAAATTATATGAATATAGCCTTTATAAGAACATGATCTATTATATAATGATGTATGATATAAATATTCTATAGTCATTGAATGATTAAAATTGTTTTTGGAAATATTTATAGCACATCTAATATCACATAATATAGGTGTGTGATTAAAATTCTGTCCAAAGTCTATAATAGTATTTTTTTCATCCACAAAACATGTGAAAAACAACTACTTGTAGATATATATTATGTCGTGGATGTTGATAGGGAAACTGAGGGTTGTTTCTTACTAGAACATGACACTAATGATTTTCATAAAAAGCAAAAGGTCCCTAAGGTGATTTTTCTATCTAAACAACAACTTCCAAATTCACCATCGGAATATGAAATTAAATAAAAATCATTTGTTTTTGGATAGATAATAGATTGAAAAGAAATTTATTTTAAATAACTAAACATTCATTTGATAGAACTTAAGTGAGATTATTTATGATATAATTGAAATATAGCACAAAACATACTTAATACATTGTATCTGGTCTTCTAGTAGAAGAATATTAAAAACTACCCATCATACCTCTATATAACTTTTTGTAAACTGATTATTCAGTTTCATCCATATCATGTATTATATTAGTACACATATGATTTGTATATGTCTTGTGGTTCTCAATTCCAAGTGTCATTAGAAAATCATTAATGTATTTTCTTTGATTTAAAAAATTCCCAAAATCATTTTTATAAATTTGAAGTCCTAAAACAAATTAATTATCCCATCATACTCGATTCAAATTCATTCTGCATTAAATTTTAAAAATCATGATAAAATTTTTTGTTTTTTGAACCAAAAATTACATCATCAACATAAATTTGAACCAATAAAATATTATAGTTAACAGTTTTCTTAAACAATGTTAGATTTTCCATCCCAACAGTATAATAATATTTCAAAAGAAAAGATCATAATATTTTATACCAAGATCTAGGTTCTTGTTTAAGGCCATAAAGTTCTTTAGTATGTTTAAAAACATAATCTAGTTTTTGTGAATTTTCAAAATTGGGAGGTTTCTCAACATAAACATCCTATAATAAGTAACCATTTAAAAAGGTAGAAATAACATCTATAGGAAATAATTTAATGTTCATATGAGATGCATAAGCTAAAATGATACTTAAAGCTTCTAATATAGCTACGAGTGCAAAGGTCTCATCATAATCTATACCATTATCTTGATTATATACTTTAGCTACTAGTCTTGCTTTATTTCTAGTTATTATTCCTTAATAATCATTATTTAATAAAGAACCACTTAGTTCTTATAACTGGATAGTTTTGTGGTCTTTCAACTTAATTCCTAACATCATTTCACATGAACTAGTTTATTTCTTCTTAAATTGCTATCATCCAACTATCATCAACTAGGGATTATTTTATGGACTTAGAATCTAATTGGGATAAAAAGGAAGAGAATTCAACAGGATTTCCAATATTTATTTTAGTTTTTATTCCATGTTCAAGGTCTCCTATAACAGTTTCTAAATTATGATTATTTAGGGTTCTAGATTTTCATAGTAGTACACTGTTAGGTTTATCAATGTCATATTCTTCTGAACATGACATAATTTCATTAAAAACATTTTCAAAATAATATTTTATGTTCTCAATTATCATGATATCATTAGAGTCAGATTCCTCAATTTGACTTCCCTTTTCACAAAGGGGTCACATTCATAAAATTTCACATGAACTGATTCTTCAACAATCCTTGTTTTTTTAAATCAATATAAGCATTGTAAGTATCAGAATATCTCAAGAAAATTCCTTCATCGGATTTTGTATGGAACCTACCAATACTTTCTTTGGTGTTTATGGTGTAAAACTTGCATCCAAAATATTTAATGTAATTTACTTTTGGTTTTTTGTTATTCCAGAGTTCATAGGGTGTATTTTAAAAAAATGGTCTGATTCAAACACTATTCATTGTATAATAGGTTGTGCAAATAGCTTCTACCTAGAAAAATGGTAAGAAGACTGTATTTATTTAGCATAGTCCTAGCCATTTCTTGAATAGTCCTATTTCTTCTTTCAACAAATCCATTTTGTTGAGGTGTTCATGGTGTAGAGAAGGTGTGTTTAATACCCAAATTTGACTAAAGGGAATTAAATTCGAGATTTTAATGTTCTCCCCCATGATCACTTCTTATTGAAATTATTTTTAAACCTTTTTCATTTTGGAAAACATTGCAAAAACAATCAAATAATGTAAAAGAATAAGTTTTATATTTTAGATAATAAATCCATTTAAATCTAGAATATTCATCAACTAAAACATATGCATATAATTTACCATCCAAGATTCCTATTTAGGAAGGTCCAAAAAAATCATAGGAATAAGTTCTAGAGGTTTAGATGTAGCAATATTGTTATCAGATTTAAAGGATGATTTGTGCAGCTTTTCAAGTTGTCATGCTCCACATAATCTTACCCTTCCAAATTTGTGACTAGGAAAATCCAAAAATAATTGTTTCTTAGATAACTTATGTAAAGAATATAAATTTAAATGTCCAAGTCTTCTATTCCAGATCCATGATTCATTTATCTTAGCAGTTATGAATTTGAATTTTTGTTTACACAAGGAATTTAAATCCAGATTATAGACATTAGTTGTTCTGGGTTCTCTAAATTTAATAAATTTATCTTTAAAAATAGAATACAATTTGTTAGAAAAATCAACAAAATTACCATCTTCATAGAGTTGAGAGATACTTATCAGGTTCTATTTCAATATTTGTACATAGAGTACTTTATTAATTGATACATCTTCTAGATCTCCAATAGTTCCAATACCAATAATTTTACCTTTGGCCTTGTCCAAAAATGTGACTAATCCTCCATCCATTTGAGTTAATGTTTTAAAATTTGATGAATTACCATTCATATTCTTAGAGTATCCATTGTCCATATACAATATTTCAGTTCGACTTCTATGACATGTTATTGCAATGGAATTTAAAAAAAAGGTTTGTTTTGGTACCCATATTTTCTTGGGTCTAGTAGTGTTAGACAACAATGAACTTGGAATCTAGAAATGCAATATTTTTCGATAATAAATAGAATAATATATGTCATGACCCAACCCTACCCGGGCTCGATCCGAAACTACCCCAAGCCCGCATCCAAAGGCCAGGGGATGGCGACAACTGTCGAAGGCTGAACAACTCGGGGAGGCCTTTTCCTGAGTACCTGTACACACACACGCAACACACTCAATGAAAAAGAGCAAGGTAAAAAAAAGAGAAGTAATGCAAATGGAAACTGTTGTATATATAAACCAGAAATTCATCGACCTCTAATAGTACAATGAAAGTGCTGAAAGTAACTGAAAAAGAAAAGGGGCAAAACACTCACCCAACCAGAAAAATACCACAACCCGACAACAGGTAAATAAAAAGGAAAATAGCTGGAAGGGTCCCCCACTTGGAACCCGACTCCAACCACTGCACACGGTCCACGCTCCTAAACATCTAAGCTCCACTGAAATCATGACCAACATGTCCATCGTCTGCAAGGGCACACCAAGTGCGGCCAAAGCCCAAGCAGGGGTGAGTATAAAAATACTCAGTAGGATACCTCGAAGGCTCGAGGGAGCAACAAAGGAGGTACCGAAGGGTGAGCAGCAGATCGAACAGGGGAAAGTAGAGGAGTACAACTGAAAGTGCAGTAAAGAGTCCAGCTCAACCCAACAAGAGAAAGGAAGTAGACTCGTCCAATCACAAGGAGCTAGAAATGGTGAGAAGATGAACTTCTCGTCGAGTCTTCACTACATATAGCAGGAGAGTAGACTCGTCTAACCAAGATAATCTAGACATGGAAAGCACGTGGCATACCCCACGCATATTTGCCTCTCCTGGAGGGAGAGTAACCAAGCCCAAGAAGTGGGTACTGGATTAAGGAATATACATATTCATATGCTCAATCAAGAAGCCTGAACAAGATCGTAAGGGGATATCCATACCTTATCTCAGCCCATGAAAAATGAGTCTCCAAAAGTCCCAGAAGTAAACAACATCGATTCCCAGCATCCCGCACGTCTGCCCTGAACTGCAAATTAGGGGATCTAATCACCGCACCTTGACACTATCCGCTTTGGGCGGCACTAACTCGCCCTCATGGTTTTAGGTCGTGTCATAAGGACACGTCTTGGTTGGGGAAAAGCTTCCTCATACTTGAGAGTTCTGGGGGTACGTCAAACCACACATCCTCCCTACCCCACAGTTGAGACGTCTCCTCAAAGCCAACAGGTGACACCCTGGCCAGCCCCACTGGAGGGTCCCTAGAAGTCGACGGGTTCCCACTATAGGGAGACCTGACAAAAGTTCACGGGTGCCACACTGCCCAGTCATGTTTCAGGGTAATCCACTGGAGGGAGACCTGGATAATGTAGGAAACAGGACCACTACCCAGCCTAGCTAGAGGTATCCCGGCATCGGGGACCACTGCCCAGCCAAGATGGAGGCAAGCCCGGCATCGGGGACCACTGCCCAGCCCCACTGTAGGTAAGCCTGGCATCGGGGAACACTGCCCAGCCCAGCTAGAGGTAAGCCCCGAACTGCTCTGGCCATCCCTGCTGGATGGTACTACTCGGTGAACACCACTGTACTAGCCATCCCTGCTGGATGGTACAACTGGCGAGCCCTGCTCGAAACTACCTCAGCCATGCTGGTAAGAACCTCATCCCTGCTGGAAACAACCTCCTGGGTAGAGGATCGGTGCCCGCGTAAAGTGTTGGTCACACCAAATCCACAATTTCTCTACCAGGGAACACGAAGAAATGAGAGAAACTCCTCATGCCTCTCAAAGGGATCATGCCCCAATCCGCTGAGTCACAGTCGAAGCAGACTGAGACAACTCATCCCAGAAAGATAGAAAAACACCCACACTATACGAACACCTGTAGTCGCAAATGGTTCCGTATTCTGGTGAAAGGGGCACGGTACTAAAACCCCTTACAGGTGAAGAAACAGAAGAACCGAACCATTTCTGCCGGCCAAAACCATCGAGAACCAACCCAGGGGAAAAGACTCAACCCTGCTAGTCAAAACCATCAATAAGGGGACCAGGGGAAAACTCAACCCTGCTAGTCAAAAGTCGAGAACCGAGGAAGCCTCTATGTCGTAAGAGGTCAAAAGTACGTAAAGCAGAACACGACACACACATGGGGCTCACACGATGTGTGACCCCAAGTCAACCCCAAACAAACACAAAGATTTTCTCACAAAAAAACAACCACATGTACCTCCAAGAATTCCCGTATACACCCAGAGTCTACCATGTTCCAGACAAAGGCTATTGTGCAAACAAAACCCAATGTCAACACGAAGGCGTAACGTAACAACTCCAACCTGCCACTCCAACAGGTAGGGTACAGTCAACCACCTCTCTTTAAACACCAACCTTACTCTCCCAGGAGTGTACATGATCACACACCAAAGGTCCGATACAAACATGATAGAAGAACCACCACTGAGGCACCTTTCACATTCCCTCATTTAATAAGACCGCGTAAGAGACTTCGCTCGCCTGAACAGATTACACTGTTGTAATCCCCGGGAAAAACACATGAGATATACTACTTACTCGCCTCAAAAGGATATCTGACAGAAAAGTCACCAACACCACCTCATGCCCAAACACCATCCTGTGATCCCGATCCTCGGACCCAAAAATAGTCGAGCGCATCGCAACATTGCGATCCCCTCGGGAAAACACGTCAAAAGGACTGCTCACATGAGAACAACGGATATCAAGAGAAAATTATGCATTCCAGCACACCGCACATGAGTGGTGCTACATGGGACCCACAACCCGGTCCCAAAACACAACAAACAGATTTCACCGTTGCGATCCTCTCGAAAAATCACACAAGATGGACTATTCACTTGTCCAAAACGGACACCTGGTGAAAAAGTTGGAAGTCACTGTCAACTCCTAAAACGGACCTCACGGGGCTTGCACTAGCGTGTGGAATTAAATTGGACAGACTACGCCAATGCAATGCCCTCAGAAAAATACCTAAAATCGACAGCTCACACGCCCGAATCGGACATCCGATGAAAAAGTTACAAAACGCCGCACGCAGCTCAAAAGACGGGTCGTGGGGCCCCTGCCTCAACTCCTGTCTCAATGCCCAGAATCACCCAAGAAAACATTGCCTCGGTGCCAGGGTCACAATGCCACTGACGACACTCAATTCAGACATCAGATGTGTCTGCGCTGCTCAAAACAAGAATTCCTGAGAAGCCCTCTTAGCTTCTTTACGCACGTGTCGTTCCCTCGAGCCCCTCGTTTCGGAAGTTTAAACTCCCAGAACCACCTCAAAAAGTCTGTCTTGATGTTAGGAGTACACTGTCATAGACGGAACAGAAAACAAACACCCGTAGAGAAACATACGGGTGTCCGAAAACTGAGGGGCAAAGCCCCTTGGGCTGGACCAGCCGGGACCGGCCGGTCTGCCCGGCCCGGGCCGGCCGGCGGTTCGGCCGCGGGGGCAAGCCATAGACCTCTGGTCCACTTTCCTGTCCACCGACCTGAAGGTCAGTCCCCTCTCACGTGGAGACCCGCCTTTGACGGGTCTTGGTCTTGTCATGGGGTCGCACAGCGTGACCTCGGTCTTCGCTCCGTGTCGCGGAGCACCACCGCAGAGAGGCGCCCTCTCGCCCTAACGCCGACGACCGCCGACCGCCCTCATCTGCCTGGCCACCTCCACTGGCCTCTCGCCCGACCAATCCGCTGACCACCTCTGTGGAAGGGTGCCGCGCCGCCGCACAGGGAAGGCCAGAACCTCGCCGGACCACCGTCCCCACTCGCCGGAGAACCCGAACAACCTCCAAAACCAGCAACTTTCGCCAGACGACTGTGGCCTCCTCTGAACTCCGATTTACAAACTGAAAATGGCGATGCAAATATCATAAATTATGCTACACGATTATGGGATTTTTTCAAACATAAAACAAAAAATTTATGCATATAATCGAACTCAATGTTGGTGCGGGAATAAAAAATAAAACTGCATGCGCCTACCTACGAGGGCATTGTTCGACGCTTCACGGAGGATCCGCCACCGCGATGTTGCCTTGCCAGAGGGGAGGAGGAGAGAAGGGTCTTCTTATTCTTGGTTGAGCTCTTTTTCTAGGGGTAAGGTGAAGGAGAGGGGTGGGGTTAGGGTTTAAATAAGAAAAACATAATTAAAATTTTAATATAAGTTAAACCACCGATTTAACCCGCAACTAAAACCTTTGAAGGGGTCAAGGTTAAGCCTCCCCTAGGGTAAACACCACCTCTTGAGAACAACGGTGGACTCATAATTTCAATCCAAGGCCCCGTTCAAAAGTTATTAAACTGAACGCCTGAGATCACCAAATTTTGAAAATGCCCCTGGGGCCATTTTTCACAGATGGCCCACGCCCGCAAAACTTATAACCCTCCTAGGTTAAACGACACACTCCGAACTCAACGGTTCCCTCAGTTTTCCAATCCGAGCCACCATTTAAGAGATACTTAGTTTAACAATTAAACGGATAAATTATTTATTTAATTTATCCGTTTCACGTTCTGAAAGAGAGTGAGGGGTCTAAACATCCTGCACCGACAAGTTTTATGTCATTCCTAGGGTAATCACCCCATTCCGGACCCATCAATACACTCAGATCTCTGATCAGAAGCACCATTAAAGAGTTATCCCATTTATTTGGCATTCTTATTGTGAATGCAAAGAAAATTTAATACCGGCCACTCTAGGGATCAGAATCATACGCAGTCTGAAGGCGCTGCTCTAGAATAACATCAAGAATATTCCAAAAACCTTTATAGCAAAAAAACGGGTTCTTACATAATTCCCTCTTCATGATTTTCGTCCTCGAAACCAAAAACCAGGGAACAACTCAGGGTGCTAGGCCACACCAGGCTCATACGTACCCAGAAGAACTCTTGCACAAGTCTGCGCCACCACACACAGACCGAAGGATTGACCTGTTTCACGTGAGGTCTACCCTCACCAATGTCGTACATAGGAGCATGAACACCTCTTCTCGGGTGAATTGTGTGGGAGACTTCATGCACCCAAACCAGCCTTTAGGGTTAGTGCAAGGCAGTAGGGAACTTTTCCATCCCTCTGCATGGTCTCCAATGACCCGAAGGCTCTCGGGGGTAGCTCACCTCCCCATGTGAACCTCTACATCGCACGTCGCGACTAGAATCACTACCCGCACCTGGAACAAGGCCCAGTAATTCCCTCCTTCAGAACATCCATATGGTGAAACACCCAAGGATATCTGGTCACACAAGATTTTACCGTCGATGTCTCACAACCAAGACTCTCTTACACGCTCGGAAAGCGATAGAGTCGACACCATCGACTAAAGAAAAAGGTCCTACACATTTTTTTCATACCATCATAGGGTTACCCCAACGCATCAGGACAACTTGATAACACCTCAAGCAAGGAGCAGGGATGAAATAATTCCACACATAGAGTCTATCAATTCTACTCCAAGAAGTAAAAGTCTTGTAGAGAGTACCTCTTATCACCTCAAGCTCTGCTGGATCATAGACATCCAAATATCTCAGTTGTCCGCAGTCCCAACTGTTTTCCCCCAGAGCCTGTCGTGGACCACGTGGTGGTGATGAGAAGACCTCGTAAAGTCGTCCCCCACTACCAGCTCCTCCCACTCTTCTAGTAGTACCACCCCTATGGGTACTACTCTGATCACGGCGCTGCCACTATCATGGAGGTGCACCTGCTTCCTGCCCGAAGCTCTCTGCATGCCTGGTCGGGCAGTCCCATTCCAGGTGACCTCTCCCATCGCAAGCGTAGAACCGGCCCTATTCGGGCTGCCCTGGTGCCCTCTGACACCACTTTGGTGTATAACCACACCCCTGAGTCCTGTTGTCAGAAATCCACCTGCGTCGAGGTTCTGCATGCCGACGCCCGCTAGCTGCGGCTGACGTCTCAACTCCAACGTGCCTGTTGCCACCACCAACTCTAGAATGGGACATGAATCTCTCTGCCACCAGCGCCTTCTCTAGCACCCCGACATATGTGAAAATTACAAACGGTACAATGACCGCATGAATCTCTCGACGGATACCCCGCTAAAACTTTCACGCTCGGATGTTGTCGTCATGGACCAAGTCTGGGTAAAAGGGTGCATGGTCTGCGAAACAAACGGCGTAGTCGTCCACCATCATCCATCCCTGCTAATAACACAGGAGCTCCTGAATCTAAATAGAGTGCATGGAGGAGGGGAAAAACTCCTCACAGAACAACAACTGAAAGTTTCCCCACGAAAGCAATGAATCGTCAAGAGACTGAGTCGCCAGACTCCACCAATACCAAACTGATCCACAAAAAAGCTTAGCGGCCAAAGACACTATAGTATCTATCGGCGTCTTCACAATATTGAAAAGGAGAACCACTTTCTCTAGCCAAACCTCTGCTGCCTGAGGGTCTGACTCACCACTGAACCTCAACGGTCTCTACTGCTGGAACTCACGGAACGCGCTCAACCTGCACTCAAGCTCAGTCTTCTCTACTGAAGCTGTCTGCTTCTCAACAGGTGGAGGTGCTGATACCGGCCCACCTGGAGAAAGGGGCTCGCATGATGGGTCCTGGACTGAGGCCTCGTATCTCACAGGGTCGTCCTCACGAAAAAAAGCCGGTATCCTGGCTTTCTGTCTCCATGGAGACATCCGTAAAATTATCAAGGACTATCGCGGTCAGATGAGCATCTATGTATATATAAATAACAACAATAAAAATGTGGAGATGAATCAAGAAGGACAATAAAAGACTCAATCATACGTGATGCACAAAACAATTTTCCCTGCAACGAGTGTCTCATCATGCCAAGTAAACAAGCAGTTTATCAAGGCCCTGGTGAATGGATACGTCGTCCGCCACACCATCACTGGACACCCTGGCCTGAGAGCCACTCTCGAGACAAGTTAACACTGTTGCCATAAATCCCAACCAATTCCTTTTTACTTTATGGACATCCGAAAAACATCTCAAGGAACGAACCACCTCTGATACCACTTTGTCACAACCCGACCCTACCCAGGCTCGAGCCGCAACTACCCCAAGCTCGCCTCCATAGGTCAGGGGCTGGCGACAAGAGTTGAAGGCTAAACAACTTGGGGAGGCCTTTTCCTAAGTACCTGTACACACACACACACGCAGGACACTCAATGCAAAATGGTAGAGTAAAAGAAAAGGAAAGTAAAGAAAAGGGAAACTGGTATATATATAAAGAACAAATGCATTGACCTATAACAGTACAAAGCAAGTGTGGAAATTAACTAAAAAAGAAAAGGGGAAAAACACGCACTCAACCAGAAAAATGCCATAACCCGGCCACAGGTAAACAAAAAGGAAAAACAGCTGGAAGGGTCCCCCACCTAGAACCCAACTCCGGCCACCGCACGCGGTCCATGCTCCTGAACTCCTAAGCTCCACTGAAATCACAACCAACCTGTCCATCATCTACAAGGGCACACCAAGTGTGGGAAAATACCAAGCAGAGGTGAGTATAAAAATACTCATTAGGATACCCCAAAGGCTCGAGGGAGCAATAATGGAGGTACCTAAGGGTGATTAGTAGATCGAATAGAGGAAAGTAGAGGAGTACAACTGAAAGTGCAGAAAAGATTCCATCTCAACCCAACAAGAGAAAGGATGTAGACTCGTCCCAACACAAGGAGATGGAAACGGTGAGAAGATGAACTTATCGTCGACTATTTGCTTCCTATAGTAGGAGAGTAGACTCTTCCAACCATTAGAAGCTAGACACGGAAAGCACATGGTATATATCACGCGTCTTTGCCTCTCCTTGAGGGAGAGTAACCAAGCCCAAGAAGTGGGTACAGGAAAAAGGTATATACATATTCATATGCTCACTCAAGAATCCCGAACAAGATCTTAAGGGGATCTCCATCCCATAGATCAGCACAAGGAAAGTGAGTCTCCAATAGTCCAAGAAGTAAACACCATCGATGCCCAGCATCCCGCACGTCTTCACCGAACTGCAAGTCATGGGATCTAATCAGCACACCTAGACACTATCAGCTTTCGGCGGCACTGACTCACCTACACGATTTTAGGTCGCGTCACAACGATGTGTCTTGGTGGGTGGTAAAGATTCCTCGTACTTGAGAGTTCTGGGGGTACGTCAATCCACACCTCATCACTACCCCACAGTCGAGAGGTCTCCTCAAAGTCGACAGGTGACCCCCTGCCCAGCCCCAATAGAGGGTCCCGGGTAGTCAACGGGGTCCCACTATTGGGAGATCCGACAAAAGTCGACGGGGGCCACACTGCCCAGTCTCGTAACAGGGTAATCCACTGGAGGGAGACCCGACTAAAGTCGGTGATGAGACCACTGCCCATCCCAGCTGGAGGTAACTAGGCAACGGGGACCACTGCCCAACCCAGCTGGATGTAAGCCTAGTATCGGGGACCACTGCCCAGCCCCGCTGGAGGTAAACCCGGCATTGGGGACCACTAGCCAGCCTAGCTAGAGGTAAGCCCGGAACTGCTCTTGCCATCCCTGCTGGATGGTACAACTGGCGAGCCTTGCTCGAAACAACCTCATCCCTACAGCTAACAACCTCAGCCCTACTGGAAACAACCTCCTAGGTAGAGGATCAGTGTCTCCGTAAAGCATTGGTCACACCTAATACACGAGATCTCTACCAGGGAACAAAAATAAACATTAGAAACTCCCCATGCCTCCCAAGGTGATCACGCTCCAATCCGATGAGTCACTGGCGAAGTGGACCAAGACAACTCATCCCTGAAAGTGGGAAAAACACCAACACTGTATGAAAACCCGTAGTCACAAACAGTGCCGCAGTCCGGTGAATGGGTAACGGTACTAAAACCCCTTATAGCTGAAGAAACAGAGGAACCAAACCATCTCTGCCAGCCAAAACCATCGAGAACAGCACCAGGGGGAAAACACTCAACCCTGCTGGTCAAAACCATCAAGAAGAGGACCAGTGGAAAACTCAACCCTACTGGTCAATAGTCGAGAACCGAGGAACCCTCTACGTCGCGAGAGGTCAAAAGTATGTAAAGCAGAACACAACATGCACATGGGGCCCACACAATGTGTGACCCCAAGTCAACCCCAAACGAATGAACAAACATTCTTAGGTACAAACAACCACATGTACCTCCAAGTATTCACGTATACTCCCAGATTATACCACGTTCCAGCGAAAGGCTATCATGCACACGACACCCAACGTCAACATGAACGTGTAATGTAACAACTCCGACCTGCCACCCCAATGGCTGAGGCAATGTCAACCACCTCTCTTTAGATGCCAACCTTAATCTCCCAGGAGTGTACGTGATCACATGCCAAAGGTCCGCTACAAACACGGTAGAAGAACCGCCACATGGGCACCTTTCATATTCCCACATTTTATTAGATCATGTAAGAGACTCTGCTCACCTAATCAGATTACACCATTGTAATCCCCACCAAAAAAACGCGATATAGACTACTTAATCACCTCAAACGAATATCCGACGGAAAAGTGACCAACACTTCCTCACCCACGAACCGCGTCCCGTTATCCCGAGCCTCGGCCCCAAAAACAGTCTGGCGCATCGCACCATTGCGTTCTCCTCAAGAAAACATGTCAAAAGGACTTCTCACTTGAGCATAACAGATATCTGGGAAAAAAGATGCATTCCGACACACCGAACACGAGCGGTGCTTCGTGGGACCCATAACCTGGTCCTGAAACACAACGAATATATCGCAGCATTGCGATCCACTCGAAAAAGCACACAAGTTGGACTATTCACTTGTCCAAAACGGACACTGGTGATAAAGCTGGAAATCAACATCAACTCCGGAAACGGCCCCCTTGGGGCCCGCACTGGCGTGCGGAATTAAAGCGGTCAGACTACGCCAATGAAATTCCCTCAGAAAAACACCAAAAATGTATTGCTCGTACGCCCTAAACGAACATCCGATGAAAAAGTTACAAAACACTACACGCAGCTCAAATGATGGGCCATGGGGCCCACGCCTCAACTCTGGTCTCAATGCCCAAAATCACCCTGGAAAACTCCTTCTCGGTTCCAGGGTCGCAACGCCACTGACGGCGCTCAATTTGCAAATCAGATGTGTCTGTGCCGCTCAAAATAAGAATTCTTGGGAAGCCTGCTTAACTGCTTTACACACGTGTCGTACCCTCGATCCCCTCGTATAGGAAGTTAAAACTCACGGAACCACCTCAATGAGTCCGACTTGACATCTGGAGTACACTGTCGATGACAGCAAGCAAAACGGACACCTGTAGAGAAAAATATGGGCGTCCGAAAACTGAGGGGCAATGCCCCTTGGGCTGGACTGGCCTGGACCGGCCGGTCCGCCCGACCAGGGCCGCCCCGCTTTTTGGACGCGCGGGCCGGCTGTGGACCCTCAGTCCACTTTCCCGCTGACCGGCCTGAATTCTGGTCACCACTCACGCGGAGACCCACCTTTGGTGGGTCTTGGTCTGGCCGTGGGGTCACAGAGTGTGACCCCGGTCTTCGCTCCGTGCTGCGGAGCACCACCGCAGGCAGGCGCCCGCTCGCCCTCACGCCGACGACAGCCGATGGCCCTCGTCCGCCTGGCCACCTCCGCTAGCCCCTCGCTCGACCGAGCCGCCGACCACCTCCATGGAAGGGTGTCGTGCCGCTGCACAGGGAAGGTCGAAACCTCTCCGGGCCACTGTCCCCGCTCGCTGGAGAACCCAAATGACCTCCAAAACCCGCAACATTTACCAGACCACCGCGGCCTCCTTCGAACTCCAATTTACAAAACGAAAAGGGACATGGAAAGCTCATAAATTATACTATATTATTATGGGATTTGTTCAAAGGTAAAACAACAGATTGATGCATATAATCAAACTCAAAATAGGTGCGAGAATAAAAATTGAAACTCCAACCACCTACCTGTGAGGGCGTTGCCCGACGCTTCATGGAGGATCCGCCGCCGCGTCGTTTCCTTGCTAGAGGAGAAGAGGAGAGGAGGACATTCTCATTATCGGTTGAGATCTTTTTCTAGGGGGAAGGGGATGGGGAGGGGTGGGGTTAGGGTTTAAATAATAAAAACTTAATTAAAATTTTAATTAAGTTAAACCCCCGATTTAACCTGCAACCGAAACCTTTGACGGGGTCAAGGTTAAGCCTCCCCTAGGGTAAACACCACCTCCCAAGCACAATGGTGGCCTCAGAATTTCAATCTAGGGTACCGTTCAAAAGTTAATAAACTGAAAGCCCGAAGCTTCCAAATTACAAAAACGCCCATGGGGCCATTTTTCTCAGACGGCCCGCGCTCATGAAACACATACCCCTATTAGGGAAAACGTCATGCTCCAAACTCAATGGTGCCCCCGGTTTTCTAATCCGAACCACTATTTAAGAGATACTGAGTTTAACCATTAAACAGATAAATTACTTATTTAATTTATCCATTTCATTTTCTGAATGTGAGCGAGGGGTCCAAACATCCCGTGCCGACAAGTTTTATGTCGTTCATAGGGTAAACCCCCCATTCTGGACCCATCTATACACTCACATCTCTGATCTGAATCACCGTTTAGGTGTTAACCCATTTATTTGGCGTTCTCATTGTGAACGCACTAAAAATTTAATTTCGGCCACTCCGAGACTTGGAATCGCAAGCCGTCTGAAGGCACTGCTTTAGAATAACATCAAGAATATTCCAATGTCCATTATATCCAAAAATTGGGTTCTTACCATACAAACTAATTGGATCAAAGGCATTCAAAATCCCACTTATTTTTGGTTTCCTTAAATAACAGTTTTTTGATATGTGACCTTTTGTTCTACAGTAGTAGCAAATTTTACCTATTGTACGTGGAAAAAAATAGTTCTTGTATAGTTTTGATTTCCCAAAATTAATACCTTTTCTATAACATTCCTTTTTAATCCCATTCCTACTATGAATTTCATTTTTTTTTATTTTATGCTTTTTTAAAAATAAGAGATGCACTTTTTTATATTTCTACTTCTATTTGCAATGTTTTTATTTTAGTTTCATTACCTGTACAAATTATGTTTGACGAGTAATATATTTCAATTTACTCTTGATGTTGTTTTAGAAAAGTGTCTCTTTCTCCTAAAATAACAGTGTGCATATTTTTAGATGATTTACGTATCTTAAATAAGGAATAATATTTTCCTTCTATCATGTTGAAGTAGGAAAAAAATTATTATTTGAATAATTATAACTAGAATTAGATTCATATTAGTAATAATATTGTACCACATCAACTGTGGCCATAAATAACATATTTTCATTTAGATTTTATTCTTATTTTTATAATTCAGACTTTGATGAGATGTTGGAGTCTTCATAAACACTCCAAGTAGCTTTCATTGTTCTTTTTTCCTTCGGATCATAATCAATGTTTTTGAAAATTTTATTTTTATTTTTTTCTTTTAATTGCGGACAGTCAGGCCAAATGTGATTCATCTTATTTTTTTCATAGCATCTAACCTCCCTTGGTATTTTTCAACATTTTCTAAGGATTTTCTATATCACATCCTATTTCTATATAATTTGATGAACTTTCTTCCTAGTTGAGTCAATTCTAAATCTGAATTATATGAATCAGAATTCTTTTATTTCATTCTGATTTCTTTCTTCATCTTTCTTTTCTTCTTTTGGAATGTTACTTTCAGAGTAGTATTTTCCCCCCTGAACCATACTTTATTTTCATTTTCTTCTTCTTCAATCTCGCCTTCATAAATCATAAGATTTCCAATTAAATATCTCACTGTTAGATCATTGATAGGTGATAATTGTCTAATATCTAATGATATCCCATTCCATCTAGGTTGTAGAACTCTAAGTACTTTCAGGGATTGATATGCTTTTTTGATAGGATCTTCCAAGTAAATGATGTTATTAACAATTTTTGTGAGCCTTCCAATTATCTTGGAATGCTTTCACTTTAAAATATTCTTGAATGTGTCAAATTTCAATTTAGTTGTGGAATACCTCATCTGTTTAACATTGAAAATTATTTCATAAGAAACTGCAATTTTCATACAGATTTCATAAGCAGCCGGACACTAAGATACTCTATTGAATTCATCTGGTCCAAGACTACAAAAGATATCATTCATAGATTTCGAGTTTATGTTGTACTCTGCTTCTGTATTAGAAGTCTCTGTTTCATGATTTTATGGAATCACATACGGAGTAATAATTTTTTACTAGACTTTTTATCCAAGGTTCGTTAAGTAACTGACTATCCTTGGTTTCTAGCGTCCATAATATTCAACTTTGAAGTAGGGGGCCCAAACCATTGACTTACCATCTTATGTATCATCCATTGTTCTCTCTATAATCCAAAAACTTTCATCTTTTTATTCGTTTGACAAAAGATCTTCAATTTATACCAATTTTTGGATCAGGTTATAATATATGTGCACAAGAGGGGGGGTGGAATTGTGTCTTTCACAAATTTTACACCAATATCAATGATGACAAAGTCTGCTCTTTTTTCTTTATCAGACTGTTTATGCAATGGAAAATAAATAGTTTATGGATGCAAGGATGTATAGCGGTTTGGGGAAGACAAGGCCCCTAATCCACTCCTCCAACTCTCTACTCTAAAAGCTTGGTGATTTTCACTATCTAGACATCTTATCAACATACCATCCACAACTGAGTGCAGGCACTTGAAACCTTTACATGTAAAGGCTAAAAATAGATCCTTCTGGTTCATACATAGAACCGAATACACAGGTTCGTACGAAAACATGATTACTCAAATTAAAAAAAGTTTGTGTCTTGAAATACGTTCAAGTTGATCTTCACATTTGCAACAGCACGCAACTGACAGTAAATAGATTGTCGTCTTCAGAAAAGATATTCTTCAAATAAGGATAGTTCTAACTCAATCCAGTTTTAATAGATATAGAAATAAATTCAGCAACTCCATTAACAATGTATTCACAAATGTTCTTCGATGTAGAAACAAAGAATCTACAACGTGTTTCTTATTCTTCTTCAGAAAAATATTGTCTGATAGATTTTGGTAGATTCATATCTACAAACCTCTAATGATACTATAAAACTGTAGTTGTGAAGAACTCAAGAGATTGTTATATATTTTCTTGATGATTCACCTTGGTTTTTTATACAAAAATTAAATGATATATATAGAATAATGGTGATTTTTTCCTTAAAAAATTTGATCCATAAAAGTCTCATTTAGAATTATGATATTCAAATTCTTGAATGATAGAGATGTGATAAATCCCTTAAATATTCAGAATGAAAATATCCTCTTAAATCAAACTTTTGAATCACAAATAAGCAACTTCGAACGAGTCAAAGACGTACATAAAAATTGTGTTTTGAATTTGGCAGGAAATCAGTCTTATAATATGCATAAAGACAGTTGCTCAATAAAGTCATAATTTAAATCTCTGATGATAAACGTAGTGTTGAACTGTATAACATATATTCTCTGAATGTAAGGTTCATAATTTAAGGTTGATAACATATAGCTAATAACAAAAGGTTCACAATTCAAGGTTGATCAACTATACTTTTCTCTTCAACTCTCAATTGTACTGTACAATATCTATACATTTATTTTTAGCAAAACATTAGATACATGATCTGTAACATTCATTATAAAAGTAAGGTTGATGATCCATAATTATATAATATATTCCAAATGTAAGGTATATAATCCATAAATTTTGATAAAATGTAAGGACGTTTTCAAAAGTAATATTGAGGAACCATACTTTTAATAAACAAACAATAAGTTTCATACTGACGTATGGTTCTTCATCCATACTTTTCTGATATATCGTACGTAAGGTTTCCTACAAACATAGGGTTCTTCTTCTAGACTTTTGTCTATAACTTATGGTTTATTAACCACACACTTCTAATATTTCGTAATGTAAACAACAAATTCCATCCTTACTCTACACTCCTCAATGTAGGGTTTGAACAGTGTTTCCAGAACATGCAAAAGTGATTTCCAAACACATAGAACATGAACATTGTTTCCAGAACACACTAAAACGGTTTCTGAACACTTTGTCAAATATTCCATGTGGATTAAATCCTTTAATATTATTCACAAATTTAGAATGAATAAATAATAATTTCTTGAAAAATACTCGAAGTAACGTCATTAGAATAAAAAATAAGGGTATTTATGAATATAAAAATAATTATAAAGAGATAGAGTTTTGTTCTCAATGATCTTACCCTAATAAAATATAGTGTTGTTGAAGAGAACACTTTCTAAAAAATATCCCCCATTTTGATGATCACAAAACCCATGAAATAACTAATGAAATTATCTTACAAAATTAATTGTATAAAGTTTAAATTTTTTTAATGATAAAAATAATATTTTATTTTAAAAAAAATTATTTCTTAATTTTTACATTTTCTCCCACTTTATAATGTAAAATAATATCTCATCCTTTATAAATAATGAAAGTAAAATTCTAAACAATTATCCTAAAAAACATTTAGAAATTTCACCCCTTAAAATAAAATGTTTTATTTTCACCCTATATGTAAAATATTTATATATAAAAAATGTTGTGTTTATCCATGTGTCTCCCTAAAATAAATATGTTGTGTTTATCCATATTTATCTATAAAAATATATTGTGTTTATCCATATTTATACCCATATTTGTGATATCAAAAATAATGATTAAAGAAGGAATATAACACATTTTAATGTAGCACTAAACTTAAGTAAATGCTATGATAAACTGTTTATCAATATTTCAAACTAGATTAATAGCATTATATCATAGTTAGTACAGTAAAACAAATAAAAACATATGAAAATGAGATGTTATAATATTTTATTGAAAATATAATTACGTGAACTATAATGAAAATGAGAATCATGGTTGGGATAAGGTTTTGGGAAACAGGTTTCAGCACCTCTGAATGACTTCCTTGAGTTCGGACATATGCAGTCGCAACCATTTCATCAGTCCATCGCCTAACTGGACTATGAGATCCCTTACTTCCAGAGTCAGATGGATATCCTCAATGAAATTGATTATAAATAACTCATGTAACCAATCATATTTCTAAATAAACATATTTAGATTCTCTAGGAATCTATTCAACAGAAATCTGACCCTTGGTTTATCTAAGCTAATCTGGTCAATAAGATGCTTTTGATTATCCCAAAGAACAGATAATGGAGCCTTATTACACAGAAGGTCCTACAATCTGTAATTCATGTTTGTCATTACTAGTATAATGGCCTGAAATATACATTTCAGATTAGGTGAAGTACCTGAGGTACCTGGTTGATTATTCCTAATAGTTGAAAAAAATTTATCCATGAATATCTTAAAAAATTACAAATATGACTTAATTAACATATCAGATTTCAAATTTTCAACTTCATCCAACATGGCCTTCTTAAAAAATTCAACATATTATTTTCAAATAAAGTTGGAATTAAATTTCTAAAATCATTGATTTTCCTTTCCCAAAGCTATTCTTAAATAATCATTTTCTGATTCAACTCTGGTTAACAATATATTAAGCTATACAAGTTGTGTATTCATAGAATCAGTGGCACCTTATGAATGATTATCAGTCTGAGATTTAACTAGTTTTAACAACACTAAAGGAATATATTCTGCATCTTATTTCTCTTAGTATTCTCTATGTACTGGATTCTCAAATGATTCTTCCTTCGAGTCCATCTATGACACAACCACAGAAAAGACCTCATTAAGAAATTCAGTATGAATTTCAGAAGTATTATATTCTAAATTCATATTATTATGATGTTTCTCTTCATGGTCATCTTTCTCATTGAGTTCTTCCAAGACTAGATCCACTAAAATAGTTTCCTATTGAGCTAATTCCTCTTGATCTAATTTAGGTCCAGCCACTTCAACTTCTCTAGGATTTTCAATAGTTTGAGGCCCAATTTTTTTTTCCTCATGTGGAGTCACCTCAATCTGTGAAACTTTTGGTTGTTCAATTTGTTGTACTATAGGCTCTCTAATAAATATGTAGGTTCCACTTTCTCTGTTTCATCCTGGAATTTCTTTAGACATAGCATGTTACTCTGCCCTGATCCCTGACTTTTTCTTCCTCAGCTCAAATTGGCATAAGCTTGAAATTCATACTTCTCTATGTGAAAACAAACTTATTTAGAGTTCTAGTATTGAAAATATTCATATGATGGAATCTTACTCCTGAATCAAGTAATCATACCATATCATACATAAATAGAAGTTTTGAAATGATCCTTCCATAGGGATCAAAGTTCATTCTTGCCTTTGGTTGATAGCAGTAGTTGAGATATCATTCCATATATCTCATAAAATTCAATTTGATTTCACTCATAAGATAAAATAGTTAGTACATGTCAGGAAACAAAATATTCTCAATTTTTTACTTCCTAGATGCAATCCCTATTTGAACAAACATAGAAACAATCTTCTGATCACGTTCCAGATCATTCACTAATATTTTTCTTATACTTGTAGATCCATATAAAAATTACATAATTTACACTAACTTAAGTTCATCATCTCCAATATTCTTTTAAATAAAATGATAGACTCCCTCATGGGGAAGTTTAATATTCTTGTTATTTCTACAGTTGAAGTTGAAAAATATCGATCTTCAATTTTTGAAACTATGGTATCCTCTGTATCCCCAAGACTGAACTAAAAGGTTTTGAAAAATTGAAGAATCTCTACCTTATATAAAAACTATTTATTTTTTCCACTTAAAGTCTAATTGAGATTCTCAAAAGCAAGTCTTTCTGAAGTATGAGATCCATTTGATTCAACCATTCTTGGTAGATTAAATTTCCCTATAGAAAATTTCTTCCTGCGGTGCATTGGTGCATGACATTACTAGCTTCCCCTTCCTCAATTTTCTGTGTCTTGTCCATTTATATTTCAATGTTATGAAGGCTCCAAGGTTTCAGGTTTCAATGGTTTTGCCAAAGGTAGAAGAATGTGGTATGGGTTTTTGGTGTTTTAAACGGTTTTGAGAAAATGAATGGGATTGGAATTTGAAATGGTTTGTGACACCCCTGATTCCCAAGTCATTTACAAACATAATAATAATTACATTATTTAAATAAATTAAAACATATGTGGAAAAATTACAAATGATATTGTAATTTATTCTAGAAACAAATAATTACATTATTTAAAACAGGACCACTAAGTGTTGTTTCTTACTAGACAATGACCTTAACAGTTTTTCTAAAAATTTATGTAACTGAGATTCTTTTTCGATAGATTCTACTATATCCAAATTCATCATCTGAATATTAAATTAAATTAAAATCAGAAGTTTTTATATATAGAAGATATTGAAAAATAGTTTATATTAAATATTGAATTTTTTTAACCGCACTTAAGTGAGATTCATTTGGATCAGATTGAAATATAGATAAAATACATATAGAATACATTATATTTTTTTCCTAATAGTAGTAAGATATAATAAACTACCAATCATTCCTCTATATAACTTGTTTTCATATGATTTTCTAGTTTCATCCAAATTTTTTATATCAATACACAAAGATGTTGTATATGTCTTTCTGTTTTAAATTAAAAATTTATTTAGTAAATCAATAATGTATTTTATTTGATTTAGAAAAAAACCAAAAACATTTTTATAAATTTGAATCCCAAAATGAAATTACATTCTACCATCATACCCGTTCTAAATTATTTTTTCAAAAAAATTGAAAACTCATGAAATATTTTTTATTATTGAACCAAAAATATCATCATCAACATAAATTTAAACAAATAAAACATTAGAGTTAACATTTATCTTAAACAATTTTTGATATTCCATCCCAACTGTAAAATTATTTTTCAAAAGAAAAGAACTTAACCTTTAATACTAAGCTCTAGGTGCTTCTTTTATGCCATAAAGAGCAATAGTAATATTAAAAACAACGTTTGGTTTTTGTGATTTTTCAAAACCAGGAGGTTACTCCACATAAACTTCCTTCAATAAGTATGCATATTAAAAGGTAGACTGAACATCAATGTAAAATAATTTAAGGTTCATATGTGATGCACAGACTAAAAGGATTCTAATATATTCCAATATAGTTATGGGTGCAAAGGTATCACCATAATATATACCTTCTTCTTAATTATATCATGTAGCTACAAGTCTTAATTTATTTCATGATATAATTACTTGATCCTCTTTTTTTTCTAAAGACCCATTTATTTCCTATAACTGAATAGTTTTGAGGACTTTCAACAAAATTCCAAACATCATTCTTCTTGAACTATTTTAGTTCATCTTCCATTTCTATCATCTAAATTTTATCGACTAAGGATTATTTTAATGTCATATGGTCTAATTGGGATAGAAAGGTAATTAATTCAAAAAGATTTCCTATATTTATTCTAGTTTTTATATTAGTTTCTAGGTCTTCCATAAGACATTCAAATAGAATTTTCTTTCGGGTTCTAAACTATCTAGGTCGTACACTTTTAAGTTATTTAATGTCATATTCTTCTAAACTAGACATAATTTCCTTTATATTGTTTTCAAAAATAACTTTTATGTTCTCATGTCTCATGTTATCATTAGATTCAGATTCATCAATTTGGTATTTCTTTTTATCAAATGGATTAGATTCCTCTAATTTCACATGAACTGATTCTTTAACAATGCTTTAATTTTTATTAACAACTCTATATTCTTTGGAAGTATGAGAATATCCTAGGAAAACTCCTTCATCATATTTTGGATCGAACTTAAAAATATTTTCCTTGGTGTTTAAGGTATAAACCTTGCATCCAAAAACTATAAGTTAACTTACATTAGGTTTTATTTTATTCCAGAGTTCATAGGGTGTCTTTTTAAAAATTGGTATGATTAAAACTCTATTCCTTATATAGCAGGTTGTGCCTACAGATTCTGCCCAAAAATAGATAGGAAGACTATATTCATTTAGTATAGTCCTAGATATTTATTGAATAATCCTATTTATTTTTTCAAAAACTCTATTTTGTTAAGGTGTTATTAGTGAAGAGAAGGTGTGTTTAATACCCAAATTTGAGAAAAAGGAATTAAATTACAAATTCTAAAATTCTCTAAGATGATCACTTAATAATGAAATTATTTTAAAACGTTTTTCATTTTGGACAGCATTGCAAAACCCTTCAAATATAGTAAATGATTCATTTTTATATTTCAGAAAATAAATCCAAGTAAATATAGAATATTCATCAACTAATACATATATATATAATTTGTCAACAAATATTTCTATTATGGAAGGTCCAAACAAATCCCACTCATATGCCTTGAGCAGCCACAATCCATATACCATATTTCAGTTTGGATGTTGTGACCTACTTCCTATAATGGCATTTAAACAATGGATTATTTTGGTACCAATATTTTGTTGGGTCCAACAGTGTTAGCCAGCAAAGACCTGAGAATCTAGACTTTCTTTTTTTTCTATAATCAATAGAATCCTATAAACTACTGGCAATAAAGGTTTCCTTAACCCCACTTATTTGTGGTTTCCTTAAATAATAGTTTTTTGATATGTGACATTTTGTTTCATAGTAGATATAAATATTAACTTTTGTACATCGAACAAAATAGTTCTTATAAAGTTTTAGTTTCTCACCATTCCTGCAAATTCCATATCTTTCCTTTTTAATAACATTCTTTCAAATAATTTCATATAGTGTATTTTCTCCTTTTGTAAAAACAAGAGCTTAATTTTTGTATGTTTATACTTCTATTTCTAGTGTTATTATTTTAGTTTAATTATCTATATAGTTTATGTTTGATGGGTTATATTTTTTAATTAAATCATGTTGTTGTTTTAGCAGAGTGTCTCTTTCTCCGAAAACAATAGTGTCAATATTTTTCAGTGATTTATGTTTCTAAAATAAGGAATCATATTTTTATTCCAGCATGTTGTAGTAGGCTAAAAGATTATTATTTGATCAATTATAACTAGAATCAGAATTATATGAGTAATGAGATTGTACCTCATCAGATTTCACTATAAATTACAGATTTTTTGATTTGATTCTTCTTTTTCCGAGTCAGACATTGATGAGCTACATGAGTCTATAGAAACACTCTATATATCATTCATTACACATTTGACTTTCTTATCATAATCACTATTTTTGGAAAAAAAAAATTCTTATTTTAATTGAGTACAGTTAGGTCTATTGTCACCCATCTTCTTGCATTCATAGAATCTAACATTCCTTGGTTCTTTTTCATCCTTTCTGAAGGGTTTCCTGAATCCCTTCATCTTTCTGTAGATTTTCTTGAACTTTCTAGCTAGCTGAGCTACTTCCACATTTGAATTAGATGAATCAAGATTCTATAATTTCATTCTAATATATTTCTTCATAATTTTGATCTTTTTTTGGGATGTTACATTCAAAGAAGTATTTTTTCTCTTGATCTTGAATTTATGCTCATTTTCTTTATCTTGCATCTTAGCTTCATACATAATAAGAGTTCTAATTAAATCTCTCATTTTTAGATCATTGACAGGTGATGATTTTCAAATAGCCACTGGTATCTCATTCCATCTAGGTCGTAGTACTCTCTGTACATTCAAGGATGGATATACTTGTTTGATAGGATCTCCTAAGGCGATGATGTTATGAATAATTACTGTAAGCCATATATTCATCTTGGTGATGCTTTCTCCATCAAGAATTCTGAATGTATCGAATTTCAATTTAGTTGTGGCATACCTCATATGACTGACATTGTCAGTTCCTTCATAATCCACTGCAATTGTCTGGAACATTTCATAAGTAGTCAGGATCTGAGATACTCAGTTGAATTCATCTGGTCCAAGACCATAGATGATAGCAATCGTAGCTTTTATGTGTATGTCATACTGTGCTTCTATATCAGCATGCCATGTTTCAAGTTTCTCTGCAATCACATAGGGAGTTAGAATTTTTTTAGTAGACTTTGTATTCATGGTTCTTTAAGAAAATGATCATCCATGATTTCCCTCATCCTTAATTTTCACCGTTGATGTAGGGAGCGCGAACCATTGACATTGCATCTCATGTATCATCCATTGTGCTCTGTATAATCCAAAAACATTCACCTTGTTATAGTTTTGAAAAAATATCCTCCTCTGATACCAATTATTGGATCGTGTTATACCAAATATGAACAATAGGGTGGTGAATTGAGTCTTTTAAAAATTATTCAGATATTGTGGTGATGACAAAGTTTAACCTTTTATATTTATCGGATTGTTTATGTAGCAAAAAATTAATAGTTGAAGGACACAAGGATGTATAGTGGTTCGGGGAATAGAAGGCCCCAAGTCCACTCCACCAATTCTCTACTCCACATACTTAGTGATTTTCACTATCTAGTCCTCTTTTCTACACACTATCCACAACTGAGTGCAGGTAGTTGACACTAATACAAGTTAATGCTAAAAACATAGCCTTCTGATTCATACATAGAACTGAATTCATAGATTATTATGAGAAGCCGGTTACTCAAAATAAAAAGAGTATTTGTCTTGAAATTCATTCTTGTTAATCATACTTATTTCCACAACACACAACTAATAGTATATAGATCATCATCTTCAGAAAAGATGTTATTCAGATAAGGGCAGTTCTGAGTCGATCGAGTTGCAATAGATAATGAAATAAATTCATAACCTCCTACAATAATATATTAACAATTGATCATCGATGTACAAAGGAATAATCTTCAATTTTTTCTTCATCTTATGAAAAATAGTGTTTGATAGATCTTGGTAGAAGTATATCTATAAATCTCGAATGACTCTGTAAAACTGTAGTCGTGAAGAACACAAAAACTCGTTATATATTTTTTGGATGATTCACCCTGATTTTTTGATAAAAAATGTCATAGATATATACATATATAATAAGGATGATAGTTTTCGTTATAAATTTAGTTCCATAAACGACTCTGTTAGAATCGCAATATTCCAATGTTTGAAAGACAGACCATTCGTAACTACCCTGAATATTCAGCGTGAAAAGATCCAATTAAATCAATCATTTTAATTAGAAATAAATGGCTTTGAATCAGTACAAGACATGCTTTAAAATCAGGCTTTGAATTTGGCATGAAATCAGCCTAATAATCTTCTTAAAGATCATTGCTCAATAAAGTCATAATTTAAATCTCTAAAGACAAACGTAGGGTTGAACTGCATAGCATACATTCTTTAATGGTAAGGTTCACAGTGTAAGGCTGATGACATAAGTCTTATAATGGAAGGATCAAAACATACGGTTGATCAACCATACTTTTCTCTTCAACTCTGAAACGTATGGTAAAATATCCATACTTTCCTTTTTAGAAAAACATAAGATGCATGATTCATAATGTTTATTATAAAAGTAAGGTTGATGATCCATACTTTTATCAGCTTCCAAACGTAACATATATGAACCATACATTTTGATAAAACATAAGGTTTTTTAAAAATTAATGTTGATGAACCATACTTTTAAGAAACAAACATAACATTCCTTTCTTAATGTAGGGTTCTTCTTCCATACTTTCTTTATATGTCGAACGTAAGGTTCCTTTAGGATTTTGTGTTCTTCTTCATTACTTTTTTCTATAACGTCTAGTTTCTTAACCATACATTTTAGATATTCTATAAAGTAAATAATAGATTCTATCCTTAATCTATGCTCTTCAATGTAGGGTATGAATAGTGTTTCCAGAACCCATGAATGTGATTTACAAACACGTACAGCATGAACAATGTTTCCAGAACATGGTAAAACAATTTCAAAACAATTTATCAAATATTCCACATAGATTAAATGCTTTAATATTATTCCAAAATAGGAAATTAAAAAATATTAATTTTATAAAATATTCTCAAAGTTAATTTATTAGAATAAAAAATAAGGGTGTTGGTAAACATCAAAATTGACATAAAGAGATAGAGTATTGTCCTCAACAATCTCCCCTTAAAAAATAGTGTGTTGTTGAAATCATCACTTGCTCAATAATTTAAACCATTTTCACCATTTTCATCATCACCATTTACAATACTATCATCATGATTCTAATTAGTAGAAACATCCACAGCCTCTTTAGAAGATTTATGAAAATATATTTTAGTCCTTTTATCTCCAGAATTATCTATCACATCGTTAGACCTGTCTCTTTCACAAAACAAAACCAATCTAGAAGGTTGATAGGCAGGATGACTAGTCATCCAAAGGTAATAATAGGTGTTTTTTTAATTTCAAGGACACTTCCCACTTCCACTATGGAGGGAACCTACTCATTAACATGAACTTCATATTATTCTTTCTCATTTGAGTACTGAACTACCTTATCATCCACCATGCCAGGATCAAATAAATTTTTTAGTCTTGCATGATGATATTTGGGATTAAAATACTCTTAAATATTTTCATAATCTCTAACATAGTTCTTCATCCATGGTTTCCATATCACTATAATCCTTATAAAATTTACCTTTGTTTATCAGAAACCTCATAATATATCCTCATTTTCTTTATCTTCATCTTTTAATATCACAAACAATGTTTCAAACAAATTAGAAGGAAACTGAGGTTAAATTATATATTTATAATTCGAGGATGACTTACACATCTCTATCACGTTTAACATAATTTATATTCATTGATTGATCTTACCCACTATTTTCATAAGAAAAAAGTGGTACACATTATATTATCTCAAGGTATCCATGTCCTATTTCCTAGGACATAATAGATACAAAACATACTTAAATAGAATCATATATTCTCCATCCTACTCTTTTGAAGAAGGACATCCTGGAGTTCTATCTCCAGTCAAATCAATCAAATAATCCCCATAAATTTATGATTTACTAAAACATTGTATCATACCATGACAATTTTCAAACACTCTACTAGGAGGAATACTCCAACAGTATACCCATTCCATGGAGGCAATATTTATCTTTTTACCATCAATCATAATTAAAAACATATTATTTTTCTTCCTAAATTTGAAATCAGAATATTGATAGAACTAAAGTTCCAACCGAGGATAGAAGGTCCATTTATTCATTGTCATGATTCCTCCCGAAATGACTTTTAATCATGATTGAAATTCCCCATCTCAATTTAAAAAAGGTGAAATAAATAATAAAAAAATGATTAAAGTCGGGTGGGAAGGAAAGTAAATTGGTTCAGGAGAAGGAACAAGAGAGAGAGTCACTAAAATTCAAACATAAAATTTGATATATCATTATGGTATTAAAACTATAATGAAATGAGTAAATTGAAAAGTAATATAAATATAATTGTAATGGATAACACTATAAACATAGAATTTTGAATCATCTAATGGTTATTCGCAAAAATTGCCTCTATAATTGTGACATGCCAACCATATCTTATCCGATGATGACTTTCCAATGATATATCCCCCAAAAGTAAATTTCTAGTAGTTGACTATACAAAAGTGACTTCCTACTGAAATCTAATCCAATGGAGACTTTGCAATGGTATCTCATCAAACTATGACATTCCAATGGTATCTCATCCAATGGTAACTTTCCTAACACTTATCGTCTACCAAAACTAATCATACATAATTCAAGTTGGATGTAGTGTAATCTCACCAAATTTAATGTGTTTTTAAAAATATTCATAAAAGGATGATCAGTTCCTATGAATTCAATATTTATATCACCCTTTTGAAAATTATCTCACAAAAAGTGATGCCTATTGTCAATTTTTTTCTAAGAATGAGCCATAGGATTCATATAAATACTTATCACACTTGTGATGTCACAATATATTAAAAATGTATTATTGATATCCATAGTATAACAGAGTTTGTTTCATTAATAAAATTGATTCCAATAATTAATGATAGGTTTGTATTTAGATTCAATAGTAGCTAGTTTAACTGATTTTTCCCTTTTACTATGCCATGATACATGAGACATTATGGAAAGGTGACATTTTCTTTTGGTTTTTTATTTCCAAGATAAAGCCATAAAAATAAGTGTATAAATAATTCACTATGTAAAATTCTTGTCCACTATGGTCGAACAAATATATAATGGTTATAAGTTTTAGGTATTTAAAAATCCTTTTTACAACATGTAAATGTGATTATGTAAGATTTTCATGAAAACAAATCCACAAACACACACTAAACATAAAATGAGGTTGGCTAGTAGTTATGTAATGAAAACATCCAATCATACCTTTGTAACTATTTTGATACATAGTTTTTGTAGCTTTATCAATATCCAACATATAAGTAATACTCATGGGAGTGAAACAAATTTTAGAGGTATCCAAGACAAAAGGTTTTAGTTGCTCCTTATTGTATATATATTTATTTAAAATAATTCCATATTTATTTTTCAAAATTTGAAATATAAGGAAGAATTTATACTCACCCATTAAACTCTTTCCAATTTAATATTGGTTCATTTTTGAAATATTGTAATAGCAAGAATATTTAGATGATACAAAAAATAATACAGTCAACATATATTTTAAAAAATAAAACATATTTTTGAATTATATTTTTATAAATTATAGGTCCATCTATACATTTTTTGAAATATTTAGTAATAAATAAATATATGATCATATCATTCCAAGCACTGGTGGCTTGTCTTAAACCACATTCTAATTTTGTTAATTTGAAAATGAATATTTTTAAAATTGAGGATTTTGAAATATGGGAGTTTTTTTAACAAAAACAACCTCAATAATATAGCCATTCGTAAATAATATTTGGAAATACATGTTATAGAGATTGAAATCCAAATGGGCTTCACAGTATAGTAATGTTTTTATGGATTATAGTCTTCCCACTAGTGCCAAGGATTCCATAGAGTAAATATCTTCTTCTCGATTATATCCTGGTGAACTTAATCTTACAATTTTTATTACTATAGATCTAGATTCAACAACCATGTTTTTAAACACCCATTAAATAAAAGATTGTATTCCTATGTTTAGGTTGTTAAAATATTGATTTATGTTAAATCTAATTCCACTGATAATCTCTTGTCTATATACCTCTATCTAGAACTCCTACTATAACATCTAGATGATGATATCTATGTGTCCTAACAACTATATGAAAATAATGAATGCTCATATCATGGTATTCAGCATATTTAGGTTTGGGTTGTAAATGTTACATAGAACTAATTATTTTTATTCATGTTCCAAATAAGCCTCAGGTGATTCAAAATTAATATTTAGAGATGAAAAATCATCCTCTTGTTTTCTAGAAGATTTTTAGGCTTAACTGGATCTAGTTCATCAAACAGGATGACAAAAATCTCCTTCACAATCATGGATCTTGTTTGGAGCACTCTATATGGTTTAATAAAAGCTTCATAATGTAAGAAAATTTCTTCCTCACTCTTAGAAGAAATTTATTAATGATTATCCTTTCGGTTATGAAAAAATTATTCAAAACAAATAAACCTACTGTAATTAATCTTAGGAATTATATTACTCCATTATTTATATAGTCCTTTCATCAATATACGACTTCTCCAAACCTTAGTAAATATATAGTATTTTTTATTTAAATAATCTACCCTTATGTAAAAATAAATTTCATTATCATTAAGTATAATCTATGAAATTCCTTGACCTTTCAAATTTACTATTTCTACGACAACAATATGTCGTGGGTCATAAGAGATGAAATTTCATGATTACTGCCACTATGTAAGAAAAAAGTTTCAAATTCATTATTTTCTAACTCCATGGTAAGATAAATACTTAATTTTTTATTCCTATGAGAATATATATTTTTTATAGATATAAAATACATGGTAAATGAAGATTATGCTTCTCTTTTTTAGCTATAACGAATAAACAATTATACAAAGAAAATTAACCAATAAGGACAGAAACATATTTCTTCCCACTGAATATATAATCCTTATATGGTCCAAAAAATCTATTTTTAACCAATTTATGTGGTCTCAATGTAGAAACATATTTCTTTTATTTTAATGATATCATGTGTTGTTTGCCTATTGGATTGAGGTTGCAGACATTATTGTTTGGGAATTAATGTTTTCGTAAATATTTGACTAACTGTTTCCTTGTAATATTTGTAAATGTGTGAATATTTCAATGGAATAGTCTCTTATTTAAAATCCAATATTCCTTATGAATTTCACTTAGTCCGGAAATATTTTGAAAAAATAAATTGTCAAAAGTAACAACATCATCTTCATCATTTCTCAATGATATATAAAGTAGATCATTTTTAATTTAAAAAACATTTAATGAATTATTTTTCAATTTTATATTAAAAATTGTCATCACATAACATTAAGATGCTACACACATTTCACATTAATCCATATACAAATTATACATTTTAAATTAAAACATTTTTAGAATTACCAACTTGACTAAGGACAATTATGTTCCCTTTTTTAATTGTCAATAAATTGACATGTCCACCATCAAATATAATCAAAAAAATTAATATTCATTAATATCAAGTAATATTTCCAAAAGAACCACTATCCAAGTACCATAGGTTCTTACTATATCTCTTCAAGATGGTTCCCCTAGATGTTTTTTTCAGGAAACACACATTTCTATTTAAGGTTTTTCCTCTTGTGTATTGTTGTAATCACTTGGGTTTTCTTTATAATAACACTATTTTTCATTTATTTAAATAATATATATCATATTATTACCATCATATTTAATTAAATGTTTTATATTAAGACATTCATATTTAACATGTCATTTTAATTTACATTCATATCACACTATTTCATTAGAAGTGTCATATCCTTTTCAATCCATCTTCAAATTTACCTTATTTTCATTCATAATTTTTCCATTTTGTTTGTCAAATTTTGTGTTTTTGTTCTAAAAACATTTAAAACATCAGGCTAGATAGTTTATTTCTTTATCACTATCACCTAATGATTCTTCATCACAATAAATTTTAGATTGAGCTTTCTTCTTCTATTTTCAATCAGTGTATCTGAATGATATATACATCCATTTTGATTAATATTAATCTTTTATGTTTAATATAAATACTTCCTCATTCATGATTATTTGTATTATAAACTCTTTATCAAGTATCATAATAATATAACATGATTCTCTAAATATCATTCAGGTTCTTGTATAACTCTCTGGTAGACACTTCAACAATCGCATGACATGGTCTCTGTCAAAGACATGATTTACCAATAGATTAATGGTTTTCAAAATATCATTGAACCTGATATATATGTCAAATATAATCTTATCCAGTTTCATAATAAAAGTATCATATTTTTTGTATATTTACTTATCTTTGTTTCCTTAACATTACATGTTTCTCAATGAGTAAATGCTAAAGTGTCCTAGATTTCAAATTTAGTAGTGCATCCAGATCTTCTATTAAAATCTTCATAACCAAAAGAAAAATATAGTTTATTCATTGATTTAAATTTATTTTTATATGTAGATTTAATTGCATCACCCCATGTATTACTATAAATATTATTTATTTAATATTTATCTATGATTTTTTTAATATTTCAATCACATTTTGTCAATATACAAAAAACATCTTGATTTTACTCTGAGAATGATTTGTTCTATTATATAAGGGTATACTAATAGAATAAGAACATTCATTTATATTATACATAAAGAAATAATTTTAGAACTCACTAAAATTTAGGATCTTTGAAATATCACTAAAATCAATGTTAAAATGATATTTCAAATCCATTGGATTATATATGCTGATTAGAGTTTGTAATCAAAATGGGGTTATTATGTTCCCTATTAAAATTTAGGTTAAAAAATATTTTTAATAATATCCATGAATTAGAAAATATTCCAAATTAATCAAATTCATATATTGATATATGTTTGGTCATTTAAAATATTCTTATAAGATTGATTAATTATCAGTTAATAAAATATTTTAAACATTACATTATCATTGGAAATCAATTTAATCAAGAAATGCCTAATATAAATGCTATATAAGATTAACTATCAAAGTATAGGTTTTGTTTTTCATTTTAAATCAAATTTAGTTCAATTCTTATAAAATAAAAAAACAAAAAAAATTAACATAATTGAATAAAAATGGGATTCAGTATCGGTCTAAGACCTACTCCCCACATTTGGAAAACACATGCTTCTAAATATATAATATGACTACAATGTCTTCCAAAACCCATATTAGGTGCACGTATTACAATATAAAGGTTTTTAGGACACACAGTGACAAATTAAATAGTTTTATGTGGGATTAAAAACCAAAACATGCCACACAAGTACCTCTTACAAAATTATCATGAGAATATAGATGAAAAAAGAGAGGAATAATATAAAATATTCCCCCATTCTAGTTCAATATTCAGTTTCTGTCAGTGAACAGAGAATAAACACACTTCTCAAATATAAATGAAAATAATATAAATAAAAAGAAATAAGATATTTAAAAGGCAATTCTACTCAATCTGATGTGATCAAGATTCACGAGTGTCCTCGGTTGTGAATTTTTTAGGACCTCATGATTTTTCTCTGAACGTATAAATAGACCATATAATTACAAATCTCCCATATTTCTTACTATAGGAATGTAATTTGATGATTAGTGTACTATAATCTTACATAGTCAAATGAAATTAAGTATTCAACATGTAGTCTATTGTGTCCCAAATCATTATTGTGTTTCTAATTTCACTCAAACTTCTTGATCATGCATTATCATATGCATGAGGTAGTCTTTTTAGAAAATAAGTCACTACATAAATTAGTGTCCATTTTATGGGTAATCATTGATGTATTATGAATCCCTGTACTAATCTATTAAATTTCCTTTAATGCATACATGTAATGGTTTATAAAAATAATTATTAAATTATTCTCATCAATATTTTCATTAATATTTCCATTGAACTTTTAATTCAAAATAGGATGAAAAATGATGGTGGCACTTCTGAAGGTGGGCCATCTCTAGTGGAATGATATCTCTGGTGGCAATACATCTCTAGTAACAAGACAACTTTAGAATTAATTCATTGTGGATGAAATTTATTTTTTGGTGGAATAAATCTTGAGGAGTAACTCATTTGATCTAATGGTGATTCTTATCTATATCTGAATCGGGATGGAGGCATCTCTGGTCTGGTGGTCTAATATTTTGGTGGTAGATGGACTATGGGGATCAAATATTTTTACTAATGCGGAATCATGTTAGTGATGATTCATGTTAGGCGGTGAGACATTTTATAAAATAGTCCCTCATTAAGAAACATTTTTATATATTCATAAAATTTACTTATAAATTAAAATTTTATCATAAACATCAATTTATTAGGAAAATAATAAACATGATTTTCGAGAATTAAAATATGAAGGTTCCATCACAAGGAATCTTTGGGGAAGAGTTTCACATCTTTCCAAAGGAAAGTTGACTGTAAATATTTGAATTGTTTTGGGTACGGTTATAACTAACTAGGAATATATATAAAAAGTGAATTAACTGTACTCCAATGAAAGAATTGTTACTAAAAATTTTGTAAAAAGAACTAGTTACTCTATATACATATACTACTATTAAAAATGACTCCACACATAAATAGATGGTTTAGCTTGCCTCTAAGTAATTCTTAACTATTTGTTAATCCCAATATGAATTGTCTAGGAATTTGGATCAAGTAAAAAAAGTAACTGTGCATTGTGTGATATGGTTAAAAGGCCCATTTCATCTAATAAGAATACCTAAATCGGATGGGAGACTGTTTTGCCTATTAAAAATCATAATAATATATTTAGAAAAATATCTCTTCTCCATAATTTAAAATATTAATCTAGAATGAAAATAAGATCTTGGTTAATATAAAACTATTAAGCTATATCCTTTAACTAAGGAATAATGGACTTCCACATGATTTCCAAATATTTTTTTATACATGTGTATTGGTAATTTATGGTTAACAATTGAGGGGGGGGATCAAGATTTGATAAATACATTATAAAAAGAAACAATATGTTAACATGATATAAATCATTAACATCTATGATGAGGAGATAAAACTGTTTCCCTTTTAATGGAAAGCTAAAAGGAAAACCATAATCGATATAAAAATTCACATGAATTTAGAATTTCAAGAATTTATTTTTCATATCTGATGTTGAGCTATAAAAATCACATTTCCCATCCATAGTTTGATAATATAAATTATGATTATTAAGTGTAATTGATGATATAATTGAGAGATAACATAAAAGTGTAAAAATATTGAAATAGTTGAACATTTTTTTATTCTGTAGAATGCGTGTAAGTAATAAATTAAATGGAATATTTTTTAACCAGACCATGAAAAATTAATTTAAATGTACATTCACTTATTATTCAGTTGAATGTAAATCATTTTTCTCAAGGTTAATCACACATATTTACTACAATGATCATGGATCACATATACTAAGAGTTTGATGATATTTTTTTATTGAAAATTGAGTTGTGATGCCCCATTTTATAATTTTAATAAGGAAGATATGAGTGATATTAACCCCTATAATTCCACATTTTCATTTATTATAAATATAGGGGAGATGAATATTTTAATTTTAATTAAAAATTTTCCCTCAAAACAAATCTAGTGGGGGATATTATTGTTATAATTGGATTATGATTAATATATTCCTTTTTTATTACTTCTTGCAATACTCAGATGTCTAAATTAAAAAGATTATTCATTTATATCAAGTGACAGTTTAAAAGGTTTTTAATGGATCATTTCCTTGTCTTGATGTAATAAGAATGAAAAAATTATAATTTTTTAGAGTGATGTTTTGGAATATGGTCATAGAAACATTTTCATTGATATATGACCAAATATGTAGAAGCAAAACAGAATATAGATAAATAATCAAATGACTATAGTTTTTGAAGATTGACATATACAATGATTAATATTACTTGGATTAAAATTTTAGATTTCAATGTGTTAATGTTGAATTATAGGGTTAGTATATTTTCATGGAAAGATTACTATATAATATTATAATTTATTATATACATTATTTATTATTCTAAAGAGTAATGAGGAGATTTTTCAAATTTTCAATGCTAGTAGAGTTGTTTTTATGTTTTGATATTTCCCTCAGAATATGAGAATATTTCTATAGAATATTTGAAGAATACTAGAAATTCTTAGTTAAATGTGAAAATATTACAATTTTTTGATTCATAAGTCTGATATTTTTGTTTCACTAACAAATGATGAATTTAAAAATTGTTAGGAGTTTCTTGTATATATTTGTTTTTTTATAGAAAATGAATTTTAAATTGGAAACGTAAATTAGCATTAATGATACATCATATATTTTATTTGATGATAATGATATTTTTGGCAATGTTCTAAAATGTTCAAGTGGGATAGGATGTGAAATATTTCCATAAAAACAGTGAATTGATAAAGTCTATGGTGTTTAAATGGGATATGACACTTATTATTTATGTTATAAATGTTTTTAAGTAATTCCTAGTATATTTTTTTAGTGGAAGAGTGAATGTAGTTAAGTCAGTTATCTTATGTAGTAATGTAATGCTTTATCAAATAATGTGTAATATAATAGTAACTCATAAAAATATATGAAAGATATTTTATATCTTATGTAATATTTTATAGTTTATAATATTTCAGTATAGTAAATATTTTATGGTTATATTTCTAAAAGAAAAATATGATGAATAATGAACAATTATTAATGAAAACCACAACAAAAATAATATTCTAATTGACGATGAATTTTGAGAATGAGTTTAATCCACTGTGTAGAGAATAAAAAAACATTTTCAAGTGATATGAGAATAAAATAACAACTGAAGATTGGTCTAGATTTTAATAGACTTATATGTATCCATGAGTAGTCAAGCATCACAATATATCATGAAAAATTATAGATGTGAAATAAATTAAATATAGATTTTTCGGGAATGTTAATCAATGATAAGACCAGATATTATTTGATGGGACATAAGAAATATTTAAATAGTGATCTATATTGATAACGATTTAATTATAATTAAACTATACATTTTTTGGACCAAACTAAAAGTGGTAAAATATCATTTCCATTATTATAAGGGAAATATCAATATTTAATATCTAGAAAATATTATTAATTAATTTTTGTGGAAAAATTGTCAATGAATCGTATGAGAAAATAAATAGAGAATATAATACTATCATTACTGAATACCATCTATTTACCTGAGGCTGAATTTTACTACTTCCAGGGGAGAGAAAAATTTGTATCTAAGAAGCGTAATTAGAAGGAATATAATCATGATAAAACACTGCCCTATGATATCCATATATCATAGATGTTGATGAATTTATTTTTTCTGATAGAATATCATTGATCCATTGAACTGAAATGAGTAAGAATGTGGATCAAAATTCTATGTAATAGATGGTTATAAATAATTGAAGAAGAACATTATTATTTTTCTACACTATAAGATAGAATCAGTCAACATCTTGTTCATGGGTTCACTAGATTATCCCGTTTGAAGATTATTCATGGTCCAATATAATAAAGTAGTTAGGATAAAGAAGTTTAATTTTGGATGATTTCTCTCCCCCTTATTCATTGTTGTTTAGGATTTGAGGGAGATAGTTAATACATTAAATCACTATGTTTTCACGTAAAAATATACCTCACATACTCATCCCAAAGAACGAAAGGAGTAGCTAACAACATTGAGATCGAGCCTTTTAAAAATAATCATGTGAATTATCTCTATTAATTTTTTTCTTATGATGAACCATCCATATCAAACACTAATATGGCCTCATATTACATTAATATTTAATATATTTCATTGGAATAAATTCTTGAGAACAATAAAGGATTATTTTATTTGGATACATGATACATAATCAATATATTTCATGAATTATCTTTTATTTAACCCATAATTAATATATAACAATGTACCCATCATTATCATATTATACATGGAACCTTCATTATATTATGTGGAATTTTAAATATAAGAAAAGGTGATATAAAATGTTAAATAGGGGTAAATATGAGATATATCAATCGATTTAAAAGTTCAAGAATAAGATTATTATAATGGTATAATATAATTATCATATTTTATAAATTTTACTTCCAAGAATTTAGAGACCATAAATCAAGAGTAATATAATAAATCATTACAATTTGAAAATAAATGTGTCATAAGTGTATGAAATCATCATTATTCAATTATGAACCATGAAATAATATTATATTAATAATAATTATTCATAATAATCTTCCATAATAATAATCATAGAAAATCATTTCATTAGTCAATCATCACTACCAATACCACCATCAAAAAGTGTAAAAATTCATATAATTGATTTGGTTCACTCTGTAATAGTTTTCATTCAGGGAAAAGTGCAATTTGTTTTGGTATGAAGGGAATTATTAGTCAATGGTTTGTTAGACTGTTTGGATTTATAAAGAAATTTGGATCAGTTTCCCAATTAGAGGATTTAATTCCAACTTTATACCACGTAGATTATTTTCCCTGATTAGATATTAACAATGTATGTTCATGATTTATCTCTTATATTGAGACCTGCTGTATTTCAGTTGGAAACGAAGCTTTATAATGCGGAAAATTCTATTTAGATTATTGACCACAGTGAGAAACTATTGTAAAAAAAATGTAATTCAAAATGTTATGGTTTAATGGGGAAACTATATGGTTGATGAATAAACATTTTAAAATGAAAATTCTATAAGGATAACCCCAAAATGAAATTAAAATTTCCCTGAAATTAAAAACTCTTTTCACTCTTAAGAAAAAAATTCATAGAAAATTTTTCCCAGATAAATGTACCTCTGATGGGGATAGAAATACCATGTTATACAACTCGCTTCAAAGAATCAGAAAATCCTACAGGCCCCTTTCTCTACTCATGAGCGAGGATATTCTCATTGACTTGGAGGAGGGTATTTCGAACCATGTAGGCTCGTACTTTGAGAATATCTTCAATGGTCCAAATACCAACAAATACCTCTTGCCTAAAGTCAATCCAGCTCTAGTTACTAATGAAGACAATATATATCTCCTTTGCACCCCTTCCGACCATGAAATCAAAGACATTGTTTTTAGTCTCAACATTGACAGCACCCCGGGCCATGATGTTTTCAACAATGGTTTCTTTCAACAAAAGAGGGAGATGATTCATAGTGATGTTTGCAAGATTGTCTGAGCCTTTTTTGATAATGGAAACTTTCCACATTGGATAAATTCTCAATTCCTCACCCTAATCCCTAATGTGGACAATGCCTCTGAAATTCATCTTTTTCAGCCTATTGCTTTTCTAAATACCAATTACAAAATCATTACTAAACTTCTTGCGAATAGACATTTAGCTTTATGAAATAAAAATCATTCCTGGAATCAATTTGGTTTTATTAAGGGGAGAAATATACAAGACTGCATCTTCTTGGCCTCTGAATGTACCAACACCATCAATAAAGTTTTCAAAGGGGGAAAAATTATCATTAAAATTGATACTAGAAAATATTCTGATACCATTGATTGGGGATTAATTTTCAAATTGCTTCAGTCCTTTGATTTCAATGAAAATTTCATAAGTAGAATAAATTATTTATTCAATTCGTCCTCTATCCCAATCTTAGTCAATGGTTTCCATAAAGGTTTCTTAAAATGCACAAAAGTTGTAAGGAAAGGTGATCCTCTACCGACCATTCTCTCATCCATTGATAATGATTATCTTAGTAGACTTCTTTCTATTCTTGTGAATCAAAACAAGCTAATCCCCATTCATAGTGTTAGAGACTTAAATGTTCCTACGCATCTGGTATATGCTAGGGATATCATTTTATTCATAAAAGAAGACAAAATGAATATCCAAATTTTAAAAAATAACTTGTCTCACTACGAAGATGTTTATGGTCAATCAGTAAACTGGATAAGTCATTTGTTTTATTTGGGAAAATTTTTTCTACTTCTAGAAAAAATAAAATTATAGATAGTCTAATCATTAAAGAAGGTTCTTCCCTTTTACCTATCTTGGAGTTCCTATTTTCTATGGAAGGCCTAAATCCATGTACTTTACCAACATGATGGATCAGATCATAAAGCATCTATCCTCATGGAAAGGAAAGTCCCTTTTGATGGCAGGCAGAATCTACCTTGTGAAATCCACCATTGGTTCCTAGATGGTCTATTCATTAATGATTTACGAATGGTATTCTGGTATTTAAAAAATTTACACTTACATCAAGAACATTATTTGGTTAAACAATTGTTGACGCTCCTTTCGTCACAGAATCTAAAGATCGGAAAAGGGAATATCTGAGCTCAAAGTGATTAATCCTTTGAAGAAACATCAAAAATCGACAAAGGGATGGAAAAGGAGAACATTTCCCATAGGTCGCGCAAGTTCCCTCTTGGTCGCGCAAGTACACTTGCGCGCCGCCTCAACACTTGCGCGACCACTCATGGTCGTGCAAGGGACTTGCGCGACATATCTGGTAACCGCCCAGTAACCGCCCGGGGTCTTCTTTTGCCTATAAATAGACCTTGTGGGACCCCATTCGAGAGGATCTCTTTCCAGAAACTCGGATCAAAGCTCCCGACGCCCAAGTCTCTTCTCAAAGCTTCCGGAACACTTCTAAGGTAATTTCTTACCTAGAACGGAAGATCTAAAGAGAAGAAGGAAGGCCCAAGTGTTGAAACTTATCAAACACTTGCGCGCCAACTTAATTCCTTCAATATAACTTGCGCGTCCCTTCTCTGGAAGAACTTCAAGAGGATTATAAAGGGTTTAATAAAGAATCGCTCAAGTATTTTAACTCTGGTTGAAAATCGCGCAAGTATCCCTCATGTCGCGCAAGTATACTTGCGCGACCAAAACTTGCGCGCCGCTGCAGGACTTGCGCGACTTTTAATACTTGTGCGCCCCTATCTTTTTGGGTGCCCACCTTGCCCATTTTTACCCCTCATAAGCCATTTCACCCTTCCTATTCAAGATTCAGTCTTCAAGATACTCTTCAAATCCATTTATGGCATGATTTCTTGGTTTGACATCCTTATCTGAAAGGAATTCTGTGAAATATCTCTCAAAACCTAGTGATTTAAACATCTTTATGTCACCAAAGATTGAGAGTTCATTCATTCAACCTCATCCTTTAAAATGAGAGAATCCTAACCTGGGTCTCCTTTTCAGGAATAAATCCCCAATTATAAAAACCTAACTTGGGCATCTTTCTTAAGAATAAGCCCCAATCAAGTCCTTTAAATCTTGGGCATCCTCCTCAGGAGTAAGCCCCAAACCTTAATCCCTAACCTGGGTCTCCTTTTCAGGAATAAGACTCAGTCATAACCTTGGGCTTCCTTTTCAGGAGTAAGCCCCAAGTCCCCTAACCTAGGCTTCCTTCTCAGGAATAAGTCCTAGTCATAAATCTTGGGCATCTTCCTCAGGAGTAAGCCCCAATCAAGTCCTCTAAATCTTGAGCATCTTTCTTAAGAGTAAGCCTCAACCCCAACTTTGGGCATCCTCCTCAGGAGTAAGCCCCAAATTCTTAAAAGTTTCCTAACTTGGGCATCCTTCTTAGGAGTAAGCCCCAAGTCTCTTAAAATTTCTCTTAACCAGTCATAAATTACCTTTGATTTGGGTTTCCTCTTTAGGAATAAAACCCAATCATAAGTCCCCTCCAAACTTGGGCATCCTCCTTAGGAGTAAGCCCCAAGATTAGAGTATTTAAATCTCCATGAAGCACATATAACTTTGTGGACCCTGTTCTTGGATTTTCTCCCTAAAAGTAAATCCTAAACTTTCGTCTATCTGGGCAGTCATCTATACATAAGCCCCAAAACAAATTCTTATGATTGCATCTTTTATGGCACAATTGTCTGAATTTTACCAATACCTCTTGTTTCTCACACCGAGCATGACTCACGTGAGCTTAGAGTGTAAAAGTAATTATGACATTCATCCTTGAGCCATCAATCATAAAACATCATATCCCATCCCTCGAACTACGTGGGTTCTGATTCCTTTTTCAAAACAAAGGATACGTAGGTAGCCCATCTATGGGTTCGATCCCAACATTGAAATAATCTCTGTCCTTCTGAATGACGATAAACTTCAAGTGCCCCACTGAGTGGCTTTAAAACCAGCCTGGTCATCAAAATGACCAAGAGACTTTTATATAAATGTTTTGAAGGATACCATTGACCAAGAATCTCTAAACAAATATAGATGATTCTATATTGATGAAGAACCTCGAATACATATAAAAGATTCTCTAAATTTCTTGCATATTTAATCATTGATTGTTAAAACTAAAGGAAAGCTCATTTTATACATGGTAATGTAATAAGGATTCACGAACTTAACTTAAATCTATAAAGAGAGTCCCGGAGTAGACAATAATTCCCCTCAAAAAGGTGTGATGAGTCCGACCTCCCATCCTCTCGACCAATGCAAATTCCTAAGCCTCATTAGCCCACAAGCTAATGAGCGCCTGCCTTTGGAAAGTAGGTCCAAACGGATGTGGAATCATTGGATGTTTCCGGTTCTACGAACAAACCCGTTAGAAACCGATCGGAATGTTTGAATCTCCCGTCCAGGAGGTCATCCCCGGATTCCGCGCGAAACAAAAATGGTGAACCCGACGTGAATGCTTAACCAAGTTAAAGTGATGTTCTTCTTATCTGTTAGGCCCTTTGGGCCAACAAGGAAATCATTGACATATGATCATCCAAAAGATGCAGTAGCCGGATTCATCTTGATTATGTCTGTTACATGGAACAGGCACTCTTTTTTCAAGATCTTCTACAAAAAATGGCTTTCCTTAAATTTACCCCTGTGAATACTGCTGCTGGGAACACCTCTACTGTGAGGTCTGCTGCCGTGAAAACCAATACTGCTACTCCTGCTGGAACGTCATCCGCTCTGAGGATGACATCACCAACTCAGCGTCTTCAACGCTGTGTTTCTAATGCACTGGTTAAGGAGTACCGTCGCAACGGTACTATCCCAACTCTGGAGGCCGCTCGTCAAGCCCTCCAAGTTAACAATTCTACCTGGTCGTCCGGACAACGGCGACCAGCAATCAAGAAGCAGACGGTGCTGACTACCGTCTCCAACCGTTTCGGGTCGTTATCCCCGGAACGCAATTTCCATTCACTCCCTTACTCCGAGGAAGTGAATGAGCAGGTCCCGCAGGACATTAATTCAAAGAGACAGGAGTCCTTCTCAAGGGCTCCCATCAACAATCGCCGCCAGACTCGTGCGGTAGTGCGCCCTCAACATGATGAGGGTACCGACTCCAGGCGTTCAGCTCAGGTTCCTCGAACCCGAGCATGCAAGATGAATCGCCAGAGACGGAACCCGGTTAACAATAGGCAGGTTGTCATCCCTGCCATCTCCGGAGAAGTCCACCAACCTAACTTGGTGGCAAACAATGAGCAGGCATACACACCTGCCCGTTTTAATCCCGCTGTCCAGCAGACTCGTCTGGCAGCATCAAGCCGATCCCGCCAGGCAATTCCGGCGGAGTACCATAGGCAGGAACATACACCTGCTTATACATCAGCAGTTAGTCAGCAGGCTCGTCTGACTACATATGATGGATCTCGTCAACAGCGTTTGGCGAAGTGTAATCAGCAGGCACATACACCTGCTAATACTAATCAAGCCTACCAACAGTCTCGTTTGGTAGCGCACGGAGAAGTCAGTCGGAAAGCCCCGACGACAAACAGGAGACAGACTAAACTCTCTGCCTCCACACTTGAGTACTGTCAGGATTCACTGACAGGAAAAGGAGGACAGGAGCAGGCACATACACCTACTCCAAGCCCGGAATGGACGTATATCCCTGTTCCGGCGGCTGAAGTCACCAAACATATTTTGTCAATGGTGAAAGAGCAGAAGCAAATTCCTGCTCATATTCTGGATGCTTGCCAGGATATCATAACAGCTTCAGCATCATCTCAGGGACAGACACATAAATCTATCCCTAGCAGTGGAGTGACACATCAACAATTCACTCCGGAACAGACACACACATCTGTTCCAGTCCAAGAGGGTTGTGGGGCCTACTCCCCCATATCATATGGACAACCAAGTCAGGCACATACACCTGATTTGAGCGATGATCGTCAGCCTAACCTGACCATCTTTCCTGATCAGGCACATACACCTGCTCAGAGCAATCACTTTCGTCATCAAGTGATTTCTAAAGCGAGTAAGAAGGCATCTAAGAAAAAGATCCGCCCAGCACAGTCAGGAGATCAAAGGCCAATCTGCAACAAGGCCTTGCTCGATGCGGGAGTTCTTGAAGCCCTCAGACATTTATCTGTCGGATTTCAAGATTCTACTCCCTCAGTTCCCAATAACAGGAACATTAATCCCGAAGGTCTTCAACAGACACTTCCTCATGAATACTTGCTTCATGAAAATTCGGTCAATCTTGAAGTTTCTTCTTCAGATGAGAGACACAGGAACCCTCTATGTGGTCAGAAGGCCAAGGAGCAAGAGATTTCATCTTTTGCTGTAACCCATCATGATGGTCCTCCTCATGGTGATGAACTTCGCTGCGAAAGTCCTCTCCGCAGTAGTGATTCACGTTGTCTCGAAAATTCTTCAGAAGGCAATGTAGTGATGAGAAAGCCCTCCTATCTCGAGGCACTTGCAAACGTAAAACCAGTCATGTCTGATGCTTTACTATCGGCAGGTGAAACTCTTTCTCCATCAGAAGATAGCCTGGGGTTCAGGTTATTCTCCGAACCTTCCCTGGGTCATTCATCTTCCAGCATGAATAGTGATTCCTCTACCAACCTTGTTGAATCCAATGAAGCAACAAGGAAACACCAACTCTGGTCCAAACAGGTAGAAGAATCTTCATTTAATGATAAAGAGGAAATGCTGAACATGAGGAAAAAACTGGCAAAAGGTGAAGTACCAGTCATGTTTTGGCCTTTGGCTGACTCACAGTATGACATTCCAAAGATGTTGACGGATGATGGAATCCATGATATTCGTCTCAACATATGGAAAACTCTTTGTCAATTAAAGAAGAAGCTATTATCTTACGATGAATATGAAAATCATCTTAAGATAATAGAAGGGTTACAACGCCAGATTGATTTGGCATCTCTATCAGTCTCTCGGTATCCGAAGGCTGAAAAGCAACAGAGAACCCTTCAACGTTCATGCCTTGGCGCACTAAGAAGATTGCGTCAGTTAATTTCCAATGCTCCATCTAATGTTCATATCAGAGGATGGGGTATTCACGGAGCACTACATTTCACAGTGCTTTCCGGTCAGCAAAGCCCGCCGAAAATGGTCTCATGCAATGTTATTGCCCATGGCCGGCCACAGTCAATGGGCTTTGTTCATAATCAAAATCTTGCTCAAGATCAAGCTTCAACTAGTTCCTCTCAAAATCAAGTATATAGAGAACAGGTTGTTGAATTGCTCCTACACCAAGAAGGCGAGAATATTGCACAAGCCTCTCGTCTGGAGCAAACACGTCATCAAATGACAGAAGTTTCGGAAATCATCCAACGGTCTGTTGAACCAGGTGATAAAAGTGGATACAGGTTAATGCATCCAGCTAATTTCCGAACTAAGATTCGCAAGATCAAGAGAGATTTTAAAAAGATCTCAGACATAGCATGTCAAGAGACACCCCAGCTTGCCAGACTGGGGACTTCTCTAACCCAACCCTCAGAATCAACGAATGGGATTCGAGGAGTTGAGCGGAAGCAACAGGAACATCCCTAGTCCACCGGACTGGGGACTTTTTCAAATCTTCAATCCCTCCCTCAGAGAAAGTCAGTATTCTCTCGATTAGGGAATAAGCCTCAAGAGGAACGAAGAGCCAAGATGTCAGGAGATTCTCTCCAAGTGACGGTTCTCCAAGAAATTCCTGAGGGATCAAGTCAACGGAATGCCATGCCTTATCATGGACATAAAAGGAGACAATATCACAGAAATGCTGATAGAAAGGATTCCATGAAATATGCATCCATTAATGTCATCACTGCCGTTGCTGCTGATTCACCAGATGAGGCTCAATCAGAGGGATCAGATGAAGAGGTTCCTGCTCAAGAAGTTGCGCACACAGACCTAAATGAAGAAGGTGTGCGCACACATAATCAAAGGCTTACCCAAAATCTGGGTATTCCTTCAAGTAACCCACTTCCCCCTCTCCGAAAAGGATCCAATAAGGGGAAAGGAAAGAATCAGGTTACTTCTCACCCTTCCTCTGAAGGAGGTCAATCGCTCTCATTAGAGCAAAGGCTTACACAACAGGAGGAAGAAATGAAAGAATTAAGAAGGTTGAATGCAGAACTACTTCAGAGTAGTCTTCTTCTTAAGAATGCTGAAGTCCGACAGCCGAAGGAATTTGTTGTAACTACTGAGATGGATCAGGAATATCCTCCTTTATCAGTACACCCACAGAGGTCTAATCCTACGGGTCAAACGCAACAACGGTTGGTAGCACTACCATTAGTTGCAGCACCAACCTCCACGGCTGTCCAAGCTCCATTCATTGCACCTACCCAAAACCAAGTTCAACCTGACGTTTCTCAAAAGTTAATAACTACTATTGAGTCATTAACAGCTCGGTTAGAAACTATGGAAGGGAAACGGGGGCAAGTTCAACCTGAAAAGAAAGTTTACCCTGAATGGGTAGATTCAATTTCTCCTCCATCCAGTTTTGGAAACCCTATTTTCCCTACTTTCAATGGATCAGGCGACCCTGAACAACATTTGACGCATTACGTGTCTTGTTGTGATCCTATGATGGGAACTCCAGAACAACAAGAAGCAGTGAAACTCAGATGCTTCGTGCGAACCTTGCAAGGACCAGCTTTTGTCTGGTATACAAGCTTGAAATCCCGGTCAGTCATCGGATGGGAGGATCTTCGTCAAAAATTCCTTCTTCAGTTCAGCTCAACTTTGCCAAAAATGACAGTTTTCGATCTTACAAACTGCAAGCAAAGGGAGAATGAAAGAGTCTCTGATTTCATTGCTCGTTGGAAGGGATTAACATATTCCTTGAGTTTATCACTCCCTCAGGAGGAATTGTTGCCAATCTGTGTGGCAAATTTGCGTGACGAATTACGGACGCCATTGATCCCTGTGAAATACACAGGAGGGTTTCGAGACCTTACTTCAATCGCTCAACAGATTGAAGATTCCCTTATGCAGGCTAAGGTTAAATCTCGTGTAATTCCATCATCTCCAGGAAGAAGAATGGGTAAAGCAGAAACTGCTACAGTTATGCTTAAATAGGCACCTGTACCTATTTCTACTTCAAAACCTTCATCTTCTCGAAGGGCTCCACCTCCTGAACGCCAACAACAAAGGCTGTTTCGTCCAAATGATCAAAAAGATCAACGACGAAAACAATTTGAGGATATGAAGAGTAAAACATACTCTTTCCGAAGTGAGCAAGTTCCTGGTTACTTCATTTCAGCTCTGGAAAATAATTTGGTTCAATTACCAGTGCCGAAGAGACCAAACAAGGAAGGAGATGAAGACCGTCCCAATTATTGTCCCTTTCATCAAATGTTGGGACATCCCATCCAGGAGTGTTTTGTCTTTAAAGACCTCCTACAAAAGATGGTTGACTTGGTACAAGTCAAATTGAAGGGTTCTTCAGCTCATGTAGCGTGTATTACCGCTACAGATCCAGAGGAAGGAGGCGAGTGGCAGGAAGTCAAAAGCAAAACTGCGAAAAAATATGATGATTGGATGGTCAGAAAGACAATCAATCGGACCCATTCCATTTTGCGAACACAATTGAAGAAGCCAATTGTGTCTCCTACAAAAGCTACAGTAAAGCCTCCATCAAAGGACAAATCCTCAAAAGGGCAGCGTAATTCAAAGAAGAAAGAGGAATCAGGAGAAGATGAGTATGTATCAAAGCCTAAATTGTCTTTGACTCTGGCAGATTTCATGCCATCTACTTCAAAGCCACGGGCACCGTCCCACCAAACGGCACAGCCTAAACAGGCTAACTTGGCAGAGTCTTTATCAGACGAAGAATTGATCTTTGGTTCTGTTAATATGATTCAATTAACAGATTCATATTCCAGTCTTGATGAGCCTGAATTCCCTGTATCAAATAAAGGAACCCGAGGAAGTTCTAGAGGTTCAGGATATAGGGGAAGACGTGGATCTTTCCGAAGCCACTACTCTAATTCTACCCCTGCTAGCACTGTATATGCAGCAGAAACTCGTGGTAGAGCCCTTCAGCGAGCTCAAAATGAACAAGCAAGTTCTTCTGCCAATGGCCAACTCAGCTTCGGCACAATTATTTTGGAAGACCGATTAAATGTTCCATCTTCTTTATCTCAGCAAGTAAATGGATCTAATCAGTCTAATTTTCCAAAACCAAAGATGTTGCCAACTTCAATACAAGAGGCATCAGCTTCCAAAGCATCTGCTTCTAAGGTACCTGCTAAACCGCATATTCCTATTGGGAAACGCAGGCCTCTAGATCAAAAGTATGATATATTGAAAGACTTGGCCCAAGTACCAGCCAAATTATCAATTTTGGATGCTTTGAATCTATCAAAAGATCTACGGGAAGCACTCATCGAAGCTTTGTCAAGTCCTCAGGAGTTTGAAGCTGAAATTGCTGCAGCTGAAATTTATCACATAGAGAATAATCCTGCAGAATGCCATGCAGTGATATCTTTTACTGATAAAGATGAAGATGATGTTGTACATGGGCACATAAAACCTTTGTACCTATCTGGCAAAGTCAATGGTATAGATGTTCGAAGAGCTTTTATTGACAATGGTTCAGGAGTCAACCTCATGCCCATTCGCACACTTCGTCGATTGGGCCTCACGGAATCTGATTTATCTCCTTCTACCATGATGTTGCAAGGATATGATAAAAATGAACAAGAACCACTGGGAGAAGTTACGCTCAGAACTCAGTTTGGATATCTTGTTTCCAATTCAGATTTCATGATTGTTGATCAAGACTCAGCATTCAATATCTTGCTTGGAAGACCCTGGTTACATCAGCATGCAGCTATTCCGTCATCATACCATCAATGTCTCAAATACTGTTTCGATGGTCAAGTTGGAACATTGTATGGTGATAAGGCCCGGTTCAAAACATGTGAGTCTCAATACATTGAGGCGGAATTTTATCACATGAAGGGAAGAGAAAAATCTACAATGAAGGAAATTACCAAAGTTAATGCTCCATATGGTTTGGAAAAAATTCCAATAAATCCATTTTCACATGTGAGTACAGATTATGTGTTACCTATCAGTCAAATTGACAAAATAGGCCCAAATCAAAATACTCTTATGGAAAGATCCATAATGTCAATTACGGCAATCGAGCCAGACAACATGGGAGAAATTGGTAACTTACCAAGCAGTGATGAAAGCATAAGTGGTGACGTTTTCATTTCGTCTGCTGAAATCCAACAAGTCTATACTTCGCTAATCAGGCCAGAAGAAGTTATAGCAACACCAGAGGTGAATGTTGATGTCGATTCTCAATCCATCATCTCCTCTTTATATCCCAAAGAAGACCCTTTTTCATCAATAGGGTCGGAAATGGAAGCTTCTTCTTCATAATGTGAAAATTTTGACATCTCTTATTATCATGAGAATTTCGTTTTTTCATCTACTTTGCAAGTATAAACGGAAGATATAACACATGATGAAGAGGAAGAGGAAGATATTAGAGATGCTCCTCCAGCATTTGAAGAGGGTATCTCTACCACTGTGGATGAACTCAGAGAAGTAAATCTGGGTACAGAGAAAGATCCACGCCCCACTTTAATTAGTGCGGCCATGACCCTTGAAGAACAAGAGATGTATATTTCTTTTCTAAAGCAAAATAAAGATATCTTTGCTTGGAATTATACAGAGATGCCTGGCCTTGATCCTGATGTTGCCACCCATCATTTGGGTTTGCCAAAAGAACATCGAGGATTCAAGCAAGCCGCGAGAAGAACACACCCAACCTATGCTTCCAAAATCGAGGCTGAAGTGGATAAGATTATCAAAGATAACTTCATCAGAGAAGTTCAATATCCCAAGTGGTTGGCTAATATTGTCCCAGTAAAGAAAAAGAACGGACAAATTAGGGTTTGCATCGATTTCAGAGATCTTAATCGGTATTGTCCCAAAGATGATTTTCCAGTTCCGATTACAGAACTCTTAATTGATGCGACGGCTGGCTATGAAGTACTTTCTTTCATGGATGGATATTCTCGATATAATCAGATCCGAATGGCCCCAGAAGATGAGGAATATACAGCCTTCAGAGCTCCTCAAGGTGTGTTTTGTTACTGGGTGATGCCCTTTGGTTTAAAGAATGCAGGTGCAACATATCAACGCGCCATGCATCGTATCTTCAAACCTTTTCTAGGGAAATTTGTTGAATGCTATGTAGATGATTTGGTGGTTAAATCCAAACAACGTTTTGATCACTTGGCTGATTTGGAAATCATATTCCACAAGCTTCGACAACATAATTTGAAGATGAACCCCTTAAAATGTGCTTTTGGGGTAACCTCAGGAAAATTCCTCGGCTTTGTTGTACGCCATCGTGGTATTGAAGTCGATCCTGAGAAGACCAAATCAATCCTTGGTATGTCACCTCCTCATAATTTGAAAGAATTAAGAGGACTTCAAGGACACTTAGCCTATATTCGGCGTTTCATCGCCAATTTGGCAGGCAAAAGTTTACCTTTTACCAAATTATTGAAGAAAGCAGTCACTTACCAGTGGACTAAAGAATGTCAAGAAGCATTTGATGTTCTCAAGAAATACCTCTTAATTCCACCAGTACTCATGCCACCTGTTGAGGGTAGACCTATTATCCTCTATGTGACAGCTTTAGAGCGATCATTGGGTGCCTTTCTCGCTCAAAAGAATGATGCTGGGAATGAAAATAGTCTCTACTATCTCAGTAGAACTATGCTTGAAGCAGAAACCTGGTATTCGAGTATTGAAAAGTGCTGCCTAGCATTAATCTTTGCAGTTCAGAAACTGAGACACTACCTGCAACATCACGAGGTACAATTGGTATCTCGTAATAATCCACTCAAATTCATCCTTAGTCGTCCAATGCTTACAGGACGTCTGGCAAGGTGGGCGGTTATTCTACAGCAGTTCGACATTCAGTATGTGTCTCAAAAGGCAATTAAGGGCCAAGCTCTGGCTGATTTCCTGGCTGAACACCCTTCAGTGGAAGACACGTATTCAGATATCGAACTCCCTGATGAGGAAGTTTTTTCTATTCAAGAGAATCCTCAAACATGGGAAATGTATTTTGATGGTGCTTCTAGAAGTCCAACAGGGAAGAAAATGGAAAATCCTAAATTCAACAAAGTTGGTTTAGGAATTGTGCTCATTTCTCCAGATAAGGCAGTGTTACCTTATTCCTTTTTGTTGTGGGAAGGTGGTACCAATAATGAAGCTGAATACCAAGCTCTCATTGCAGGCTTGGAGTTAGCGCTTCAAGCACAAGTGAATCACTTAAAGGTAAAAGGTGATTCAGACCTGGTAATCAAACAAGTCAATGGGGATTATGCCATCATAAAAGAAGAATTAATCCCTTTGTATGATTACGTCAGAGAGTTAATGTCGGAATTCCCTTCAGAACCGACATTTTCTTATGTCCCAAGATCACAAAATGCTCAAGCTGATGCACTGGCTAATATAGCCACAGCTTTAGCAGATCCAAATCGGGACGAGACAACCATCGGTATTTCCCACCGTCGTGCAATTTCACCTTATATTCAAGTCAGAACAGAGGAAATTAATGAAATTAGTCCCATTCCTGAACCATATGGTCATACTACAGGATGGATGTCACCTATCAGGGAATACCTTCAAAATGGAACACTTCCACCTGATAGAGCCGAGAGAGAACAAATTCGGCGACGTGTGGTCAATTTTACTCTTTATGATGGTCCAAACCATCTCGAGAAAATTCTCTACAAACATGGTTTTGATGGAGTTCTCTTCAGATGTATTGATGGTGAAGAGACAATGGATGTCATAATAGAAGTGCATGCAGGAGTCTGTGGTGCCCACCAGTCTGGACATAGATTGTCTGATCAAATTCGAAGACTTGGATACTTTTGGCCTTCAATGATACAAGATTGTGTTAATTTCACAAAGAAGTGTCATTCATGCCAAGTATATGCCAATTTCATTCATCAACCTCCAGAGTTGCTTCATACAGCTAAATACTCATGGCCATTTTCCACATGGGGAATGGATGTGGTAGGACCTTACCCTTCAGCTACGGCCAAGCAGTTTAAGTACATTCTTACTACTACTGATTTCTTTTCCAAATGGGCAGAGGCAGTACCTCTCAAAGAAGTCAGTTATAAATGCATTGTTATCTTCATCAAGTCTAACATCATTACTAGATTTGGTGTCCCTCATACCATATTGACAGACAACGGCACCAACTTCTGTTCTTCTGAGGTAAAGATATTGTATCAAGAATACAACATTAAGTCCAACCATTCATCTCGATATCATGCAGCGGCTAATGGCCAGATAGAGGCCTTCAACAAGACTCTTTCAAATATACTGCAAAAGATGGTGGATAAAGATAAGAGGTCATGGCCTGATAAACTCTATCATGCTTTATGGGCTTATTGGACTACCACTCGCAATGCAACGCGGTCTACTCCATATTCATTGGTATATGGAACAGAAGCAGTCTTGCCAATTGAAGTTCAATTGCCCTCACTCAGAATAGCCATTTGTGATCAGTTATCAACAGATGAGCAATCCCAAAAGCGTTTGAATGAATTGGAACAGTTAGATGAGAAAAGATTGTGCACTTTGCACCACTTGGAAATCTATCAGAATCGAATAGCACGAGCTTTTAACAAAAAGGTTCGACTTCGTTCATTCATTCAGGGAGAATTGGTATTGGTTCTTAAAGCACCAATGATACCAGGAAAGAAACCTCCCAAGATTGAACCAAAATGGGAAGGACCTTATTCAATACATAAGGTCTACTCCAATGGAGCGTATTCTCTAATCTCAATGGATGGAGAACACATCACGACTCCAACTAATGCCAGATTTCTGAAGAAGTATTTTGTATAAACACAAAATATTGTTCCCAGAACCAAGACTCTTACATTTGGTTCATACAAAAAGGTCCGGTATGACCTTAAACTACACAATGGTCCAGTATGACCTTAAACTACAACTTCGTCCAACATGACATTAAACTGTGTCACACTTTTGTCCGAGATGACATTAAACTATAATACGTCCGCATGACGATAAACTGTACGGTCCATGCATATGACCTTAAACTATTCGTACTTATGTCCCTGCAACATGACACTAAACTGTGCAGCACCAATAGTCCTAACTACAAGACTTTAAACTGCATAGTCCCTGATTTTGTCTTACATGACAATAAACTGTATAGAAGTTCCTATATTTTGTCCGAGATGACATTAAACTATATTGTGTCCTAGCGACATGACATTAAACTGTGTGGCACTTTCATCGTCCAACATGACGTTAAACTGTGTCAGTTCCCTTATCGTCCAACATGACGTTAAAATGTCACATTGGTTATTAATATGTCCTACATGACACTAAACTGTATATGTCCGAGATGACATTAAACTATATTTTGTCCTAGCAACATGACATTAAAACTGTGTGGCGCTTTCATTGTCCAGCATGACATTAAACTGTAAAAAAATCCCCAGAACTGATATCCTCATATTGGTTCACCTTAGTCCTAGCTACATGACTTTAAACTGTACAGCACCAGTTCGTCCTTGCTATATGACGTTAAACTATACAGTAATGGTCCCGTATGACCCTAAACTGCATCATCCGTGGTCCATGTATATGACCATAAACTATTTACAAATATGTCCAGCAAGACGTTAAACTGTGACGTCCTAACTACATGACGCTAAACTGTATAAAAGTCCCTCACGTCCGGAAAGACGTTAAACTATATAATCATCAAAAGTCCAGCATGACATTAAAACTGCACAATCCCCCTTTCGTCCAATATGACGTTAAACTGTATTGTCCCCATCGTCCTAACTACATGACGCTAAACTGTACAGAAAGTCCTTGATATGTCCTACATGACATTAAACCGTGCATCGTTAAGGTTGTTATTACCTCTTGTTTCTCACACCGAGTATGACTCACGTGAGCTTAGAGCGAACATCAACCATAACACTCCCTTTGGGCCACTAACCATGTGTAAGTCCCAACAACATTTTTTAGATCATTGTCCACAAGAACAACTTGATCATTGATTCATTATTTAATTGAACTACACGGACTTTGATCCTTTCCCTCCAGGCTGGGTATGTAGGCAACCTCCCAAAGGTTCAAGCCCAAAAACAATCTCTTCACATTGGTTCACCACCATCTCATAGATGATGATTTGTGAAACCACCCCTGGAATCAATATCTTTACACTGATTCACTTTCGTCCTTGTTATATGACGTTAAACTATACAACACTTTTGTCCGGTACGACAATAAACTACAATATTCTTTGATTTCCTCATTTTAGAAGGAACCATTATTAACATTGATTCTTTTTCAATCATGGTTTTCATTTTCAAAAGACTACGTACATACATGGTAATGCCTAAACTTTTTATCTTAGGTTAAAACCATCCTTGCACTAAAGTCTCTTTTCACCCTTCACATGTACGAACCAAATTTGTACAAAGGGTAGCTCTAGAACTACGTGGACTTGATTCCCATCCTTATGGGATACGTAGGAACATTCGAGTGTCCCTCGAATCCAGTCCCAAGTCTTTTGGGCCTAACCCCAAATTTCACTTTCAGTCCCTTGGCTGAAAAGTCTTCATGAAAACACACACTGTGTATTCATTATTATGGTCCGAATTCTATGACCCTAAACTAAGATCACTCATACTTTCGTCCTACACGACGTTAAACTGCATTTCAAGAACTACGTATGGCTTGATTCTCATTCTTATGAGATACGTAGTGAAGTCCAAGTTTCAATTCAGGACCCAGCCACAACATGATTATGGTTTTCATTGACCTATGTATCTCTATATACAATGGAAAATACCCATCTTTATGTATTATAATCCTAACCTTAAATATTTTCAGATCTTCATAACCCTTTTCATGACTTATAGTCACAAAAATGTCAAACTTCTGAGAATTCTTTTGCCTGACTATGCAGCACGTGCCCATAGGTGGCCTTGCATAAACAGTCCACATAACAGACTTGTCCGCCAAGAGATGCTATTTATTTGACCATGCAGCCAATGCCCATAGGTGGCCCTGCATGTTTTCAACCCCCTAACGGGTTTGTTAAATAATAGTAACTTCATTCTTGGGAAGAATGCCTCTTTTGTCCTTATTTGTCTTAAACGACAGTATGTAGGGATCCGCAAAAATAGCCATCCTTAACATATTTGTCCCATATCCTTTTTTCATGATCTGAAAGTATTCAAGTCTATGGTTTATTCTTCTTCCCTACGTTTGGGTCAGACCTTCGTAGGAGTGATATTCATCCAGTTCTTCGATATTCTTGTTCGGAAATATCCTTTCCATATTCAAGTACCTCTTTCCATACAAAAAACTCTATGCTTTAGAAAATTTGAATCTCCATAAACTTTCACTGGCTTTTAGCACTAGGAAAGTAAATTTCTGAGAGTTCTTTTGCCTGACTATGCAGCACGTGCCCATAGGTGGCCTTGCATAAACAGTCCACATAATAGACTTGTCAGCCAAAAGATGCTATTTTATTTGACTATGCAGCCAATGCCCATAGGTGGCCCTGCATATTTCAACCCCCTAACGGGTTTTGTTAAATAATAGTAACTTCATTCTTGGAAACTACTTTTTCTAATGCCTTTTAGCTCTTTTTTCATATCATTCCTCAGATTCAAATATTCTTAAGTCATAGTTTACATATTTTCTCTCATACTTGAGTATGGTAATTTGTTTTCAGATAAATTATCAAGGAATTGAATCCATTTTAATCCATTTTTCGGTCAAAGCTATTTCGACCTTAAACATTAGCCTCTTTATGTCCGGCTTGCATGACTTTAAACTGCCCACACAAAAGACAGAGGAACTATGAATAAAAGTCAAGTTCCAGCTCACTAAATATACATTTTTTGTATGATTTAGCTAATATTGAGCAGTTAAAAGATTCAAAGTTTGTAGGGTTATTTGTAATAATCCTAGTAAAAATCAAACTATGCTTACTAAGCCCATTGGCTTAAGTAAATTTGAAGAAGGTAATGGAAGAATGCAAGCACAAATGATTGAAGACAAATGTGTTTTTCATTGATACACAAGAGTTAGAAGGACATCCACAGATTGGAATCTCTTCTCTTTTTCAAGAAATTACAGGAGATTGTCAACAAAAGTCTTCATTTGATGTATAGCATCCTGAGCCTTATCAACAGTTGCTTGAAGCTCGTGCACTTGACCAGCTTCACTCTTTTCAGCTTGCTGAAGTGCCTTCTTAGCATCGGCAATGGCTTTCATGCCATTTATATGAGTTTCATCCAATGATTCATTAAGCTGATCAAGTTCCCCAGTAACAGCATCTAACTGTTGCTGGAGTTGCACCTGCTGGACGACCTTTTATTTGATTTTTTGCTTCAGATCCTTCATCTTGACAACATAATCAGCTTCAGCCTGGGATATCGCAGCCTCAAATTCGCCTATGTTGACTGACAATTTCACCCTGGTCAAATCTTCGCGAGTTGTCTGCATTTGCTCCCTCCTGAAGATAATCTGTTTCACTTCAGCATGGATCTTTTCATACCCAAAACCACCAAGTCCCATTATAACAAATTGGGATGACAATCGGGAAATTTTTGATGGTAGCTCTTCTAAGGGCACCCCCGATATGATGTTCCATATATTGTTCCACGCCTTACGTCGTGAAAAGCTGAACGCTTTGAGCATCTCTGGATCTGATTCAACATCTTCGTCAGAAGGGGGTATGTAATCTGGAATTAACATGCTTAAGGAAGTGCCTCGTTCTGCTCTTTCCCCTCTGACATGGGCTTCTTCACTTTCAATTCCCGTTGGGGCAGAGGCTGAAGCCTCATCTCCGGCTCTAGCCATTACAGTTGATGGCCCTACATGATCAATTGAAAGATTTTAGTTGAATCTTAAAGGATAACAAAAGAATGGATTGTCTTGCAAATAAAGTACAATCACAAATATTGTTATCCCTTACCCAATGGTGGTTCAGCAACATGAGAAGACTTCTCCCCATCTTTCCTGGTTTCAACAGGATTTTCAAGATGGGTCTCAGGAGAGTTTATTGGATTTAGCTCTACTTGAGCTAATGTTTCTGCAATGATAGGGTTGACATCAGTGTCCACACCCTCTTCAGGCATTGGCAGTTCAGCAGCTTCTACGGAAGAAACTGCATATTATTTTACATCATGGTTAGAAATATTTTCTTTTAAAAGAAAAATTTGGGCGAAGGGTAACACTCACACCCAAGGTCTTCTAAATCACATGACAATCTAGCATGATCATAAAACTCTTCAAAAGTCATTCCTTGATTCATCATTTCATCCAATGATACTTCAGAATCTTGGTTAGTCTCACCAGTGGGAGCATTTGCTATGTCTTCTTGCTGACTTATGCCCTGCAACCCCTGACCCTGGACAGCATCTTCAGTAGTGGGAGGGATACTGGGAATGGATGGCAGCTCTTCTCCAGGAGCTACCAAGTCAGCTTGAGTCTGTGGTTGTTCTACAGCACCCTCCACGGCATTTGAAGAAGGATCAGTCCCTTCCCTCAAGGGGGAAATTGAAGAAGCCCCTGCAATCCTCAGAAATATGAGTAACCATATGATTATGGGTATAAAATCATGATTGTTCGAAGGACTTACCACTGCTAATGAAACGTTTAGCTAAGGATTTCCTCCTTCGTTGCCTTGGCTTCTTTTGCTTTTTTGGAGTTTCAGTTGTCTCCTTTATTGGCACTTGGATTGGCGAATGAAAGGCTATGTCCAGTGCCTCATTCATGGCCTGCTGGCCTGGAGATATCTCGCCTGGTTCGCGAGGAGAATCAGCAGCAGCCCCAATAGCGGTACCACCAGGGCTATATTGTGGCGAAGGAACCCCGGTCCCTTTCTTTGCAAGCTGCAAGATGATGAAAATAACTTCCTTAAGTAACAAAGCTTCAACTGAAATCAAGTTGCAAAGAAAATAAGGAAAGAAAACTTACATCTTCAGGAGCCACGTACTCTTGCCACTCCTCATCTCCAGAACCACCATCCCCCTTAGTGGTGCCACGATCAATCATTTCCTTCACCCGCCTGGTGATAGGAACCGAATTATCAGTGGCATATATGAGCATTTCCAGCTCTCTGATGTAAGCCCGCACTTCATTGGGGTTATCTCCGTATTGAAGGTCTTTGGAAGCTAGAAGATATCCTATCCCAGGAAGTTGTAGGCCCTCACACAAATCCAGCCAGGCGGTTTCAGTATCACAGTATAAGCTCTGCCATAGCTGAACAGCCTCTGGTCTTAGATATAAAGGCTGTGAGGAAGGTCCTACAATTTTTGATTTTAATTTCTTCCAAACTCCTGCAACTACAGATAGAGAATAAGAAAGTGAGACTTATTACTTTATAAAGTAGCAGTGATTGAAGTTATTACAATCAAATAACTCACCAGGAGCTGATGGAGTGGGTCTTTTAACTCTGGCCGGAGGATTATATCGGGCACGAAACCGCTTTGCTGCCGGTTGTGCCTCATCATCCCCATCATGAAAATCTGAGGAATCAGTTCTAGAGGAGGAGTCTGTTGAACCTATTTCAGGAGGAGAAGCATCACCTTCATGAGGAAGAGTTTCTTTCTCTACAGTCCTCTTCCTCTTTCCCACTTGATATACAGGATGATTCAATATCCCTTTGGGATATGATGCTATCCAGTGTTCGGCATAAAATGTAGTCAGATAATGTGCCGCTTTTTCAACTGGTAGATCAAATACTGCCCCAGTCTTCTCTCTTGATGTCAGCAGCCATAGTTGTCGAGCAACCATCGGATGTTGCTCTAACCTGACATATACTGGAGGGGATACAACAATCTGTTGCAAACATTTGAATTGGTGTGCAAATCTATATGGAGCATAGGCCTCGCATATGATTTCTCCATCAATCCTGGCTACTAACACGCCATCCCTGCAAGCTAGCATGTATGCCCTCAAATCCAAAGGGGCTTTCCCATCATCAACAAACCGCCCAGATGGCGGACTTCCATAAGGAAAGAAGTTTAATTCCTTATACATGCTTAGTCTTACTTTTATGTCATAACCATTGACATCTAATGGAGAAATTCTAGAGAATGCTTGCACTGACGGTCTGAAAGAGCTTCCAGGAATTTGTAATCCATTCTGTACATTGTAAGTCCTGAAGTGAGTGGCGATCCATCCCCACAAAACCTGGAATGGTCCCACTATTCTTAAAGGAGATTTACCCTGGAAGACGTGAAGTAAACTCCTGTGGATCTTTGCTAAAATGGGGGTAGCTAACCCAACCATTTTTCCCTCAGCTAACTTGGCCGCAATGACGAAGGTCCCTGGCCTAACGCCTCCCTTCGAATCCCTGACCGGCAAGAGGTAAATACTGAGCCACATTGCCAAGAAACCCTCCAGACGAGTTTTCTTTGGAATTCTTTGATTCACTTCATAGCCCCATTTTTCAAACTCTCCTGCTTCTAGAGTTGGCCAGAATGTGCCAGGAGCTCCTCTCTTCTCAGGTTTTGGACAAGTGGTAGGACGTCTGGGCCGGGTATCCTTGGATTTCTTTTTCATGGATCCTTTTTCCTTTGGCTCCATCCCTTTCTTCTCAGTAAGAAACACCTTCATCCATTCTTCCGGATGGATATCTTTTCTGAAATGAGTTAATGAGGTCTCTGAACTCTTGAGCTTGTGAAAGATTTTGAATAATTCTCGAGCCAAAGCAGGAGTCTTCTCTGGATCATTCCAAGTCACCTTGGGAGGAATGAATTCATCATACATATCACCCAAGATTGGAGCTCCTGAAATCTTGTGGACATCCCACAAACTGATACCTACTTCTCCATGAGTCAAGTGGAAAGAATTAGTCGCTGGACTCCAGTGACTGAGTATCTCTGGCACGAAGATATCATGTCTGTAAATATATGTCTGCCCAACCCAAACAGCTTCATATATTGCAGCTCTCTTCAGATCCTCAATAAACTCTGCGCAAGTCTGTCGCACCCAGTATGCCCACATCCAATTTGGCTTCACACCTCCCCCAGGGCGGAAATCCCAACTTTTCTTCCAGCCTTTGGACTGATCCATCTGAGCATCTCGGAAGATTGAAGGATGACAATGTGGTTGAAGCTCAGGTGTATGTTTTTTCAGATCTGGTGTGCAAGGGTTATGATGCATCACATAAGCCTTCTCTACTGTTCCAGCAGTTTGAAATACTCCTCCGCCTGAGATATTTGCTGAAGCAAAATTGGTATAATTCTGAAACCAAGAAAATGGAAGATAATTCTTTACTTCTGGAATAATGACTTCTTGCAGATGACCATGACCATACAAAGGTAGATAAGTGCAGTGAGTAAAGTCGTAATGATATTTCTTCAGATACTTAGCCAAATCTGGAAGAGTGCTGTTTTTGACAGTATAGTAATCAGGGCCAATGATATTCATCATATCATCTATCCGCTTGCTAGCCAGTTCATCAAGTAATCCAGGTCTAAGAGCCATTGAATCTGCACAGGAGTTGAATAAATTAAACTCTTAAATGGGTTTTATTTTTCATAAAATTTGTGAAAGAATTTGAAAAAATGGCTAAGGCATTAAGGCGCGCAAGTATGGAGATGTCGCGCAAGTGGTACATATGTCGCGCAAGTATTTGTCGCGCAAGTGTGTGCCGCGCAAGCCTTATTACCTTGAGAGTAGCGCGGCAGCGAGGAAACAGCGAAAATAGGAGACTTGCGCGGCGACAAAGACTTGCGCGACGAGAGCTCGAGAAATTTCGGGGTCAGATGCCATCTACGGCCGGAAGTGGCATATTTATAGGCCAGAGGGCCTATCTGCGCGCCGCACCCAGAGCGCTCAATGCCTGCGCGACGAAGACTTGCGCGCCGACTTCTGTGCACTAGAGACTTGCGCGCCGCCCTTTTCCTTTAGAGGGATTCGATTTCCTCAGAGTCACATCCTCATTTTCCTCCGGATCCAACTCTGAGGGGGGACTTTTGTTGACGCTCCTTTCGTCACAGAATCTAAAGATCGGAAAAGGGAATATATGAGCTCAAAGTGATTAATCCTTTGAAGAAACATCAAAAATCGACAAAGGGATGGAAAAGGAGAACATTGCCCATAGGTCGCGCAAGTTCCCTCTTGGTCGCGCAAGTACACTTGCGCGCCGCCTCAACACTTGCGCGACCACTCATGGTCGTGCAAGGGACTTGCGCGACATATCTGGTAACCGCCCAGTAACCGCCCGGGGTATTCTTTTGCCTATAAATAGACCCTGTGGGACCCCATTCGAGAGGATCTCTTTCCAGAAACTCGGATCAAAGCTCCCAACGCCCAAGTCTCTTCTCAAAGCTTCCGGAACACTTCTAAGGTAATTTATTACCTAGAACGGAAGATCTAAAGAGAAGAAGGAAGGCCCAAGTGTTGAAACTTATCAAACACTTGCGCGCCAACTTAATTCCTTCAATATAACTTGCGCGTCCCTTCTCTGGAAGAGCTTAAAGAGGATTATAAAGGGTTTAATAAAGAATCGCTCAAGTATTTTAACTCTGGTTGAAAATCGCGCAAGTATCCCTCATGTCGCGCAAGTATACTTGCGCGACCAAAACTTGCGCGCCACCGCAGGACTTGCGCGACTTTTAATACTTGCGCGCCCCTATCTTTTTGGGTGCCCACCTTGCCCATTTTTACCCCTCTTAAGCCATTTCACCCTTCCTATTCAAGATTCAGTCTTCAAGATACTCTTCAAAGCCATTTATGGCATGATTTCTTGGTTTGACATCCTTATCTGAAAGGAATTCTGTGAAATATCTCTCAAAACCTTGTGATTTAAACATCTTTATGTCACCAAAGATTGAGAGTTCATTCATTCAACCTCATCCTTTAAAATGAGAGAATCCTAACCTGGGTCTCCTTTTCAGGAATAAATCCCCAATTATAAAAACCTAACTTTGGCATCTTTCTTAAGAATAAGCCCCAATCAAGTCCTTTAAATCTTGGGCATCCTCCTCAGGAGTAAGCCCCAAACCTTAATCCCTAACCTGGGTCTCCTTTTCAGGAATAAGACTCAGTCATAACCTTGGGCTTCCTTTTCAGGAGTAAGCCCCAAGTCCCCTAACCTAGGCTTCCTTCTCAGGAATAAGTCCTTGTCATAAATCTCGGGCATCTTCCTCAGGAGTAAGCCCCAATCAAGTCCTCTAAATCATGAGCATCTTTCTTAAGAGTAAGCCTCAACCCCAACTTTGGGCATCCTCCTCAAGAGTAAGCCCCAAATTCTTAAAAGTTTCCTAACTTGGGCATCCTTCTTAGGAGTAAGCCCCAAGTCTATTAAAATTTCTCTTAACCAGTCATAAATTACCTTTGATTTGGGTTTCCTCTTTAGGAATAAAACCCAATCATAAGTCCCCTCCTAACTTGGGCATCCTCCTTAGGAGTAAGCCCCAAGATTAGAGTATTCAAATCTCCATGAAGCACATATAACTTTGTGGACCCTGTTCTTGGATTTTCTCCCTAAAAGTAAATCCTAAACTTTCGTCTATCTGGGTAGTCATCTATACATAAGCCCCAAAACAAATTCTTATGATTGCATCTTTTATGGCACAATTGTCTGAATTTTACCAATACCTCTTGTTTCTCACACCGAGCATGACTCACGTGAGCTTAGAGTGTAAAAGTAATTATGACATTCATCCTTGAGCCATCAATCATAAAACATCATATCACATCCCTCGAACTACGTGGGTTCTGATTCCTTTTTCAAAACAAAGGATACGTAGGTAGCCCATCTATGGGTTCGATCCCAACATTGAAATAATCTCTGTCCTTCTGAATGACGATAAACTTCAAGTGCCCCACTGAGTGGCTTTAAAACCAGCCTGGTCATCAAAATGACCAAGAGACTTTTATATAAATGTTTTGAAGGATACCATTGACCAAGAATCTCTAAACAAATATAGATGATTCTATATTGATGAAGAACCTCGAATACATATAAAAGATTCTCTAAATTTCTTGCATATTTAATCATTGATTGTTAAAACTAAAGGAAAGCTCATTTTATACATGGTAATGTAATAAGGATTCACGAACTTAACATAAATCTATAAAGAGAGTCCCGGAGTAGACAATAATTCCCCTCAAAATGGTGTGATGAGTCCGACCTCCCATCCTCTCGACCAATGCAAATTCCTAAGCCTCAATAGCCCACAAGCTAATGAGCGCCTGCCTTTGGAAAGTAGGTCCAAACGGATGTGGAATCATTGGATGTTTCCGGTTCTACGAACAAACCCGTTAGAAACCGATCAGAACGTTTGAATCTCCCGTCCAGGAGGTCATCCCCGGATTCCGCGCGAAACAACAATATTAATGAAAAGAAACTTGTTACCATCCCCTCGACCACTTGCAGCAAGCCTCTTGAAAAAGGTGGTCCTGGAATAAAAAATCTACATCTTTTTAATGATAACCTCCAAGACAACCTCACTTGGAAGATTATTCATAATAACTCTGATTATATTATCTTTCTAAAAAAGTGATTTCTTTCAAAGTTAAAAAAGGTCAGTTTGAGCTACATAAATTCCTCTATCTGGCCATCGATCAGGAAATCCTTTTCTAATATTATGACTAATTCAAGATGGATGGTAAGTATGGACTCTAATCTAATTCTTTGGCTTAAAAATTAGACTGGAACCCCCAACATCTCCACATTCTCTCCTAATCCATTACCGGATAACACTAAAGATACTATAAATGATGTCACTCATTCTTGTATCTCCAATTTTCCTGTGAACATTATGCAAGTGGGGGATAGCTACGTCTTTGTGACTTCAGATGAATTCCTTTGTTGGGAGCCCGCCACAATAGTATTCTTCATTCAAAAAAATTCCGTAAGCACAAGGTTGCAAATTCTAATATTGATTTTTATTGGCTGAAAGCCTTTAATAAACCCTAGATTAAACCCTCAAGACTTACTCAAATTTGGATACTTTCATACAATTGTATCCCAACTAAGGTGTGTCTCCAGTGTTTTGGAATCCAACTTGGATCTAGGTTCCCTTTCATTCACTAGCATAGATAAGATAATAATCATTTATTCCTACCTTATGATTCTTCCTCTGTCTTGTGGAATTATACTTTTGACATTTTTTGGTTGTAGGTGGATTCTTACCGACTCTCTCAACATGAAATTAAGAAGATGTGTGGATCTTTATTGCTCATAGAAAATCGAGAACCTCTTCCTCACTGCGGTTGTTGAACTTTTTTATGTGATTTGGTATGATATAAATTATGTTATTCACAATAACTACTCTTCTAAAATCAAAGTAGGTAATAGAAGAATTCTCATTACAATTAGGGATGCTTCTTCGATGAAAAAAGCTACTTGTGACAACACAGTTTATGATTTTGAGACTCTCCGGTGGCTTAAGATTGATGGTCTCTACAAACAACTGAAGCACACTTTTGAATTTTTTTTGAAAATATTTGATTCAAGGATGGGTAAAAGTGAATGTGGATGGTGCTTCTAAAGGAAATTTGGGTCCTGTGGGATTGGGGGAGATTTTCCGGAACTCCTTTGGTCAGTGTCTATGCTGCTGCTATGGTAGCTGTGGTACTACTTCAGCTCTTGAGGTAGAAATGATGGGTATGATACACACTGTTAGCTTTGCCATGGAAAAGGGATAGAACAATATATGGATTGAAAGAGGCTCAACCACTATTATTCATGCTATTTAGGAGGCTGTGGTGCTTTTTTCCTGGCCTCTAACCACCTGATGGATAAAATGCCTTGATTCTTTTATAGGGACCAATTATACTGCCACACACGCCTTTAAGGAAGCAAACATGGTTGCTGATGGTCTTTCTAATAAAGGAATAAGCCAGGAAATTACATGGAAGGACCTCTTTCCAGCTGACCTACATCCTTTTTATAATAAGGATTGTAATAATATCCCTTATTTCAGACTCATGTAGTTCTTTCATCTTTTGATAATAAATTGTGTCTTGGGTTTTGTTGGAGACACCACCTCTTAAAAAAATAGAATAAATCATTTTTTATTTTATATTTTTCTAGAATTGTGTAGTTATATTCAAGAAATATATTATTTAGAAGTTCAATTTCCAAGTAATATAATTTTAATTTGAGAATATTAATGTCATTTATAAATTCAACCTGTAAAAAAAGATGATTTTTCTATAATTTTTTTAAAATACGGGATTTTCAATTAATATTGAAAAATAATGGTTTTTTTGAAAATTGAATTTTATTTACAATGTAAAAATATTTATTGGATTGGTTTTAAATTTACACAAGTTATTTTTTAAATAAAATTTTATAATTGTGTGTTTTTATTTTTATTTTCTGCCTTAATTTATCATTAAAACATTTTATATTTAAAACATGATTTTTTTTTGAAAAATTGTTTTCATTACATTATATAATTTTAATTTTATATAAAATGATGAATTATATATTTTATTAATTTGGAAACATGGATTAATTATTTTTAATCTAGAGTTGAATGTTTCTTAAATATGTCACTTTTGTTTTTTGATAATATGACTACTAACCATAGTAATTTTTCATACCACGATAAAGAGTACATCGATTAAGTAATGGTAAAAATTAAATGATAAGGAAAAAAATTACACTAAATAATTTTTAAATATTATTTTATGTGTAATATGTGTCCATAGTCATTCTATGTTTTTTATATAACCATTTACGACCACATGGATTAGATTATGAATTTAGTAATATTTATTTAAAGAAGAATAAAACATGCCACACTCTTATTTTTAAAAAATAAAATATTTGTAAAATCATGTTATATAGAAGTAATTTTAGAATATAAATATTATTTTTAAATATAATATATTCATTCTCATATTTTTTATTTATTATTTTTTTTAATAAATAAGTACATTCAATTATTTGACTACACTGATGTAGTAATTATTTAATTTATGAAAAGGTCGAATAAATGATATTAATGATATTAACATAAAAATAATATGACATAATAAAATTAATAAAATAATTTTATTGGTTACATTGAAATTTTTGTGGTGTATTAAAATATTTTTTCCCAAGATATCTTATTGTATTGATATTCATAAAATCCAATGTAATTAATTGTTTTAAAAATATAATTAATGAAAAATTATAATTAATAAGATTTATTAAATTATGAAATTCCTAAAATTAGTAATTTGGGCCTTGAGATTGGGATAAGGTTTAAAATTTCAACAATGGTCCATTTAAAGGTAATTTTATATTTTATAGTAATAATATTAACTGAAATATAAAACATCAAAGTTACCCCAACAAGAGTTAAAGTGGTTAAATAATGACAGAAACTAAATAATATTGGTTATAATGATACCGAGACATGTCCAAATATACTAAATGAGAGTAATTATACCAATATACATCATATATTATAAATAAATCACTTTTTATTCCTTCTTAATTAAAAATTAATTCGTATTAATTTCATATTTTAAGAACATCCATGAGTGCCCCTCTAATCTCCTATAAAAGGGAACATCTTATTATTATTTCTTCATATTTCAAAGGTATTTATTCCAGCTATTAAATTTGAAAATATCTTAAAAAAGTCCCAATACTCTATTTAAATTCATTATTTTAGTAATAACATCCACTTTTATGGTTTTAAGGTGTTAATGAAATGATATTTTCTAAAGAAGAGGTGCCATTTTTAATCAGGTGCTTATGTTTCCTTTCTTCTTACACCTATTTCAAATCACCTTCTACCAGGATAAAATAAAAAATATAGTATCCTCCAAATAATTAGATCTTATTATGTTAGTTTCATAAACTAAATCCATCTCCACTTTCCTCAAATGGGAAAATAAATTATCACTCATGAGTATGGTGGACTATTGCCTTGAAACTTGATGTAATTAATAATCTACAACATTCAATCAAGACTGGTTATAATGATGGAATCAATGTTTCAATATGATATCAATGAAATAATTATCTTTCAGTAATAATTATATATCACAAACATTCTTCCCCTTCCATTTACAAAAAATGATAAATTTGTTCGTGAATATGTGCGAACTAACACCTCCACGAAGTGATTTTATTTTATACTCATTTCCACCTTAAATAGATAATCTATATAATAAATTTTATTATTAAATATGATTTTTGTGATATAATAATCATTCTTAATAGTTAAATCCATATGTAAATTCAATTTAGAAATTGATGAAGGCACAACCAAAGGGTGATATTGTACTAATGAAATAAAATGAAATCAAATGTATATATTAAGTATAACATTCAGATCAGAAGTATTATGATTAAATTTTACACTCATATAAGGATGTATTATATTGATGTAATTTTATCATATAAGGAAGTATTATTTTCTTTTTCAATATATTCTTGTGTTAAGAGTTGTGAAATTTTTTCATTTTTTTTGAAGACGTATGAAGGAGTGAAAATATGAATAGTGATTTTTCAACATAACGTATGATAATATTTGAACAAACAACATGAAATTTTTTTAACATACCAATGGATTATTTATTTATCTTACAGGGTGAAGAGTTTGGGAAACTACCAAAAGACTATGTTTGAACCTAAACCATAACGAATACTCAAGTGACAACACATAATACACAAGTGACTGCCCCGTGTAATCAAGGGACTTCACCTTATACTCAAAAGACCACAACATATACTCATGTTAATGCACTTATAATTAAGTGAAAAAAATCAAATACTCAAGTTATCACACCTTATAATCAAGTGAATACATGACTTCTTCAATGAGAAATCCCAATATACCAACGAACCATAAGTATTTATTGAATGATATGTTATCTAACCAAATGATGTATACCTCATGCTCTATTCAACAAATTAGTTATTTTCTAAAAATAAGTAATCTTAATTATAATATTTTTTTGATATATATATATTATTTTAATTAATAAAACATATTAGTAAATTTTGTAAATATTTATTTATTCATTAAATTCTTTGAATATTAAATATTGAATGAAAAATGTTTTTATAAATTTTTTTAAAAATTTTTATAAATATTTATTTAAATTCATGTTCATTTTTGCAAATTAATAACGAATATAACTAAAAATTATATATTTTCACTATATTTATTGGTTTTTTATTTTTTAAATTAATAATTCATGATAAAAATTTTCAAAGTTGCTTTTAGTATTTAATATTTAGTAATTAAATATTAAATATTTACATATCAATATTAATATGGAAACAATTTTTAGAAATTCAAATCATAATTTTACAAAAATTTAATATTAAATGTTAATGGATACATCCTAATAAAGTATTTTGGATATATTTTCTTATGTTTAACTTTGAATTTAAATCAAAGTAAATTAATTTTTGTTTGAATATCGATGATAATTATGGAATGATAATCTACTCTAAATCCAATAATTCATTATTACTTGACTATGAAATGTTTAATTAATTTTATGGTTGTATTAATTAATTATTTTAATTAAAGGCTTCATGAAACATTCTAATTATATAGGATATAATTTATGATACAAGTCTGATGAATTCCTTTAATGTTAAATTTTATCCATCAAATTCATGAAGTGTTATTTGATACAATTTATTCTTTGTGAAAAAATGTTATAATTGTTGGTTGATCTCTCAAGATGCACCTAAAATTCATCTACTTCTAATAATATAATTATATATACTAATCCACTACACAAAACCCAATTCTTGTGTTTCAAAATTCTTCAATGACTTTATCCTATGTGTTTTTTTTTGAGTCCCGTCTAATCCTTTCTACCTATTTCACATTACCTATAATACTTTTTTTAATTATTTTCTTAATAAAATCATTCCAATTATTCTTGTTTTGAATCTCTATATTTATGGAGCGGCCGAGAGAGGGCGATGAACGAGGGCACCGAACGCGGAACGAGGGAGATGAATGCTGATGAGATTCGCGAAGCTTTGCATATGTGGTCGTAGGGACAGATCATATTCGATCTCTCGAATTGGATGAATCTCTGCCTCCTGCTGATTCTTTTCACCCGAAGCAGTTCTGGCATAGGGGTCACACGGCCATTTGTTTCTCGCAGGCGGAGGTTCAGTTTCTTTATTCTGATTTTCAATTTGTTATTGTTGGTAAATTTTTTAAACGTCATCCCTCTCTGATCTTCCTACCGAAATCATTTGAATCCATTGGATTTTTTGATTTTGAAATCGGCCTACTCAACTCAATGCATATTGCGATTCAACTTTCCTCTACAAACGATTACTATCGGCTTTGGTCTAGGGGTTCTTAGAGTTTTGGGGGCTGCACGATGAAAGTCCTAAAGTGGTCCCCTTCGTTTGATTGCTTTTCTGAATCGCTGATTGCACCTATTTGGTTAGGGCTTCCAGGTCTGCAGATGCACCTCTTCTAGAAAATTTCTCTTTTCCCTATTGCTAAGCTGATCGGTAATCCCATTAAGATATATTCTGCGACTCAGAAGCTCTCAAGGCCTTCGGTTGCGCGTGTGTGTGTTGAGGTTGATCTTTCGCAGCAACTGCCTTCTATTATTTGGATTCAGAATGGGGATGCGGGTTTTTTTTTCAGGAAGTGGTTTATGAATCCTTACCGAGTTACTGCTCTAATTGTTTGCATATTGGCCACTCCCTTGGAGATTGTGGTTCTGGGAAGGACCCCATGAACAGTCAGAATCTTGGGAAACCTTTTCTGAATGAAGGGAAATCAGTCTGGATTGAGAAGGATCGAAGGCCTCATGTTGAACAGAATGAACCATCTAATTCAAAGGACCCACTGGTGTCCTCATCCGTTCCAGTTTACTGCTTAGCACAACCTACTTGCGATAAGGATTCTGTTCTTTATGATTTTGTCGATGCAGTTAATAATGCTATGCTTTGCACTGACAACCCTGGGGTTGTTCCAACCTCTAATGAGCCACCACAAGAGACTCACTCTATTTTAGGTGATTCCAGTCATGATGTTAGTGAGCAAGCAGATAAAATTGAGGAGGAATACCTACGCTCGAGTGCCAAAAAAGGTAAGAAATATTTTGTTGATCCTGATGGTTTTATCGCTCCTCACCCTAATAAGACTTGAAAGAAAATTGATTATTCTAAGTTAGAAAGGACCATTGTCACTAGATCTTCTCGGCCTCATGTGGAGGAAACTAACATCCCTACACAGCCGGTTGTCAGCAAGAGTACTTCTGCATCGGAATCCTTTAACGAAGGGGACTCCTCTACAGATGAAGAGGACTCCTACTCTTGGATTGAGGATCGAGCGGATAGAATTAATCGTAGAAATTGCACTCGGGTTATTAAGGAAGGATACAAGGAGGATTTCTACACTTGGATTGAAGAGCAAGCAAGGTTTTCTTATAGATGATATTGTAATAAAAAAATATCTGTTGATGACTATCTCATTATCAGGGAGCGTATGTTTGATAGGGTGGAATTTGAGCTTGATCAAAACCCTGATTTTGATTATCTCCAGCTTCGGTGGGAATAACGCTTTTTCATTCATGGTCTTCTTATTGGTCTAGCACATCATTTTTCCAGATTTTGGGGCTTGTCCCATGTCATTGTAGGAATGATTTGGAGGAACATCTCAGAAGATGATGGGGCTATTGAATGTTTGGAATTTTGGGAGGTCGTTGCAGATGCACTAGCAGTAGGGACAGGCCTGGTGCAGAGCAGCAAACTGAGTATCATCAGCTACAATAGCAGTTCTTTGCATAGAAAATTCAGGATTGATTTCCTCTAGTGAAGCAGCGGCTGTAACATAAGCGGTGGAAGGATGACTATGGCATGTCTCTCTTTTGATGACCTTGAAGAAGGGAGTGAATCCTTGGATCTATAAATGTTTGGATGATTCTAAACAAAACCAAATTGGATGGCAGGTGCAAATTCTTGTCTAACTATCATTTTGTAATCTTTTGATTCCCAGTTGGTGCAAATACACTTCACCTCATGTATTCACCTTGTTATTGACTTTTCTTTTAATAAATTTATGGGGTATGGGTTGGGAAACGAACTCATGATCGAATCATTATGGTAATATCTATATTTATATTCATGTTGTAAGGGTTGAAACTCTCCACAAAAAATTGATGTGTCTATGTTATCCATTCACAAGATAAAATAGGTTCTATTCAGGTTATGATTCCCCCAAAAAAATCAATTATTTCATGTCATATATCTTAAAGGGTAGAGAGGAATACGATTATTTGTGGTCCACATTGTACTGAACTACAAAAAATTACTTTTTTCATTTCATATTTTTTTACTATATTTCATATCTTGATAATTAATATTTTAAGTTAACTTAATCACATTAGAATTTAAATTTCATTTATTTACCCCAACCCCTTTAACCATTTATTAACACTATATATGACCTTATAATTAGTATCAATGATGGTTCTTTGAACATAATATTTAGATTTAGTATTTATTTTCTTAACACCAATCAATAAGAATCAGAGAATGACCCTCTATGGATATATTAGTTAAAAGATTTATAAATTCCCATTATTTTATTATATAAAACATGTTATTTATATTTTTATTATGAAAAGTCTCATATCCTATGCCTCACAATCTAATTAAAAAATATCACTCAAATATGGTATTAATTAAAATAAAAGAGGAATTAATTCCTTACAATCCACCTATATTTAATTGAAAAGATTATGGGTACAAGAAATCTATAATTGTGGAATACATCAAGTAGTTATGAATAGAACACTATTTGATACTAGTAAACCCATAAGACTATATGATTAAGACATATGTACTCCTATGGTAAATTATTCTAATTAATATGTTTTGAATTAATTAGGAATATATGTATTAAATTTTTATGTCAACAAAAGTGTTCATAATCATGTATATAATTTTATGACAACTAATGAGATTTTGAATATTCTTAAAGTTACTCTCATTTTCTTAGAAAAACTAATTATAACTAATCAATGAATGATTTAGGAAGAGTACTAAGATTATAGGGTATGTGAAGATGAAAGCATCAAACCAGTTATTTTTAACTCTTAATAATCATGAATATAATCAATTCTCTTTGAGAAAAGTGGGACAAAACAATTATTTTTAAATGAGTACTAAGATCTCTACACAATAAGTCTCATGGAAGGATTATAGTTATTTATGATGTAAAAAAATTAATGTAATACACCAAGGATGAACACATAGGATCCTAACATAAATCTAAAATGAAGTGTAAGGACATTTCTAGTGATAAGGTTTCATAGAATAATGTTTTCTCATTTAAAAAAAATTCAATAAATCAACAGATTTTGAATAATAAAAATGTGATAAATATAGTGTAAATTTCAAAAAAAGGATTCAACAAAATAATGAAACAAATTTGAGGATTCAGGAAACAATATACAATTGATAATCATGAGGGACATTTGTAACACCTTGATTTTTAATTTTATAATTATTTTTTAATAAATTTTAATTGTTCTATAGATTTCTCCTTATTAAACAATAAACATTAATTTTATTATGGACTAATATGAAAATATTATTATCTAATGTGGGAGATATCAACATTACCATTAGATTTGAGGGTTATAATAGGACCAACTAAATTATGTAAAATTATTTTTTATAAATTTATAAAATTAATTCACTATCAATTGGTGAAAGTATAAAATAAACTAATTTGATGGTTAAATTAGGTGTATTCCATACCAGTTGATTTTATGAAGGCAATGATTCATTTTGAAATAAATTATATTATTAAATATTGATTATTAATATTAATTAATTTATATAAAATATTTTCAATCAATTTTTTTTTGAATTTCATTTTATTACCATAATTATACAAGGAATGAAAAAAATGCAATTAAATACCTAAAAAATACATTATCCTTCAGATTTTTTATTGAATTTTTTGTTAGAATATTATAATTAATTTATAATATTTTTATAATATTTATCAAAAAAATGTATATCATTTCACAAATTCATAATATTCTTAGGAATAACTAATGGAACACTTCTTAACATGTTTTGATTTTTAGAGAATAGTAAAAAAATATCAACTTTTCAAATACTATAACTTTTAGAACGTTATTATGAAGTAAGTGTTACTCAAAAAATTTAAATATTTTTATAGGCCAATTATTTTTGTAATTTATCTTAAAAAATCATTTTGACTTTTGGAAACCAAGAAATAATTTTTTGAATTGATATTTTATTTTATTAAAATTAGAAAATATTTTTTGGTATTTGAATTTAATGGTATGTTTTTATATTTTATTTTGGTTTTTGATTTATCAAAAATCATAAAAACCTTCACATGTTTAATAAATGATCAAATTCAATCAACAAAACATTTTAATTGATTTCATTGTAAAATGAAATTAATTCTTAATTTATATATTTCCTAAAAAGTATTTTCCATTAATTTCATATTCTTTTATTAAATGTAATTTTCAACACCTAAATAAATTGAATATGAAAAAATATATAAAATATTTGGAATAAAAAATACCAACATTGGTTAGAATGAACATTTTTTATTCATGCAACTATGTTGTCATGGAAAAAACATATGTTGTCATGGTATTGTTTAAAATGGGTTTAATCTCGTTTAAATTTGAGATATGGAATAAATATTTTACGAAAAAATTCTAAATGGGATTTTTTGTGTTATAACACAGGTATAAATTATTTTAGGATTCATTAGTTTTTTTGAATGATGTAGTTATATTATAATAAAGAATTATTTATAAATTAAAAATTTTATGTTATAGAATTATAATTAAAAAAATTAACTCAATTTAATATTTATAATGTCAAAATTATTTAAGGATTATTTTTTGGGAATTTTCTTAGACTGTTGATTTTTCAGTGAAAAGTGAAAAAAATGTTTTTATTGAAAGATATATTTTATATACATGGTTACTTTCTGTGTTTTATTAAATTCCCATAGATATTTCTCACGTTTAATAATCCAATTATGGTTTCTAAATGAATCTTATAATTTAATTTAGCATAAAAATATTTAATATTTTAAAATAAATTTTTTCAAAAAAACTATTTTTCATTGAATTTTTTCATTTTAATTTTATTTAAAATTATGAATATTGTATTTTCGAGATTCTTAAAATTTTGTTCCATATTATAATCTATAAGAACAAATTTAGTAAATAGGTCCCATTTATTTGAACAATATGAATATCATCCTTTTTAATTATTTTTTCCATAGAAAAGCATCAATTGAGTAATTAAGGGAAACATTAAAATTTTAATGACTATAAAATGGATCTAACACTTTTAGAAATTTTATTTTATGGGTAATATTAAACCTTAATCATTCATGTTTAGGTAATATGACCAGTTATGACCACCTGTAATAGATAATGACCTATATAATATTTTATTTAAATAAAAAACAAACATGTCAAACTATTGTTTTCTATAAGTATATGATTTTTAATATGGTGTTATCTATATGATATATTTCACGATATATATCATGTTTAATTAAAATATATTTATCATTAACATGGTAATTTATTTGTTATTTTTAGTGAAGTAATAATTACTTTACATGATTTTATAACACTATTGGAGTAATAATTTAATTAATGAAAAAAATAAAATAAATGATATTAAATTTATTAATATAACTATAATATGAGATAATTGATATATGTCCCCGACCTTAAACATTACTTAATCTTGAGTTATTTAAAGAATACATGTTGAGGATCTTTTCAGGTTTAGACTTCTAGAGAATTAGATCATAAATCATGCATTACACTACACATTTAAACAAAGTGGTTACATAAAAGATAGTCCTCATTTTTCCCATCATCAGAAAAATATTTAAAATAAAACATAGATTCTTTCTTGACACTTCTTAGACACTATCATCACATCATGTACCATTCCCTTGATCTGTGAAAAACATTTCAAAAACATGGGATGAGCATAAAAATCTTAGCAAGGGGTATAAAATTACGAAATTAAAACATTATTCCATGTATGAAATCATACTTTACTCATAAAACATAATCATTTTAACATACCTCATCAAATCATGAATAAATCATAGAAATCATAAGACACAATGGTAACATGAGGCATTCATAACATTCTTATGTAGGGAGTAACCATCATAGTTATATTTGGAATAACCATCACCATATATTCCCTAAATCATTTCAGAGAATCCTTAAACATTAACCACTTCATGTTACCAAATGAATTAGAGAGCTATATCAGGCTCACCCGCCCTTAGTTTATCAAGGAACCACCCATCATCATAAACAATGCCCAAGAACCATAACATAATCGTACCACATAAAACATACATAAAGGAAACATATCATTTCCACATTTCAATCAAAAGATATCAATTCAAAACATTGATATAAAAACAATATCAAAACCAATTTCAAAACCAAAATAAAATAAAACTAAAACTTTTTATTTATTTTTCATTTAAAAAAATGTTATGGCTTGTAGAGGAAGCCAAAACTCAAATAATGGTCACGACGACAGAGAAGTTTTTGTCGCCGCATACGTAAAAAAAATTCATTTTTTCATTTAGTAAAATGATTCTTATAAAAAGATTCCTTTTGAATAAAAGTAAAAATCAATAGGGTTTTATAAACCTTATAAAATAAAGTTGTGTATAAAACAAAATATGCCTCAATGAATGGAGATTGAGACGAAGTCCCTTACCTCAAGTCCGACATGACTCAATCTTTCTTTAACCTCCTGAATAATAAACAAGAGTTAATTAATACTTGCTTAAGAACATTTTTCAAGTTAATTATTCATTTTATATCACTTATTACCATGTCATGGACACTATGTAATTATTTAAGTTATTAATGGGCGTTTTGTGGATCCTTGGTACTTGAGTCAAAAATAAAATCTTTATAATTACAAGTTGTTCATGTGGTAAAATATCCACTATATAGAGAATTATATTCAGGATTTAGATATCATATATATCATATATATCCAGTATATATATGCATTTATAATATTACATTTCATTTAGAGGTAAAAAATGAAATGCACCATTCATTGAGACAGTAAGTTGTACGTACGCATGAACGCTACTTTCATTTCTATTTCGTATTTTATGGAATGGAATCATAATGATATAAAGGTATATTATTATTCCAGTATAATATCATATATAATATCATTAACTCCATCTTTTATAAGTCCCATATATGGAATTAACGAATCAAATAACTTTGAGGGGGCGGTAGTCCGCACTTCCTAAAATGAAGATATCGCATTTACCAATAATGGAAACCATAAAGGTATTCCATAAATCAAAAATACAGAATATTAATGAAACAATAAAAATATTATATATCATATATAAAAATATTGACATCTTAATGGCCACCTTTGAAGGTGTTAGAAGATTATTGAGCAATCATCATTTCGTGAGGTAGAAATTCGCCACCCACGGAAACAGTATGCTCTTTAACCATTAAATGTCAGTGTGTGTATGTGTAGCTTGAATACTTCTTATAACAACATCATAGTGTATTTAAGATACTTTTTTTGTTACAAAATAAATGAATAAAAAGAGTTTAGGGGGTTGGACAAGAAAAATAAAAACAAAATAACATTAGAGAAGTCTTTACCTCTAAATTGGGTAACTCCTCTTAGTTTGAACCAAAAAGGTTTCTTGAAACCTTTCTGCCTAAGTTAAGGTTTCTAGGATTAATATAGGAATATGGAGAGATAAAATGAGTAGATATTGGACGATCCAAAGGCTTGAGAATTATGGCTAAGGAGGTAGAGGTGGGGCCCTTTTATAAGAGGAGAGGAGGGGAACTCATGGAAAGTTATAAAATGTTACTTTATATTAAAATGATTTTCGGATTTTAAAGGTCCCAAATTGATATATTAAGAGGATAAGGTTATAAGGGTTCGAAATATACTCATCCAATATGTCTTTTACAAGTTTAAAAATCATATTTTACATTATCTTTTCATTTTATTTAAATAGTTCATTAATGAGGTAATCGCTACATCATCATGATGTCATAATTAATTTAATTTATTTAATGTCTACAAATTATAAAGAAAATACTATGATGTAGGAAATATTTTTATCTTTCAAATGACTATTTATAGTCCAAGATGTAATTTATATAGAATAAATTACAAATGTTTTACTAAGGTGATACATTCTTTAATGATATTCTCCTTTCTTTAAAAATAAAAAGATAAAGTGTCACTTTCACCCAAAAGTGATTCCATGGGGTCCCTATGTTTGGAAAAAGGCATCCCATGGTCAGCCATGACACAACCAGTAGCATTAGGAAACATTTTTGGTTCATTTTTTATTATTATGATATTATTTTATTATCCTTAACTACCCGATTACTAATTAATCAAGATAAGTAAAGATAATTACCGTCGTTACTATTAATAATGTCCAAATACCAAATAATCTTAATTACATAATTTGAACCTTATGATTCCAAATATGGAATCCATTTTACAAAATTACAAACATATAAATTTCAATAATGAATTTAAAAATAATTCTCGTGGTCAAAACAAAAAGCGTGTTTTTTTGAAATAATATGTATGAAAAATTTGGCACTTGTTTATGCCCAATTCAAAGTGAAATTAAATCTAATGAACACCATTAAATTAAATGGTAAAAATATATTCTAATTACACTTTAAAACCAATTAAAAAGATAATATAACCATATAATTAAATTAGATGAAAAAGCAGTTTTGATGTAAAATGCAGTATTTTTCACTATTCATTAAAAAATGAACATGGTCAGAATAATACCCAAAATTTATCCAAATAAATTTCAATGTCCCAATAATAAAAAATAAGTTTATTTTGAAAACTAGTGCTTATAAAATTGTCAATATATATATTTACAAATGGTTCTCCATCAAAATTCTATAAAAAAATCTTTTAAAAATATTAGAGAATTCTTTGCTTAACATTTGATTTATTCTCATTTTAAGCCTCTAAAACACTATATAATTCATAAATAGTCATAGATAAGAATATAAATTTTTCATTACTTACTTGGGATGTTATATCCTTCCCCCCTTTAGAAAATTTCATCCCCATAATTTATTTACATATCGAATAAGTGGGGGTATTTATCCCTCATTGCATTTTCATATTTGCATGTTTCCTATTCAATCATGTGGTTTTTCCACAAAACCATTACTTAATGAATCACATTTTTCCACAACACTTGCTCCATATGGTCAAGATTCTAGATTGGTTGTTACTCATAAGATATATTTTCTTCCAGCTGAACTACCTCTAGACTCAAAACATGAGATGGATCTGGCATGTACTTCCTTTACATTGAAACATGAAAAACATTGTGTACCTAAGATAAACTCAGAGGTAAAGCCACTTGGTATGAAACTGATCCAACTCTCCCGATAATTTCATATAGTCCAATGAACCATGGACCCGGATTTCATTTCTTACCAAATTGCATCACACTTTTCCATGGTGATACTTTTAGAAAAACATGATCACCTACCTCAAAAGAGAGATCCTTCTTCCTATTGTCTTGAAAACTCTTCTGCCTACTCTGAGCTGTTCTCATGTCTCTTTGTATCAGCTGAACTTTTTCTGCCAACTCTTCTACCAATTCTGGTCCCATCAATTTCCTTTCACCCACTTCATCCTAGAAAGATGGAGTGTAACACTGCTTCACATATAATGCCTCCAATGGTGCCATCTCTATACTGGAATGAAAACTATTATTATAAGAAAACTCAACCAAAGTAATATGTTGGTGCCAACTTCCCTGATAATCCAACGAACAAGCATGTAGCATATCCTCCAAAGTCTGAATCGTTCATTCTGACTACCCATCTGATTGAGGATGAAAAGTTCTACTAAAATTTAATTCAGTACCCAATGACTTATGAAGGCATTTCCAAAAGTTAGAAGTGAACCTGAGATCATGGTCACATACAATATAGAGAGGAACTCCATGTAACTTGACTAACTGTTTAAGATACAAACAGGAATTTTGATCTAGGGAAAAAGTATCTCATATAGCAAGGAAATGAGAAGATTTAGTCAAGCGATCAACAATAACCCAGATTGCATTATTACCTCAAGGTGTGTTCGGTAATCCCACAACGAAATCCATGGATATATTCACCCATTTACACTTTGGCAATGATAAAGGATGAAGAATACCTTTCGGTAACTACCACTCTACTTTAACCTGTTGACAAGTCAAACACTTCACAGTAAAATCAGCAATATCTCTTTTCATTCCATCCCACCAGTAATACTCCTGAAGATCTCTATGCAACTTAGTACAGCCTGGATGAACTGAAAATCAAGAACTATGATCTTCACATAACAAATCTCTCTTAAACTGTGAATCACAAGGCACACAAAATCTCTTCCCATATCTCAAAACACAATCAATATAAATGTTGAATTTAGGCAACTTACCCTTCTGAACCAGCTCTACCTTTTTCTACAACTCACTGTCTTGCTTCTATGCTTGCTTAATTCTGTCTGATATAAATGATTTCACTGACACCTAAAACAAAACATAAGTACATCCTGCACCAACAACTTCAATGCCATAGTTCATCAAATCCTTAACCAAAGGATCACGTTCCAAATTCAATAATGCTAATGAAGCATTACTTTTTCGACTTAAAGCATCAACCACTTTATTTTCTTTTCCCAGATGGTAATGAATTATAGAATCCTAAATCATGATTAATTTTAGCCATCTCCTCTGTCTCATGTTCGATTCTTTCTGAGTGAATATATACTTTAAACTTTTGTGATCAGTATATATTTCACACTTTACACCATACAAATGATGCCTCCAAATTTTTAAATCTAAAATAATTGCAGCTAATTCCAAATCATGTGTTGGGTAATTTACCTCTTGAGTTTTCAACTAACGTAAAGAATAAGACATTACATAATCTTTTTTTCATTAGGAAGCAACCATGTCCTTTCAATGAAGCATCACTGTGGATAACAAACTCTCCATTCCTGGAAGGTAGTGCCAAAACTGAAGCATTCACCAATCTTCTTTTCAGTTCTGAAAATAATCATCACATTCATTTGTCTGGATAAACTTAACACCCTATTGAGTTATCTTAGTTATTGGACTAGATAACAAGGAAAAATTTCTAACAAACCTTCGGTAATAGCCTGCCAAACCATGGAAGCTAAGAATCTCAGTTACATTTGTGGGTCTTGGCCATTCTTCAACGACCATTGTTTTTGTAGGATCAACAGTTATTCCATCTTTAGAAACAATATGACCAAGGAATGAAATTTGTTTCAACCAAAACTCACACTTTCTGAATTTCCCATACAATTTCTTTTTTTTAAGGTTTTCAAAATTACCCATAAATGACTTTCATGCTCCTCTTTACTTTTAGAAAACACCAAAATATCATCAATGAAAACAACCAAAAACTTATCCAAGAAATCATGGAAAATTCAATTCATAAGGTTCATGAATACAGCAGGTGCATTGGTTATCCCAAAAGGCATAACTACAAATTCATAATGGTCATATCTTGTACGAAACACGGTCTTCATAATATCTTCTTCATTTTCCATCAACTGATGGTACCCCGATCTAACGTTAATCTTTGAAAAGTACTGAGCTCCCTAGAGCTGATCAAACAGATCATCGATATGAGGAAAAGGATATTTGTTCTTAACAGTGATGTTATTCAAGGCTCTATAATCAATACAAAGTATCATTGAACCATCTTTCTTTTTAACAAATAAAACAGGAGCACCCCATGGTGATGTGCTAGGTCGAATGAAACCTTTCTCTAATAAATCATCCAATTGCTCCTTCAACTCTAAAAGTTCAATTTGAGCCATTCGATAAGGGGGTTTTGAAATTGACTTAGCATTGGGAACTAAGTCAACAGTAAATTCAACTTCCCGATCTGGTATTATTCCAAGAAACTCATTAGAAAAAACATAAGGATACTCATTTACCACCGGCACAACATTAATCTGAACAGTTCTTTTGTTTTCATCAATATGTTCAAGGTAACATTCATTTCCATCTTTTACAAGTTTCTCAGCCTCTTGATATGATATCAAAACTAAGGGTTCATTATTGTACACAAACTGAAAGTATTTTTGAAAATAATCTTCTTTAGCTCTAAAATCAATCTTATCATGGTAAACAGAGAGCCAATCCATACCCAGGATAACATCAAACTCTACTTGAGGTAAAAAAATAAGGTATGCAAGTAGGTTCTTTCCATGGATAAGGATTGGAAGATTCTTATAAATTCATTTTTCCTCAACATATCCCCCAGCTGTATTTACTACAAGTTTAGTAGTCATTTCATGAGATTGTATTCCCATTTTACTAGAAATTTTTTCAAAGATGAAAGAATGTGTAGACCCTGAATCAAACAATACACTGTCATAATCATAAAAAACAAAGTACCTGATACTAGTTCATTTGATGGACCAACATCTGCTGATGTAGTTTCAAAGGATTTCACCACCCCTTTCTTCTTGTAGTCTAATTGCATCCCATCACTCGAGCTCTTTGTCAGACACTCGTTTTCTTTTTGACCCATCTCATTGCACTTAAAACATTTCACTAACTGTAAATCAAATTTGGTCATACTATCACCCTGATCTTTTTTAGTGCAATCCCGAGCCTTATGTCCCATCTTAACACATCGATAGCACTTTCCAGAAATCAGAAGACATTCCCCAGAATGCCTTTTACCACATTTATCACAAACTGAAAACTTAGTTTTCTTACCATCAGAACTTTTTGAAGAATTCTTCCCTTTCTTCTACCACCTTGGTCTCTTCTTCTGTTGTTTGTTATAGGACACTTGATCATTGGAAAACTCCATTTCCACCTTCTCATCACATCGAACAATATTTTCATAACTTTTGAACTCATGATAAGCTAATTCAATTTGATATTTTGTCTTTAATCCAGAGTAAAAATGATTGATTTTACTATCAAGGTCTCAGATAAAATTTGGAACATACCATGCCAATCGAGTGAACCTCTCTTCATAAGCATCCACTGAGTCGTCCTATTTCCTCAATTCCAAGAATTGTTTTCCCATCCTAAGTCAAACAGTTTTAGGAAAATACTTCTCAAGAAACATACCTTTAAATTCATCCCAGTCGAGAGCATCAATTTAATCAGCGTCCCTAATATCTTTAACCATCGACCACCACTGATCTGATTCACCCTCCAAATGGTCAATAGAAAGACTAATATATATATTATCGGAACACCCCATGACATTGAAAATCATCTCATGTTCTTTAATCAACCCTTCAGCTAGCACAAGGATAGATGATCCTCTGAATGATGGCAGATGTTGCCTCATGAAATGTTCCACCATTGACATGTTCCTCTGCGGTTGATCTAGCTGATCTCGTGCATGGATACCACCACTATTTATCACTTGAGTCAACAAGGCCATTACTGCAACAAACTGTTCAGTTCTAATTCTCTCCATCTCAGGATTCTGATCCAGAAGGTCATTTCCTTATGTATGCCTTCCTAGCACTGCTTCCCTATTTCCTCTACGGAAAACCATTCTGAACAAACATGTCTTAGATGAAGCAACATGATAATATTAAAATGCTATATCATTTCAATCTGACCATAAAAAATATTTTTGGATAATCATTTATTATAATTCTAACTCCAAAAGTTATCTAAACTGACCTTTGATAGCAATTATAAGGCCCCACTCTTAAACATTACTTAATCTTGAGTAATTTCAAGAATACATGTTAAGGATCTTCTCAGGTTTAGAGTTTTAGAGAATTAGATCATAAGTAATGGATTACAATCCGCATTTAAACAAAGTGGTTACATAAAAGATAGTACTCATTTTTCCCATCATCGGAGACATATTTAAAATTAAACATAGATTCTTTCTTTCCACTTCCTTGACACTATCATCACATCATGTACCTTTCCCTTGACCTGTGAAAAACATTTCATAATCATGGGAGGAGCATAAAAAGATTAGAAAAGGATATAAAAGAATGAAATGAAAACATTATTCCATGTATGAAATGATACTTTACTCATAAAACAAAAGTATTTTAACATACCTCATCAAATCATGAATAAGTCATAGAAATCATAATACATAAAGGTAACTCGAGGCATTCATAACATTCTTACATAGGGAGTAACCCTCATGGTTACATTTGGAATACCCATTACAGTATATTCCCTAAATCTCTTCAGAGAATCCTTAACGTTTAACCCCTTCGTGTTACCCAATACATTAGAGAGATATATCGGGCTCACCCACCCTTAGTTTATCACAGAACCACCCGTCTTCATAAACAATTCCCAAGAACCATAACATAATCGTACCACATGAAACATGCATAAAGGAAACATAGCATTTCCACAATTAAATCTCAAGATATCAATAAAAAACATTGATATAAAAACACTATCAAAACTATTTTCAATACCAAAATAAAAGAAAAGTAAAACCTGATATCAATTTTTCATTTAGAAAATGTTATGGCTTATAGAGGAAGTCGAAACTCAAATATTGGTCACAGTGGTGGAGAAGTCGTTATCGTCGCATACGTAAGAAAAAAACATTCATTTTTCCATTTAGTAAAATGATTCATATAAAAATATTCCTTTTTAATAAAAGTAAAATTCAATAGGGGATTATACACCGTATAAAAAAATTTGTGTATAAAACAAAATATGCCTCAATGAATGGAGATTGAGACGAAGTCCCTTACCTCAGGTCCGACTTGACTCGATCATTCATTAACCTCCTGAATAATAAACATGAGTTAATTTCTACTTTCTTAAGAACCTTTTTCAAGTTAATTATTCCTTTTATATCACTTACTACCATGTCATGAACATTATGTAATTATTTTAGTTATAAATGGGTGTTTTGTCGATCATTGGTACTTGAGTCAAAAATAAACTCTTTATAATTACAAGTTGTTCATGTGGTAAAATATCCATTATATCCAGAATTATATTCATTATTTAGATATCATATATATCATATATATCCATTATATACATGCATTTATAATATAACATAACATTTAGAGGTAAGAAATAAAATGCACCCTTCATGGAGACGGTAAGTCGTACGTACACATGAACGCTACTTTCATTTGTATTTCATATTTTATGGAATGGAATCATAATGATATAATGTTATATTATTATTCCAGTATAATATCATTATTAATATCATTAACTCCATCCTTTATACGTCCCACAAATGTCATTAACGAATCAAATAACTTTGAGGGGGCAGTAGTCCCCACTTCCTAAAATGAAGATATCACATTTACCCATAATGGAAACCATAAAGGTATTCCATAAATGAAAAATACAGAATCTTAAGGAAAACATAAGAATATTATATATCATATATAAATATAGTTACATCTTAATGGCCACCTTTGAAGGTGTTGGAATAATTTTGAGCAATCATCGTTTCGTGAGGCAGAAATTTTCCATCCACGGAAACAGTATTCTCTTTAACCATTATATGTAGGTTTGTGTAAGTGTAGCTCGAATACTTATTATAACAACACCCTATTATATTGAATATACTTATGTAGTTATAAAATAAATGAATAAAAAGAGTTTAGGGGGTTGGAGAAGCAAAATAAAACAAAAGAACATTAGAGAAGTCTTTATCTTTAAATCGGGTTACTCCTCTTGGTTTGAACCAAAAGGGTTTCTTGAAAGGCTTTCTACCTAAGGTAAGGATTATAGGATGATTATATGGATTTGGAGAGATAAAATGAGCAGATCGTGGCCGAGACAAAGGCTTGATAATTGTGGTTAAGGAGGTAGAGGTGGAGGCCTTTTATAAGAGGAGAGGAGGGGCACTCTTGGAAAGTTATAAAATGCTACTTAATATTAAAATGAGTTTCAGATTTTAAAGGTCCCACATTGATATATTTCTAGGATAAGGTGATTAGGTTTCGAAATATACTCATCAAATAGGTCTTTGACAAGTGTACGTCTTATATTTTACATTGTCTTTTCATTTTATTTTAATCGTTCATTAATGAGGTCATTGCTGCATCATCATGATGTCATAAATAATTTAATTTATTTAATGTATAAAAAGAACAAAAAATACTATGATGTAGGAAATCGTTTTAGATTTCCAATAACTATTTATAGTCCAAGTGATCATTTATGTAGACAAAATTAAAAATGTTTTACTCAGGTGATACATTCTTTAGTGATATTCTCCTTTCTTTAAAAATAAAAAGAAAAGTGTCACTTTAACCCAAAAGTAATTCCATGGGGTCCCTAAGTTTGGCACAAGTCATCCCATGGTCGGCCATGACACAACCAGTATTATTAGAACATATTTTGGGGTCATTTTATATTATTATGATATTATTTTATTATCCTTAACTACCCGATTACTAATTAGTCAAGATAATTAAAGATAATTACCGTCGTTACTATTCATAATGTCCAAAAACAAAAGAGTCTTACTTAAATAATTTGGACCTTTTGATTCCAAATATGGTATCCATTTTACCAAATTCCAAACTTAGAAATTTCAATAATGAATTTAAAAATAATTCCCGTTGTCAAAACAAATAGCGGGTTTTTTTAAACAATATCTATGAAAAGTTTGGCACTTGTTTATGCCCAATTCCAAAGTGAAATTAATTCTAATGAACACCATTAGATTAAATGGTAAAAATATATTCAACTTACACTTTAAAACCAATTAGAAAGATAAACTAACCATATAATTAAATTAGATTAAAAAGTAGTTTTGATGTAAAATTTAGTATTTTCACTATTCATTAAAAATTGAACAACGTCAGAAAAATACCAATAATTTATCCAAAGTAAATTTCAATGTCCCAATCATAAAGAATAAGTTTATTTTAAAAAATAGAGTTATAAAATTTTCAAAAGATATATTTAAAAATGGTTCGCCATCAAAAGGCGATAAAATAATCTTTTAAAAATATTAGAGAATTCTATGCTTAAGATTGGATTTATTCTCAATTTAAGACATTAAAACACTATCTAATTCATAAATAGACATAGATAAGAATATCTATTATTAATTAATTACTTTGGATGTTAACATTGATGTAATAAATGAGTTTTTTAGAATAATTTCACATTTTGTGATGTATTAAAATATTTTATTACGTCATCTTCTTTTATTGATACTTTTAAATTTCAATGTAATGAATAGTGTCTAAATTGAAATTGATGATATTTTAAAATACATAATATTTTATTAATTGATATAAAATATACAAAAATATTAAAATAATCCAAGGGATTATGATAATGACTAAAAAATAAACAATAATCCATTTATGGGTCATATGGCATTTCATAGTAAGAATATTTACCCTTCATGTGTAAAAATCAATGAGGACATGGTATGTGTTAAAGGGGTTAAAGAATTGTTAAAATTAAATGAAAATGGTATGAATTTGAGAAAAAAATGCACAATAAAAATTTGTATGTGATTATATTGAACCATATTAATTTTCAATTTTAAATAAATCATTTTCAATCCATTTATAATTGAAAATAGATTTATAATAATTTTATATTTTAATAAATTCTAAAATTTCCCATGTCCTCTTCAATAAATGGGCACATCTTCTTCTCAATAAATCATATTTCAAAACCATTTTAATTTAGACAATCACTACCCAAATAATTTCATATAATCCATAACCTTTATGTATATGAATTATTTTAGGAAGAACACCCACATTAGGGGACTAAAGCTGTTAATCAATTGAGATTGTCTAAAGAACATATATCTTTTTAATCAAGTGTTTCTATTTTATTTTTTATTACACATCATAAAAATATTCTTAAACCATTAAAAAATAATAATACTAGTATTCTTAATATAATTATATTTTATTTTATTATCTTTATTACCTAAATCCATCACCACTTTCATCTAATGGGAAATGAATTTATCGTTCGTGGTCATGTCAGATTACCACCTTACAAACTGATGTAACTAATCTTACATCACTGTCTCTCAACACTGGTTATAATTGCAAAAATAATATTTTTATATTATATCCATCACATATATATGATTAAAAAATGATGATATATCACTTAAATTCATAACACTCAATGCACATAAAAATGATAATGTCATTCGTGCATATATGTAGACGAGTACCTCTATTAAGTGATATGATTAATTTATCATCACCACATCACATGGACAATATATATATGTATATTTTAAATTTTTATATTATATTTATGAAATTATTATCATTCCATAAATATGATATCATAATTATCATCTTTCCATAATGATCATTGAGAAAAAGAAAACTTTACATAGACAAACGTACGACCTACTGTATCCATGATTTTAACATTGATGATTTTTCATAAAAATAATAAAAAGTGGATTTAAAATGATCATTGATGTATAAAAATTGTTATTATTTCATGAGTTTTATTCTATAGATGGTGGAGTAATATCCAATTTTATCATAGTCAAATTATTGATGCCACTCTCGGCATATAAACCAAATATCGTCCAAAGGGCCAACGAAAACATAAATTGTTAAGTAATTTTTATCACAAAGTCAAAACTGAAATAAAATTAATAATTAGAATTTTAAGATTTTCTAGATAAATTAAATAATTAACCTAATTTTGTTATTTAGTAATATAAATATTATATGTGACGAGTCGTACTCGTGGTAATGGGACTTTATTTTAAAACCCTTTTTTAAAGTGAATCATTCAACTCTTTTTAAAAAATCCAAAAAGCTTTTTTAAAATAATATATCTTGAGATTATTTTCCCACCATATTTACAACCTAATAATTTGATTTATTCCATTACAATTTTAATGGTTTATTTTCAAAGGAAATATTTTCATTTTTAAATGCGCAACTTTTTAAATTGAAAAGTTATATCAAAATAAAAAGCTTATTTTGTGAAGAATTTTTTATATAAAATCATTATATTTTATGATTATGTTTATTTTTTGGGGAATTATCTTTTATGATATTTTGTAATATTATATTCTTTTTTCTGGTTATATTTTGATTTCTCTCCAGTGCATTGTTTAAAGAGATGAAGTTAACTGATGTGGTTTCTCATAAGATATTATGGAAATACAATATGATGGTTATTTCAAAGGTAACTATGATGTTTATTAAATTGGTATAAATAAGGGATATAGTATATGTAATAGCGTAATGAAAATTATTCCACAAGCTATCTATATGATTTATGTATCCGAAAATGGATTTTATAGGAAATATATGATTTCATACGGAAAGATAAGAGCTAATTCTAGATGGGATAACGTTATAACATTTTGAAAATTTTTAATGAAAAATTTATGCATTTTTATTATTATTTTATATAATCCTTTTAATTATTTTTTTATAAATATTAAGGTAGAAAATATTATTTATTGGGTATTAAAAAGTTTAGTTTGATAAGAAATTTTTTTTATAAGTATTTTGGAACTAACAATTTCTTTCCTTATTTTTATTTCCCTTACTGGTCAATTCTAAAGATCCAAATTTTTAAAATATATTTCACATAGTTTAAGGAATATTAATAACCAGTATTAGGGAATGAAGAATACATTGAATATTTATCATGAGAAGAAATAATGTTTCAATTTTAAATAAATTTATTGTATGGTTAAAATAGATACTATATAGATGTGTCAACATGAACATTATGTGTATAACATATAAATTTTTTCCCAAATTCTATATAAATATAATCCTAAATCTTTTAATGGAATGAAATAATGTGACTTCTATTCTATAATAACAATAATATGTAAATTTTGAGTCTGGGTGTTTATAGTTTGTATCAAAGCATGTTTTAGATAACTTTAGAGGTTAGGTTAATGTTAATAGAATACCATTAAAACATATTAATTTTTCTTATTTGTAAAAATGATATATAATTTGTATATTAGCATGTTTATTCACCTAAACTATGTCTGTTTAGAATGTTTTACATAAGGTAAATAGATAATACGAGTTTGAAATGCAACAATAGTATGATATCCTAACTTATTAGAAACATAAAATGGTTGGAATTATAACTGAGTTATTAGCGGTAGTCATAGATCAATTGACACAAGCTATAAATTAAAATGGAAGCTACGAAAAAGATCAAAACAATCCCAACAAAGAAACATGATGATAGTAGATATTTTTAGTTGGCGTACAACACCATCATTTAGTAGATATTCTAACCCTTTTATAGCTAAGTGATGGATTAATTCCCTATAAAAGATATTGTATGTCATGGAATAATTAGATCATGAAAATATAAAACATACTATTTACTATTTTGAAGCTGAATCGAAACAGTGGTGGATAATGGTCAATAATATTTTTTATATATAGGAAATTTATTATTTTAATGGGATGAATTCAAAAATATTATTATTGGGAAATATTTTCATAAAAGTATTTACCATAGAGTAGAAAAATAATTCTTTTAATTGAGTAAGTTGGAGTATTTAGTGGCTACATATAATTAAAAATTCACCTGAGTGGAATAATATTAATTAATTTTTATCCAAATTCTTGATAATAATATTAAATAGTTTTACTAAGGAATAAATCCAAAATTTCAAATGTAACTATATTCCTAATAATTTAAATGCTATGAGAAACATGTTTTATGTACAACAAAAGTGGAAATGGGGGGTTTTTTATATTAATTTATTATTTGAAACCTATATAAAAAAGAGCTATACATTTCAAAAAATGTATGAATATATCATATATGTTTTATATTAATAAAATTATGTTTTTAGTTTTTGTTAATTATAGTAAAAACACATTGCGGAATGCCTTTTGAATACTTTTAAGTGATTTTGATGGGGTAAGATATGGAATATGGATCATAAATGAAATGAAGAATATCATTACCATTATAAGACTAATTATGATACATAGGTAGTAATAACTATTAAATGAAATGATATGGTTCATTATATAAATGAGTGTCCGAAGAGACCAAATGATGGGAAGCATCCATAATATAAGCAGAATGTTGTGGTGAAATTCTTTTCAAATACATCAGTAGATGTTGGGCAATAAAAAGAAGTTTTATCAGGTAAAATATATATTTATACATGTTATGGAAATGTATTTTTTGGCTTTCGGGTCAATATATTCATTTATTGTTGAGATATTTTCTCGTAAATTGAAAATTACACGTCAAAAAATGAAGCCAAATATTTAGTTGAAACAACCTAGGTGAAATATTAAGGTAAAATGAATATGTAAAAAACTTCATGTCATTATATATAGATGGAATTTGAATTAAAACCCTATTATTTTTCCTCTAGTACAGTTTGATGTTATTCTATGAAAGGATTAGATTTTTGTTTACCCTTCTAGGATAGATTAAATAGCTAAAGAAGTTTCTTTTGAGAAATAGTTTATGTTTGTATGGAAGAATGAACCCATACAAATGATAACATATTTTGATGCTGAGAAACTATTAAAAGAACAAAATAAAATTCATTGTACGTATATTTTTTAAAACAACGGTTCAATTTGTAATAATGATGTGCATGTGGTTAATGAGTACTTGGATTCTTTTCCAAATGAGTTTATTGGTGTAATAACTAATCAGAATGTTTTCTTTTCAAAGGGTGGGGTCGAAGCCTCATTTTATTATTTAATGTAAGGTCCACATTTTAACTGGGTAGAGGGAGACCCATTACATATCCTGATGTCCCAAGTGGCCTGAATAGAAGGCTTGAAAGCACATTTTTTCCCAAAGCACACTTTGGTGAAAAGTATTACTATATTACCTGGGCTGCTACAGTAAAACCACAACTATAGTTCCATCTATAGTCCCTCATCCACTATTGTGTCGATGATGCTATAGTTATGGAACTACTACAGTAATGCTACATTTCCCTACTAGAGTGTTGATATACTACCCCCAAAAATTACTCACTGCTTGGATTTGATCCGGGGTTTTTTTGGATGCCAATCAGAAGACTATACCACTTGGGTACGAGCTTTTTGGATTAAAAGTTTTTATTTACTTTTGAATTTATACAAGATGTTAATCCAAATTAAAAATTACAAACAAAATAGATCAATTAGATATTTTTTTAATAGAAAACTAAATTACATGAGTTGTTAGATCAAGCCTTTATTCATATTAACACTTCATGAGGGGCTATCTTATTTAATTTTTAAATATAAATATCATTCAATGAGTCTTTGAATTGATTATAGATAATTTAATAAAATTAATTTTAAAAATCCGTATCATTTTTCTCATATCAATTAATTGTTTGATCAACTCTATGGACCATAGCATTTTTATAGGTTGAATTGAGATCTAGGTAATATCAGCTAAAGGTGATGAAGGATGAACTTTTGGAAACAACATTTCAATCTAGATATTAGGATTAATAGTTTATTTTCATTCCCTTTTGGTTTGAAAAATTCACTTGGTTTATTTATGGTTCTTAATAATAGAGTCTTCCCTTAATATTTTTCATATATTTATGGTTGTTTTAATAGTTTATATTTGGGTTAATTCACTAAGTAACGAGGATGATCAAGAAAATGTAATGATATTTTTTCAAATCCTCAAAAAAACAAGTTATATAGAAAATTTAGAGAATGCTATTTATTTTTGTTACAATATATTTCTTTCCTCGAAAGCATTGTAAATATTGCTGGTTTAATAATTGATTCAACAAGAAAAAAAGTATCTGATGAATGGACAAAACCTACCAATATTCCAAATATTCATTGTTTTCTTGTGTTTCAAGGATATGATTGGTGTTTTGTAAAATAATATAGTTATCATAATAGTATAATGTGTATATTCCCTGAGATAGAATTGAAAATGAGATAGAAAACATTTTTATAACTCATTAAGGATTATGAGTTCATAATATATTTTTATCCTAGAATTGAAAACAAATTGTTTGATGATTTGAGTCGAAAAAATAAATTCATATTATCCATGTTAAATTTTAAACATGACCCTCTAGTTAATTATTTGATAAAATTTGGCCTTGAATTTGTGCATGTTAGAACTTCCTCTATTTTTTTCCACGTGTTAGTGCAATAGTTAGTATACAATAGAATTATGAAAGCTCAAACGGGGAATATTTTTATACTAGTAAAGGTATAACATGTTGAAAAGGGTTAGTAATTTGAATTTAATGTGTTGGAATAATGAATGATATGGTCTGAAAAAATACTATGGGTACATTTTGATTCCCATATAATGAGGTAATTATTCTGTGAAGCTCATAGTTCCCCATTTTCCATTAATGATAGAAGCACTATGATGTACAAAGACCATCATGATTGTTACTATTGGGGTGGAATGAAAATACATATCTCTTACATTATCCTTAAATGTATGACTTCTCAGTGGGATAAATTAAAAATTTAGTGACTAAAATTGTTTATTTAGTCTTTTTAGTGTGAGAGTGGAAATTTTATAATTGATCCACTATTTTCATAATGGGATTTCCAAAGACTTCTCAATGTAACAATGTGATTTTGGAAATTGTTCAGTGACTCGCTAAAAATTAACATTTCCATCATATTGTAGGTACTTCATATTTAGATCAACATTCTCGAATCTATTTTAAATACATAATAAGATTACATAGAGTCCCTAAATCTATTATATATGATCATAATCTAATATTCAACTCTAATTTATGTAATGGACTATATATGTCATTGGATGCTGAATTAAATTTCTACACCTCTTTTCACCCACAATCTGATGGACAACAAGAGTTAAGAGTTCCAAAATTAGAGGATATGTATCATCCTTATTTTGATGGATTACAAGGGTAGTTGGTATAAATATCATTCATTGGTTGAGTTTTTTTAATAGTAATAGTTTTCTTTCTAGTATACATATGATGCCTTTTGAGGAATTATATGGAAAACAGTATCAGAACCATTGTTTTTAGGATGATGTGGAAGAATATAAGTTGATGGTACAAGATATGGTAGAGGAAATGGCTAAGAGGGTGATTATGATCAACAACATATGAAGATATCTCAGAGAAGGAAAAAAGTAATGTGGATAATAGGAGTAAAACATTCATTCAAGGTTGGTGATCATGTTTTTCTTAAAATATTTCTACGAAAAAGAGTAATGTGTTTTGGTTATATGGGAAATTTATGTCTATGTTTCATTGGACCATATGAAATCCTAGAGAATGATGGATTGATTTCCTACCCAGTGGTTTTCATATGAGTTAATCCCTAGTAAAAAATATTTTTAATTATCGATGTTAATAAACTATGTGTGGGATTAATAACATGTTTGGAAGCTAAATGTAGTTTTGTTAGAGTGGAACCATTTTTTTAGGAAAAGAGTATTCATATTCCCCATCATATAGAAAAAGTATTATGAAAAAAGTTATTCACAAAGTTAATGTTTTCATGAGAAACCTTATGGTTAAGGAAGCAACATTGAAATTTAAAATTCTTATTAAGTAAAGGTATACTAACTTGATTAATTAATTAATTAAAACATATTCTATATAGATTCCAAAATAGGGGGAATATATCAACACATGTAGTGATATAATAAAAGATTTTAATATTTCTTAGTGTTCTTCAATTATGTAGTTGTATTTATATACGATTTCATTTAAATTTTTGGTTTTAAAGATATTGAATTATAATTTGAAAAAAATAATTTCATTTTTATATTTAGCATGTCAATATTTTCAAGAGATTATTTTTTAATAATTTTCCAAAAATTTTGAATTTTCATAAAAATGTAGAAAATAATATATTTTATTAAAACATTTATTTTATTTACACTATAAAAAAATGTTTTGGATTATTTTTCAATTTTAACTAGTTTATTTATATTTAAAAATATCCAATTATGGTTTTTTTAAATGAATTTAATACATTAATTTTGAAAATAAAATCTTTATATTTAAAAAGGGTATTTTTTCCAAAAAAACTACTTTACATTGTTTTTTATAATTTTAATTTTGAATTAATTTATTCAAATTAAATATTTTGAGTTTTAAAAAAAAAGATTCCACATTTTTAATGATGAGGTCCTAATTTACAAATTTTTTTCAATTTTATTGTCTGAAAATATGAATAGATACCCTAGTGTTTTTTATTATCACAGTAATAATAAATCTTTTAATTAAGGTTAAATAAATGATAAGAAAGAAAAAAATACCTAAAATTTATCTCAATTTTATTTTATGAGTTATATGTTTCCTTAAACATTCATAGTTTGGTTGTATGGCCATTTATGGCCTCATAGATTAGATTATGTCCTTTATAACATTTTTTTTGATGAAAACCAAAACATTTCAAAATCTTGTTTTTAATAAGTTTAATATTTTTAATATGGCATCATCTAGAATATATCTTTGAATATAAATATTATTTTAAAATATAATATATTTATATTCAACCTTTTCAATTATTTATAAATTTTAATGAAAAAATAAGCACCTTAAATTATTTCACAACAATGATGCATTAATTATTTAATTAATAAAAATATAAAATATGTGATATAAATAAATTTGAAATAAATATAATATAACATATTTAATTTAATTGATGAATTTAATTGATGTATTTTACAATTTAATGATGTATTAAATTATTTTTTTTTAATTTATCTTATTTTATTGATATTTTTAAAAGACAGTGTCAATATTAGTGTGAAAATTTAAATTAATGATATTTTAAATAAAAAATAATTTACTAAATGATATATAAATCCAAAAAATATTAAATTCTTTCATGTTATTATGATAAGGTTGAAAATATATTCTAGGTTTCACCTATAGTTTTATTCATTTTATAGAAATAATATTGACCATTAAATTGCAAAACATTATGTTCTCTCAATAATAGTTAAAGAAGATAAATATAGATTAAAACTAAACGATAAGGGTAAAAATGTGACCTAAAATATCCCAAAAGTTATTATATGAGATTATTTAAACCCATACTCATCTTATACTTTGAATAAATCAATTTGGATTATTTTAAATTGATAATTAATTTAAATTAATTTAATATTTTAAGAAATTCCAAGAGTTCCCTCCACTTTACAATAAAAGGGATCACCTTTTTCTCATTTATTCACAATTCAAATCCAATTTTTTTGAAAATCCATACCTATATTCACTATCCACATACTAGAGGCCTTAGTGTAGGCATAACAATAACCATGGATGTCTTAAGGTGTTAATCAAAGCAGATTGTCTGAAGAGGATGTGTCATTTTAAATCAACTATTTTGGTTTTATTTCATATTCCACCACCTTCAAATATTTTTTAACAATGATAAAATAAAATCTCTAATATCCCCTATAGACTCATACATTATTATGTATGTTGCACGACCTAACTCCATCTTCACTTCTATAAAATGGTATGTGAATTTATCATTAGATTGTACGATGAACTACCACGACACGAACCGAGGTAAATACATACCTATATACATCTCTCAATACTATTTATTATTATGGAGATAAATTTTATATTTAAAACATTATTATGGTTTTTGATTATTGATATAACATTCCTCATGTGAAGCAATATTTTCAAAAACCATTATTCATTACACCATCAATGATTGGATCCTCCTACGCGGTGGGCCATACTCAAGTGGTATTCAACCCTGGATATTTGGGGAATGTTTCCCCATTAATTTTTTAACATGGGTGTTTGGGTCATATGATTCTTCAATGTATCCTAGAATATCCTTAAAGGATTACCTCTGATGTCATTCTTATGTTCCTTGAACATATTCCTTCCAAGAGGTGCCACTAGATCTATAAGTCATGGTGAGGGGAGGTCCATGTCCTCCCGTGGATATTTATTCTACTTCCATTTTCAAAGCATTGAAGAACCTCATGTGGAAGCTTGTGGTGAGGTTTGGTGATGATTGGCCACAGATACAGGTATTCTATAGCATTGTTGGTTTTTTGGGTTTGGAGGATTATGCTTGGGTATAATCCTTGAATCCAATGTCCTTTTGTGAGGTACTGGAGTTATAAATAAACATGTTCAATACTTGTGCATGTCCCTTAGAAGTATGGGCTACTGGAGGATTAACCTTACATGGTGGGCAATAGATATTCATTGTGGGAGAGATCCCACATGAGCGTCGAAGTGGGTTTTCCTACCGGGACTTCCTTTACCTTTTCTGATTGTGTCCATCCTGAGATAACATATAGGCATCTCCAGGAAATATATATGTGTAGATGAGTGAACAATAAATCTAGATGAATCTTTTTTATCCTAGTTATATGTTGATATAGATTTAACTATCTCTTCTAGAACATATATGTTTTCTTGTGAAGGGGTCTTTTGACTTGATAAAATCTATCATATACCCCTAATATCATAGTTTATACACTTGTTTTCATCTTCAATGACATTTGTTTTGGGTTTTTAGGAAGAATCATTAGTGCGAGTTGGATAGTTAACTTTATGAATCTAATAGAAGTTTTTTAAAGACCCCCTATCCTGATCCAAAAACATTCATCCAAGTTAATGATATGATTATTTTTTGACATCCAATTTTGGATTTTTTGATATTATCTTCTCGAGGTGTATAATGGATATAATGTATTGGGAATCCAGTGTCCATATTTTCATTTATTGTAGAGAACTCATTCCTGAACATGGCTCCTTATGATGTGTTGGGAGACTCTCAATTATTTTTTTTAAATTTTAGCATCATGATGGTCATTTTTTGTACAATCAAAGGCTTATCAGTGGTTGTATTTTATTAATGTGACCCCACTCACCTTTTTTATCTAGTTATGTCAGGGAAAAATTCTCTTTTCCCCATAGTCCCAAATAGTGTATTATCACATGGGTGGGATCCCATATCAGACCTACATTATATTTAGATCGCTCATGAAATGCCTCCAATGAAAAAGCTTCTCATTATTATCTCATTAGAAGTTAATTTCTCCCACTTAAGCGACGAAATGTTTTTTATACCACCATAATCCACGCCCATCCTATCCTATGAGGATGAAATTAGTGTCTATGAGGTGTCAACACCTCTTTTATCATACCCGTCTGTGCATCATATTATAGAATGAAAAATATCTCAATTAAAATGGAACTTCATGTAACTTTCTTCCCAATAAATGGTCTATGATTCATGTTCGTAAAACTAGGCATCTCAAATATGAATGATATCTTAACTCATATTGAATTCCCAAGTCCTAAGAGCCCAGATGGAAAACGAAATCACTTCTAATGTGTTGGGGAAAAATAAGTATTATCCCATGGATATTTTGTATCCTATGAAACCCACATTCAAACATGGTGGTTATGGAACAAAATTTATTATGGGTCATTCAAGGAATGATAACCTCTAGAATCATAATATATTGATTTTTTGGAACTCAAATATCAAATATAAACTAATAAATGTGTTGGAGTAGTTTCTAGATACTGTGGTTACAATATGTAACTAAAAGTTAATATTTTTCTTTGTTTATAAAATTTTTTATGCCTTGAAAAGTTAAACCTTATGGCAGGAGGTGGAAGCAATGAACCTGGCAGAGTCCTCATGGTCTTTTAGAGGAGATTTCAACATAATTTTGGATCATAATTGTATGAAATGGATAAGATCCTTCCCTAGAAATGTCAGCAAGGATTTTTCCAACTCAATGATTATATAGGCTTGTGGATATGGGTTACATATGTGATTGATACACATGGTTCAATTAGAAAAATGTTGTTTTTTCACATGGGGCCATCTTGACCAATGCCTTTCCAATGATCATGAAATGTCGACCTATTCCACCTAAATGGTAACGCATATAGTTTTTAGTATATCTATTCATTCCCCCTTTTCATGTCACTATATCCAATGCTAGATAAGATCAATTTATGTAGTTTTTCCCATATGTAGATCAAATATCTGGGATACTATCTAGTGATAAGTGAATCCTGGAAAAAACACATGTAGGGTAGTGGATGGATAAGATTCACCACACAATAATGCTCCTTATAGGTGATCTCTATACATATATAAATAACCATAAATCACATTATAATGATATGAATACAATTAAAAAGGTATATTGAGATGTAGAAAGCTAATTTTGGGAAATGACAAGAAAACAATTGTTAAAAGAGTTGGATATCTAGAATGAAACAGTGGAAAAAATGATCCAAAGATAGTAACCCTTGGAATGTAAACAATTGAGAATAAAATGACATCATGAGGGTGAATATAATTCATATTACTTTGACGAATTCATTAAAAAATGATTCTACATAATACCAAATATCTGGATGGGGGACAGAACCTATAATGATGATAGGGAATTTATTGGGGGCATGGTTGATTCCATATTCATATAACACCTTACCGGACCAAGCACCAAAATGTTATAAGGATACCCATGGGTCATGAAGATATCACAGATGTGGTCCCAAAAATTACCTACATCCATGATAATGCAGTCCTTGATTCTTTCCTTGATGTGTTAGAAATACAAGAGGCGATGCTGAGTCTTAAACTGAAGAGATATCTATGTCTAAATGGTTTTCTAGTTTCTATTTATAGGGCATCGAGGAACCTAATCAGTAGCGATTTTCTAAAGGATATTCACGAATTCTTTCAAGGATATGGTATTCTATGAGTTTCTTTTGATAAAACATTTTTCTACATCCCCAAATCCAAGGATTCGTCATCTCTTATATATCAAAGATAGTAAGAATGTCCAATTTCCAATATAAGGTGTTATAGAGTGTCATCAATAGAAGACTATCCACTATTATTTCCGGAGGGATCTTTGATTAGAAACATGATTACGTGAATGTAAGGTCATTACAATGGCTATATCTCTATTTTTGGAAGGGTTATGTGACCTTAATATAGTCTTCCATGTCTCTGATATAGAAATAAATCTTGATGTGGATGATGCATATTATATAATGAAGTGGATCTTCACAATCTAGGTTATTATAGTTATGGGTCTCTCTACTCATGCCTCTATCTAAATTTTTAGGTGTTTCATCTCCTTTTGGGTAGATCCTCATTTCATGGAAAACAATGATGTCTTATTCATGTCTACTTATGGGCTAAGACAAGGTTATCTCTATCCCCTATAATTTTTATTATCTCCCAAGATTTGCTAATATTAAATATCAATAGTTTCACTGTGAGGAGAAATGTTCTACCTTATTGTTACCAGAAACGATCTAACTAAATATCCCATATAACAAGTTTGGCTGATATAATAATCTTCATGAATTATAAAAAGATATTATTTTGATGTATTAATAACCTCTATAGGGATTGTACATTTTGTAATGGAAAAATAATCAACCAATTCAAGAGTAACATTCAAATTTTAATAATACTCTCAGAATGAAGGGTCAAATCCCTAGCTAGTATCATAAGGAAAGAGAGAGGGACCCTCTTCATAGAGTAGTTGGGTTTACCTATATCATCATGATGTCTGGGAATCCAACATTTTGACCATGATGTTTGATGTATCCCATGACATGTGATAAAATGTAAAAATCATTTTTCTTATTTCATAGGAAGGATATCTTTAGTGAATAGTCATCATTCATCAATAAAAATAAATTATTTATTATTTACCAAGGTACAAAAATTTTTAATATAAAAAATATTTAAAATCATGACTTCCTTCATATGGGATGCACACTAAGAGGGGGCACAACACAAAGCATCCTAGGAAACGATGATGAAACCCTTCCAAGAGGGTGTCATTAATATGAGAAGTATATCTGGTACCTTGGAATAGTTGAATGAAAATACATCAGGGGAGGTGATTTAAGATTATAGTCTCTTGGTTATAATTATTGAGACTAAAGGTAGAGGGAATGCAGTAATGGCATGATGGAACTCCTCCTCTATATGGCCCATGATTCCCCCTATTTTTTTACCTCTAATCCCACACTAGATGAATCGTGGGAGGAGGGGGCATCTCATTCTAGCATCCAAACTAGGATGGTACCAAACTCTGATTTCTATGCTTCCCAATTCTATAAATTTTATTCAGATATTCAATCATGCCTTCTTCCTTTATCAATGCCATTTGAAAAAAAATAACAAGATACTTTTGAACTTATTGATATCACTAATGAACCGGACAGGTGTGTCTTCTATAATTCCACTTGAGGATCTTTTTCTATGAAGGATTACAAAAGGGGTTATACCAACATTCACCATGTTGATATTTTTGCTGATACACTTTGGTGAAATGGTATCCCCATGAAGTACAGTTATCTCTTGTGTACTATTCATAACCACAAACTTCTCACTACTCAAAATGTGAAATGATTTGGAATTAATGTAGCTTCAAGGTGCCACTAATATAAGGTATCCGTGAGAATGGAACAAAAAACCTATTCATTAACAATGACTAGAAATTTATTGATTGTACCTACCTTGGTGATATTTCAGGTTTTTATCTTCATGATTTAATGGAATCCCCATTCCTAGTATGAATGTTTAAACATGTGGGTGCTACTAGACCTGAGAAGAAGTATTTTGGATTGGTATTGGATGAAGGTAGGTGTTTAATCTAGAAATAATTTATTATGCCTCACCCTGAGGGTACTCTTTACTCAAATAAGTCTCTAATTAGGGACGATCTAGACACCCATTTTAGTACTATGCACTTAGAATTTTATAGAGAATCTAATTCAAATAAGCTTAGTCTTGTGTTTAACAATTTGGTGAGACCCTTCATCACGTAGTTTTCCTTGTGTGTATACTTTGTTTTCCCACATTTCCTTAAAGTGACTTAATGATATATTATAGTTGGTGGTGGTGTTATGACTCATAGGACTCCCCAACTCTTAGATTGATTTAGGCTGCTAACCTGAATGAACATCACAATCCCAAACAGAATAATATACACAAGGATTTGTGGAAGCCACATCCATCCATACCAAAATAGAATACACATGGCTTGTGTAATATGGGTAGTATGAGATAAGGTGGCGTGGTTTGATACCCTAGGGGTTTCGTCATCCTTGCATTTATAGATAACTATGTTGGTGGACACTCCCTTCGGTTTGAATCCATGGAAATACTTACTAGCCTCTAACTATGTGGGTAAATGGAAATCGATCATAAAATATTGTAAATAGAATCAGTTATAGTTTGAAATTTGATGAAAGGAAAATGTACCACCCCTTGTTAATCTCTTATATAATTAGAAGATGTTTTAGTTTTTTCTGTGACTATATGGAGATACAACACACAAGGTGGGAGGGTAACAAGTTTTGTAATCACAGACTCCATAGTGGTCCAAGGGACTATTTTCACATGAATTTCTGGTCAAAACACTATGAATATCAAAGAGGAAAATCTTGTGATATGGGATTCTCTTTAGTTTCATTATGTTGTACCTCCGTAGTCTCTTTGTTCTATGTTTTTCATAAACATTGAACATTTCTTCAATAGATATAGATGATGAAGATTTGGTAAGAAAATCATATAGGAGTGTTTTTAGGTACTATTTGTTAATAATGTATTGAAATTAATTATCTATGTAGTCCATCACTATGTTTGGTGTCTACATGTTTTAAGATGGAAGAGATCTGGAAGATGTCTTGATAAATTTTGTGTAATATATTTTACTATATATTATTATAAAAATGGAAATTTTCCCATATGTGAAATATTTATATATGATATCAGTGACATATATATCATTCTTAAAAGATAATACATCACTTAAATTCTTACCTTTATATGCATATAATAATGATAATTTCATTCATCAATATGTATGGACTATGAACACCACAAAGCTATTTGATTTTTTTCCTCACCAAATAAGATGAATAATATATATAAGTATATTTATAGATTTATTATGATACATAAGATTTTATAATAATTATGTAAATATAAAATTATATTTACCTTCTTTCCATAATGATTATTGAAAAACAAAAACGTTACTCACACGTACACATGACTTAACATCTCTATGACAGTAATGTAATTATTATTTTATATATGGTATAATTTTTTCCACATTAACAATATTCAAATTAGAGGTGTCATTTTGGACTTTCGAATCCCATATCATCAAAACATCCAATGTAAACTTAAATAATTACAAAAATTATAAAAAATTAATAATTTAAAAAAAAGGATTTATAAACATGAAAAAGTTAACAATAATGTAAATAATTAAGATACATATACTATTCATGATGATAAATATTATATGTGATGAGTCAGACACATGGTAAGGGTATTTTATTTAAAATCCTCTTTTAAAATTTCTCATTCAACACTTTTAAAAAAATCAAAATTAATTTTTTTAACTTATAAAACATTAGACTATTTTCCCACCATCATTACACATCAATGTTCTCAATTGTACTTTAATAGTTTAGAGGTTAATTTTAAAATAAAATTTTTTAATTTTTATGTTTGTGTCTTTTTTAATATAATATGGATTTTGAAATTGAAGTATTATCTAAGTCAATAATGGTTTTCAGAGAATAATTTGGTGTTATGAATATGTTATAACTCTCCAATTAATTTTTCATTCTAATGGAATTAACCAATTCGGTTTCTGTAATGATATTATGAGAGTATTCTAACATGTTTATTATAAATGTAATTATGATGGTCACTCCTTGTATAGTAATGATAGCTACATTGTATGTAAGGGTGCTATAAAAACTATTATAAAAGCTGTCAATTTGATTTATATGTGAATAAGATATATTTTATATGATACATATGATTTCTTACTATTCTCTAAAGAGCTTATGTTTTAAGGGGGAAATTTATTACTTTGAGAAATTTTTTAATGAAAACATTATGAGTCTCTATTATTCATTTTTGAGCTCTTATGAAATATTTTTAGGGATTCGTTGTGGACAAAATTTGATTAATTTGGTAAAATGTGTATTTGAAAAAATAATGTTTTTTATACATTTTGGTGGACTAATATTTTTTTCTTATTATGCACCTTGTTGAGATTTTATACTCTTTCTATATTCTAAATGTTTTTTCCCAAGGTTTAAGGGATAGAAAGAAAAAGGATGAGGCCATGAAGCAAATTTTGTAGATTTATCAGGAAAATTAATAAATTATTATTTTATAGACATTTGTTTTATAGGAAATGTGGGTATTGTAAAGAAGTGTGCATGTGAAATTTATGGGTTTACTTTGTATGATTTTTTCCTAATTATCTAAAACACTAAACCTAAATGGTATTTAGGAAAGAATGAAAGTTAATTATAGTCTAAGGTCACTAGAATATATAATTTTTATGGGTAGGTCCATAATGTTTGATTTTATATCATACCTATCTCATGTTATATAGTAATATTTTTTCCTTATAAATAGTTGACATGATTATGATATATACTATAATTAAATCATTTATGTAATTATATGTGTGTCCCATCCCCCAAATACACTAGTGCAGAAAACGTTTTTTACGTCACCATTTTTTATGTCGGTTATATAAAACCGACGTCATAATATGTAAAACGAGGTTTTTTACGTCGGTTATTTCTTAACTGACGTAAATACCTATGTTCGGTACACCTTTCACGTCGGTTATTTTTATAACCGACGTTATTAATCGCGCGCCTTCGTTTTTTACGTCGGTTATTTTTATAACCGACGTAAAAAACGCGGTTTTCGATGGCCGTTTTACGTCGGTTATTGAATAACCAACGTAATAAATGCGGTTTTTGAAGGCTTTTTTACGTCGGTTATAAAATAACCGACGTAAAAAAAGAATCCGCAGATGTTTTTGACGTCGGTTTTTCCATAACCGACGTAAAAAAACGCGGATTTTGAGCCCTTTATAACGTCGGTTATAAAATAACCGACGTAAAAAATGAATCGGAGGAAGGTTTTTACGTCGGTTATTGATATAACCGACGTTATAAATGTTTTTAAAACAATTATCACGTCGGTTATTGAATAACCGACGTGATAACTCATCTAAAAATTTACCCAGACCCGTGGATTGTCATTCGTGAGTTTACCTACGACAGTCGCGGCTCGTCTCTCTCGCGCGTAAACCCGAATCGGCTCGTCCATTTCGTTGGTTTAGATTCGTTTTGTGATCATCGTTTCTCATATTTAATCTCCTCGGATCAATCATCTAAACTCGCAGCACTCAGGTAATCCTCCCACTCGTTCGTTTTTTTTCGCGGATAGTGTATTTATACGTGTTGTGATTTTTTTGTTGAAACTAGCTAAGATTCTTCGATTGTGAACCCTTTTAACTCGTTTTGGCACCATAATCTTATTTATCATCCCTAGATCTATTTGTTCGACTTGCAATATTGAGTAATTTTATGATTTCACTAATTTTTCATCGTTTTCTATAAATCCCCGAGAGGGTTGGGGCGTGTCCATTTGGATGGGTTGCCCTTTTACAGTTGTTACTACTTTATTCACACACAACCATGGCATAGGTGCATGGATTTGGGGTCGGGGGGTGTCCAGGGGGGTTTACAAGGGGGTGGGTGGGTGTGGGGGGCAGTCCAAGGGTGTGGGTGGGTGTTGGGGGGTGTCCAGGGGGGTGTCCAAGGGGGTAGGGGGTGGGGGTGGTGTTTAGGAGGGGTGGGGGGGCTGTCCAGAGGGTTGGGGGGTGTCCAGGGGGGTGTCCAAGCAGGTCGGGGGTGGGGGGTTGTGTCCAGGAGGGGTGGGGGTGCTTTCTAGAGGGGTCGGGGGCTGTCCAGAGGGGTCGGGGGTGTCCAGGGTGGTGTCCAAGGGGATGGGTGGGTATGGGGGGCTGTCCAAGGGGGTGGCGGCCTGTCCAGAGGGGTCGGTGGGGTGTCCAGGGGGGTGTCCAAGGGGGATGGATGGGTGTGGGGGGCTGTCCAAGTGGGTGGAGGCCTCTCTAGAGGGTATTTGGGGTTGTCCGGGTGGGTGGGGGGGGGGGGCTGTCCAAAGGGTTGGGGGATGTCCAGGGGGTGTCCAAGGGGGTAGGGGGTGGGGGGTGGTGTCCAGGAGGGGCGGGGGGCTGTCCAGAGGGGTCGGGGGGTGTCCAGGGGGGTTTACAAGGGGGTGGGTGGGTGTGGGGGGTTGTCCAAGGGTGTGGGTGGGTGTTGGGGGGTGTCCAAGGGGGGTGTCCAAGGGGGTAGGGGGTGGGTGGTGGTGTTTAGGAGGGGTGGGGGGGCTGTCCAGAGGGTTGGGGGTGTCCAGGGGGGTGTCCAAGCAGGTCGGGGGTGGGGGTTGTGTCCAGGAGGGGTGGGGGTGCTTTCTAGAGGGGTCGGGGGCTGTCCAGAGGGGTCGGGGGGTGTCCAGGGTGGTGTCCAAGGGGATGGGTGGGTGTGGGGGGATGTCCAAGGGGGTGGCGGCCTGTCCAGAGGGGTCGGTGGGGTGTCCAGGGGGGTGTCCAAGGGGGTGGATGGGTGTGGGGGGCTGTCCAAGGGGGTGGATGGGTGTGGGGGGCTGTCCAAGTGGGTGGCGGCCTCTCCAGAGGGTATTTGGGGTTGTCCGGGTGGGTGGGGGGGCTGCCCAGAGGGTTGGGGGATGTCCAGGGGGTGTCCAAGGGGGTAGGGGGTGGGGGTGGTGTCCAGGAGGGGTGGGGGGCTGTCCAGAGGGGTCGGGGGCTGTCCAGAGGGTTGGGGGGTGTCCAGGGGGGTGTCCAAGCAGGTCGGGGGTGGGGGGTTGTGTCCAGGAGGGGTGGGGGTGCTTTCTAGAGGGGTCGGGGGCTGTCCAGAGGGGTCGGGGGGTGTCCAGGGTGGTGTCCAAGGGGATGGGTGGGTGTGGGGGGCTGTCCAAGGGGGTGGCGGGGGGTGTGGGGGGGGGGGGGCTGCCCAGAGGGTTGGGGGATGTCCAGGGGGGTGTCCAAGGGGGTAGGGGGTGGGGGTGGTGTCCAGGAGGGGTGGGGGGCTGTCCAGAGGGGTCGGGGGGTGTCCAGGGGGGTTTACAAGGGGGTGGGTGGGTGTGGGGGCTGTCCAAGGGTGTGGGTGGGCGTTGGGGGTGTCCAGGGGGGTGTCCAAGGGGGTAGGGGGTGGGGCTGGTGTTTAGGAGGGGTGGGGGGCTGTCCAGAGGGTTGTGGGTGTCCAGGGGGGTGTCCAAGCAGGTCGGGGGTGGGGGTTGTGTCCGGGAGGGGTGGGGGGCTGTCCAGAGGGGTCGGGGGGTGTCCAGGGGGGTTTACACATCGATTTGTTTTATATTTCAAAATTGTTTACATTCAAATTATGATTTTTTTCATATAAACATATATTTGTCTTATCTAAAAAATATATATATTTTTTCTATTTGTTATAGGTAATAATGAGTCGATATTGGATTACGGCACATCGAATGAGCAATGAATATGAGGAAGGTGTTGATGCCTTTTTGGAATTTGCTAAACGAAATGTTCCAAGTAGTGACATTTTTTCTGTCCACGCCTGAAATGTCTGAATATGAAGAAGTTGAAAAGTAGAGAGATAAAAGATCACCTGATTTGTCATGGTTTCAATCCGAGTTACAACCCTTGGATTTGGCATGGCGAAACTGGACAGAATGTCACTGATGATAATGAATCGCAAGATGGTAACTCCGATGGAATTGAAGAAATGATTCGCGATATTGTAGCAGAACAAATTGAGATAGAACCGACAGTTGCACGTCTATATGGTGATGCCGAAAAACCATTATATCCTGGTTGTACAGATTTTACGGTTTTGTCGGCGGTGTTAAGAATGATTAACCTGAAGGCGAAACATGGATGGAGTGATAGAAGTTTTACAGAGCTGCTACAATTGATGAAAGACATTCTTCCAAAAGATAACGATCTTCCAGATTCACATTATAAGGCCAAAAAAATATTATGCCTGATGGGATTGGGATACAAGAAAATACATGCCTGTCCGAATGACTGCATTATATATAGGAAGGAATATGAATTTCTGAAAGAGTGTCCTAAATGTGGGACATCACGGTATAAGGTGAAAGAAAAATCACAAGCTGATGTAGAGATTACAAAGCTCCCTTCAAAGGTATTTTGGTATCTTTCTATAATTCCTCGTTTCAAACATTTATTTGCTAATTCACATGATGCAAAAAGGATAAGATGGCATGCTGATGAGCGGGTATGTGATGGAAAAATACATCATCCATCTGATTCTCCACAATGGAAGAAAATTGATGCCCAGTACCCTACATTTGGAAATGAAATTAGAAATCTGAGACTAGGCTTGTGCACAGATGGAATGAATCCATACCGAACCCTCAGTAGCACACATAGTTCATGGCCTGTTTTATTGGTAATTTACAACCTCTCTCCTGAAGTTTGTATGAAGCGCAAATATGTCATGTTGAGTATCATGATCTCTGGTCCAAAGCAACCCGGCAATGATATTGATGTATACTTTTCACCACTGATTGATGATTTGAAACTGTTATGGGCTGATGGTATTAGGGTGTATGATTCTTATAAAATAGAGTATTTTCAACTGCATGCAGTGCTTCTATTCACTATAAATGACTTCCCAGCATATAAAAATTTGTCTGGATACAGTGTTAAAGGGCATAAAGCATGTCCAATTTGCGAACAACAGACGTCATATTGTCAATTGCATCATGGGAGGAAAACAGTGTACATGGGTCATCGAAAGTTTTTGCCTATGGATCACCCTTATAGAATACTAAAAAAGGCATTCAATGGCTCACAAGAATTTGATACTGCTCCTCAACCTTTATCCCCAGAATTGTATTTTGAGAGGGTGAAAAACCTTGATGTGACATTGGGAAAGACACAGAAATCTGGTAATGATAGACATATTTGGAAGAAAAGGTCAATATTTTTTGAGCTACCATATTGGAGGTATCATGAAGTCAAACATAATATTGATGTCATGCACGTGGAGAAGAATATCTGTGATTCTTTGATCGGAACATTGCTAGATATTAAAGGAAAGACAAAAGATGGGTTGAATGCATGGTTAGACCTACTGTCAATGGGAATACGTTTGGAGTTAGCTCCCACTCCTAAAGGAAGACGGACATTTCTTCCCCCGGCTTGTCATACATTATCGAAGAGGGAGAAAAGTAGCTTCTGTCAGTGTCTTCATGATATCAAAGTGCCTCAAGGTTATTCTTCAAATGTAAAAAATTTTGTCTCATTGAAAGACTTGAAGTTGATAGGTATGAAATCACATGATTGTCACGTCATGATGCAACAAATTCTACCAGTTGCACTGCGTGGAATATTGCCCATCCGTGTCAGAAAGACTATAATGAGGTTGTGTTATTTTTTCAATTCAATTTGCAACAAGGCGATTGATGTGAATGCTTTGAATATTTTGGAAAAGGATGCAATTTTTATACATTGTCATTTGGAAATGTATTTTCCTCCAACTTTTTTTGATATGATGGTGCATTTAATGATTCATCTGGTTCGAGAAATAAGGCTTTGTGGACCTGTATATCTTCGTTGGATGTATCCTTTTGAAAGGTATATGAAAATATTAAAGGGATATGTTAAAAATCCATATCGACCTGAAGCCTCCATTATTGAAAAGTATATTTCTGAGGAGGTGGCAGAGTTTTGTACGAGCTACTTGGCTACGGCGCAACACATAGGTTTGCCTCCATCTCGCCATGAACGGGTTAATAATGAGGGAAAGGGGATTCGTGGCATGAAAGTCAAATCACTGTCAGCTGAACATATGAAGATGTTAGAATCATACATCTTGAATAACATAGCTGATGTTCAACCATATATCACATTGCATATTAATGAGTTGAAACAATGTCATCCAAAGAAGAAAGAAATGTGGATTTTGAATGAGCACAACAAAACTTTTTTGCCATGGTTTAAAAAGACCTTGCTTGGTAGATCAGATGTATCAGAGACATTAAAATGGATAGTGGGTGGTCCATCTTTAAATGTGATAACATGGTCCGCTTATGACATTAATGGCTATACATTTTATACGAAAGCTCAGGACAACAGAAGTGCAGTTCAGAATAGTGGTGTATTGGTGTTTGCAGAAGCAATGCATTTTTCGAGTGCTAAGGACAGAAACCCAATTTCGGCATCAAGTGCATATTATGGAGTGATTGAAGACATAAGGGAGGATGATTACTTTAAAATTAAAGTTCCCGTTTTTAACTGTAAATGGTTTATCGGTAACAACAGTGTCAGAAACGATGAATTTGGAATGACACTTGTTAATCTGAATAGATTGGAAGACACAGCTGATTATTTTATAATGGCAACACATGCCAAACAAATTTTCTATGTAGTAGATCAATCAGATATGCAGTGGGCTGTTGTTTTACAAGGGAAAAACCAATATGTTGGTGAGGATGAATTTGATGAAGATGCTGATTTATGTGAGATCTCTACTTCCATGGAAAGATTAACAGAACATAATGATGAATATGTTGAAGACATGGTTTGTGCTATAAGGAACGATCACGACGAAGCAATTTGGGAAAACAATCCAACTGTACATTCCTAAAATTATAGGTAACACAAGTTTATTTCTTGTTTACATTTAGTTTTTTCATATAATGTTAGATACTGTAAATTTTTTACTTATTAAAACATGTATCAAACCAAAACGATAAAACAATAAAAACCGTAAAGAGGAGAAGTCCTGGGCGCACCGGCTGGCCGGTGGTGGATCACCGGTTGACCGGTGGTCCAGAACAAAGCTCTGTCTGGTCCACCGGCCGGCCGGTGGACCAGAGAGAGAGCCTTCCTCTATGTCTGGATCACCAGCGGCCGGCCGGTGTTGAGCCAGCGGCCGCCCGGTGGTTCAGACAGAGAGGAAGGCTCTCTGTCTGGTCCACCGGCCGGCCGCTGGATCACCACCGGCCGGCCGGTGCACCAGACAGAGAGCCTTCCTCTCTGTCTGGATCACCAGCGGTCGGCCGGTGCTGAGCCAACGGCCGGCCGGTGGTGAGCTAGTGGCCGGCCGGTGGCACCAGGCAGTGGGCAAGTCCACTGCCTGGGTCCTCCGGCTGGCCGGTGAGCTCACACCGGCTGACCGGTGGACTCAGTGAGTCCACTTTTCAGCTTTCTTGGGCCAACTCCTTGGCAACCTTTTGCCTGTGTTTACCATGTTTATCATTGTTTAACATGCTTACCATATTACCAATGTTTACTATTATGTAATTTAGTACACTTTTCTATTTGTGAACTAATGTTTGTTTTTTTTATTTGAAGGAAAATGACAGATCAATCAGTTGATCAGCCACATGATTCTGGAGATGAGCATATTGGTCATACATCTAGGGAGGAACATTCACATGCTCCTATTACGAAAAAGAGTTCAAAGGTTGGTAAGCGTGGGTGCACACGTTTACCAAAATTATCACTTTCCCGTACGAAGGAGGAGAGGATAGTCGTGGAGTTTGATGATGATGATCTTCCTAGAGGTCCAAATGCTAAAGATTTTAAGGGTTTTGTAGCAACTCAGGCTAAGAGAAAAGTAAGCATTCTCTATGATGATTGGAGAGGTGTGGATAAGGCGATAATTTCTCAGCTGTGGGAGACCATTTTGGTAAGATCTTTTGCTATTGTTTGACTGTTCTTTAAATGTTTCTAGTATATATAATATTTTTAACCTCTTTTTTATCAGATGACATTTGATATTCCTGACACTGGAGGAGTCAGGAAGAAATGCTTATCGTTGGCTGCTAGGAGATGGAGGGATTTCAAATCAACCCTCTCATCTGATTTCATTTATGGTCATAGGAGTCGTGAGAATCCATGTCGTATATATCCTTTTATAGATGAAGACACATGGAGACAATTTTTTGAAAGTAGAAGAAAAGAATCATTTTTGGTAAGGGAAATGTAAACTTTTATAAGCTTTCTTATATAAATGATCTTATTATTGTTTTTTAATGATTACTTATTCTTAATTTATAGCAAACAAGGAAAGCTCATCAAGAGATCCAATCTAAAAATGTATACCCTCATAGTTTATCTCGGGGAGGGTATGCATTATTGGAAGAACAAATGATGGCAGAAAAATTTCAACAACTAAGAGCTGAGTCTTCAAGCTCTGGAGAGGTGGCCCCTCCATCCCCTCCATCTAGACATGAGAAATGGAAAAGAGCTCGGAAGGGCAAAAAAGGACAATATCTTTCGGAAGAATCGAGACTCGAAGTTGAGAGGATTGTAAGATATCTATTTTATTTATTTAAGTTTACTATTTTCGTCATATATTTCCAATCATTATAGAAATGTTCAATTAATTATTACAGGACTCTCTTGAGGAGCAGAGTTCACAGGGGACATTTACACCATCTGGGAGGGAAGATATTTTATCTGTGGCATTGGGAAAGCCCGAACATCCTGGCCGTGTAAGAGGATATCCGGCAGGTGTATCGGTAAGAAAAGTGTTGCCACGTTCCTCAACTTCTAACGTTGAGGGAGTTTATAAAAAAATAGAATCCTTGGAGGCTGAAGTCCATAATATTAATGTGACAATGGAGGACAAGATTAGAGCATCGGTGCAGTTAATGTTTGCAGACTTGCAAAGACAATTTCAGAGTGCAGCTCCCACTCCACCTCTCGCAGTAGCTCCCACTCCCCCACCTCAGCCTGCAGACCCCATTTTTGATCCTCCTCCTCCGCCGCAGCTACCTACTTATTGTGAGTTGTATGTTGATGATCCTCAACATCATATAGTTGCATATGGGATGGTATATTGTATAGGAGATACAGTTCATCATCAACAGTTAGAGGTAGAGAATCAGAGGGTCACTGTACAGGATATTATAGATAGATCAGCTCGGATACCATTACCTACAGATGAGGTGACGACAGTTGGACATAGTATCGGCCATTTTTTACTTTGGCCATCCAAACTTCTTCGACTCATTACCATAGAGGTATGGATGTTATATCTTTTATTTTATATTTTTATTAATGTTTTATCATTTGAAAACTAATATATTTTTCAATTTATTTTTACAGGAATACTTCAAAGGTAAAGAAATACTGTATAGACAACAACAAAGACAGATAGCTATGACATCAGATGCAGATACTAGAAGTCTTGACAAATTGTCAAGATATTCAAATTTGTTGGCGGATCATTATGACTTTACAATGGAAGCTCATGTCTGTGGACGTGAACTATGTGTGGGGATTATGAAAACTGATATCATGGAGTTTGTCACTGGAGATAAGTTGGGCATCAACGTGGTGCAAATTTTTATCATGTAAGTCTTAACACCTTTTCCTTGCATTATATTTATTAAAAATGTATACTTATGTCTCATTTGTATTAGGTATCTGTATAAAATTTGTGAGAGGAATGAGCTGACAGATGTATATGGATTCGTGGACCCACAATTGATTTCCCCTGAAGCATGTGCATTGGATGAGGAACAAAGAATGCTTTATATTGCTGAAAGATTTGAAAAGAATGTAATCACACAGTGTTGGATGATGCCTTTTTGTGAGAGGTATGAAACACATCCCTCTCAAAGAGTTAATTATCTTTTAACATAAAAAACCACTAACGTTAAATTTGCTTTTATCAGGGATCATTGGATGTTAGGGGTTTTTTGCCCTAGGGAGAAAACACTTTATTGGATATGCTCTCTCCATGATGATGTGCGAGAAAGTTTTAAGAATATATTGGAAACGTAAGTTTCAATTTCACAATAGTTTTATATATTATAATGAATTTTAAATTTACCCCATTCGTATTATTTTCTAACAGGGCATGGGTCCACTTTCGAAAAAGCGCAAAGAAAAGGAATTTCAAGATCAAATATGTACATGCGAAGGTAAATATCCATTTATAATTTGTACATTTTGATTTATTACATAAAAATAATATATTGAATTTACACTCATTCAAACAGAAATGTCATGAGCAACAAGGCATCATCGAATGCGGATATTACATGTTAATATTTATGTATGAAATAATAACAACTGGGACAGTTCTGAGTTTTGACCAGGTAAGATTTCCTCTTTCTCATAATATTTCAATTTGATTTATTAATTATACACGTTGACTACTATCCTTTTCCTTTGTAGCTTTTTGATGACCCTCAACCCTTTACTGCTGAAGATATCAAACACTTACAAGTGGAGTGGTCAAATTATTTTACAGGTTTGATTGACTTTTAGTTGTTTGTAAAGTAAAATGTAATTTTGAATATTGTCAATGTAATTGTGTATTTCGTAGTCGTTTAGGTTGGATTTAGTTTTTTTTGAAGTTGACAGTGTAAGTTTTGAATGTTATATAAGTGAATGTCTAATTTTTCTCTACTTCTTGTTTTGGTCTACTGTTGATGGTTTTTCTGGTCTGGATTTTGGTATGGGGGGAGAGGTTCCAAGGGGGTGGGTGGGTGTTTGGGGGGTGTCCAGGGGATATGGGAGGGGTGTCCAAGGTGTGTTTGGGGCTGTCCTAGGGGTCGGGGGGGTGTAAATGAGGGTGGGGGTGTCCAAGGGGTGGGGGGTGTCCAAGGGATATGGGAGGGGTGTCCAAGGTGTGTTTGGGGCTGTCCAAGGAGTCGGTTGGGTGTAAATGAGGGTGGGGGGGGGGGGCTGTCCAAGGGGTGGGGGTGTCCAAGTGGTGGGGGGGGGGGGTGTCCAAGGGATATAGGAGGGGTGTCCAAGGGGTGTTTGGGGCTGTCCAAGGGGATGGGGGGGTTTCCAAGGGGTAGGGGGGTTTCCAAGGGGTCGGGGGGGTGTCCAGGGGGTGGGGGGCTGTCCAAGGGGTGGGGGGTGTCCAAGGGGTGGGGGGTGTCCAAGGGATATGGGAGGGGTGTCCAAGGAGTGTTTGGGGCTGTCCTAGTGTTCGGGGGGGTGTAAATGAGGGTGGGGGGGGGGGGCTGTCGAAGGGGTGGGGGTGTCCAAGGGGTGGGGGTGTCCAAGGGATATGGGAGTGGTGTCCAAGGTGTCTGGGAGTTCTGTCCAAGGGGCCAGTTGGGTGTAAATGAGGGTGGGGGGGCTGTCCAAGGGGTGGGGGGGTGTCCAAGGGGTGGGGGTGTCCAAGGGATATGGGAGTGGTGTCCAAGGTGTCTGGGAGTTCTGTCCAAGGGGTCGGTTGGGTGTAAATGAGGGTGGGGGGGCTTTCCAAGGGGTGGGGGGGTGTCCAAGGGGTGGGGGGGGGGTGTCCAAGGGATATGGGAGGGGTGTCCAAGGGGTGTTTGGGGCTGTCCAAGGGCTCGGGGGGGTGTTCAGGGGTCGGGGGGGTGTCCAAGGGGTCTGGGAGGGCTGTCAAGGTGTGGGGGGGTGTCCAATGGGTGTTTGAGGCTGTACTAGGGGTCTTGGGGGTGTAAATGAGGGTGGGGGGCTGTCCAAGGGGTGGGGGTGTCCAAGGGGTGGAGGGTGTCCAAGGGATATGGGAGGGGTGTCCAATGGGTGTTTGAGGCTGTACTAGGGGTCGTGGGGGTGTAAATGAGGGTGGGGGGGCTGTCCAAGGGGTGGGGGGGTGTCCAAGGGTTGTGGTGGGGCTCCAATGTGGTGGGGGAGGGCTGGCCAGGTTGTTAGGTGGGTATAGATGAGGGTGGGGTTCAGTTGGGGCTTGGGGGAGGGCTGGCATGGTTATTTTTGTTTGGTTTCTAGTTGCTTTTTGGTGAGAGCAGTTCAATTATTTAAAAAAATAATAATTTCTTTCACGTCGGTTATAAAATAACCGACGTGGTAAATAAATCGGTAGGGGTTTATCACATCGGGTTTTTCAAGAACCGACGTGATAAACCGTTCCCGGGGCTTTTATCACGTCGGTTCTTAATATAACCGACGTGCTAAAAGGCCTGAGAATCGATTTACCACGTCAGTTATTAGATAACCGACGTGATAATAGGCCAGGGGAAGGGTTTATCACGTCGGTTATGACATAACCGACGTGATAAACGATATCCCAGGCGCTTTATCACGTCGGTTTAGGGAATAACCGACGTGATAAAGCCCCCCCGCGCATATTTATCACGTCGGTTATTACATGAACCGACGTGATAACCACCGTGATGTTAGGGGTATTACGTCGGGTTTTAAATAACCGACGTAAAAACGTTATTTATAACGTCGTCCGTATTAACGTCGCCTAAAAACCGACGTAAATAATAAAAAATAACCGACGTAAAAAATGTTTTCTGCACTAGTGATATGAAATGGTACCTTTTTATATCCCTAATTAAAGAATATTAGTAACTCTACATCATAAACTTTCCACAGTAACACATTATTATATATCATAACCTTAATAGATATCTTCTATTACTTCCAAGAAATATTTTTAATGCATAATGTATATAGAAAAAGAGGTTTCCCAATGAAGAGTTATAACTCATAATAGAGTACTTTAATATTATTTTTTCTCTTACCTATACAAACTCTATGGTATCTATAACATCCTAGGATTCTCATACATGTATATTACATATTTTTATATGAATATTCACTATTTGACACAAACAAAACCATAAAGACCATAATAATTTAGTTCCATTGGAAACATGGAATGAAATATTCTTAATATAATAAACACCCTCAATGTTGCCCATAAATACTATACCCTTTAGTAATATTACTTAACAAATTTTTTCACAACCTAGGGAAATGAGACGTAGTAAAGGGTGAAATTAAATTCTTAGTATGTTTAAACAAGGGAGTTATTTAAGAATAACATGGGAATAATAGTATGATTTCATTATCATATTGTTTGAAAACCATACCTTATATATATAATATCATAATATTAAATTATAGAATAAGGATTGGTAGTTCAAATTAAATAAATCATATAGAAATTAAATAACATAATCTATAAGACCATAAAATTGACATTATATATAGATTATTGATAAATAAATAATTATTAAAAAAATTATATGAAGGATACTGAAAATTACATTTACAACATGTTTGGATTGTTCTAACCACCAGTGTACCAGATTTGGGAGTGGGTTGATAACAAATGTTCCAAATTTTTGGGCTCGGTCTAACCACTAGTATACCCACTTTTTGGGATTGGGAAAACCAACTATGTACCTTCTATTCTCATAGATTTTTTATCATTACCCAATAAATTGGAGTGAGATATAGGTCTCATCCATCACATAATGTTAAAAATACATATTTTTCCCTAAGATTATAAACCATTCCTCATATCAGAACCCATGAAAAGAAATGGGTTTTTTTTAAACATTTCATCAAATAATAACATATAGAAATGTAAATACTTTCTTAAACATATTTTCATCAAACCAGCACCCATTCAGGGAAATGATAAGAATGGTTACCTTGTATTATATCATTAGTAAATTATAAGTATCATAAAATAATTTCATCTTAGTTGTATTTTTTTTGATATATAACATAGAATATTTTTTGATTAAAATATAATTTCAACATAAAAAACATTATTATAAAAAAATATTTTAAAAACCCTTTTCATTGAAAAGAATAATTAGTGATAATTTTAAAACTATTCTTGAGAAAAATATTAACCTTGCATGGAATTATTTTGAAAATGGTGAACATTTTAAAAATCGATTTGTTTTGAAATTTACATTAAAACCATATATGGTAATGTTAAAATAATTTATCGATCATGAAATTGGGAAATATTTTTCATATTGTGAATATTAAAGCAACATTTCCTTTCACCTTTTTGGTAAAATCAAAACATGCATTGTTTGGAAAAAGTCATGAATATACCTCTCAAAATTATTTTAAAAATTATGAAAAGGGTAAAAAAATTTATAGTAAATCATTTGATGAAGGATATAAATGTTTTTCTAAAAATATTTAAAACAAAGTTTTGAAATAAAAATTCTTTTGGATCGAAGAGTTAAACAGAAATTATTTTTCATAAAATAATTTTCTCTCTTATTTAAATAATGAAGGGGTGAAAATTTAGTAATTTTAATTGAAATTATCATTAATAGACCGAGAAGAATAAAATTCATGACTTTGCCTATGAGATGAAACTTAAAATTTATCATGTGAAAGACAATCATTTACCATCCCAATAAATGACGAGATTGTAATTTGAAATCATTTCAACTTTGGTAAATGTAAAATGTAATCACCATGAATGAGAGAATCAAAAATAGATATTTAAATGAAAGTAATATTCAGTATATTCATAATAAAATAAATTAATGACCATTATATATAAACCACATAAAAGAAATAGGTTGTGTATGTGGCATGGGTCTCACTTAAGTAAAAAGTGAGAAGAGAATTTTGTGTCGGTTTAGTAATATTTTTAATCATAATCCAAAAAAAATAAAAACATAAAATAACCCAAAAAATATAATTAAAGGGAGTTTATTCATGATATAATATTTCAAATTATTTTTATATACATCAAAAAAACAATTTAGTTGTGAATTTTCTTATGTCTACAAATAATAGAAGAGAGACTATAAATTCCTTACCTTATGTATCTACTTTTTTTGTACATGTTCGAACATCCTCTATAATATATATAATTTTATTATATATAAAATAAAGAAATATAATTATATTTTTTTTGAACCTTTTATGATTGACTTATGTACTTTTATTACCTATTTATTAACAATTCCATGTTAAAGACTCATTTTGGGTAATAACCACATTGTTTTTCATATATGATTTGATATGTTGTTTTTGGCCATCTTTATTTTACCATGGATCCATATTAATAATAATAATGATAATGATAATAATAATAATAATAATGATATTGAAATAATTATAATATGTATGAATAAATTTTACTTTTATGACCAATCATTAAAGATCATTTTGATAAATGAATTACGTTATGTACATAGAGAAAGTAGGTCACCCGTACACATGAGAAACATTTCCATTCTCAATGATCATTATGGAAAGAAGGTATCAAATTTTTTATGCATTAATAATTATAATTAAATCACTAATAAAATATTATTTAATTAAATATACTTATACATATCATCCATGTGGTGTGGTGATGAAAATAGAGAGTCTCATCGCTTCATGGAGGCGATAGTCCACACGTACACAAGTGATATTATCATCTATCAGTGACTGAAAAGCTAAAAGAATTAAATATTATATGTTAATAATGATAGTCTTTTTTTAATATAATAATTATGTTATTTATATAACTATAATTATCTATATTATATTCCATTTATAGCATTTTTGAATAGTTAATCACAATGCTTCGTGAGGTTTGTTTTTCAAACACACAAGCGACACAATAATACAGTCAATAGAATAGAAAGTAAAAAAAAGTATATATGATATATTGACTCTATAGGTATAATTATTTTATAAATATCATATATATTCTTTATACCCATCATCATAGAAGACCTTTATATGAACTAATTGAAAAGTGAATGACATTGGTTCATGAGGTGGTACTCCGTTATACACATGAAAAATGACATCATAACCATTTTGATGGAAGTGTATATGGTTTTGTTCATGAAATTAACATTAAAAATATCATTATTTATAATATTATGTGGATATAATATCCAAATGTTTTAATTATAATTTATTTATGTGGATAAATAAATAAAATTAAAATGCTCATAAAAGAACATTATTTTCTTTTCGGTTAACCTCCTATGGTTTTCACCAAAATCCATATAAGGCTGTATGTTTTTCAAAAAACTATAATTATACAATGATATTAAGAAATTTGGAAAGTTATTTGTGTATGGAGTTTCGGAACCAAAAGGATTTTAACGTGTGAGGAATAGAGGAGTGTGGGTGGTCATTCCCAAGTGAAGTGACATGAAAACTTGTATTATTTTGAAAAGAAAAAGTTGTGACCACGTTTTTATCTAGATGGTAGTCAAAAATATGGATTATTATTTAGTATTACAAAATTTAGATTCATTGTGGGGTTAATTAAAATTTCATAAATTGAATTAATTGATACATAATTTAATTATTTTTACGTTAAAACCAATTTATAACACAATTATAATATATAAATATTTAAACTGAAAAGATAACTGTTTATAAAAATTCAGTATTTTTGACAATTCATCAAAAAATTAATCCTTTCATAAAATTATTAAAAATTAAACATACGATAATATTTATATTTTTCAAAAATAAAAATTATTTTTACATATCCTTTTTTTAAAATTTTCAAAAATAATTTGTAACAACTAAATAATAAAGTAGGTAGACTATATTTGACAGTGTGTATGACATGAAACACCAATTGAGTAAGAGAATATAATATCCCAAGACTTAATAACAAATTTAATATTATAAATATAATTAATACAAAATATATCATTAAATTCACACAATACTAAGTTATCTTGCTTTATAGGAAATAACTACTTTCTTAGATTACTTTTGGTACATGCAAGATGGAGTTTTACTAATCAAAAATATAATATTATAAAATTATAAGTTAGTATAATAGGATACATCCTATATATTAAATTAGAGGTTATAAATAATATTACATAAATTAAGAAAATATATTTTCTATAATAATATATTTTAATTTTATTGGTAACCAATTAATAAGAAATGAAAATATAAATTAATAGAATAGAAATGAAAGAATTTTATGCTTAGATAGGTGTGTCTTATTAATAAATTTAAATAATTAAAATTATAGAATGATATCAATGAAATATATATGATATATATTAAATAAAATATTTTTTAAAATTCATGAAATATTTTTTATAGTCATAAGATAAGAACAAACCCAATTTTACACATAAAACCTATCTTTTTTTAAAGACAGTTTTAACACCCTTTAATGGATAACCTATTTTAAATTTAATTTATAGAATGTGCATAAATTTTATACGTAAAAATTAACATCATTTTTTAAATATAAACATAAAAATTAGGTTAGGGTGAATTTTTTGTATTGTTTTATGATGTTTCAATTCTTGATGAATAGTGAATAATACTAAATTTTAATTCAACAAAGATTTTTTATATAATTTTTTTATAACATTATATTAAATTATTGATTGGTTTCAAATTTTAATTAGATCAATTAGAAAACAATATATTAAATTAGTTTTATTACAATTAATTTCAATTTGAAATTGTATACAAAAACATATCAAGCTTTTGATCATTTTACATTTAAAGCCCACTTTTTCAGCACGTCGACATGATTAAAATTAAATTATGTTATGTGAATTTAGTGATTTGAATTTAGATAAATAGATTACATATTTTTAATAATACTAATTTATAATATCTAATATGTTTACATTATTATTTTACCAACAGTATTAGTCAATGTAATTTAAATTAATTACAATGATTAAGATAAAAATTATCTTACTAAAGGAACAAATCATTAAATAATTGAATAAATGACCTAGAAACATTCCAAATATACATTTCATGTTAATATTTATGACTTATTATAATTTTTATATACTTATGAACATTATTTGATCCGGTTTTCATAGAAAAAATGTGGGTGGAATTCCGTTTTAAAAAATTTACATTAATATCACTCCTCCTCCACTATAAAAATGAACTCACCCCTCCTAGTTATTCACACCTATAAAGTAATTTGACTCAACCAAAATATCTTAACAAACTATCAAGTTTACTCCCCAAAATCTATCGTTATCACTTTGAAAATATATAGATGAAATGAAGAATTTTTTTATAAACCAAAATAAGTTAACAGAAAATTAGATAACATCCTACCACAAAATATTTTATCAAATTTTCCTTCACTACCCATTAAAATCATAATTTTATATGATTATATAAAATAATTAGTATCAAAAATATACTTATACATTTTAATTATAGTTTATCTTCTTTCTCATACACACACATCCATCTAATGGGTAACGAACATACCATTTATGTGTGTGGTGAAACCTCCTCATGAAAGGATGCCTTTCATTTTTTCCTTTACCACCTCTCATGGTTCAGAATTAGGATGTATAAGCTATTTAAATATTAGATGTTTGATATTTATGTTTTCATAATAAATCATTAGTTTTTATATAATATATACATTTTTCTTCCATTTTTTGGGAATATGAGAGCATCGGTTGTGGATGTGTGGACTACTACCTCCTCAAATAAATGTGATTCATTCGTGCTATACATAGAATTAATAAATGAAGATTTTAATAAACCTGTGTGACATATATGAAACATATATTATTATATAATTATAATATACATATATATCAATTAATTTTCATCTATTTAAATATGGAAAATAAATGATTTTTTTCATTAGTACGTTCGGTCTCCCGTCACTATGAACGGTGCTTTTCATTCCCCCTCTCATAATATATGTGATTATTATATTAAAAATATAATGGATATATAATAATCACATAAATTTTTATATTCATTAAATTATGAAATTATTATATACCAAATAAAAACAATGATAAAAAGTTAAAAAAACTCAAAAATGAAATTTGCCCCTTAAATAGTGAAAATAATGGAAGATTATTAACAGAAGATAAATAATAAGGGATTTTGTCCCACATATCTTTTTATGATTTATACACCATTTTCACCTCTTAATATAATTTTATGGTGTATCAACTACCCAATGTTATTTATTATATCATGAATTAATTTATATTCATGGTATTTATTGTTTGATTTGAAATTATTTCACACATGGGGTTTATAATTCCAAATTTACAATGTAATAATGGACTTTTTCTCAATTTCCACTCTTGGAGAAATATTTTATTGTTATGAATAATTTTATAATAAATGGTTTATACCTTTAATTTGACAAATTATATAATGATTCAATTATTATTCATGATATTTTGTGTTTCAAATGTAATTATTTCATTTAATCGGACTTTAATTAACAATTACCAACTAGAAAATAATAGCATAGCCCAATTTCATTTCTTTCAGTTGTCTTTCTTCTATATTGTTGTTAATATTATAAAATTATGTTTAAAATCAAATTTTACTATTTATTGTCTTCTTTTCACTTTTAATGTGAAATTGAATTTGACACACATAATTTATTTGTTTATATATTATTACATCATCATTTTGGTCTTTACAAGTGTTTAATTCACACTCACATTTTCCTTGGGTTTGTTTATACATGAACTACCGTCCATGTAAATTATTTGATAGTTGTATAGTAAACCATTCAATTTATTATCCATTAGTTATTCAAGATATGTTTTAGTTAATAGAACCATTATCCACTCTTTCTTACTCAATTTGTTTTAGAAAATATTTTTGAGATAACCAAACAACATTTTTCTCTTTAGTCTAAGAACCTGTATTATTTTAAGGTCCCTATTTTCAAAAAAAAATCATTGATGTTTTTAACCATTATAGAATAATATATTAAATAAATTTATATAGTATTGCCTTTTAAAAAAAATTCAAATGAATATCTTTGTCTCTTTATAAACAAGTAGTTTTCAAACCTTTTTACTATGTAAAAGTAATGTTCATTTCACCTTGTATGTCATGTAACTATTTACCTACCATTATTTCATTGACGCCAACATTTCACTTTTAAGAGGATAATTTTAAAAGAAATTATTTTCAAAAGTAATTTTCAATGAAAATGATTTTCAAAAAAATCAAAATAACAAAGGATATTTTCCTCAAGAAATTTTTCAACAGACATTTCAATTGTATTTATATTCATCAACGACAACTGCTCTTATTTATACACCACATGTGATGTGTTGTTTTGATACCATCCTCATCATTCCTATAGATGGTTTATGATTTATTCTTCTTAGGATTGTAATCACATTCAACACCTTGATTACTTATAGTCCCCTTGAAATATTAATTTACCAATGATCATTGAACATTGAATTTTCACAAAATATCTTCATCATTTTTCATGGATATGATTATTTCATGAAGTGTATAAAATTTTTACATAAGGTGTTTACATTTATGCTAATTTTATTATTTTTCGAAATATTGATAAATCCATATCCTTTATTAGATATATATATTTGATACGTTATGTTTTTTAATTAAATTGATTATTTTATATATGTGGAATGCTTTGATCATGCACTAAACCGGTGTTTCCTAGTTATATATATATCTTTAATGAAACGGTAGTCTCATGGGACAAAATAAAATGTCAAAAAATTAATTGAATTTCTTTCCAAATCAAAGTATTTTTAAACTATCGTGTCAATGGTATTGACACTAGTATGCTAAACCATCTTGAAAAATGTCTTGATGGTAAAGGTACCATGTACCTGGGAAATAGGGTGACCAATAATTAAGAATGTTTTTTAATTTAGATTCAATTATTATTATCACCGATATTTTATCATTGAAATTATCTATGGATTAATTTCATTCATAGTTCATTGATAAACTAGAATATGTTTTCAGTTATTTACCTTTCTATATTATTTACTAACTTAATTCTCATTTATCGATTACATGGAATGTGTTCTCAGTTATTTACCTTCCCATATTGACTATTCTCATTGATTCATTATTTTATCGACTATACTTAAACCATACTAAGAATTTGAGATCACCCTTATTTTGGTTTCTTTCCACATTATTGCATTTTGTGTACAAAGAAACATATGTATGGATATACTAGAAATAATAATTTCATCCTCAAAATAAAAAAACTATGTTGTAATTAGTGTATTCATTTATAAAACAACAATCATGTATATATCTTTTTTACCAAGACTGCTAAATTGATCGGTCCATCAGACTTTGATTCATTATATTCATGAAAATGTAATGGTAGTAGAGACTAGATTTTCTCTTCTATGTTCGTAGAGATATATTATTTATCATAGAAAGTTTTTTATCATCCTTGAGAACTAGTTTAAAAAATCAATGTTTTGAGAAAAAAATCTAGAGGTAGACTATTAGGGTAATTATATAAGAAAATCCACGAATTTTTCTAATGTAGGGAATTTGTGGATGCTCACTGAAATATATAGATGTCTAGATAATACATGTTGATGTGGTTATAGCACAAAATTACCCAGGTGCCACAAATCTACTATTGTACGTCAGGCCACACTCAAGCATAACCTGGTACACGATAACGAGCCTTGTTGTTCACCGAGTTTCACACTCTTAGAATATAATCTTAGGATATTTCAATTTTTTATTGAAAAACATTTTTAGTGATTTAAATAGATATTATTATGAATTTAATGTGTTAAAAGATATCTCGATAAAGAACCTATGTTGAAATAAAATGGATAAATATTAATAAAATAATTTTTAATGGAAAACCTTTGTCAAAATTCTATATGGTGATTAACCTTATTTTAGCAGTTTCTAAAATATTTGATTTTTAAATTATATTAATATTGCTATATAAAAGAAAAATTAGTATGCCAGGTGAAAACCACCAAGTTTGGCAAGTCTACGGTACTTGAACCCATGACTGAAGGATGATAAGGTTTTGATGCCAACCTTTGACATATAAAATACTATTTTTAATATTTCATTATATTTAGTAAAGTAATTGTAGGAATAAATATTAATGGTGTACGTATAGTGTTGATTTTTTAGGTTTAGCGATTTATCTATTATCCATATTGTAGTTGGATAATAGTTAGAGAACAATATAATGTCATTTTTTTGGTCATATAAACCGTTAAAAGTGTTTTTTAGTGCTTCAAGAATCAAATTAAACATTATGGATATAAATTTCTTTAAGTTATAAAATAATTTATAATTAATTAAGGCAAAAAAAATTTTGTTTATAAAATAGAAATTTTTCAATTAGGTATATTTCCTCGTATTTTAATAAAGCAAAAGAATGTCCCAACATTAAGAAAATGATCAATTTTTTTCCCAATACCTTAATTATTGTTCAACTGATAGTCCCTTAAGTAATCCAATATTTATAGCTCTGAGGCCCAAAATATTCAATAGGTCATTCACATTTTTGTGATTGATGACCTCAAATAGTCCATATAAATATTTACGATCTTCATCCTTGTATGTATCTCCACTTTCCAGTAATGTTATAATACTTAGTGACCTAGTTACAATTTAGTCCATGTGAACATTGTAATTTTCATTGTCTATTTTTATAGAACATTTTATGAAACCTTTTAATGATGTGTGATTTTAGTGTAGGAAATATGAAAAAAATTATTATCAAGATTAAGATTATGTTTGGAGTATAAATTTTTTTTATGGTGGGAGAATGTAACAACCTAAAATTCTAAAGTAAAAAATTGTATTTGATAGCTTCTACGACACAAAATACCAAGTGAAAAAGGTAATATAATATACCATGAATTAATAATATATTAAATATTTTAAATATAATTAATCTGTGATATATATTTAATTTCTCACAAATCTAATTTAGCTTGCATTACACACAAAAAACCATTTATGAATATCTTTTTATACATGGAAGACTGAGTTATACTAAACAATAATATATTATAAAAATACTATTATTTAGTATAACAAGAGATAAAATATCCCTTAAATTATGAATTATGAATATTTTTAAATAACTCAAAAAATATATTTCCTATAAATATTTTAGATAAACTCATTAGTTACCAATTAATTATAAATTAAAATATAAACTAATTTTATTTAAATTAAATATTTTTATGCCCCCAAAGGCTTATTGTATTAATAAATTAAATAAATTAAAATTATCAAATTAAATTAATTAAATATATATAATATATATTTATCCATATATTTTTAACATTCATCTTATCGATTTGATAGGCATAATATTTGAACAAACACAATTTTACGCTTAAAATCCAATATTTCCCAAATATTGTTTTACAACATTTTAATGGAGAACCTATTTTAAATACATTTTTTTAAAATATGGTAATAATATATATAAAATAAAATTAATTTTTCAAATATTAATATCACAAAATGAAGGTTAATTTTTGGTATTTTTCTATGAAGTTTCATTTTTTTAATGAATAGTGAAAAGTACAAAATATTAATGCAAATCTTCTTTTTGTCTAATTTATTTATATGATTCAATTTTTTATGGGTTTTAAAGTTCAATATGAAAATTTATAAATATATTTAACCAATTTATGTTAATTTAATCAATTTTACATTGAAATTGGATATAAAAACATAGAAATATTTTGAACATTGTTCTTTAAAAACCTGTTTTCTTGTCCAGTTTGTGGGGTTAAATTTAAATTCATTTTGTCAAATATTTGATTGGAATTTTGTGAAATGTGTTACGTATTTTTAATAATAATAATTTATAATGTCTAATAATTTCAAATTTGTTTTTTCTTATAAATATTAGTTAATGTAATTATAATGAATTATAGTGAATAAGAGAAAAATTGGCTTTACAAGGGACTAAACATTAAAAATAAGGGCCAAAATGACCTCTAAACTTGTCCAAAATATATTTTATGTTCCTATTTCCACAATATACTCCATTTTATTGAATATTTACCATTTTAGATCCATTTTTAATAGGAAAAAATTTGGTGGAATTTCATTTTAAAAAATTTAGAAGAATTGCACTCCTCGACTAAAAAAGGCAGTCATCCCTGCCACTTATTCACACCTCTCCATCCATTGGAATCATCAAATATCTAGTCAATAATATCCCAACATAACCCACCCCCCCAATATAATAATATCCTTGTTTTGAAATTTATCTAATTAATACCATTGTATAAATAAAAACGAGTTACCTAAAAAGAGATAACATTCCCTAAAAAGCTCCTTTGTTTAATTTTCCATCTCCACCCATTCAAATCCTATTATTACTAAATTATATAATAAAATTAGTATGATAAATATTTTTATTTTTTTATTATATTGGTTTAATTTTCATTTTCACACACTTCTATGTAATGTTAGACAAACTTATCGTTAATGTGTATGAAAAACAACTACCTCATGAAACGATATTGTTAATTTTGTCCTATACCAGCTCTCATGGTTTGTCATTATGACAGACACCCAATATATATAGGATATATGTGATATTTATGGTTTAATTTTAAATATTTAATTTTTATATAACACATATCTTTTTTAATTCCATTTTGATTGAATATGATAACAAAGTTTGTGAAAGTGTGAACTGTTGCCTCCTTTATTTGATGTGATTCATTCATGCTATACATGGAATGTATAAAGGATGTTTTTAATAAAAAAATGTAACATATATTAAATATTTAAGATAATATAATTATAATATACATATATATATTTTAATTTTCATTCTTTTAAATACATAAAAGAAATAAAAGTAGCATTCTGGCGAATGTATGGCCTACCGTTTCCATGAACGATGCATTTCATTTCTTATGTCCATGTATTATGTATTATTATAAAACATATATATTGGATATATATGATAATTAAATAATTTTTCTCATTATTTAGTTGATTAATTCATGTTTAAGATAATAAAAATAAATATAATAAGAAAAAAAACTCTAAAAACTATGCCATTAACATCTAAAATAGTGAAAATAATGAAATAATTATTAACAAATAGGGAATACAAAGTTATAATAATATCAAATGAGATATTATAAATATTTAAATGGTTATGTTATAAGTTAGTGAAATGTTTAAATCATGTTTAAATGAGGATAAATTATTTTCACCAAAATGGAAATGTAGGGTAAGGATTTTTATCTCACTTGTTTTCCATGAGGCATACACCATTTTCAAAAACATACACCTTTTTTTGATAAATATAATAAATCTTTTGATATATTATATCATTAATTAATCTATATTCTTGGTATTTTTATTTTTATTTGAAATTATTTCTTTTATGGGGTTTATTATTCAAATGTTACCAAGTAATAAAGGAATTCTTCTCAATTTTGATTCTTTGAGAAATATTTTTTTGTTGCGATCCATATTTCTTATATATGGTATATATACCAATTCATTGACATATACATTCATGATTATATCCTTAATAATTATATTTTTAGTTTCAAATTTAATTATTTCATCAAATATGATATGAATTAAGCATTACCAAATGGAAAATAATTTCATAACCTAATTTATTGTCATTGGGTTATATTTCACCCTTATTGACATTAATATTATAATATTATGTGTGTAATAAATTGATACTATCTACATATTTATTTAAAATTATTTAATGATAATTGACATTTGAAATACATAATCTCTTTATTGATTTATTATCACTTTATCGTTGTGCTCTTTTCAATAGATTACTTTACAGTATTGTTTTCTTTGGGATTGTTTATTCATGAATTTTAATGAGAATAAATTACTAAATAATTGTTAAATGACCGCTTTAATTTTCTTGTCCTCTATTTATTCATGATATTTTTTAGTTAATAATAATATTTTCCACTCTTCGTTACTCAAATTATTTGATAAATTTTTTTTCTGGAGAATATTACTTCATTACTATCATTAGTCGGAGAAACATATTTTATTGAAAAAACAATATTTTCTAAAAGGGGTTTCAAATATTTTTTTAAGAATTCCACCATGATATAATTAATACATTTATATTATTTTTTCATTTACAATTGTTTTCATATGATTCTTCATTTCATTTTTTGAAAAAGTTGTTTTTCTAGCATTTTACCATGAAAAAAGTAATTTTTTTACATTTTATGGGATATAAAGATTTACCTTAAATCATTTCTTTGAATCTTCAATTGAGATTTTAAATGTTTATTTTTTTAAAAAAATTAAAAAGTAATTTAAAAATAATAAAATTTTACAAATGTTGTGCAAAAAAAGGATATTTTACTCATGAATTATTTTAAAAGTCATTTCTATAGTATTTCTATTCTTCAATGACAACAAATATTTATTTTTTACACCAAATGAGATATGTTCGAATGATACCATCCATATTCTTCCTTGGGATGGTTTATAAAATCATTTACTAAGGATAGTATTGACATTCACTACCTTGAATCTTTTTAATCCACTTGATATATTAAAATTCTTATGTTCATAGAAAATAAATTTTCCATAAATATCCATATAATTTCTCATAGATATGATTATTTTTCAAATCATATACCATTTATAAATTAGGTGTTCACATTGATAATTATTTGATTATTTTTGGAAATATTTATATATATATATATGTATATCCTTTATTCAATATGGATATTTTATAAGGTACATTATTCATGAATTGAATTGATTATTTGATATATGAGGTATGTTTTGCATAGGTATGACATGGGTGTGTCCCAGGTATAGATATCCACTAGATTCATCAATAGTCTCATTGGGTGAAATAATTTGGTGGAAAACCCTTTGAGTTTGTCTCCAAATTAGAGTTGTTTTAAATTGTCTTATGAATGATATTGACAGTAGTTTTATGAATCTCTTTGTGAAAGGTCATAAAGGAAAAGGTACCATGTACTTGAGAAACATGAAATCCAATAATTAAGGATATCGATATCCTTAGTTATTTTATCCAATAGATATTTTATTCAACATTATATATAGATTTATTTCATTTTGAGTTCAATGATAAAAATGTAATATGTTTTCATCAATTTACCTTTACAAATTATTTACTCACTTAATTATAAGTTACTAATAAACTAGAATGTGTTCTAAGTTATTTCAATTCCTATATTTACTATTCTCATAAATTCATTATCTATTTAGCTGCACTCTACCCTTAATGGGAATTTGAACTAATTCTTTTTTTCTTTCCCCAAGATTTCATGAAGGGTAAAATTAAATATATGAAATTACATACAATATGGAATAAATTTATCCTAGAAAGAAAAAAATGATATTGTACTTATTATATTTGTTTGTAATACAAAACTCGTATATGTATTTGGATTACCAAGATTGCTAAATTGATCGATCCTTTGTGATTTTATTTTTAATAATCATGCCAAAATAATAGTAGTAGACAGATTATGCATGAGTTTGGGGTTGGGCTGCTATATTATTTTTAAAAATATATTCTGCAAATGTGAAAAACACTATTTTATAAAAAAAATACTATTTTAGGCAAAAAAAGTTATTTATTATTATATCATTTCGATAAAACACATAAGATGATTAGAAAATTTTTCATATAATATATAAATTTTTAAAATTCATTAAAATCATTTACCAAAATTGGTTTGATTACTTTATTGAGATTACACATGTTTTTTACTCAAAAATAGTATTTCACAAAATCATTTCCTTTATTTTCAAATAGTTTTTATATTCAATATAATTAATTGTTCATCTGAGAGTTCATTTAATATGGACATGTAAGCCATATATTTTCCTAATTTATTTAATCTTATTCATACCTTCCATTCTAGTGGCTACAATATAAATATCATATTAAATAATAAAATTTTAGTAATATTTCCAATTTTTTTCACTCAGTGTTATGTGTACTATAATATGAGCTCACTAATTATTTTAATGCATGATAAAATTAGTGTTGTGTGTAACAAAAAATTCAAAAAATTTAAATTAATTTCAAAATAATTTATACCCTAAAATATCATGATATTTCATTCTAAACCCAGTAAAATGAATTTCTCCATATAATTCATATTGTCCATATAAGGTTTCAAATTTGAAAATTCCATCATTTAAACCCATATCATATAAATTAATAATAAAACTCACCTTAAAAGGGAAAATTTGGAAAAATAAATGTCAACAAAATAACTCATAACTAGGTTTCCACATTGGAGAACATATGTGGGAGGTATAGAATTAGACATGGAAGAAAAGATTAAATAATTACGGATAGTTATATAGATAATTGATCAGAATAAATAGGTTAATCTAAATAAGGCGAATGAATAAAAACACATAGACTAAGGAGTTGATGAATATACCATTTATATCATAAATAATGGTTAAAATTGGAAAATAATTTATTTTATGATCCTTATCTAATGATGTTGAATTTTAAAGAGATGATATACACACTTGCTTTCATTAAATTTAATGACCACACTATCATCCTTTTGTTGTTTGTTGATCATTTAAACTTAAAATTTTACTATAAGAAACAAAAGTGGGGTTTTAATGCCAAAATTACTAATGAATGAAAATATTAATAATATAATGATAATACATTTTTTCTATCTCTAGTTATAATGACAAAAAAATAGTATTCACAGGTTATCCAACATGGATAATTTTTCAAATGGTAAATTAATATGCTAATCTCTAAACAACAATCCAAAGTTAAACATAAACCATTCCATAAATCATTAATCTTATAACCCTTACATAATTAAATATTTATATATTATGTCAACAAATTTCCTGAAATAAGAATAAAATTCGTCTTCCAATTACCATAAATTTGATCTTGATTTTCATATACAGAATATGTGAATACCTTAGTCATATACTTTCTTTAGTCATGGTAATAACCATAATTTCTACATATCTATTTTGAAAACATAAAAAAGCCCTCATTAATTGAATAAAACCAAATAATACTAAACATATTGTATATATCCAATAATTTTATAAACTCTATTAATGATTACACAAACTGATTTATCAAAAAACCATTATTTTGTTCAAAAATCATTAGTAAAATCTAATTTTTTTAGTCATATCAATAACCTATAAATCTCAACATCATTATATCAATACTATAAAGTATTATAGGTTATCATACCTTAACTAAAATACCAACATTCCATTAAATCTCTTTTCTAGTATATTTATATAATTTGACATATCTTTTTGTATACTTATGAAAAATATTATATGCAACTATCCCAATATATTTCAGGATTCATATCACATAATTTTCTTATTTAAATACATAAATACTTCAATTTTTCCACCTGATTCATAATACATTAATTAGACTTCACCATTTTATTTATATATACATATTTCCATTAATATTTCATTCATAGACTCTTCATCATAATTAGTATAACCATTTCTCATACCTCATCCTCTTCATGATATTTCCCACTAAGAAAGCGATTTCCATAGTGACCATAGTTTCCGTATTTTTAACATTAAATGTTTAATCAAATATTTTAGAGACCAATACTCCCAAATATTTTAATAACTATACGTTTCCTTTTTCTTTTGAAATTAGTCACATTGTGTCCTTCTTTTTTATACTCGAAACTTATTGTTGTTCCAATTAGACAATCACTTTGGTGCTTCCTCACATATGCTTAAAATAATAAAAATTAAATCACAATTCCTCCATGGTCTCTTTTTCCCAAACTCTTAATGAAATATATCTTTATCCTCTTTTATGATTGTGATAGTTGGTTATGTTGTACATCGTTATTCATGTTTTGTGACGATTGATAATATATATTCAAAATAGAAATCACTATACTAATCATATAAATGGGATTCTTATTAGAAAATTTCCATTCACTTTAAATGAAAAAAAAATTAATTCAATCTCCCACCACTAACTAAAACCAAAAAAATCTTGTGAGAAAACCATATCATAGTGGAAAAACACATAATAATGAAAAAAATTACCGGATGTATAAATCATGACACCTTGTTTTTAATATACAACACCATATGTTTATACAAGTTCATCCAAAGTTATCATCTATTTAAATTTTGTAATGATTGGTTGTAAGTTATTTTTGTATTTCCAAATCATATTACTAGGGAGTGTCAAATTATATGTTCAATAAGTTATGTTGTCATGAACAAGGTAACAATTGAGTCCATCTTAATTCACACTTTTGGTAGTATTTATCACATGGTAAATCTATATTAGTACCACATTCACTTACAGTATCTAGATAAGAATTAATTTCATGGAAACCACACACACTATCCATTACCAAAATTACATTACATTTTCATATATATTTACTCACACATAAGATTATACTTAGATACATCCCTAGAAATATACTTAAAAGAATCTTTATGTATCTACCTCAACTTTTTTAACCTACTTTTATAAATTTGAGTAATCCTTTTATATGATACCAACTATAATAACCTAGGATTATCATACACATATATTAAATCAATTTAGATAAATAATATTTCTAATACAGAAACACATGCCTGAGTAACATAATATTTTAGTGTCTTTGGACACTAACTAAACAATCATCTAATTTTGTGAAAGATCTTCAACATCGCACATAATGATCTTCTTCATCAATAATCATACAATAAACATTTCTTCATAACCCAAGGAAAGGAAAATAATAAAGGGTTAAATCAAATTCATAAAAAGGGAGAACAAGGGAAATATATAAGATTAACATTATCATAAGAGTGTGATAACATGAGAATAAGAACTGAAAACCATAGCATTCATTTCAAAGATTATAATCTTGATAAATGGAATAAATATTAGTTTTTCATATAACTTCAATCATATAGATATCAAATAACATGACAGATGAGATTATAACAATGTCATAATACATAGATATATAGAAAACACATAATTATAGAACACCTTGTGTTTTGGATATGGAATAAGATATATATTACCAATTAGGCTTGGACTAACAACCTATGTACCTAATTCGTGCTTGTACTAAGCACCCATGCACCCAATTCATTGGTCCAGTGATAACCAATCATGTACTGTACATTCTAGGCTTAGGATAACCATTGATTTACCATACATGCTCTTAGAAATTTTATCATTTCTAAATGAATTGGAATGATATATAGATCCTACCTTTAGAAAAAATAAATTCATACTTTTTTGGCACAAGATCATTAAAAATTCATCACATCAGAACCTATTTAATGAAATAGGTTTTATAAAGATTTATCGTAACCTAAGGATAGAATGCTGGTTTCATAATCATTTCTGAATAACATTTATGGTTTTTTTCTTTTACAAATTTTTGTATTTACCGGCAACTAACTCTCTTTGTAAAATAATGTTTTTGTTGTATAGGAATCACACCAAATACATTTTAATGATTTTATTTCCAAAACACAAGTTTTCATACCCATTTTTTCTAATTGAGTACCATGAGACACAGATGAAGTTAGGAATTTGGTGTTATTAATCAGACACATTATCGTATTTAGGTCCATTGGCATGACATTGAAAATAATTCAATTCAAAATAATGAGAGAAGAAATGATGTTTCAGAAGACTTTTTAAAAGATAAATTTAATTTTTGTGATATAATGTTTTTATTCTTAGTAAAAAAATCATATGATGCTTTCCTGATCCTGATGTTCTCAAAAATAATGAAAATTTCTTTAATAAAAGAATTTGAATAAATGGTGGAGAGTTTTGAAGAAATTTAAAATTTCAGAGTGCATCATTCCACCATAATGGTAATTTCATCACAATGATAATTCCTTCGTAGTGGGAATTTTATCATAATTATAATTCCATCATAATGGGAATTTCATCATAATTAGAATTACATCATAATGATAATTTTTTCATAATGTGAATTTTATTGTAATAGGAATTTCACTACAACGATAATTCTATCTTAATGGGATTTACATCGAATTGATGTTGACCAACATCGGCTACGGTAGCATCTGATCATCCATCTAGAGCATAAAAATCATTTCATACCTAGGATGATTGTACTCAGACTCAGAAGAAAAATGAGTATAGCCAGATTGATTAGAACAATATTGAATGATGAAGGTATACTAAAAATTGTATCTAAGATAATCACAAGATTGTAATGAGATGATAATGAAAAATATAATAATGAGATGAGAAAGAAAAATTGTAATGAGATGAGAAAGAAATATATCATAATGATGTTAATAATGGAACATATCGTAATAAGATGAAAAAGGTTTGATGAATTAAATTTGTCAAAATTGAAATTTAATTTTGCAAAAATCTCACACAAATATAAGGAGGATTGAATAAGTTGATGTTGATGTTTTAAATGTGATCTATTTTCATAGATTTTTATAATTGAGGAAGTAGGGAAAGTTTCCAAGTTCCCCTCCTTTTCTTTCTGAGTGACCTATAAATACATCCTCAGTTCATTCATCAATCCACACCTCTCTATATATGGGTAAAATGTAGATATATGGAGAAACTAAATTGAAAGATCCCATCTAAATGAAAAGAATTATTTTCAAAATTTATTCGTTGTTTGAGTTTTTCATATTAAGAGTTATTTCGTCGTATTTTGAAAATCAGACCCAGTATTATCATATTCATGATAGGGGATCCATAATTATTGTATTCATAAAATAAAATCCACAATTATTGTATTCATGAAATCTGATCTCACGTCACTATTTACATAGAATCGGATATAGAATTATTTTACTAAGAAGATATAATCTGAAATATAGGATATCTGTATTAATAAAATGAGATCAAGAATCATGCATCATTGTATTGAGAATAATTTGAATCCACCAAATCCGACCGAGGATTTGGATTTAGAAATTATAGAACAGATTCAACAAAGTCTTTATTCATTTGTTTGTATTAATTTTTTATAAGAATAAAATATAAACTGATGGTATTTAGTACAATAATTCCTATTGAGATATAGAATATTTCTAATGGGAGTATAAATAATTTTTATTCACTACTTCTTAATAGTTTATTTACATAGACCAACAATATTGGCTATAGAAATCATGTCGGTTTTAACAATGAGGCTAAACCATGTAAATCTTGGGAGATTTAAATGCTTTCATTCTATTTTATTCATTACTATTTACTAAAATTAGATAAGGATATAAATTTTTAGATGTTTCAGGGGTTATGTTTTGAAATTAATTGAAACTTATATAAGTGATAAAATGATTCAACCACCCCCTTGCATCTCAATTTTTAGTACATCCATTGCAACATAAATTGGTATCAGAGTGAAGGATCCCTTTTGGATTCTTTATAATGAAAAATATTAATTATATCAATAGTAGATGAATTACTATATTTAATGGAAAAAAATATTTTGTATGGAAAAATAGGATGATTCATTATCACCTCTCCCATATCCTTGATGTTGTTGATGTTTATAATTTTGGGTTTCCACCTATTGAGAATGATTCTACTAGGAAGTTTTCTAATTAGAGAAATATAAATGTTGATGGATGTTCTAGAAACATTATATTTATGTCCTCATAAAATAATATTTATCATAATGTGATGGGTTTAAAAACCCCAAAAAATGTTGGACAAGATAGAGAATGTCTTTGAACATAATAAAAAAGTTTATGAAGCAAAACTACCAATCTGTCATAGTAAGTATAAAGTCATCATAATGAGAGATGAAGAAAAAATTAATGAGTACATCACCAGAGTGAATGAAATTTCTTGCAACATCATAGTATTCTAAGAATTATTAGATTATTCAATAATTTTGAAAAAATATATGGGAATATTTTTGGACAATTTGGAATCTAAAATTTAGTTTTTAGAAGATAAATATGTTTTATATCTTGATAAATTGCATAACATTCATATTGCATATCAAAAGGTAAAATCCCTAATTTTTAAAAATAAGATGAATGATAAAACAGATTTTGAATCTATGAGAATGTTGATAATACAATATGTTGTAGATGTTCATCCTTATGACTTCGAAGATGAAGAGTATGATGAGTTGAATAACAAAATCATGTCTCTTATATCAAAGAATTATAAAATAGGAATTGAAAATTATATAGGTAAACCTGTTCGCAACTATTTTGAGTTTGGTGGAATCAAAAACTTTGTTATGAATTTCCCCAAGAAGAATGATGGATAATATGAATATTATTATGTCAAAAAAATCTCAATGAAAGATGTAGAATAAAAATGATAAATAATAGAACTCTTATAAAATATATAAGAATAATTTTACTAGAAAGGAAATAATTATTTTGAGTTAGAATGTTGAATGGGGCTCAACCGACAACAATTCCTAGAAAGATTATTTTTTAGAAAAATTCATAACCTTCATAGAAAAAACTGAGAAAACAAAAGATTCTTTAGAGAGTGGAGAAGGTGGTGGAAAATATTACAAAGAGTATCATCTCAAAACATAACATGTTGCATTTGTTGAGAAAAAAACTATCAGGAAAGAAATTAATCTTATGATGTATTAGATTTAAGATGTTTTTATGGAAGAAAAGATTATATTAATAATGAGGAAGAATACATTGGGGAGATTTTATGTTAGAATATTATAATGGGTGAATAGATGTAGAATATTGAAAATTTGAGTAAGAAGATAGAAACTAACGAAAAAGAAGTTAACAAGTTTTAATCTAAACATCATGAGCCTGAATGCAGCTTGAAGAAGATGAATGAAAACAACAACAATGATTCAAAAGTAAAAGTTAAAACAAATAATGTTATTGAGAATCTTAAATATGAAAATAAGTTGAAATACCCTCTTACCAAAAATAATTCTTCATATTATTCTTTTAAAATTTTAGGTTTTAGAAAAAGTTTACTGAAATATTGGGATAATAAAGGATGTGATAAACCTAAAAATATACAAAAGTAGAAAACACAGTAAAAAATGGTTTATATCCTATGTATGTTACAGCTGAAAAAATGTTACCAAACCCAGCAAATGTTTTATAGAGAAAAATATTTCATGAATAAGAAATAATGATATGAATGATATTTCAAGGGATTTTGAATCGATGTTAATAGAGCTTATAATTTTTATCACAAATTACCACTACCTTGATTATGGTTTTTGAAAATTAGAATATATTGTGAAATAAGAATGGGAAACTCTTCTAAATCATAGAATTTTGGAAAGGTCAATTCTAAAAATGATAGAAACATTCTGAACAAGAATCAATTTTAATGTCTTGATGATTTTTCTCAAATATAGTATCAGTCTGGTCATCCTGGCCAAATATAAATGTCACTCCTCCAAAAACATGTTTCTTATAATATAAAGGAAAAGAAAGATAAAAATAAGATGATTGATGAAAGATATTTTTTGTTGAGATTCATTTTAAATCAAGTAATAAAAAAACACTGATACTTGATAGTGGTTGTTCTTCACGTATGAAAAGTGAAAAAAAATCTTCATACATGATGAAATTTATAATGGGGGATCATTTAATTATGTAAATGATAGTTCCTTAAATATAATAGGAATTTTAATGGTAAAGATTGAAGAAGAGAAATTAAAATCTTAGGCAATTTTAATTATTTAGGGGATAAAACAACGAATACTTAGTGTAAGTACAATTTTTTATAATTAGAGTGAAATACATCATTCTAAGAATCATTTACAAAATTATCGATAAACTGACATTTATATATAGTTTCACGTTATAAATGAGAAATTTTCTGCTAAAGATGTTTTGCTAGAATACATTTCAACAAAATATAAAATTCTTAATTTTATTACAAAATCAGGTTTTAAAGAATGGTTTGTTTAATTGAGGATATAAATTCATGTTTAGTCTCCCCCCATATCTTTCTAAAAATCTGAATTATTTTCCCTCACAGTGCTATAGATTAAGTTAAATGGGGGAGAAAATGTAACAACATTTTACATTGTAAGAAGTTTTTTCTTATCTTTATTTAATGAATCATAAGTTGTTATCATATAATGAAAGAGAGAAAAATAAATGTTGGGGAAAGGAAAGTGATAAAAAATAATTAGATTATATGAATTTTAAGTAGTAATTTTCATATAATGGGGAGAGAAAAATAAACTATTAAAATAAATGTGAGGATATTTTATTTTTTACATGGACGCAAAATTTTCTTGCCACTAAGTCATGGAATTCATTCAAAAATATTACTTTATCTAGTGGTTTGATATAAAGACACTCCATTTTGAGAATCGCTATGTTTTTTTAATAGTAAACATGTTGATTAGTGAAAAACTACGAGAGTTGGAAATGTTGTTAACATGAGTTTACAACAAATACAAAGGAAGAGATTGAAGAACCTTTGTGCTGTTTTGTTTTAAAAATGTTTTTTATTTTTTGATAACTAACTATCTTTGTAAATGAATTTTTTTTAGGAATAAACCTAGTCCATGATAATGATTTTATTTTCTAAATAGAAGTTCTTCGACCCATGTTTTAATATTGAGCTACACTAGACACATATGATGTTATGAAGATGAAGACGTGATCACTAACTTTATCGAATTTAGGTCCATCAACATACACTGAAAATAATCTAATTATAATGAATCGATAAAGAATAAAGTTTTTGAAGTTTTTTTAAATAATAAAGTGAATTTAGGAGTTAAAAAGATGTTATACTTTATAAAAAAATTAGACGATACATTTATTATCAACAAGATCAAAAAAATCATGATAATAATAATGATAAAATTGTTTTAAGAAATGCTGGAGAGGTTCGAAGAAATTAAAAATTACAGAGCTCATAATTCCATCATAATGGGAATTTCATCATAACAATAATTCCATCATCATGGGAGTTTTATATTAAGGGTAATTACAACATAACGGTAATTTCATCGAAATGAGAATTTTATCAAATTCGGAGTTCTATTATAATAGGTATTTCATCATAATGATAATTCCATATTGATGGGATTTACATTATATTGAGGTTGATTAGCATCAGGTGTTGTAAAAACATATCATCAATATAAATCATAAAATACATCTCATACCTAGGATGATCATACTCAAAATCTAGAGGTAAATTTTCATACCTAGATTGATCGGAACCGGATATAAATAGGAAGGGAAACATAATTTTGAATTTAGTCCAATCAAAAGATATTGATTGGTTGATAAAAATGTTATAATGTGCTGAGAAATAAAATTGGTAATGATCTAAGAAAGAAACAGATCGTAATGACGTTGAGAAAAGAAACAAATCATATAATGATAAGAAATGTATGATAAATTTAATTGGTCAAACATTAATTTAAATTTCCAAAAAATATCAAAAAAATCGAAGGTGGTTTGAAGAAGTGAAATTTTATGTTTTAATGTGGGATATTTTTAGATATTTTTATATTTGAAGATGTGGGAAATGTTTCCAATTTTTCTGCCACTATTTTCGGAGTCATTTATAAATACTTTCTCAGATCATTTGTATATTCTCACCTTTCAACAAATGAATGAAAGGTGGAGCATTGTATAAGTTGATGTAAAAGTTTTTATCAGAGTAAAGAGTAATTTTATTTAAAATTTTATCAGATTTTGAGTTTTACAGATTTGGAGTTAGTGCATCATATTCAAAAAATTGGATCCCACAATTTCCAATATAGTAAATTAAATCTAGAATTATCGTGTTCCGAAAATCGGATCAAGATTTTTCATATTCTGGAAATTAGATCCAATATATTTTTTTTAGATAATTTGATCCATCATTATTGTATTGAGAAAATTAGATCCACATAAAACATCACTTTATTATTAAAATTTATTGTATAATATATCATCATTATTTTGAAAAAATAGGATCTATCAAAATGAGACTATGGATTAGGACAGAGAAATTGTGGCGCATAATCAAAAAAATTCTTTATTATATTTTTGTCCCATTTTATTTATAATCTGTCATTGTGAACTGATAGGAGTCAGTAAAATCATTCCTATCCAGAGATAGAAGGCGTCAAAGGGGAGTGGGCACAAGTGTTATTCACTTCCTCTTAATAACATATTTCTATAGACCCACGAGAGTGGTTATGGAAATGATGTAGGTTCCCGCACAGAAGTCAAACCTTGTAAATCTTATGTTATTTACATTCTCTACTTATATTTCATGAATTTTTATTTACAAATTGTTGATAAGGATATAAATATAAAAAGGATAAAGGGATCATGTTTTGATAAAAATAAAAAATTATAAACATGAACAACTGATTCACCATTAGTTGTTATTTGATCTGTTGAATCTGTATTTTCTTCATTTATTAACCAATGTAATATGAACATAGTTTATAAACTATTCATCATTTCATCATATCACGTACCATAGAAAATTAATGGGTTTCATAAACAACGTACCTTCAAAACATATACAATTTTGATTAAGGATAAAAATTCTTTCCTTGGATCAAATCCCAATAGAGTATAAGTAACACCAAAGGATGTCATCTTATACGGAATCATGATTTTTAAATAAAAAATTGGAATATTTCTTGAGGAAAATATCCTTTCTACTTGAAAAAAAGCTTTTGAAAACATAAAAATATCCAAATTGTTTTCATTTAAAATAATCTATAAAGGTCAATTTAAAAAATTAATGACATCAATATCATCTACATCGAAAAATACTTTTATTAAGATGTAAAATATATTTAAAATTCATTTATTTTGAAGATATCCTTGAAAAAAGTAAAGGGAATCATTAAATCATTTAGTAGTAATGATAGTGGTAAATATGGTTCATGTCGTTAATATTAAAATAAAGATTCATTTTAAATTTTTGGTTAAATTAAAATAAGAATTTTTTGGAAAACGGAATGAAGATCCCATTAAAAAAATTCAAAATTAAATCATAGGTGAAAGTGTACTTTCCAAATAATTTGAAGAATGATAAAATCATTTTTAATTTTTTTTAGAAAACGCCGTTTTGGGAGATAAAGTGTTTTTTAAAAATAATGAAACCTAGAGGATTTTTCCAAAAAGAATATTCTCAATTATTTTAAGTTTTAATGATTGAATATAATGGTAATAATATATTAAAATATAATAAATAACAATATTATAATAAAATTCATGATTTTTTAGATATGTATCACATGATTTTATCATTAAAAAAAATTCAGAAGAAATCACAATATTAAATGAGATTGTAACGTAAAATATTTACTACTTTTTTACATTAAAACATATGTACCATAAAAGAGGGACCCTAAAATTGATATATAAATAAAAAACATTATCAGAAGAATCATTATAAAATACATTAATGGGTTTTATATATGCCATATAAAATATATATTTGGTTAATATTTCATTTCCCTTATAGGAGTAAAAATTGAGATGTAAATTAATTTCCGCTTTAGAAATATTTTGAATGAAAAGACAAAAAAATAAAATGAAATTAAATGAAACATTAAATATCTTAAAAATGAGTAAATTAAATCTTGAAATCATTCATACACATTTGAGAATCATGTATAAAATATATATTAATTATATAACTATTAAAGAACTATACTTATATTTATCAGACCATATATGATTTAATTGTCTCTATTTCTTACATTCTTATTAAAAATTGATTGTTAAGGTCACGTTTAGGGTAATAACTACACTGTTTTCTTATCTTTTTTTTTATCTTTTCCCTCTTACTTTGATTATACATCTATTAACTCTTGTATAAAAATTATGAAATATTTATCCTACATATAAATCAATTATACATTTATTATCAATTGTGAATGATGTTTTTTAGAAATGGATTATGTTATGTTCAATGGGATCATTGGTCAAACCTACACATAAGTAGCGTTTCCATTTCTCAAATATCATTATAGAAAAGAGGTAAATAATATATTATTTTTTAGTTCATCCTTTAATATAACATTGGTATGATTACAAGGAATCAAGTCCCGAAGGACCGATCAGTTTAGCAATCTTGGAAAATTGATTACATACATGAATGTTACATTACACTTAATAACATAGAAAACAACATAAATAATACTTTATGAATTCCATTATTCTATTGTCTTAACCCTACATATCAATCACAATACACCTCTTAGAATCCTGGGAAAAATAAAACATTGAAAGGGTGAGCTCAAATGCTCAGTAAGGGTATGAAATACAGCGGAAACATTCATAAAAATTAGAATAAAAATTTAAGTCAATGTATAACTAATACAAGAGCCTTTTAAACTTGAACATCAGCATAATATGGAAATGATAGAATGAAATAATTCCTTTTACTTATTCACATGGATATTCTACTAGTCAAATAATCACATGGAATATCAATAACCACTTTCATAATGATAGAATGCATAATGCCATACTATCATTACCACGTATCCAAGGCCTCGTGCCAAGACTACAAATAAGATTTTGTTAAGGCCTCATTCCAAGACACTAGTTTGTCTCATGAAACCTACTGATGCATCAAGGAGCTATAGCGGACTCCACCCGTCACTTACTAAGTCCAATGGATTCCTCATATGAATAGGTTTAAACATAACATAAACATTCGTATTAAAACTAGCATACTAAATGACAAAACATTCTCCATAAACCATGAATGGTATAAAAATAACACATCTGTTTGTTACAAAGTGACGAATTTCGAGGGAGAAATTCATTTTAAGGGGGGTAGAATGTAACACCCAAGACTTTTATGTTATATAAATCATCAAAGGAATATTTTTCTACACACAACACTTTCTTGGCTTGTTTACACGAAATCGCAACCTTCCTCAATAGCTTGTGTCGTAAGAAATACAGAGTTTCACTAAACAATGATATGCTAATAAAATATTATTAAAACTAGCCGTTATGAATAGTAATAACCACTTTTTGAAATTTTATAAATTATATTTTTCAAAATAGACTTCATTTTTGGATTCGGAATATCGAAATTATCCTAGGGTGAAATTTTGGTATTTTTCTGAAAACTTTCAATTTTTGATGAATAGTGAAACCACTAAGTGGTAGTTAAAAAACTGAATTTTTCATAAAACATAATTTTACCGCTTCTGTGACTGAAATTTCAAAAATCCGAGAGACACGGTTGATGTCAGTAAGTAAAATGTGGTTCAATGAGATGAAAATAATTTTTGGTGAATAGTATCTTTTTACTTTTATTTACCACGGTTAAAAGTAAATAGTGTAATTAAGGGTAAAAATTATATTATTATTACCCTAACACATGTCCTAATTCTATTGGAAAAGTTTAATTCGAACAAAAACAACCTTAGGAATAAAATATGACCATTTAGGCCCACTTGGATTAGATTAGGACATTTATTTTTTATTTATTTGAAGAAGGGTTAAAATAGTTAAAATCAAAGTTTAATAAGTAAATCATTTTTAATATGGGGTTATACATAATATAAATTCGACTATAAATATTCATTTGAAATCTAAAAAGATTTCCTAAATAATGGTAGTTTAGTTGTAATTTTTAGACATTAAATAATTTAATTTATTTATGACACAAAGATGATGCAGAAATTATCTTATTAATGAAATATTGACATAATTGATGTTATAAACACCAAAATAAATGTAATTTGATAATTTTTATGAATTACATGAATTTTATAGATTAAAATAAATTCGACTATAAATATTAATTTGAAAGCTATAAATATTTCCTACATAATGGTATTTTTTTGTAATTTTTAGACATTAAATAATTTAATTTCATTATGACACAAAGATGATGCAATAATTATCTTATTAATGAAAGATTGACATAATTGATGTTATAAACAACAAAATAAATGTAATTTGAGACTTTATGAATTCCACTAATTTTATAGATTAATATGACATGTTAGTATTGATTTAATTAACTTATTTTGAACTAATCATTCTGTTATGATTTTCACAAAAATCAATTACTAAATAGTGTCAATGTTGACATAAAATAGTTTTTAAAACAAATATTATATTAGTAATTGTTATTTTATTCCTAAAAATCTACGGTTTGGCCAAATGACTTATATAAGGTTATATATATTAATAATAAACAACTTGGGGTTCATTTGGCTGCTTATTGTAAGTTGATTAACCTTATAGTATAAGAACACAAGAGGACACGGTAAAAGTAAAATTATTTAACATAATGTTAAATCTAAATGATAAGGTTAAAATAGGACCCTAAACTTGTCTAAATTCTATTGGATTAGAGGATTTCGACCCATCCCCACCTTATCTTCCAAATAAATCAATTTGGAGCTATTTAAAACCGAACTTGACTTTATCATAAAATATTATTTTTAGTTTTTTCAAAGGAGCCCCTCTCCTCCCTTATAAAAGGGCACCTCCTCCCCCTCTTCCTTACACCACTTTGAGCCTTCAAGCTCGGCCAACCCCTGCCAATTTCTTTACTCCACTTCCCTAGAAACATCCTAGAGGTTCTGGTCTTCTTCAAAGACCTATTTTAGTGCCCTAAAAGGAGGACTCAAAGAAGCAATTCAAAGAAGAGGAAATGTCCGTTACCGATTCTTTCATCTTTATTTCTTCTTACACTTCATCTTCTTTAGTTGTTTCATTATGAAGTAATAACATAAGTATCACTCATATACTGAAATTTTATTATAAGTATGAAACAATCTTATTTCACCATCTATCCATCCTACGGAAAAACAAATCACCGCGTGTGCGTACGTACGGAATACCGTCTCCACGCCGTGGTGTAATCTATTTTCCACAACCACCTTACATGGATGGGTATAATGGTGTAAATAATGACAATATATGACTATTTGGAAATAGTATACATACACTCCAATACAATTCCACGATCATAGAAATGATATCATCACTCGTGCGTACGTACGGAATACCGTCTTTACGATGTGATGCGACTCATTCTACATGATCTTCATTTAATAATGATTATATAAATGAATTGAATGAATGAATATGATATTTATAACACTAATACCATTCTGGAAATGAGGTATCTATAACCTAAAGAGAAGAATAAGAATTTATTCGACAAAACACGCATAAGAACAAAAAGTTATAAACACCCGAATAACTAGTAGCAATGAAATATTACTACTAAGAAGCTAAGAATATGACCATTTATGATATCATAAAAATAATTATGATTCTGTAATAAGTAAATAACATTATTTAAATCATTATACAGGAGTTTTAGACACGTACAAAGCATATTGGACCTAAGGTAAGGGAAATATCACAATCTGATTTTTATCCGAGATTATTTATACTTTGGTATTTACTGGGGTGAATTTTATCATCCACATCCATGTTTCCTCAATATGTAATATTATTTCCATCCACCTACAATTTTTTAAATCCAATTTTACCCTTCGGGGAGTTTTTAGTAAAGGATATGAAAGGAATCTTTTGTCGTTTTTCGTACGAGGTACTTTTAGGCTTTTCCGAAAAAAGTACAAAGAATGTTTTTTTAACTTATACGACATGAATGGATTTTTAAAACATTATTTCCAAGAAGCATCCTATAAAAGTTTTCAAGTTTATTTTTAATCAACTTCTTTTAGTTTAGAATTTTATGACATATTAAGAAAGGAAAAGTGTTTTTGAAGTAGAAAAGATATTTTCCTCAAGAATGGAGTTCAAGTGTTTTATCAAAATTATTTTCCATCTAAGATAATATAGGATTCTGTTTCTATCCCTATTATTACATGGATTTGATTATGTTGTGATGGAAATATTTTTATGAATTCCTTTATCTTATATGAATTGTTTTATGATGTCATGTTGTTTAAGAATCCCATTTTTACTGCATGGGTTATGCAATGATGTATGATTTATGATTTTGTGGAACACATAAGAATGGTATCATTATGAGATGGGTGGGACCTATATCTCCCTCCAATGAATTGGGTAAAGATTTTATATCTCATGAGATAGACATGGCTGGAATGGTAGGTTATACCGGTTCAGTGAAACAGGATGGAAACGAGGAGTGAACTCGGTTCAGAAATTGACTTTGTCCGCTAAGATAGTCTTGGCAATGAGTCTTGACTAATAAAAAATGATTATCTATTATTATGTGTGTATTCCACAAATTTTAATATTATAAGTTATGATTATTGGTATTACACTTCAATACAATGATTTATCCCATGTTATGAAATTATGATCTCTTTTGCAGGTTAAGATTTCCAAAAGTTATGTGCTTATGTATATGATGTGATTCATATTTCTTTTGTTTACCCTTACTGAGCATTTGAGATCACCCTTTTGTATGTTTTATTTCCCCAGGTCAGGAAGGAGATTATTAAGTATAATATTCCAAAAGGGACTCTAGATATGATGAAATAAATGGGAGGAAAAGTAGATGCTTTATGAACCAGTTGTTTATGTTTCTGAGTTTCTAAAGACACTATACCTATACGGTCCTTTCTTGGTTTTATTATATGTTGTAATAAGTGTTCTTCAATTCTGAAGTAATAAAAATGCATGTAAAGTATGGTTCGTTATAATAAATATGTATAATAGACATATATATGAAATGTAAAACACCATTTATGGAGACAGTAGTCTGTACGTACGCATAAACGTTGTTTCTGTTTTCATATAGTATTGAACAGAAGTAAGTGAATAAGATATATGTAAGTACATAAAAACTTAAATATATAAATATATATACCTCCAGTATCATTATTATGTCATATATTACATTCTTATTAGTAATATATATTTTTATAATCATTGATGAATGGTGAACTTGTAAATGAATCTCATCACGTCGTGGAGACGGTAATCCGTACGTACGCACGAGAGAAAATATCACTCTTTTGATATTATAATAACATATAATTGGATTGTATTTCATATATACAGAATCATTATCATGTTATATTTATTATTTTCATGAATTATACATCATTATTATAACCATATAACTAATAATATATTGAATAACAATTACACCACAACGTGGAGACGGTAGGTCGTACGTACGCATTTATGGTGACATGTCATTCAAGGGATGGATAGAATAGTGAATTTATTTTTTCCATAATTATAATAATATAACAGTATATATAAGATACACGAGTTATTATTTAAGATTTGAAATAATAAGGAAAGAAGAAGTTGAAGAAGAAATGAACTTTAAAGAGGGTGGTGAAGACGTTACCTCTTCTTCAGGTTCTTCCATTTGATTTTATCAAAAGGGATCCTTAGGTTTGATTTCTGATCAAACTAATGCCTCTAGGATTAAGTGAGGGATTTTGATAGATTATTTGTGTAGGGTTTGGCCGAACCAAAAGACATTGAAGTTGTGAATAATTAGAGAGAAGTTGGGTCCTTTTATAAGGGGGAGGTGGGGCTCTTTAAGAAAAACTTAAAGTATTAATTTATAATAAATTTATATTCAGTTTCTAATTACTAAAAAGTGGATTATTTAAATGTTAAGGTGGGTATGGGTCTAAAACCACCCAACCAATAGGTTTTAGACATGTTTGGGTCTCTATATTAACCTTATCTTTTAGTTTTAACTCTTAGTTAATTAATTTAACAATTACCATGTCACTTTGTAGTTTTATATTATATAGTTAATAAACTTACTATATGCTTGCAAGCGACCCCCAAGTGGTCCATTAATGATACAAATATCATGATATAAGTCTTTTGGACAAACATTATATTTTTAGGAATTTAATATCAATTAATAATATAATATTTGTTTTAAAAATTCTTTTATGTCATTTTTGACACTATTCAACAATTGATTTGTATAAAAATCATAACAGAGTTATTACTTCGAAAATGTTAATTAAATCAATCCTAACATATTATATTAACCTAGAAAATTAGTTTAGTTCATAAAAAGTCTAAAATTTTATTTATTTGGGTGTTTATAATATCAATTATTTTAATTTTTCACAATTATGTTAATTACTGCATTATCATTGTGTCATAAATAAATTAAATTATTTAATGTCTAAAAATTATAAATAAAATACCATTATGTATAAAATAGTTTTATATTTCTAATGAATATTTACATTATAAAATCCAACATATTTTACCCTATGAAAAAATTGTTTTTCTAAAAGATATATGCTTATGTCATTTTTGTATTTATTTTAACTTAATCAATATAAAGTGTCGTTATCACTTACAAGTGAATCCATGGGGTCCCAAAATCGACCCAAAGATGCCCTTGTCGGAAATGTATGCACCAATAAGGTTAGGATACATTTTAGTGTATTTTATTATTATTATAATATTATTGTTTATCCCTTATTTACCGGATTTACCCTTTAACCATGGTAAATAAAATATTTACCAACGTAATTATTCAAAATGTCTAAAAAAAGTTTCCTATTTACACAATTTGGAAATCCTAATTACAAATATGGAATCCATTTTTATGAATTCAAAACACTGAAGTGGAATAAATTAATTTAAAATTAATTCCCGCTTTCAAAATAAAAGGCGTCTTTTTATGATATAATAACTATCAAAAGATTGAAAATTGTTTATGTCCGGTTTAATTGTGAATTTATATCCAATGACCAACATTGTATTAAATGGTAAATATATATTCTAAATATTCTTTAAAACCACCCAAATTCATTATTTATCACTACGAATTATTTTGATTTAAAATGTTGTTTTTAAGTAAAATGTATAAATTTTCACTAATCATTAAAATATAAAAGTTATCCGAAAAGTACCAAAATTTAACCCTAGGCTATATTAGATATTCCAAATCCAAAAATGAAGTCCATTTTGAGAGATAAATTTTACAATATTTTAAAAAATATGTATTACTATTCATTACAGCTAGTTTGATTGGTTGTAGTGTGTGTTAGAACTCGAAGTTCTGTACAACACACGCTACTGTATTATTCAAAGAGAAGCGTACCATGGAAGCTTGGGGGATTACATTGTAAATTTTTCATGCCCCATTCTAAAGAATAAATTTTTTTAGTCAAATTGAATATATAAAAGTTTAAAATATTGGATTTAAAAATGGTTCACTATTAAAGTTGGTAAAAGTACTTTTTCGAAAAATACTTCTTTTATTTGAAAAAATGAATTTGTTCTTACATTTAGTCTAAGAAACTCATTATATGGATTCTAAAATTATAATTATTATATAAGGTTCAAAATTTAGTTATTACTATTCAAAACCTCTTTTGAACGGATTTTTTGGTAAGTTATAGTGCGCTTGAACTCGGTGTTACGTGTAGTGCAAGTTATTGAATCGTTTTGAAGATGTTCATACTATGAAATCTTGGGGTGTTACATTAGGAATTTATTTTATTAGGTCTTGGTAAAATAATAATTCCTTTAAGGTGTGTTTTATAGATTATAGTGGGTGGTTTTTTATAAGTGATGTGGGTGGTACACTTGTACTTTTTGAAAAATAAAATTGTTTACACACATATTTCTCATACAAAAAGGATATAAAATGGATAATTAAGAAGGGGTAGTGATTTTAGGTTATAAATATTTCCATAAAATATATTTTAGGAATGTTTTTATATAATTTTTACCATTATCTTTCAAGTTTAACCCTGTATAAAACAATTATTTTCTTCATCATGGTAATTAATTTTTATTATTTTTACTATTAATTTTTCTTAAAAATTAAATTGATCATATTAGATAATATAAATTATTATGAACCTAAATATAGAATAAATTTTTACTTTTTCAATTAAAATAATTGGAAATTTTTAATTTAAAATTTATCACGCACACATGATGAGAAAGTTGGTTTTCAAAAATAAAATCTTAAAAACGTCATAATGTTTTTGTGTCCAATTTCAATATAGAATTTATTAAAATGACATAAATTGGATCAATATATATATTAAGGAATTAATTTCACATTAAAATCTACTTAAATTAAAATTTAAGATTATAAATATTTAAAACCAAAAAGGAAGGTTTCAATTAAAATTCAGTATTTTCACAATTTATCCAAAAATTAATCTCTTCCTAAAATTCAAAAAAAACACCATTAACTAATACGTACATATAGATTACAAAAATTTACTATATTTTGTGAAATAAATTTTTTACTAGTTTCAAAACATTTTTTCAATAATAAGTTCCTAAAAATTAACAAAAACTACTTTTAATAAAAATAAATTTTTTCAAGCATAAAATTGGATTTATTCTTATCTATTATCCATAAAACACATAAAATAAATATTAAAACTTTTATTTAATATATATAGTATATAAATTTAATTAAATTCATTTACTTATATTATTTAATTAAATTTATTGACTTAAAATTTGTTTGTTTGAAGAATAATAATTTTTCAAAAAAATATTTCCTTTGTTTTAATATATATCTTATTTTTATTTTTAATTAATTTATCACTAAAGGGTAATTTTTTTATATAAATTTATGTCATATATTTTCATAATTTAGTTAATCTTATTCATATATTCTATTTCAACATATATGTGATAAAAAACATATTGAATAATAATAATTTAACAGTATATCACTTTATGTTTACACTGACTTTTCAATGTAATGAAATATAATCACATTGTTTTGTGTAACACAAGCTAAGCTCAGAGTTTCATGTAATATAAGATAAAAATTATGTGGCATGTAATGAAACATATCAAAAAGACTATGTTACTTTTAAATAAACTAGTTTAAAAAATCAATGTGTGTTATAGTATATATTATAAAATAATTAATTCAATTTCCAAAATATAATTAATTTTTATTATCTTGATGTTACAAACATTATCGACCACATTTCCATCTAATGTTAAATGAATACATTTTTCTTGTGTGTGTGTATAATACTAAATCTGTGAATCGATTCAATTTGTTTTTCATCACTACATCACATTGATGGTTATGATGATGGATTTAGTAAATATTCTTCATATTTATGATATTATTATTGTTATGTAAATATGAATTACTTTTATTTATTTTAATCATTAAAAAAGTGGATACATTATTTGTCTGTATGTTTGGAAAAGTGCATCCATTATGTGAAGTAACACATATTTCATCATGACTTTGTATACATTGTTAACAAAGTATATAATAATGATTATATATTATCTCATGAAAAGATTATAATTTTTTTAGATGACATAAATTTGATGAGTGTATAAGTACTGGGACCAATGAACAGAAACATGCATGAAAATTGAAGGACTCATCCCCTTGAATGGTGATTTAAAAAATAATTTTAATAAAAGAATTATAATAATTTATAAATAAATAATTTATGGTTTGATATATGTGATTATGGTTTAAAAAAATATACAATAAATCAATTTGATACATGAGTTCTTCAAACCTGTATGAACCATGACAATACTAGATGTGATGGATTTATTTTTTAGTCTTATTAAGTGCTATTTAGTTATGATTAAATTTCTATTGAGTGAAATTGTATGATATTTATCTGATGAAAACATTTTATTTGCATAACCAAGAGTTATTTCTATCATTTTTATATTTTACAACAATTTTATTCAATTTTGAACTCAGAAAGTCTCTAAAAAATTCCCTAGAAAATCTGACCTCAATTCTGTTTTTTTGGTTGGGATCAACCACCTAAAAATCCATGTTCTTTAAAAATGATTCAATAATATATATAATATTATACAATAAATTTTTATTTTCTTTTTAAAGATTTTTTAATATCTAAAAAATCTTTTACAATGATTATTTTTATCATTTTCATAATGTTGTAAGTTGATACCAAACGTGTGAACAAAATATTTGTTTAATTGATTACAACATGATCATATTTTCCCATTGTCATGACCTCTCAGTTATTTGAATCTTATTTTATATTTTTCCAAAGTTATTAAAAAATAAAAACATCAATTATATGATTGAAAATTTTTACATTATAAATAAGATGTATCCAAATGAAAATGATATTTTCCTCCAAAAATATCGCCCTTATATTTTAATGGACCTTGTCATATATAATAACAAAATTTTATGTTACTTTACATTATTTGGGATATGATCTAAGCATACATTCATTAATATTTCTCTATATGTTTATGATTAATATGCTGAGATGTTAACAAAATTAGTTTAATTTTCACATGTTATTATATGTTGATATGATTAATTTTTTATGATGTTGTGGCATACAATAATTGTATTATGTTTATTTAAATGGTTGGTATAATATTATATATCCTTCCAAAGAATTGGGGAATTTTTATGGGAATAATAAACTCGTAATAGAGGATGATGCTAAGAAACACTTAATAGATAATGTAGTTAATAAACTACTTAGATATAAAAAACAAAACTAGATATAAGTTACTCCATGAAGAATATTTGATTTAACATTTTTTGGTTATTTAATTATGAATGTATGATTCTCTATCTGATATGCTATTTTAGATATCGGTGCCATCGGGTGGTAAAGGTAAATATAGAAGTCCACTTATCTATGAGGAGGTAGAATTGGGACATCAAAAGGGAAAACCATATTTGTACAGGTCCACCTCTACAATATTGCTTGGACTCTCCATATCAACTGCTCTGAGGGAAAGGGTGGCCAAATGATGAGTGATCAGTTGCACCCTCCTTCGAGTAAGTATGTCCTATGCTGCAAAGGCTTCATTCTCACCGGTGAAGGTGAACCTAGTTCCATTCGTGCAGACACATCACACATTGCTCCTATTATAGTAAATCTAAGCATGGACTGTAGATAACCAGTCCATACCTAAGATGACATCGTAAGGCCTCGACAATGCTACTAGGAGATCCCATCCGAAGATCTCGCCTCTTAGAGTAAGCAGACACTGCAGGAACCAGTGTGTATTCACCGAATCTACTCCCGCAAGAATATCTAGCTGTAAGGATAGAGGAAACAACTCTATAAGAATCTTCGATCTATGAACAAGGGTTGTGGCAATGAAAGAATTACTGGAACCTGTGTCTATAAGAACTGCAACCAAGGTGGAGTAGACATAGATCATACCTTGAATCATCTCTGGAGCACAATGACTGTAAGGCTCAACTGCCTATAGCTGGGCTCTCGCCTGTCCACCTTCTCCCTATGGTAAGGTAGGACCTCCGAGTGGTGGTGTTGGTAACACCTCGTAACATCTTCCACTTCCAGATGCACAAACCACTCCTCTACCACATCCTCCTACGCCCTACGGATTGCCTTGATAGAAACTCTACCACTTCTTGGGAGGTCCTTCAATTGTCTACTGACCATCTGTATGGCGGGTTAGATAGTCATGAGACATGTGACACTACCCACCGTATATGAAACACTACTAGTTCATAGAATTAGTGGCTCTGTCTTGTGCGGCATGCATAGCCGAACCCTTGTCTTGAGGTCATCCACCAGATGGTCTGGTCCGATTGGACCTCTGTGAAATCTGTCTACTGCCAGCTGCAGAAGACACTGCTATGTGATGTCCAGTGGTAGGTCTCACTGCTGGTGTCTAGTTAGCGAGGAAACTCTCCACTATGAGGTATCACTCTGACACCCCTGTCTCCATTGGGATGCTGAGAGAGATCATCTAAGCCCTTATCTCTCTCTTGAGCCCCTCCTTGAAGGTCTGGGCCCTGAAAAATGGGTCTTGTACTATATTTGTGGATTAGCGTGAGAGGTCAGTGAACCTCGTTGATTACTATGCCACCATCATGATACCCTTTTTTATATGAAGTATCTCTTGTATCCTCACCACATGTAGGGTGTTTGGGATAATCTCCACCCGAAACAAGCTCTCGAATTCTGCCCAGAGAAGTTTCACCCCATCATACACCTAGATCATCCGAATCCAGCATCTTCATGTTTTTTCATGAAGGAGACTCTTGGAAAGTATCACCATAAGGTCTGATAGTGTCCCTACCAGTCTGAAGACTCTCACCACAGCCTCCAACCAATCCTCAGCTGCCAGCGGGTCCATCTCACCCTGGTACCTGGGCGGCCTCTGGCGCTAGAACGTGTGAAACATGCTCATACGGTGTGCACTCTCTGCTACTGGGGCTGGTGGAATAGGTGGCCCAAAGGGTAGTGGTACCATAGGTGCCTCCGCTATGATAGGGCCCTGCACTGAGGCCTCTTCTCTTGGTGGGCTGTCATCTCATACAAAGCGTAGAACCCTGGCTGGCTGTCTTCATGGGTTCATCCTGAAAAGGAATAGGTGTGCCACTGTCAATAAGTTATACCTAGTGAGATCACTCAAAGAGATCCGTAATAAAACTCAGGAAACAAACACATAATCATTGTTTTCGTGCATTGAGTCAGAAATCAGAAATCAGGGTCCTGGTGTTTGGATACATCGGTCGCCGCACCAACACTGGACTTCCTGATCTGAAAACCACACTCACTACACTTAACACTATTTCTTCACAAAAAAGATCAGAGTCTTATGTTTTATGGGAGAACCGACTCCTCTTATACCGATTTATCATTACCTATCCCCCGGGGCTCGTACCATGACTACCCCAAGCCCGCCTTCCATAGGCCTGGGGCTGATGACTAGCACCAAAGGCATAAATCCCTAAATTGGGAAGGCATTGACTTTATAACTATAAACACACACAATGGAGCACACAGATGGATAAAAAACACTAAGTTAAACTGCATAACAATAGAGTGATGTAAAGTAAAGGGTCCAAAAATACAATCCCAACTATAATGTACAATTATGAATAAAAAGGAAAAAACAACTAAAATGTGAAAAGTAGTTTCTGGATCATTGACCACAGATCCTACTTGAAGGTTAGGTACAGAAATCCTCCTCAGCACTCCACATTCGTCAGTCTCCTCCGGGTATAGAATCATCATGATGTACACCTCCGGGTACCATCCTGTCCATGTACACTCAGCCTCAGTCAGCACTGTCTATCGTCTGCATCCAAAACAACGAGGTGTGGGTATAGCTCCGAGAGGGGTGAGTATAACGATACTCAGTAGGGACACTGAGACCCTTAAAGCCTCACAAAATACAAAAAGTAGAAACCACCTGGTATAATATCAAGAGATAACCCCACTTAGGTATATTCTCATATAAATACCTATGTTATCTAGTAATCCATCTCAATTATGAGGAAAACACAAAGTTACTGACATAACACACACAAGTATTCAAATTATGTAGAGAGATAGAAATGAATAGATGTAGCCACTGAATCATCTATTCTGTCGAACACACATAGGATATAGGAAAACAAATCAGAACTATTGAACCCACATAGAATCCAATAACAATTATTATGTCGAACCCACATAGGATCTACGAGCAGAAGCCAGAACTGTCGAACCCACACATGATCCAGGAATAGTGGTCAGAGTTTTCGAACCCGTATAAGATCAAGAAATAGTTGTATGTCCTATCAAACCCACATATGATCCAGGAATAGCAGTTGGAGCTGTCGAATCCACACATGATTCATGAACAGTAGTCAGAGTGTAGCCAACCACAGGATTCCGCACAAAGCATGCTTGATTTTGGGAGGGTCCACTACTCAAGAAAATTGTCGATACATTAACATACACTATGTCCCAAGTTGATGTATCTAAAATATATATCTTTCCAAATGAAACATAATGTGACATTCGGTGCATCAATCAGACGCTCAGTCTGAGAGTTGTTGTCATTTTTGTTTTAGGGGCCTCGTTGGATTTACATTCGATCCAACCTAGCCATACCCCAACTATGTCGAAACCTCGAGGGGGGTGTACCAAAATATCTGCTTTTTTATAATGTTTTTTTCCATAGGTGGTTTTTCAATTGGATGCTCGTAGCTCATGTTATAGGAAAATGTATGGAAACAGGCCAAAACGAGTCCAGGTTCGGTCTGGCCCAGTCGGACCATCCTCGTCCGCGAGTCCAACCCGGTCCACGAGTCCCACCTGGTATGTGGGTCCAACCCGGTCCATGGGTCTGACCCAGTCCACGAGGATGGCCTGTCCCATGAAGGCGGTCCGACCCGCGTGGGTGGCCCGGCCTGCGCTCGGTCCGTCCTGGAGGCCCACACTGGGTCCGGCCCTCCCAACCACAAGGTCCAGCTTGGCAGCCCATAGGGTCCTCCCTAGCCATGTCCATTGGGGATGTCGTGCCCCCTAGAAATTCCTAAAGGCTATCCTATTCAGGTGGGAGACAAACTGGCTCCTCGTGTAGCTGATCCTCGTCATGCGGGACCTAGCGGTAGGACCCTCTCCGCCCAGCTGGATGAGCGGCAATCCGACTCCCACACAACATCGTTGCGCCTTGCCTCCTCCGTCGACCCGGTGTATCGGGCTGCCGGTCTTCCTCACGGCGCCCATGCACCGCCGTAGCCCCCTTGTGCTCCACCGCGCGATGCTGTTGCGTAGCGCCTTCCCCGGTAACCCGGTGGCTCAGGCCGTTGGTTTTCTTCTTGGTCAAGAATGCACTGGCTGCCGCTGCACTGCCGCTATCCTCTGGCTGCGGCTTACTCCTCTGGCAGTGTGGTTGTGACACCCCCATCCATGTGGTAATGATTTTCATTCCATCGGTCGGTGAACGTTCCACAGGGCATCAGACGAGTTATGGTGGCCCGATACTCTTTCTGGAATAATCTGCACACTTCTTGGGACGTCACCTTCAATCCGAAACCATTTTTGATGAGTAACTCTCATCCTGGACTCATTTTGTGTTTTAGCATCAAATTCCACAAAGAAGTCGGAGGGTTCGGGCCATGTTTGTTCAGCATGCACCCCCCGTGTTAGGATGAGAGAAAATGGGTTTGATTCTTAATCCTAAAAGCAAGACAAAGAACATGTAACAATTATCCATGATTGAACCCCTACCATGGATTATTTGTTATTGGAAAAGAAGATGAAGAAGTCGTGGATGATGTCGTCAGCATTCTTTAAGGACGGATCTTCCATCCTTTTTCCTATTTGAGATCAAAGAAGAAGATTCCCATCATCGGCAGATGAAACATTCTTTGTTCTTAGATAGTCATTCTTCATTGGGAGCTTTCTCCAAATAATCCTCCACACAAATCACCAAAGTGAATAGACATGACATATAATAGATTATATTATCTATTATTTCGTAGGAAAAAAATTCAAAATGAATTCTTAAACACTTGGTTGGCACAATTAATGTGAAGGGTGGTGGCACCATTAACTGGGGTGCTCAAGAGGTTTCTCCCGACTTAATGGGGAGTTCAAGAGGTTATAACCTTGGGTGGTCCCCACCAAATTAATCCTCACATCTGAGGTTGAGTTCGGGTGGGACCCACCACCATAACCTTTCATGGGAGGTTAAGGTTTGGTGGTACCACCTCCAACATACATGTGGATGTTTTTAACCATTAAATAAAAATAATGCCATACAATTTATTTTTATTTAATTCAATATCCAAAAACCCCCAAAACTATATTTTATTCTTGACCAATTGTCGTCAAGGTGAAAGTCTAATTAAGTGAATATCGGTATTGGGAGATCAACAGTGGCTTCAGATTTCAATTCTGAGAACTAGTTCAAAAGTTATAAAAACCCGCCCATACGTTTATTGATCATAACTAAAAAACATCAAAAATTGACTCCGGGCACACCGGGCCTCAGAATCATGCGCTATAATTTTGCATGGACTCGTAAAATTCCCATGTATTTATGAAAAAAATTTATTAAAATTCCTGGTCTTTATAGGTATTGATTTATTTTTTCATGTTTTAATTATTTAAAATTCTTTATTCTATACTTTTACTAATGGTTAAATTAATTATGTTGCATATTACCCATTTTCCCTACTACTATTATGTTATATTTGTATATTTTTTAGAACCTCAATTGTAATTATATTGTTATGTATGATGTAGTAGCATTGTGGTGGTGAATTTTGAATATTTCCATACATGCAGTGTCCATAGTGTAGGAAAATCACAATTAACAGAAAATAGTGTTGACTAATTGTATCAATATTAGTATTTTGTAAAATATCATTAATTATACTTTTAAATAATAAAGATATCAACTCTACGGACACCTGAGAATGAAAAAACATTCACCAAGATAAAATATTTTAATTTTCCCCTTTTTTAACCATTCTTATATAATTTTATCAAAATTATTCTAAAACCAATATTGATTTAGGGTTTCTTTTGTAATAAATTTTAATTTATAACTTGTAATAATAGAGAAGTAATGTGTGAGGGTCCTCGATGAGATAGAAACTCGTGAGTACACTATTCTTCTAAACATAGGTAATAAGAAATATATTGAGTCACGATGTAGGAAAAATACCTTAAATATATTTGGAATTGTTTTGGGGGTGGGGGTAAATAAATTTCATAAGTGCTTTTTAACAAAACACACCAAAAATTAATAAATTTCCAAACTAAAATAATAAAATTATTGTGTATCTTTATATTCTTAAGTGAACAAGGAATTGAATTGTGAATTTTCTAATTATTATTAAAAAAATTATTTTAAAGAGTCTATCAGGGATGTAACATTGAAAATAAATTGTCAAATAATTTTTAGATATTTTATTATTTGTGTATAAAAATTGTATCTGTATCCCCTGAAGTTGAGGAAATTAAAGCATCATAGGGGTAACAGTAACAAAAATAAGATAAATAAGAATTTAGACTTATTAAAACCTTTTTTTAAGTTGAATAAACATAGGATTCTGATGGAAAGTATTGATATGATATATTACACTATCAAACAAACAAATTCATATTGGTTTATTATTATAATAAAGGTCATGGTGTTAAATTCATTGGGGGTGATTAATTTTTTTAATCATTCAATTTTATCAAATAAAATTTGTTATAAATTTCAAAATAATCTACCATATTTATATTTTATATAATCAATAAAAATAATGCATGCTTTAGATGATGTGTAAAATTAAATTCCCACAATGGAAAAAATATATTGGATGAATTTAAAAAAAATTAATAGATTTTATATCCTTGTATTGTGTAACTACCTTCTCTATAAGAACATCCTTGTCACATGAAGGAGGACACCATGATAGTTGACATTGAAGACATATATATTATTTTCCAAAATAAATTTAAAATAAAATTATTTCATTATATTTTATGTAGGTTTGATCACATTTTATTTCCTAGGGTTTCATGATCTTGGAATCCATTAATTGATTTCATGAGAAATAACATATGCTGGTTCATGACACTAAATTATAATACACCGTTAGATTGGAGATCGTGTCTTCAAACTGACTAACTAGTTTCTATAAAATCATATCATCCACAAAGGTGCTCAAACAATGTTCTATTATTCCTTTCTCTTTATCATTATTTTTTATGTTTACTTACTTATTTCTAGGCCATTATTGTAGTAGTTAAGACCTTAACATAAGGATTCCACTAGGGAATAAACATAGGTTTTGTATTTCCATCCAATTTTTATACTTATATTTATAAAAATTGTTTGAGATAAAAGTCTAGTTTATTGAGGTATAATTTTTGGGGAATATCAATATTTTTTTTAGAATTTTTGAGTTTCCTTATTTTAGTACATTATTTATGTTATGTTTTCAAGTTTTATGTCCGATTTTTTTTGTAATGTATATAAGGATATTATAATTAATAGAATTCTTTTGAAAATTAAAAACATACTGGTATAATTGAAAAAATAATTAATTTGAATATATATGTTTATAAATGATGGATGAATGGATTTTATTTTATATTTTCAATATTTACATTTAAGGATGTTTTACTTATTTTGAAAATAATTTTCAATTTTGATTTACATATTGTAAATATCTCCAAAAAAAAGGATTCTATATATTTTTATCATATTCACTAAATTTTATATTTTTTCAGAGCCTTGAATCATGTTGTTGGATCTAGAACATGTTGTTTTTTCCATTTCTCTATGCTGATAAATTTTTTTGGATGTGTAGAGTATAATTTAGGAACCATTTTGAAATTCCCTTTTATAATTATCTATTATTTTATCCTAACCATAAATATAAAAATCATTAGTCTATTAAAATACAAGAATTACATTATTAAGTAGCTACATTATAATCAATTTATCCTTTTCCATCATACCTTAAAATTTAAATTCATTATTATAATAGATCACAATTGTGTGAGGATTTTGGTTGTGTTGTGATGTTGTTACGAAATTGATCGAGATAAGTTAAATTTGATTTAATATTTATTAGTGAGTTTATAAAAGAAAATTTTTGATGTAGGGATGAATTTTTATCCAAAATTTCATTAAAAATATTTTTTTTCTTAATTTACCACTATTTGATGATAAAAATTAATACTCATACCTAAATAAACACAAATTTGATCTGAAATTTATAATATTAAATATAGAAATAATTTCTACTTGAATGAGAGATGTGGGAAGAAATGGAATTGTTTTTAAACTGATTATATATAGAAAACCTATGAGTATTATGAGATTATTTGTTGTAAATTTTTATAGGGACATTAAGTTAACGTTATTATTGAGAATAACTATTCTAACCCATTTACCTAACATTAGAGCATAAACCTCCCCACTCTACTTCTATTATTTTTATAATTAAATCATTGAAACCCTTAACCTCAAAACAACCCATATAAATACTCTCACGATTAAAATATATGTTCCTATAATAAGTTATAATAATAGAAAAATATGAAGTCTATGGATAACATGCATGAATTTGTAATAAGAAAACTCCACATCAAAACTCCTTGAGTGAATAAAAATGTTTTTTCCTATGAGTTACAAATGAAATAAACATTATGATTAATAAGATATTGAATATTATTTTATTGATGCTGATTTATTGTATTTTAATCCATATTGATGGATTTGTATTTCCGTTGAAGTGATAATTATGTAGTGTTCTCATTTATGTATTTTTAGGTTTTTTTGAACATATTATAAATTATTTTAAAATCATGAAATGGTTAAGTATTATTGTTGATAATGATAATAATTTTACTTATTTTATTTTGTTATTAAACAATTTTAATACAACCAATGTTTTGTTTTATATATTATTTTTTCATTTTTTCTTTTCTATGAATAATTTTCACTTATTTGTGATAATAAATTTATTTTTAATCATTATCATTTTAAATTGGTTTTGTATTTCAGCCAGAAAAGTTTCAACACTAATCAAAATTGTGATGTAATTTTCATTTTTAATTTTTTTGTTGCACATTTAATTTAATAGAAACTTGTTCAAAATAAAAACTTTTAAGACATAAATGAAACTCAAAATTTGATCCTTGAAGTTTCTACACCGTTTTAGAAACATCTAATGATGAAATAATATATCATAATAATATTAAATGAAATGATATTTTTTGGGAGAATTATAAAAGCCAAAGATCAATTTCTTCAATAATTTATACACATTATTGTACCTCTACCATTGAAAAAATCATGATAAATCGGTTAAGAGGAAAATGTAGAGTATGTGATAGAAGAAAAATTTTCTTTATAAATTTGGTTATAGGGTTCATCAAACTTCTCAAATTAAGAAAAATCATTGTGGGTTCATGTGAAATACAATGCTGAATAACTTTAAATAATTGAACATTCTCAAATTTAGCAATTTTCAGGGAATACTATACATTAAAATTTCACAAACTAATTTTGATCGAAAATATTCCACCTCTGATTGACGAAATATTCATTCAATATCTTTTCAAAAATATTTATCCATTTTTGTTATTCATTTTCTATATTTTAGGTCCCATTTTTATGTTTTTAACTGCTTTTTATACCTTTAATATATATTATTTTTCTTTTTATTCATATTTTATATTTTTCCCTTATTGTGTTACCTTATTGTACTTATCACTACTCCATTGATGTGTAGAACTAACCATTATTATTTTTCTCAGGGGAAGTTATGATGTTCGAGATATTTATAATTTAATGTTTTTATTTTTATTATTCTATAATTTTAGTGTTGGTAAAATTCATTTACTTGGGTGTTTATTCCCTTCTCTCTAAAATTGTGTACTTCTACATGTTCATCATTTATAATAAAATTTCTTATTATAATGATTCATATGGTATATTAGTACTGTGGTGAATAATTGATGGAGATTATCCTATATGTAACATTTTCAATGTCCAATTATCACAATTCAAAAAATTCCTTACTGAGTGATAATTATTTATTTGATAATAAAAGAAGATATCATCCCTTACACTTTTAGCGAACAAGGATATCATCTCTATGAACCTAGATGGATGATAAAAACAATATTAATGATAAAATAAAATTTTTGATTCTTATTTTCCTTGACATAATTTATATTTTTACCACAATCATTTTAAATCCTCCTTTTCATTGGTATTTTGTCTATAGTATAGTTTAATTTATAAAATGGGGAAATATAGATCTATTTTTTTGGAAGGGATTAATTGAGATTAACAATGGGTTTTAAAATATTCTACATTATTATTAAATAATAAATATACATAATTTATAATCATGAAAAAATATCATCCACAAATTGGGTTCTGTTATCTGGTAGTTCAATCTGTTATCCATTTCATTTTTCAAAAAATAAAAAATAAAATAGAATAATTTTACAAAAATAAAAAATGTACATTATAACATGGCTTTATTTTTATAAGTCGTGATGGAATTTTATATTATATTTCTATATGAATGGTGTAATAACTATATATATATCAGTATTACATAGAAAAATAATTACAAATTAATCAGAAAAAATTAGATTCTGGGAGATGTTAATAGAGAAATATTATTGCTAGCCACTATAGTCGAGGAACTCATTACATTGTAGTAGAAAATACAAGAAAATATGGTTAGTAATTAAATATCATTTCAATACCATTTCAACTATATAAAATTTCAGAGTTTAATAATGAATTCATCAAAGATAAATTACCCTATCCAAAAATTTAACTCCAAATGGATATTTTGAGGAGAAATATCATGGAATCGAAACATTAAAGGGATATTAATTTTTTTCATTTCATTTTATTCATAATTTATTTATTATGAATTTCAAAATCATTACCCATTTTTTTATTTTGAAAATTTGAAAATAAATATTAATGGAATAAGGAGATTTTAATAATAAAATTCTAATCATCGAAGTTGATATTGTTGTGGGATTTGGGGAAGATGACAAAGAAGAACATTAGGATCATTTACTGGTTCAATTAACACCTCTGGAATATCTTTTATATCACCTATAAGATGGAACTAATAATTTTTATATGGATTACCTTGAAATTATTTTTGACGTCCTTACTTAACACAGATAATCTCTTTATTATCTTATGTGGTTTCATACAAAATTTTCATTGGATTTTCTCCACTTATAATCACCTTATGGATATCGGGAGAAGTAATTTGTGGTGTTCCCTTTTCTAAAGAATAAACCCACCTTAGGATGAGATAAATTTTTTCAAGAAATCATGAACAGAGGAAATTTAAATATATCATCCACTTGGGGGAATAAACCATTGTCTAACATTATTTTACCTTTATCATAATTTTCCTTATATTGTTTTTTTCTAAGAATATGTGGTAAAAATTATGATATTAACTCATGGAATGCATATAATAATAAAATAATGTTTTATTTTTACTTCCCTTAATTTTTCTACACTTTTCATTCAAAAAATAATTTCAAATTAAGAGCTATTAAATCCTGTGTCAGGAGGGATGTTAATCATCATTTAAAAAAAATATTATATATTTCTTCATATTTCTTTTTAAATTGGAATGTCTTTCTTTCTGTTTTATATTTATTTTCAATATTATTTTTTGATTATTAGGCATAATAAAATGTGTTGAGAGATTAAAACCATCATTCAATTTTTAATACTTTTATTGATTTTAGAGTCAATAGATTTTAATAATTACTGAGAAAAATATGATATTGTAATTCTAATATTTTTATTTAGGGATGTTTGATTGATTATGAAGCTTTTATGCACTAATTATATAAATAATGAAAATAATTCCTAATAGTAGTGGTTTCAAGACGTTATTTAAATATTCTTTACATTAAATTTTTTTTAGAATCATGAGTCCTAATTCATGATCTAGAACACTTTTTTATTGTGTATTTCAAGATAACCGAGGTCTCAAAATTGCTCAACTATGATTGATTAATACTTTTGTAATTTCCTATTACATTTAACTCTTTATTTTTGATACCTTTAAATACATAATTTATTATTAACTTAGTATACATGAAATGATATATTTGGAATTCATATTGTACACCATGTATCACTTTACAACATAATTTAGAAGATAAATGAGTAATTATATTTGGAAAAAAATTTGTGGGAGGTGGGTTTGTTGTGATTATTTTATAATATTTTTTGAGATAAAAATAATTTTATTCCATAATTATTAGTTCTTTAATGGAAAAATATTCATGATAGAAATATGGATGTATTTAACACAAACAAATATGAAATAATAACTTTTATTTATATATTTTGCATCTATATAAACTTCGGTAAATGTTTTATGGGGTTTGGGGATTATTATAATGTTTTGGAGGAATTTTTAGAGGTGAAATTTTAGTAGAAAAAATACACCACCATAGAGAAACAATTAAAGGTAACATAGTGTTCACTAAGAAGCTACACATTTGGGGAACAATTTGGCCAAAACATTTCAATTCTTGTTCGATACCATGAATCTAGAAATAGATGTAAAATAATTGTTAGAACAAGTTTTTTCTAAATATATTGTAAAATCATATGAGTTGTGGCTTTGATAAAGTATCAGCACACAATCATTACATGGTTATCCAAACCATATAGCCTAACCATGCATATATAATTTTCCCCCATAAATTTTATGATCAAATCCAAATTTTATCTTAAAATGTTATTTTATTAAAAATTAATCCAATATCATGAATACCATTATCTACCTATTCATTAGATCCTGAACCTTTTATCTGGAAGTGACTCTTATGTGAATCAAAGAATATTGGGGATCCAAATTCATTAGTAAGTCATCATTATTCATTATTCTTATTATATCATTTCTTCATATCTATATTAGAACCCTAAATCTAGTCCATAGTGGATATATCTTTGTTGTATGATGGTATTACTAATGATCTTTTGTTTAATTTATTCAATTGAGGAATATTTATGTACTGATAAAATTAATTATTTTGTCATTCTTAATTTTTTCCAACTGTTGCAATGGAAATTTATTCTCTCTCATCTGTACATGACTTTCAAATTTGGGTCTTTGATCAAATTTATTTTTTTAAAAGTTTTTGTGAAATCCATGTGTTGTTCTTTATAGAAACATCATTTAGGTTATATATTTGAAATTCACAAAATGTTATGGTGTCTTAGAAAATTTCATTTGGTAATATCATTAAAACCAAAATTTATATGTTATAAATTTGTTTTCATGCATGGAAAATAATTCTTTTAATTAATTAATAATTAATGGTTTTGTGTGTATTGAAATTTTTCATTGGATCTGACAAAACATGGTTTTTTAAATTTAATTTAACGACACAACCCTTTGGAAGGGGCATCTGCTTTTATAGAAATTGGTATTGGTTTCTTTATAATAATTTTGGGGATCAATAATATACCACTCATGAGTATGTAACTATCAATAATTCTTGTTTGGGTGTGTTTGGAAACCATTTTATTGGTATGTAAAATACATGATATTAGTTTTATTATTTTGATAAATATTCTTGTGAGATTTTTTACTATTTTGAAATAAACTTTTTTTATCTATATTAATTTTTTCTTGTCCTAATACTTTGAGTTCGAATTCGTAGAGATAATCCAAATGATTGTAGTCTCACATGTTTCTTTGGAACTATTGTGAGATTTTAGATATCATTTATCAGGATGTAGGTAAAGGAAGGGTATCTTAATTCATTAGTGATGTTACTTGATTCCAATGGCATGTCATGTGGAGTTAGATATTGGAAGAGATAATGAGTTGATTATATTATTTTATTAGACATATTGTCTCTTTAATTTCTTTACCATCCATTTATATTATAACTTCGATATGGATATATATTTCTTGGTAGTCTTTTGGTTTTAGTTTTTTCATGTCTCATAGAAGATTTGATTATTATATCCCCCATCACAGCTCATGATAATGAGGTGGGATGGGATGTTAGAGGAATTTTTGCCCATATTTCATTCAAAATATGGTTTGGTAGTTCACCCTTGTTTAGAGACAAAAAGTGCCTCTCTTCCTAAAAACATAATTTTGGGATGAAATTCATAGTCTAAAAAGGGGGAAATATACTAAAATAAGGGAAGATGGTTGAAATTTAATTACTACTAAAATGGTATGGCATGGACTACCAGAAAATATAAAAACATTCTTTATAATTACTTTTTTTAAGGTGACTAAAGAGAACAACATTTTTGGAAAAAATGCATTTACATTACATTACAGAAGACCACTTCCCACACTTACTCTAATATTATTACATATGAAACCTTACAAAACTTATATTCAAAACATAAAATGTATAATCCCTCATGATTTATATATTTTTGACTCTATGATGATTGGATACTAGTAAAATATAAATTCTATGGAGATCATTCATAACATGGGATTAAGAAAAAATCAGCACAAAAACTACTTGAGTAAAGAGAGAAATATATTCCAAAATAGGTATTTATAAATTTAACATGGAAATTATCATGATATTTCTTGAATTTTTATTACTAGATATGGTTTTTTAAATTATAATCCATTTAGTAGGCATGATATTTCCATAGATATTATAATTAGGTATGGTATTAATTTGTGCGATGCAATTTTTTTAATGATAGTATAGATGATTTCCAAAGAGATCAGCAGTTATGTGTGGAGGAATGAAAAATATTGTAATTATATATACATTATTCAATAATTTAATTTTTTAAATCCAACCAAACAATTATTTTAAGAGTAATCACCTCATATTTTAGTTTTAAGAATAAATTGATCTTAATTGTTACAATGGTTTAAATTTGCAGTTTTAGGTATTTTAAATCAGTTCTATAATTTACATATACATTTGTATACATTAATCATATTTTAGAATTAATTTTTTTGTATTATATCTTTTTTGGAACATAATTCATTTATCATGACAATGTGCTTAATCTAATCATTAGATATCCAAATGACTCTCACAATTCAGGCCTCTAAATCTGTAAAAAGTTCTATAATCATTATAATATGGTCCTATATATCATAAATGTATATGCATATAATTCTACCTCCATCATTTTGTAAATGAATAGGGAATCTATGAATTGTAATATAATAGTTCGTATATGGAATAAAATTTTTCTTTAGTAATTCAAATGTCACATTATTTGAACATTCCAAATTAATTTTAGAAAATTTGTGTCAAAAAAATGAAAAATTCAAACAAATTTTGTGAAGGAATCTTTGAAAAAAAAGTGTCAATTTAATGGGTATATAACATAAAAAATCCATTATATATATTTGAATCCAAAATATTTCACCCCTTATGGTTATAAATTTGTAATAATCCTCCTCTCATAATATTTTTCTAATTTAGTTATCCATTGCGTATATATTTGGATTTAATTTTCTTATATAAAAGTTTTATATAGTTTATATATATATATATTAGTCTTCTATTTTAATCATTTTTCTATTTTGTTTCTCTATTGTGATTTCCCTATATAAATACCTAATATCCATGATTATATTGAACGCAACCTCATTTTTTTATGTGGGAAGTGGTGAGGTTGGAGTTTTTTGTCTTAAATTATTTCTTGTTATTTTATTTTAATATTAATATATAGATAACTTTTTTAGGGTGTGGGTTTTCACCCTTTTACATGTTAAAATTTTCTTCCTCTTATTCATCATTTCTATTGTCAATTTCTATTATAATACTGCATATGGATTAATATCATTATACTGATGAAGTTTTTTAGTTTTCCCCACATGTAGAGTTATTGATGTATGAAAATAAATATTAAAACAAGTGGGTGTTTAGGGATACGTATCAATCTCATCATTAAATAGAATAGCAATAATTAAATTTTTAAGGAATGGGTATGAATTTCTATAAACCCTTGAGTATATTAATAATATTACTCTTTAAAACTTCATTTATTTGTGTTTATTCTTTTTCATCCTCCTTTAAATATTATTATCATTACAATTTCAAAGCATCCACTAGTTTAAGTTATCTTTTATAGTATATATTAATTTATAAATAGTGACAGTAAAGTAGTAGTGTGTGTGTGAACAGCCTCCCTGATATCTATCTAGGATTTGAATTATTTTACAATATTTGGTAATAAAAATATATGGATTTTTTATTCTTGATAAATCCTATCCATCTATTTGAAATCATTTTTGGGGGCCTAATCACATTCACACAAAGTTCATTAAAAACAATATAAACATTCATTAATTACTAAAAGTAAAAAAATATTTTATGATATTATTTTATTATGTAAATATTGATTTTTATATTTTATTTTCATTTCCATTTCCATGAAACTGAAATTTTTAGTTTATAATGGATTAAATATTCCATATTTACATGAAAATCAATTTTAAGATACTTGAAGAATCTAGAAGAAAAAAAGTATCTATATCAACTATATATGAGAAAAAAATAAATATTAATGGAATAAAAAAATTATAAATAGTAATTAAATATTTTTCTACCCACATTTCATGTTTAATAACTCTTGGATGCTAATGATGATTTCCTAGGATATGAATTACCCTCTCAATTAGAAAAAAACTTATAATTATTTTTCATGAGGATAAATTGTTGACAATGAAATTTGTTTGGGACAACATCCTCTACAACATAATTTATATCACATAGAAGAGGAAGCCATAATAATATCAAAGTAACATCTCTACTTTTTTCTCCCCTCTTCAACACCTAAAATTCTCTCTATATTCTATTTTTCAGGTTTGGACACTTTTTATTATGTTTGGGGGGTCACAACTAAAGAAATCCACTTACAAACATTGGGATAAATAATTCATTGTCATTTATTCCTTAAGAACCCCATTCACCTTTGGATATGGGATAATTGGACGAAATTATGTGTCTATAATATGAAAAAACTTACTACCCATATGTGGGGTACAAAATACTTTATATTCATATCTACCAATTGTTTTTATTTTTCTAATGTTTGTAATTTATTCTACAGTACACATTATTGAATCTAGGAGATTAAGTCATGGATAAAGGTGACAAATAAAATGTGCATGTCATATTCTATACCTTTTGTTTATCAACACTTATCATTATAAAACAACAAAAAAATATTTCTAGTTTAATAAAATGTGTATGGGGATATCAATATACATTTATATATTTTTTGTTTCTTTTTTCTCTTTTCCCTTATTAATTATTTCTTTTCCATTTTTTTATTTATTTTTAGTATTTTATTTTTTTATCTTGATGTTAATTTAATACCATAGAAAATTAAAACCATTCATTTATTTTTGACACAATATTTAAAATGAATGATTAAGTATTTAAATTATTGTAAAAATAATTTTCCCTTTCTTCTAGTCATTTAATGTATGATGATTTTTATTATTTTGAAAATCATATGTTCTACTAATGATAAATATGAAAATCATGTAAATCCTGAGATGTTTTTAAACAATTTTGATATATTCTTAAATTTAATGGTTTCTTGTGAATCTTGAGAGATTTTTTTATCCGATACGTTTTCACCATTTTCAATGATTTTTACATACATAGAATGTGTCAAGTATGATTGAGAAACAATTTTGAAATCCCCTTTTACGTTCAACAGTAATTTTGACCTACCTTTACTTGTGAAATATTTAATCACTTAAAAGACAATATACAAAATGTTAGGTAGATATATACCATCCATTAATCACTTTCTATCTTACTATATAAGATAAAAAATGATTGTTATTGAACTCCAGTGTGAGGGTTTTTTTAATATTGTATTGATGTAATGATTTTTTATAAGCTAAATTGAAATTGATCCCATATATATTAATGACTTTCTGGAAGCAAATTCATAGTATAAATATATATAAATTTCTAGGATATTATTCAAAAACATGGTTGTGGGTTCACAAATATTTAGAAACAAATAATACCACTCATTTCTAGAGAACAATAATTTGAGCTGAAATTCATCCTCTAAAATAAAGGGAAAATATCTACTAAAATGAGTAAAAATGGAATAAATACATTTTTAATAAAATAATCAAGTGCGGGATGCCAAATTATGTCAATAGTGTGTGGGTTTTTACTTTTTCATTGAGATTTAAGAGAATATAATTCATGGTAAAAACTATTTTAATTTATTTACTTCACATTAGATCCTTAACCTCCTCACTCATCCTCCCATATTTTTACATAAATTTATTTCCAACACTCAACATTAAAAGAAACCATGTAACATAACACAATATTGATATATTTATAACTATAAAAAGTGAATATTTTAGTAGAATTGAAAGACTAGAGAAATCAGTATTAACTTTGGAATGTGAAATCCACTACATAAAAAATCCATGATATGGGATAAATACTATTCAAGGAGGTATGATCAAAATGAAAATGGATATTAACATGATATTTAATATATTTTTATGGTTGGTGGGGATTTAGTAAATTCGGACCTTTCTCGGGGATATGATATCCCTTTAGATGAGAGAATTATCTACCATTTTAATTTGTGCCCTGTTTAGTTTATTTTGACCATAGTATGGAATATTTCCCAATATTTATATGGTCACCTATGTGAGAAAAATTAAGATAAAAATTTCACATATTTTATTTCTTAATTCAATGGTTTTAATCCCACCAAAGTCTTATTTTAACGGCAATTTATCATTTTTAGCTTTCATGAGTAATTTTTTCTTAAATGGGAAAATTTCATATTTTTTATTTTTGTGTATTTTAAATTATTTTTCCATTTCATCCAATAAATTTTCAAAATAATAAAAATTGGAAATAAAAATTCATCACTAATTAATGTGAAAAATCAAGTCAATAGGACCTTTTTTTGAATTCAATCATTGTATTCCCAAATAAACCTTACAATTTAGGCATCAAAATCCTTCCATAGACTAATATAATTTTTAATAGGATCTCTTATATCCTTAAAATCTTATTTTAAAAAGTATAAATGTTTTTTAAAGAAATATAAGTGTCCAAGTTACGTTTTTAAATTGATTATATTTCTAATTTTTCATTATTTTGTTGTCATAAATTCATGGTAATTAGAAGACTAGGAATATATAGTATTTACCCAGTAAGAAATGTGTTATTTAGTTACTCATATTCAACCATATATAAAATTGTTAAAATAATTAAAATAGTTGGTTACCACACACAAGACATATCTAAAAAAATTAATTATGTAAACCTTCATTACATCATCAATTTAATGGGGATATAAGAAATAAATATTCATCAAATTTATTTGGATCCAAAATATTTAAACCCATGTTGATATAAATTTTTACCAAACCTCCTTTCAATAGAGTAATCCATTTTTTCTATATATTTTCTATATATTAGGATATATTTTTATACTATAATAATTTTATATACTTCTAATATATATTAGTTTTTGTGTCTCATTATTTTTGTTTCCCTATCATCATTCTCTAACCATTCATTTCATAACTCTATAGTTATAGAGAAATAACACTCGTTTTTACAAGATGGTGGAAGTGGTGATATTTGAGTTTGTTATAATTAATTTCATTATTGTATTTAATTTCTAATATTTTATTAGTTGTTAAATTTATTAGTTTTTAAATTATCCCTATTTTCCATGCCACTGTTTTCCTTTTCTTTTTCATCAACTCTACATTCTCAAAAAAAAAATTGCATACATTGGAAGATAATTATACTTATAAAGTGAAATAGATTTTTTTATATTAAAAGTTCTCAGTGATGTTTAATCATAATTTAGACAATAATGTGTATAGTGATAAGTATTGATCTCATCATTGAATATAATATCAATAATTATTATCATGAGTAAAAATTAAAAGATATTTGTGAAGTATGGAAGAGAAAAATAACATCATTCTTGATAAATTATTTCCATTGTTATTATTATTTTTAATTAATAATTATAGTTTTGTGTGGTAATTTTAAAACCCCACAACATAATTTTGTATTTTTTATTTAGTTTTATTAATAAATATTTACCATTGAGAGGTTGTCAGTATGTGTGGTCTCATTTAGAATATACCTCATATGAGATATATGAAACATTATTACATGATAATTAATTTATTGAGTTAGGATCCAAAAAATAATTTACATCAATTTTGAATCGATTTATGGAGGAAAATTTCGTTTACCCGCACTTTTTGGCATAATAAAACAGATAAATCCAAAATTAAGAAAAATTACATCATTTAATATCTTTCATTTCTTAGAGAATACTGGAAGTTTATACATAAATTTCCTATACATGGTTAGAAAATTAGGTTTATGATTACATAGGAGAAGAAAAATTGAAAATTAATTTGAACAATAGTTATAGATTATTAGGGAAGAGAGTAAATAATAATATCCTAAGCCACTACTTTTGATGAATCAATGAATTATGTTCGAAATTTGAACTAAAAAATGAAGTGGATGTAAATATAGTTACACAAACATTTTATATCTAAATTAACTTAGTAGGATACCCCATAGTTCATAGAATATTAAATCCACCTCCATCAATAAATTTCCTAGTGTATTTTGGAGAGAAATAATATCATGATGTGGAAATGTTTTAGGGGAATTCATTTATAATCATTAATTTGATTGAAAAAATATTTATTTTGAATTAAAAAATAATCTCTAGATTTTTATTTTACAAATTCAATTATAATAATAATGGACATGGATTTTTTTTTTAAAATTAAATACAAATTACCAAATAGAATATGGTCATGTGATTTAGGGAAGAGGAAGAAGAAGATGAAAATGTGCTTGAGGAGACTTTGGTAGTAGGACTATATAGTCATGAATTAAAAGAAATTCACATGAATGAGGACACTATGAACATTCATATGGATAATAAATATAACATTTTCCCTAACAATCTACACCAAAAATTACATCTTTATTCCACCATAGGGGTTTGATGTATTTTTATTTCCATTATGGGTTCTTGTTCATAAAATCGAATTTCGGATGTTGGGAGAAGCAATATGTGCCTCTTAATGCCATACAACCCCATTATAAGTAGGATTGTGAATAATTTTTTGAAACTTAAAAAATTGTGGTAGTAAAACCCTTCACTAATGTAACATACATAGATTTTAGAAAATGAATATTATGATCAATAGTGTATATGACTTGCAACACCCACGCTAGACGACCAAAAATTATAATACTCTTATAACCTAAATGATAAATTTGAGAGTTTAAATATTTTTAAATAATTTATAAAATTTATATAAATTTTTAACTCAGAAAATATTTATATTTAAATTCTTAGTAAATAAATAGTTAATTTTTATAGACATTTTATTCTTCAAAAAAAACATATTCTCAAAAAATGATTTTTATTCCATTTCAATAAAAATAATAAAAAATATTTATAGATATTTTAAAAAATATATTTTATAAAATTAAATTAATTTTTTTAATTACCATATCAATCATAATATATTGTAAAATTTTGTCATTTTTCTAAATATGTTTATTTTTCAATGACTAGTGAAAATATCGTTTTTCTTGTAAAACTGTCATTTATTTTGAAAAGGATAAGCAATTTAAAAGCCCCATTACGGTTTTAAATTTATTTATTTCAATATCATAATTATTTTTAATATATATTCAAATTAATTATAATTTGGTCATATTTATACTTGATTGTAGTATAAGATCATTTTTGGTCTTAAAAATAATTTTTTTTAAAACTGTTTTGAACCGCATAATGATTATCCATTTTAATAAAATATAATAAACAATAATGATGAATTATTTAAAATAAATGGATATATTATAGGTAAATATGAATCTAAATTCATGTAATTATGATTACTAAATGCAAATATAATATAAGATAATCTTATGCTGGAAAAATGCATTTCTTGAAAACTACTTTTTTTCACATCTACAGGTTTTATTTCAAATGAAATTATTCCACTTGTGAAAGTTTAATTTCATAAATTTAATAACATATTTTAATAACAATAATTAATTTTTTAAAATAATACCAACTAAGTATTTCTCCATAATTAATAGTAAAAATATTTTACAGTTGTTATGGTTAAAAGGATATTACTGCGGGAAAAAATAAAAAAATAAATTTTAAAATAACCTAAACACAAGTTTAATTCTTATTTTATTTTAATATTAAGAACATAATACAGATATTTTTCATTAATTATCCATTTTGGTTCTTATTTTATTGTTTAGAACATTGGTATATGTTTTTATTCTCAAAAATTACATGTGTGTATCATCCCCCACTTATAAAAGGATGTCTAAGCTATTTTACTATTATCACATTTAATGACTTTTGGTTCATCAAAATACCTTCCATGTACTTTAATTAATTCCCTCTGCATGTCCTAGATGCCTTTTTTATTTTAAATACTATCTAGGAAGGATTTAAGTATACATATAAAGTGGTGGATCGAAGAAAAAGTATAATTCTTAACTGAGTTTTTTTGTCGTGTCTCTTCTTCCACATCTTTATAATATTATTCTACCAAGATGATATAATAAAATCATTAAATAATATATGCTATGATTTTAATATCTTAATTTTGTAAAAAACATGAGTCTCATCATTAATAATATTTGGAAATTAAACCATCATTCGTGTATACTACAGACTACCGCCTCAAGAACCGACATAATTCATATTTCATCATTTCCACTAACAACTGATTATAATGATACAATTAATTTATATATATTATATTACATATATATATTTTTGATCCGGAAAATATATTATATCAATATTTATCTTACAAAAAACTCGCTGAAAATGATAGCATCATTTGAGTTTATGAGTGGAATACCACCTCTTAGAAGTGGTTTTCTTTTCTCATCACCAAATCACAAATATGATATATATATTTTAAAAAATTATATTTTTTTATGATTTTTTGATGATTTTTTAATGATAAAATATTACTATACTTATTTCCATAAGGATCATTGAAAAATGCAATCCTTACTCATGAGTATTTTCAGTCTACGGTCTCTATGATTGTAACAATGTACATTTTTTTATAACCATATTACATTAATTGTTTTAAAAGTGAAATTTATGTATAAAAAATATATATTCCATGATTATTAGTCTGTAACATATGGAATAATGATATATTTTACCATAATCAACTTACTGACGTAATTTTTAACATATGAGATAGATACAACAAATACATCTGAGGTAATGTTAAATGATTAACTAATTGTGTATAAAATGGGAATAAATAAACTAATGGGAATAGAAAAATTGGTAAATATTATTAATAAAGTAAATAAACTAACATATATTTATTATTAAGGATGATAAATAACATAAGTGATGAATCAATCTCGTGGAAAGGGAAACGAACTTAGAACCTCAATGAAAATATTTTTATAATTTGTTTTAAATATAATTATCTTCAAATACCATGTTTTAAATATTATTTTATGTATTTAATTATTTTAAAATGGATGTTTAATAGAGGAAATAATTTGAATATTTTAACTTTTTTTCAAAATAAAAAAAATAAAAATGAATATTTTTTGAATCTTTTTGAACTTATTTACAAAAGATAAAAGGAATGTTCTATATTAACATATATAAAAACAAAGAATTTTAATGAATCCAAAACTATTGTTTTATATTTGTATTCCTTTATAGTATTTTGTGTCATATTCAATCCAAACCCATATATCCCTTTTTGGGTAGTTTTTGTATTAAAAAAGTTTTTTTTAAATTAATTTTAATATTTGAAACCGTATTTCATATGATTTTAAATGAGTTCATCAATTTTTTTACAATGAAATGTGCATGATTGAAATTAATTCTTCATGACATGGTACTTGATAATTATATATGGGAAATGGTTAATCCTAATATAGCTTATACAATGGTATGAGAACCATTATATTTCAATAAAAATTGGTAAGCTAATATAGCTTATATGAAGGGTGACCAAATTATATCTCCCAAATGAAATGGGTAGTGTAACATATAACAATTTTCAAGAAGGAATGGGTTACCAGATGGTTTCTCCTATAGATATAACTGTGATCAAGTTATTTCTTATACTTGTTTTAAATATGTAATTAATATGATTCTCTATGATACCAAAATTGGGGTTATATGTTTTATGGGATTTAATGGTTTTATTTTAGGAAATGTTTGGTTTCAATTTCATGTGTAAATGAATTATGTAACTCACTCTAATAACACAAATATAAAGGTAATCATTTAATGGGTTTAATTTTTTTACAATATAATAATGGTTTTCTTCTTTTTATTTCCCTTATTGATATTTTTTTTCATTTGATGATTTTAAAATTTTTCTCTCAGGGTTTAAGGATTAGTAAGATAAATTATGGAGTCAAGTTGAATGATTCGAAAAAATTTCCTTAAAATAAATCATTTATTTTTTAATGTTTTACATTATGGGAAAATTAGATACTTATAAATGGTTTACACTTTCTAATATGTGGTTTTATTATGTATGAGTTATGACCTAATTCCCAAAAATTATAAAATTAAAATATCTTTTTGAAAATAATGTGAATAATATTTTAATTTTACTAAGATTGGTGATGTTTAAGGCTAGGTCATTATAGATTCTATTATATAAATGTTTAAATGAAATTAGATGTTAGGATGATTCATATAAGGATTGATAATGATTTTTAATATACCGTTATGGAGTAGTATGTGTTTTTACTAGATATTTTTATAATGTTTGGAAATAATAAAGGTTATATAGTTCTCTAAGAAATCAAATACGTGTCTGGATAATGGATATGATTGTGGAAAAAATTCACATAAGGATAATAACTATAAATGTGGTAGATTGGGTATTAACTCTATCATCGCCCAGTTAACATTGGGGAATCCTAAGACTTTATAACTAATTAGACATTACCAAGGGATATTCCTAGGTAAATGAATATGTCTTTTATGACCATTAAGGATGATTTGAACTTAATATATACCAATACTCTTCTATTCATGGATATTTTAATAAACTATGTTCTAAATTTCAATATTTTTTTACAAAAAATCCACCATCATAATAATTTTGGGAAATCATATGGGAATATAACAATCTTTTGTAGAGGATAATCTGGAAAATTTGATGTTCTTCCTCTAGTAAGCTACAAAATATGGACCTAAAAGATCATCATATATAATTTTTTATTATATGAATTTCTTTATAATCATAAGTTTCCGAAATTATTCAAAATATATATATTCAAACTATTTTCTATGGTATTATGGAAAATAAATTAGGTTGGTAGTTTGAAAACATTATGTTCAAAACCTATGTTTGTTTAAAAATTCTTATATTTTTTATATAATTTTCATCCATGATTTTACAACTGTGAATGGATAAAACAAGAAGACTATATTTCCAAGGTTTTTTTATTCTTATCATTTATGGTGTCCACCCAGAATTTCATTGGACCTTAGACTTTTAAATGGGGAATGGAATGAATGATGACCTATATTCCAAATATAGGAATTATTTTAATAGTGTTTCATAAATTTTAGTTTTAAATTATGATTAAATGTATTGAAATATTAGATTATAGAAGGTAATTATTAATGAAGAATATAAAAATAATGGTTAAAGGGCTAAAACCCCAATTTAATGCAGGATTTGAATATTTTCTATAATATTCAAAATGTTTTAAGAATCATGAAACACATAGAGATTATTTATGTTTTAGGTATTTTTTCAAAATATTAAAATGTATAATGAATAGATTCAATACCATTGAATAATGTTTCCATGGAAATGTGACATTTTAACAATACAGGGTTATGGGATAAATAAACCATTGGGTTAAAATGTTCTTATTGTAAAGGAAATGTTAGCCCATTATAATAATTTGATTTTGACGGAAAATAGGATATGGGGAAAACCTAAGACGTTAAAAATACATTTTATTGTTGAATATATTTTTAAATATTTTCAACATTATTTATAGAATATTTATTGGAATTATATTATTATAGTTTAATATAACGTATAACCCATAAGTTGGGCCACAACCTATCACATTTTGAAAGTTTCGATGATTGAACCCAAAACCAATTGGTGATAAATCTGTAATGCCTACCAATGGCCCATATGATGTGTTTGTTGGTAAAAAATAATATCAAAAATATAATGTGACAAATTAAGACTTATTTTATTACAAGAACTTATTTTTTATCATAAATATAATGAAAATAATTTAAAGTTATTTGGATTTTAGGTGATTAATATTTTTTAAAAAGAACACAATTTTTTGGACCTTATGTATTAAATAAAAGTAGAATTCTTTGGAATTAAATTTGAAGATAAAGTGTTTAATTATATATTAGAATAACATATAAATTTATTATGTCTTTTTTATTTGATATATTTATTGAAATTTTATCATATCATATAGATTATATAAATTGGGTACATATATTTTTTTGGACAATTTTATAGTTATTGGTGTAATTTGGAGACAAATTTTAAATTTTTCTTATAATAATATTTGAAGATAGAATTATAAAAATTGGAATTAAATAATTTTATATAATTAATTTTAATGAATTTTAATACTAGTTCTTTAATGAATAATCTATGTTGAGCTTTTGGTGTTATTGATGATGATTAAGTTATTAATATTGTATTTCTTCATATATTATTAATGATTTTTGAAACTATATTACCATATTATATCCATTTTAGTTTTGGTTAACTACTAAATATAGTAGGAATATCTTATGATTAATTAGATTGTGATTTCACTTCTTTAGTCATGAAAAAATCATGTTAACTACTCATTATATTGAGAAAGTATGAGACTGTAGAGGGAATTGATTATAGAATGAAATTATACATATAAAGTATGTATATTTATGTATATTATTTATATATATAGTTAATTAATTCCTTAAAATTGGATATTGAAACTTAGAAAAATTATCATATTACCGTCATTTCATATCAATTGATGGCCATTTTTACACATCTTTAATTTAGGGTGTTTTGGTTGTTAACTATGTCATGACCAATCACCTTCATGTGATCATTGTCTCTATATCTATAATAATTATATTGAAATTAAATTTCTCCCCATGTACATATTTTTATTCCCAATAATTTTTTCTACATTGGAGCCTACTTCTGTGTTATATGAGATGACATTCATAATTTTATTTTCAACTCTTATCTAGGGGAAGTTTCATTAATCCTTTTTACTATGTGGGGTTTCAAAAAAAGGTAATTAAAATAAGAAATATTTTATTACAAATCTCGAGATAAAATTTAGGGGATGAAATTTATTGATGTAGAGGTTAATGTAAAACCTATATATTATAAAAATAGAACATTATCTTCGATAGTGTATAATAGACACAACACATAGCTTAAACAACTACTGAAATATATGATCAATAAAGTATGGAATATAAATATGAGGGTATAAATTTTATTAAATAATTTATTATATTTATATAAATTTACTACCCAATATAAATATTGTTATAAATTAATTGTAAAAAAACATTTAATTTTTAATAAAGAAATTTTATTCTTTTAAAAATATGTTTTCTATCAAAATGAGTTTTTTTTATTTTTTTAGAAAATATTCTAATTAGTTTATAAATATTTTTGAAAATTTATTTTATAAAATTAATTTCATTCTTTAAATAAAAAAATAAAAATTAAATTAGGATGAATATTTTTATTTTTTGATAAAATATTGATTTTTCATTTAATATTGAAAAATAAAGATTTTGGTTAAATTGTCGATTATTTTTTAAGAATTTTGTAATTTAAATGTCCAATAAAAATTTTAATTTATATAAAATTAGATATTTATTCATTTTTAATATTCAAAATAATTAATTATATTTGAATCATCATTATACTGGATTTTAGTATACGTTTTTTTTGGGATAAAAACACATTTTTATGAAAAATAAATTAATTTTTATAAATAACCCCTAATGAGATATAATTTCAATTAAATATATATATTATATAACTATAAATATTAATTAAAATAAATATAATGATTATTAATGTTCAAAAATTTAATATGATTTAATCTTATGCTTGAAAAATACATATCTTAAGAAAACTACTTTTTCATCACATATGTGGGTTATATTTAAAATTAAAATATTACACTTATGTAAATTGAATTAAACAAATTGGAATTATTAATTTTAATTGGAATTACATATAATATACAATATGTACAATTTTTGTTTTTTTCATAATGATTTGTGAAAATATTAAAAATCTTTTCCTCTGATTAAGGTTAAAACACCATTATCGATGGTAAAACTAAAAAGATAAGGGTTAAAATGACCTAAAAACATTTCCAATTTATATCGGTTGGCCATATTTCCACCAAATGAAAACTATGGTTTGATAATGGTCCATTTTTTTCTTTTTTTCTTTTTGTAAAATTTGGGTGTAACTTTTTCTTTCAAAAATTCCATGTCTTTCCTCTCACCCACTTATAAATGGAAACAACATATAATATCCTATTTAAACATCAAAATCCATTTATTTCATTAAATAAATTACCATACACCCTAATTGTATGATTAACCCGTTTTTATAGTCCTCTTTTATCATATATTATATCTTGTAAGGCTTTACGTATACTGTTAAAGGGGTGGCCTTAAGAAAAAGTTATTTCTATTAAGTGATTGTTTTTTATATTTTTATTCATCCACCTCCTTCCAATATTATTGTGTCTTTATGATATAATAACATAAATATCTAAAATATACTTATATTAAAATATGATAATTTTTTATTCTACTCCTCTTCCATCAATTTGAAAAATCACACAATCATTTGTGCGTATGGCGGACCCCCTGCTCACAAACCAGTGTATTTCATTTTTCATCATCACATATCACATATGGTTATATCGGTGTAATAATTTTTAATATATTATATTCTGGAAATATTTACCATTATAAATATATTATAAATCAATATCATTATTACCTTTCCACAAACACAAAAAGATATTATCGTTTGTACTTATGTGTGGACTACTATCATCATGAAGGGATGCGATTATTTTTACTATTCATTGATTATACATATAAATATATATAAGGAAATTATACGGTTTCTATGATATTAGTAAAATTTATTAAATATATAATATTACTTAATTTATTTCTATAATCATTGTTTAAAAATGAAATTGTTACTCATGTGTATTTAATGCATATCATCTCCATGATCATAACATAGTACATGTTTCATAACCATGTATCATAATTATTTTTAAAATAATATTTTTTTATAAAAAAAATATATTATTATTATTTTAGATGACGGGATAATGACATCATCAACTATTGTCATCCTACTAATGTCATTTTCGACATATTTGAGGAATTCCTCCAAAACAACTGAAGTAAACATAATTGATTAACTAATTTTGTATAGTATGGTAAGAGATAAAATTAAAGGAATAATAAACAAAGAAAAAGTTATTGATAATGAAAATAAATAAAAAAATTATCATTCAGGAATATAAAAAACAAACATAAAAATTATAACTAAATGTAAGGAATGCTTTTTCTTAATACCTCATTAAAATGTTATTAATATTTATTTCAGAAATATTTATCTTCCATGTAAATTTTTTAAAAATATTTTATGATTGTAATTATATAAAAATTATAGTATTATAAAATTAATTTTATGTATATTTTGTCTATATAATTTTTTTTTCAAAAGGAATCTTTTTACGGGACGTTTTGACTTTCTTTAAAAAGGTTGAATGGAATGTTCTATTTTAATGTATACATCGAAAACGAAATGTCCCACCTCTATAACCATTATTGAAAAATGTTATTCCTTTAAAAGGTTTCATTTTTTGTTTATATATAACCCCTCATTAACTTTTTATGGGTATATTGATAATTAAAATGGGTTTTAAAAATAAAATGGAATTTTAATATATGAGAGTATATTTTATAGATTTTTAAAGAGATTTTAACATGTATTATAATAAAATGATATAGAATAAAATGGTTAATTCGTGATATAGTAGTTTATAATTATATATTAGAAATGGGTGGGCTTGATAAAACTTATATTATTGTCTGATCCCCATTATAAATCATGAAATATGTTTGATATAATTATATATTATATGAAGGGTGGTTCATATTATAGCTATCCAACACATTGGGTATTATTATTTAAAAAAATAAGAATTAATGAAGGGTTTAAAATAGTGTTTAACCAATGGATTTGACTAGGATTCGAAATTGTTTTATACGGATCTAAAATTATTTATTAATATGATGCTTGATATTGCTATAAATGGGTTGTTATTTTGATAGATAGTGCTTTTATAGGTTTTAGTAGAGAAAAATATGTGTTTTTTACATGTGGGAATAAATTGTTTCACTCAATCAAAGGTAATTGGGATAATGATCCGAATTTATATTTTTAATGTTTCTCATTAGACAAATGTATTTCCACTTTTTATGTTCCATTTGGATCTTTTAGTGAGGATCTCATATTTTTTAAATTTTTATCACTGGGTCTAATCATGTATAAGGGATAAGATGAAATCATGTTTAATGTGGAGATGATTTTTTATGAATAGTTGTCAAGTCTTATTTTTATACATGGAAAGTTTACAACTTTTCTACCAAAAGTGATTTTGATAACAAAATAATTAATTTTCAATGAGTAATGTATCATGTATTATTTTTAAAGTTTTACATTATTGTAAAAATGGATACTAATTAAAAGTGTACACTTTTCAATATAAGTTTTATTCTTTATAGGTTATGATCTAATTTACTATAACTATAACTGAATAATATTTTGTAAAATAATGTTAATTCATGTCTAAATACACTAGAATATTTTATGTTTACCTCTAGGTCATTATAAACCACATTAAGGTGAAGCCAATATTTTATCGTTATTTTAAAATTTCAAATTATTTTTTTTAATATATTGATATTTATTTATATATATATGTTATGAAATCTAGGATCTTAATTCATGGATAAAACTAAATTATAAAATAATGTATTCTATTTCCACCCCCACCCCCACCATTGTTTACCCTGAACATTTTATTTTTTTTATCTGAAATGAAGGTTTGTTAAATGTTATGTGTGTGGTTTTGTCAATGAACATTTAGTAATTTTTTGTGGTTCTTGGAAATTTTAATTCTTTTCATTAGATATAAAATTCAAATTTGGTGTACTTTTAGAATTCTTGGGATTAATTTAATTCTTTGGAAAATTTATACATTCTTGTTATTTTTAACACACGGTTTGATTTAAATGTCAATTGTTTCAAATGATTATTGAATGGATATTTCTTCATTATTTCCAAACATTTTATTTAAGGAATTTTTATTGATTGTGAAACTCATGTTCACTAGTGTTTTACAACTTTAAACTCATTCCCAGCATGATAGGTTTTTAAAACATTGAAAAGGATTATTAATATTAATATTTTTGTTTTGAGTGTTAATACAGGTTGTGTGATCCATAAATTATATTTTTTTTCTATTTAAAAGATATTAGAGTTAATGGAATGTGTCAAGTTGTACTGGGGTGCTATTTTGATATAATATTTTATATTAAACTCTAATTTTGTACTACCTTTAAATATTTGATTTATTAAACCCTTAGTTTCTATTAAATACCTTATAAGGAATCCACATTATAAACCCTTTCCCACTTGATCTTCCATGTGTATGAATGATTATTATTAAACTATAGAGTGGGAGGATTTTTATGATGATTTAATGAACTTTTATGAGTTGAATTAAATTTTTTCCTTATTTATTTCAAATTTTTTCTATTAAAATTAAATATGAAAAGATATATGGGATTTAGAAATATCATAAAAATATGGGATTGGATTTCACCACTATTTTTTACCAAAAGAAACTATGTTCACTAAAAACACAAATTTGAGACAAAATCCGAATTCTAAATGAGAGTAAATTGAGCTATTAAAATGATAGAAGAGGGAAGAAACGAACTTAATATTGAAATGTTCATATTTGGACAACCAAAGGAGATCAAGAGGTGTTTCGTGGAAATTTTTTCAATGGTATTCTAGAGAAAAATATCATTGAGTAAAACTATTTTTAGGCATATTATTCAATTTAGAGCATAACCAGTATCTAAGTTCCTATGATATTATTATGTATAAAACCTTGTAACCCCAATCTCTGAATAACCAAATTAGAATACCTCATGATAAACAAATTTTTGACTCTTTTTATTCTGGATACTAAGATAATTTCATACCTATGTTGATCATTTATGTCCAATGAATGAGAAAAACTCCACATCAAAAATAAATAAGTTCGGTGGTAAATATTTTCATCTAAAGTAATCTATGAAATAAATTTAGGGATTAACAATAGATGGAATATTTTTTTTAATTGGTGGGGAATAAGGGAATTTTGATCAATGTTGGATGCATGAAATTTCTTTCAAATTGATAATTTAGTGGTTCTATTATTTATACCATGTAGTTTTTTTAAACTTAGTATAGATGAATTATTAAGACTGAAAGGGTTAGGTGTGGGGGGAATAATAAATATCATCATTTTTAATATTTTATTAAGTAATTAACTATTTCCAACTACACTAATGTAATATTTTTTGGGTTCATTTATTATTTTTAGGTTTCAAGAATATTTTTTTCGTAATTGTGAAAATAAAACTATTTTTGAATTTTATATATTTTATATCGATTGGGATGTTTTTGTAAAGAAATACATTTTTTCATCTAATCATTTTAAATAAATGTGGCCTTATTCCAACACCAAACATAAATATATAACCTAACATAAGCATCAAGAATAAAATTTTTGAGATGAAACCCAATTCTATTTATTGTGTCAGATATAACCATCTATGAATAATCTTGATTAAATATTCATTGATTCAAGAAAATATGAGTTGGATACCACCATTAAAATGAATATCAATTTTCAAATTGGTAAAAAAATCATTCTAGTTTCATAAAAATGTTTTAAAAATGAGTTTTTTGAGAGTCATTTTATAAATCGATTTTTTTTTCTAGAAATATTTTTTGATGATAATAATAATGGAAAATAAAATCACAAATGTAACTAAGTGTAAGGATATTAAAGAATTATATTCATATATATTACATTTTTTATTAATATTTTATATATCTCCCAAATAAACATTCCCAAGAACCATAAGGGTTTATTATACATAGATATTAGATAAAAAATATTATTTTAGGTGTAATATTCATTATCATTATCAAAATTACTTATATAATGAACACTTATAGACTAATCATACTTGTTCCAATTCTTTCTATCCTGGAGTAAAATTAAAGAAAAAAAATTTTGAGCTTCAATTCTCAATATTATAAAATTTGATTATCAATATAAAATCATACACAACAATTCATAGATCATAATCATGAGTCATGGAATCAATATTAGAATGTTAGAATATTGTGGAATCATTATAAAATAAACGAGGAACCAAGTGTTCAAATCATAATCATAACAACCATTCAAAATATTGTGAAACCATCATAGGTATAGAATAAATAAAAAATTAATTGTTGACCCTCAAAACCATAATATCATAGAATATAAATTATAAACATAAATGTCTAATGAAATAATTGATCTAGAATTACTTAATTTTACTTATAGTGGATTGATCACCTCAAACTATTTCCCATGGTAATCTCACAAGATTTATGAATTTACAAAATTCATTTTAGGGATATATAATACTAATCACATAAATAAAATAATAAAAACAGTAAATATATGTTCCAAAATATCATAACTCATTCATTATATCATTATAGGATATCCTATAGTGAGACACACATTTAAAATATAAAAAATAAATCTTATAAGTGAAATGTTACTTATATAAAAATGCAATCATTGCAATAACCATAAAGTGTTATTGTATTTAGAAAGGTTGACATATAAAAAACTAGTATGTAAAATTTCTATATAATTTCCAATTAGATCATACTAAGTAAAACCCTTCCTTAAGGATATATAACCTAAAAAAAATCTTATTAACATTGGGAATGGAAACATAAGAAAGGGTGTGTTCATATTCTCATTAATATTAAAAATAATATATTTCAATAAATGATCATAAGTGAGAATAATATATGAATTAGTGTTAGAGAACATGATCAAAAAATTTATCATACACGATTAGTCAATGATATATAAATCCTGGCATAATGATTGTAAATGAAAATACATAATACAAAAAACAGTGGAATAATTAATATTCAATCATGAGGAATGATATAATAAAATAAGGATAATAATAAGTTTTTATCATATAAATAACTATAAAAAATCATTTCATTTGTTAATGTTCACTTCTATGAATATCATATTAGATTGGGTTCACTCCCCATTCCATCATTTCCTTAATCAATTTTCACTATCATGAGAATCTTATTAGACATAGTATCATATTGAATTGGTCTCACTACCCATTCATTCCCTTATAATCTCATTATATATCCCTCTTTACCTAATTAATTTTATGGTTATATAATTTTCAGCCCTCATTTCACGTAATTAAATAAATTAATATGTGAACAACATGATCATAAAAAAAATCATCATATCATCATATCATAACTTGTGGAAAGGATATCTATTTAATAAACCTTTCATCATAATAATATTAAACCATCCAAAAAATATTACATATTTTTTCATTAGATAATATCATCATTAAATCATAAAAATGTCAAATAAATTTGTTAGATAATAAAATACCTTTTTAAGATCATTATAGTATTTTTTGAGAAACAAACCCTTTCATTTTAAAAACCGCATACATAAAATATAAAAGATTTATAAATATTAAGGAAAAAATAATTTTTAATGAAACAAAGATGATGAAAAAGTAATATTTAAACAATATAGTATTCATTGTGGTGGGGAAGGTTATTTATGTGGTGTACATCAGAATAAAAATCCAATGACTATGTTTTTCAAATGTTCATAAGTAACTATTTATGAAATTTAAATGTTTTTTCCTTTATTTTTCTAATTATATAATGTGTAAATTTTTTTTAATAAATCATTTTATAACTATAAAAAAATTATCAGAATTATTTTAATTAATATATATACTAGTTAAAAAAGTTTCTTTTATAAAGAGAAAAAAATTACTTCTTTTTTTAGTATAATTATTTTAGTCTCTTGAGTACATAAAGAGAATAAATTGAAGGAAAATATGCCATAACTAAAAAAGGGGAAAATAAAATATAAAATAATTTTGAGGGATATATCATATTATTTCCTCATTTGAAATTTAGCAACAAATAATACCGGGAAAAAAGATATTTGTCTTAAAACCCTTACAACCTTTTTTACTTTTTAATTGTAACACACATGAAAGGAATATAATATAATGAAACATTAAATACCCAGGATAGAGATATATTCATGATATAAAATATAAAATGTTAATTATATACACTACATTAAGGAAAAAAGTTTTAAATATTTAATATATCTCACAAAAATAAAAGTGAGACAAGAAGTTTTTACATTGAGTCAGCCTTTCTTTTAAATCTACATAACCTCTATTTTAGTAAATATTATTTCATTATACTTATAAAATAAAACCATAATAATAATAATAATACCATTTTGGGTTTGAAAATAACATATTAATTCTTATTCATTAACCATATTTCATTTTTATCATCAATCCAGTTGTTAACTACTTCGTCTACCATGTTTGTTTCGGTTTAACTATTATGGTCATTATACATTGAAAATGGATTATCAATATCCATAATATTATTCATGATATGAATATAATATATATTAATTATATAACTTTTTATATATATACATTTAATGTTTTGAAAAAAAATTAATTAAATTACTATGTTGAGATGGTAGTTCATATGTTTACAGAAGAAATGTTTTCATTTTTTGATGGATTGAATTAAATAATGTTAAATATGATTTAAAATTTACACAATCATTAAAATATCATAAATTGAATATATATAAATATATACACATTAAATCTATCATAATAACAAACAATGAAAAATAGTTTTGTAAAATTAATCGTATCACTACATTAATATTATAGGATACATGTATGCACTGACAATACATTCAGCTCCCAACTAAAGAAGATAATTTTTTAAATGGTTGTTCTTTCAAAATAATATTATTTTATTTTGGAACTTCTGGTCTTCTCCTGAGGTTGTTTCCCCATTTGAATTTACATGTTGTTTTGTTCTTCCTAAAAAATCTTGGCTGGTGGGTGGTTTTTACCTATGATTTGTTTTTCTCTGGACAGACTTTTCACTAGTGTGATGATGATATCTCTAATGTTTCAACGTGATTTTGTTGGTTCACTAAAATAAATCTTTTTCTATTTGATTTTGAATCAGTAGATTTCAGTTGGTTATCTCATTTTTTATGGATATTTGCACTTATGAATTCTGTTGATGTGTTTCCGGCGGCCTCATCTCTCAATGCATACCCAGCTCTTTAGCCCGCAACAAAGCATTGTCTGATACCAATAATGACTCATGATTTCATAATGACATTGGAAGGAATAGTATGAGTACATGGATTTATCTTTGAAAAATTATGATGCACCATGGAACCCTCTCTTCATGAAACATAGTAACATAGTGGTACTATTTTTTCAGGCAGTCTCTGTTTTCTTTTCGAGAGGAACCATGAATACAAACTGCACTGTCCAACACATCCATGTAATATCTTCAGTTAGAATTATGATTCATTAGAATGGATAGCTCATTTTGAGATTACTCACAACAAATCCTCTTACCATAAATGTGTGTTTGGGAAGTGTTGAACGCTCTGTTATTGTTGGAATTAATGTCGGAAGCCACTGTGGATTTGAGACATCTCATAATATGGTTGTTTTCTAAGGAATACTCTTTTCATGGAGTAGGGGTGAAGTAGTTTAGATGATTGTGAAGGCATTCCTAGGTCAACAATCCAACATCATAGAATACAATTACCACTGGAATGAACTACATTGTTCTTATATTTATTGATTCATAGCTTCATATGGCTGTGCATGAAATTTCATTTGGTATTATTCTTCTTAGAATGTTTCCGATACATTTATCCTTCCTCTGAAGCTTGTTTTGAAGAATATGAAGGCATGCCCTGGTCTATAAGATAATATCCTAGAATACAATTACCATTTTCATAACCTCCATTGTTCTCATATTTTCATATTCACTGCTTCATCTTGTAATGAATGAAATTCTATTGGGGAGTCTTCTTCCCAGAATGTTTCATAATTTTTTGGTCTGTTTTTTCATAGAAAATTCAAATGTACCCCCTTTCAATTTCATGTTGGTTTAAATTATTTAAACCTCCTGATTGTATTGTAATATTTTTTTTAATAAATTTATTTTTGGGCATGAACTAGTTGGCCGATTAATATCACCTATTATTTCAAAAAACATTGTTATATTTATAATACCAATGGAATAATTTTATCATTTATGAACCATTTTTAGAGAATGTTGAGTAATTAATGACATTAAAATATCTAGGTTATGGTTTATACATCTTTCCTGGTTGACACCCTTTAGATTATACCATAGTCCCTAAAGGATTAGTCATTGAAGAAAACAAAAAGATCTATAAAGAACATAGGTATTTTAGGAATGATTCGGATCTAGTATTCTATGAGATATAAGGGTTAAATATCTTGAATAATGGAGGATTATTTGTTTCATTTTATATGTGATGGGGCTGACACACATGGAATTTATAAAAATATTTCAATGATACAATGTCACATTCATGGGAAACTGCATCCAAATCATTAAGTATTTAATATTAGGATATGATAAGTTTGAAATATCATTTAAAAATATTAATTATATATGTTCGGGTGGCTTTAATAGACTTATATCTTGGTCCCCCTGATAAAAAAGTTTTAATCTCGACCATGTTAACAAAATTTTACTATTTTTACTACAAAATTTGACCAAACATTAAGTAGGCCAAATTAAATTATATTTATTTTGATTATTCCAAATATTTATTCCTTTTTAACAGAACCAATTTCTTTAAGTGGTGTTATTTAACTTCAAATAATCGTTTATATAACATTATAAATATTTTTTAGAAAAAATTATTTTTAATCGTAAAACATAAATTACTTCAATTCCAATTATTGTAAAAAAATAAAATAAAAGATAAAACATATAATTGAATATATAATAAAAAAATTTCATAAGAAAATTAGTCAATATAGTTTAACCTAGTTAATTATAGATAATAACATACTGTGTTCTTAAAAATTTCATTATGAGAATTTTGTTAAGCCTAAAAATTCTCTTAGACAAATAAAATTATAAAATAGATTACTATGTAATTAATATATGATCCATAATTAGTGTAAGCATATGTTAAATTAATGTAAAATTTCGAAAAATGATACATAACTAGAAAAATTGTAAATTTTTAACAAAATAAGATTTTTTCTCTATTCACTAAAAAATAAATCTTTAAAGAAAAATCATAAAATAACCCACAATTATATTATTGAAATTATGATAAAAAATGAAAATAAATTTCACAAATAAAATATTTAAATTTGGTATAAAATAGTTATACTTTCAATTTAAAAAATTAAAATAAAATTTATATTTGAATAAAATATATTTTTCAAGAATAAAATTTCTTTTCAAAATTTTGAATAATTACTTATTATGAATTAACAAAAAAAATGTTTTATTAAAAACCATTATATATAATTTTCATATATTTCATATTACTCTTTATACATTCCAATTTAATATCTTGTTTATAAATTATTTTTATATCATGGCTTATTTAGAATCATGATTTTTTTTAAAGAAAGATATTAAAAAATAAAATTTATTAAAAGGGAATTTTATATAAAATATTGGGGTTTTACATGTTAACTCTATTAAAAAAAATTTATCCCTTTAACATTTTTCACTATGATACAAAATAAAGAGTATATATAAACGATATAAAATCCTTAGGTTCCCATATAGCGTCTTCAAATTTCTGATTCTTCGAAAGGAGGATAAAAATATGAGAATACTTGTTTCACTAAAATATATCTCTATGATACCATATTTCATCTAGTTATTCTTAATAATAAAGTGTATTCTATATAGGTATAACCTATGAGTTCATTACATGTGAAGGATCAGGTATGTAATTTCCCTAGATTGACTCATGGAACACGTTATTAACATGACAGATGTACTATAGAAGTGAAAAGATATTAGAAACAATATTAATTTGATCAAGAGTATCTAAAAGAACAATTTAGATTGTGATGAGCTTTACCATATTTATAAATCAGATAAAATTATTCTATAAAGAAATTAATCAGACTACCATCTCAACTACATCAAATTATAGGTCTCATTGATTACTATTAGGATAACTCTATTATCGACAATGGGATTCAAATATGGGAAACTGAATATAGCTAACCATATATATAATTTCGTTATCTTTAATAGGTAGTAGTATATTTCTTTCTCCTATATCATCATAGTAATTTATAGTTATTCACTTCCATCCATTGAGGGATTCATCAAGAGATATTTTAACACTCATATTAATGATATTATTGTAAGAAATCTTGAATTGTGTAAGGTTTTGAAACCAACCACCTTGGAAATTCAATGAAAAGGATCTCAACATATCCTCAGGTATTTTATTTTCCTCTCAGACTAACCATTTTTTGAGCATGATAAACATCTTAAAAAATATCATTATATCCAGATCCTGTAGAATACTTCTCCAGAGCATCGAGGTAAACCTCATATCTCGAACAGATATAATAGAATGTTGTACTCCATGTAACATCACCACTAACTTAATTTAGAAACTAATAATATGATAAGTAGAGTAAAATTATCTAATAATATTGATGTGCTAAAACTTTAAAATGAACTTGAATACAACCCAAATTTCATTATAGACTTTTGATATTTTAGGGATTCTAGATATAAAATCCATTGAGGTGTATTCCTATTTACATTCTAGTAAATGTAATGATTGTATTAATCTATTTTATCTCTTTTAATTAACATACATACATACCATGTTCAATGATACTTAATCCACAATGTCTCTATTCATGTAGAATTAATAAAAATAGTAATTCAAATCTCTATAACATTTTTTTACTTTTAGGATGAATAAATAATGAGGATCTATATACGTCTTCTCATACTTCCTTCTTTTATTTGGGAACTAGAAACACACATTATGATATCCTAAACAATTTTCTTACATCACCATCATTGTTGGACTTAATAATATTTCTCAAATTATTTCTCACCTCCACATCACCATTTTCTTGCCTCTTTAAAATTCACTTGGATTAACAGATGAGAACACATTTGATAAAGATAATATTTCACATCTTACATAATATTTCAATGTATATTTCTTAAAATTTTAAATATGGGATCTATCATGATCCTCATCATATATATCCTAGAATGATTCATAAATCTAAACAAATTATCCACCTTGTGTGTTTTACCAATGTTATATTATATTGAGAAATCATAATATTCAATCAACTACATCCATCTTATCTGGGGAATATTAAAATCATTATGGTTGAATATATAATTTATACATTTATGATGAGTATATATGTCCCACCTTTCCCTGTAAAGATAATGTGTCCAATTATTTAGTATAATATGTTCCACTGTTAACTCCAAAATCATGACCAAGATAATTTTTTCAATAACCTGTAATTGTAGTGAGGCATATTCTATAACCATATAACTTTACATAAGAATAGATCACATCCCATTCTTTGATTAATCACTAAAAATCACAAGCCTTTATCCATTATATATTAGTGTGATCACATGTCCACATACCAGAATTATCTTTAGATCCTAGTTATTTTCATTGCATTTATTATTCCAATGGAATTTAAATCCCTTCGGAGTTATAATGGTTAGATTACACAATATATATGAGACATTATCCATGAATAATCAAATATATTCACACAATAAAAGAAAAATATATATCTCATTCACAATAGATGGTATGTTCCAATGTTCAATAACTACTTTCTTTAATAGATCCACCTATATACCATTGTTTAAGATAATATAACCCAAAAATAAAACATTCTATACTCAAAATTCTCACAAAATATATTTTTGATTCTAATTCTCTTTATTTTGGGTCTTTTAGGAAATCCTAAAGTGATATTCATGATCTTACTCACTCAGATAATATATATGAATATCATCTGTAAAGGCCACTGAAAAATGATCAAGGTAATATATGAAGACTCTATTTTTTAATCCATAAAGATAGTGTGAGATTTAGTAATAAAAAATGACATAACTATAAATTCATGATGACCACGCCATTAAAAGAACATTTCCATGGGTATTTCTTCACATTCCACCTTCAACTGATAGTATCTAGATTAAATAACATTGTTATAATAATGTTCACCTCGATTAAATTTTTCAAAAAAATAATAAATATGGGGAAGGATGTACTTATTATTGAATGTGATCTTATTAGGATCTCGATAATCAATGTTATTTTATATTGATACATATATCTTATTAAATAACGTTGTGCACCCCATAGTGAAACCAATGGCTGAATTAATTCCTTTTAAAGATTCTCCAAGAGTTCATTCTTCAATTTTTCAACTAAATTTGGGACCCACTATATGGAGTATTTGAGATTTGTGTAGTTCCATGATGGATTTATATTGAAAATAAAATATTGTGATTTATAGAAAACAAGGAATATATTCCAGAAATACATCAACAATCTCCCATACAAAATACTTATCATGGAAATTGAGATTATGGCCAACCATCTAAGACAAACACACTCTTTGAAATGTAATCATGTCACAGGAAATGGATGTACATCCCATTGTAATTTCACAGTTATTCTCAGAATTATAGACAATCATAAGTTGTTTGGGAATATAAAATGTGTCTTCCTTTACTACACAATTCATTTTGGATTTATATAGTTAAATCCAATACATATACCAAATCACACGAAATTCAATTTGAGTAAGAATATTAAGATTTTTAGGGATCACATTATTACAATATTCAATTGTTGAATAGTCATAGATTTAGCTATCATCATCCTACCATTAGTGGTTTTTACATAGAATTCACTATCTCATAATTGATTATATGAATTAACATTCATTGATAAATTAAAGGATATTTAGTAAATCATATAAATAATTTCAAATAGGGTTCCTAATTATTTCAATATTACAATTACCATATTATCATTAACGTTTTCCTTCAATCTATTACATAAAATGTTATGAGAATGACCTTCAAGCTTCATTAATTTTATCAAAGTAATCAATCATGGAAATTCATTCATCGGATGTCTAAATATTAACCCCTTATTTTAAATCTATAACATTATGGGTTTAACCTATGTCATACAAGTCAAGTAATATAGAGATATGCTTAGGTAGTTTCAGGCCATATGTGCAGTATTAGGCCCACTCCTCATGCACCTGTGATGATTGAGTTAATACACAATATGCCACATTAATATCTATGACCCCAATGTTCATTAGTGCTAAAAGTGCATCCAATTACTCATATCAAGAATATGATATATTTTCTGGTAAAACCAAACTCCTTTAATCAACAAAAAATATGATGTTTTCTTATAATTAGGATTATACTATGGGGTTGCACTAATGTTTTCTCATTCCAGTTTCTAGTTGTAATCAACCCTTTTACTGATACTAACATTAGCGACCCAAAAACTTCTTACATAAATACCACGTATAATTAATGGAATATTCATTACATATCAATACTATGCATGCCAAAATACAGAATTGTTATGTCGTTGTAATATTGGATAGGTAAAAAACTGATATGTTAAAAATCAAATTCATTTTCCTTTAATTATTTATAAATATTACTATTCTAAGGATTATCATTACTATAATAATTCATTATAACTCGGGGAAGGGAAACATAATAAAGGGTGATCTATAATTATTAGATAGGGTAAACATAGGATATAATAATTAATTGTCATAAGTGATACTAACATATGAGTAAGAGTATAAAAATATGATCAATACATACAATATTTATACTAAATTGGTCTGAGATCTATTGTCATGTGTCGTGGAATAATATTTCTCTAGTAAAAATAGGTAAGATATAAAAGTGTGGAATCATAAATATTCAATATTGATCCAAGATAATGAAAAAATAGGATAATGTATAAATTTTTATAAAACAAATTATCAATGAAAACATTTTCCATAGTCAAGTATCACTTTCAAAACTATAATAATGGATCAGGTTCACTCCATATTTCATCATTTCCATAATCAAGGTTCACTCTCAAGACTATATTATTGAAAAAATACCTTACTAGACTGGGTAAAATAATTATTAATGTCCTTATTATCTCATGAGCAATTCTTCTTTATGAAATTATTTATAGGGACACATAATTCTTGTCCTAGACACCACATAATGAAAATCATATATTTATACCATAAGATCACAAAACATTTATTATATCACTATATGAAAACACATGGAATGTAAATTATTTTTATTAAAAAATCATCAACATAATCATGAAATATATAGATAAATAATTAAGATAGTAACATTTTATAATATCCCATTTAAATAATAAGAAACATAAAAGTATGTAGTTAAATTTGAAAATACCTTTAAATATTATTTTTTATTTTCTTTAGGAAAATACCCTTTCATTTTGAAATCGAATATTTAAAATACAAAATTTTACTAAAAAATTAAGGTATATAAATACATTGAAAATATCCATGTAAAATTATAAAGTAATATTAAATTAATTTAGTTTTAATGAATGTGGGTAAAATCATTTATACGGTGTACATCAAATAAAAAATTCATTTCACATATTTAGTAAAAAGTAATAAGGTCCTTATTTAGATAACCAAAATGATATTCCATCAAAACAATTTAATAAAAACATAGAAATGGATAACAATTAAATTAATAAATATTTTTATAATAATAAATATATTCTTGAAATCATCTTTGAAAAAATATGGTTATGTATGAAAAGATTTGTGAACGAATAGAAACAATTGATGGGTTTCCTTTAAAACATTATGTCATACTCTTTAGTATATATATAAAGATAAATTAATGGATATAATATAATATATATAAATAGATAAATTTAAAGAAAATAAATAAAATATTGGAGATATACATTATATAATTTCATCATAAAAATTTTAATCATAAATAATCTCGGTAAAAAACTATAGACCACAGAACCCATAAAACATCGTTTACATTTAAATCACATCCTACAAGGAATGAATAAAACAAAATGAAATAATTTATATAAATAATTAATTAAATTTCATGAGTGAACACAAATAATGGTTTCATATTCAAAACATTAATGAAATATGGGGGGAATATGGCATATGTCTCACTGAAACAAAAGTTAGACGAGAAGCACTTACCTCAATTCTGTCTTGCTTCGTAACTACTCTAAAATCCTATAAAATGAACTTCAATTTACTAGAAATATAAAACAGAACCATAATTACACCTATGATACCATATACGGTTTACTTATGACATATTATCAGTCATTAATTAATAATCTTTTAGTATCATGATCATTTCGAGTGTCAACAGCTCTATTTTAAATGTATGCTTACATTTTGAAGTTATGGTCCTTAAAAATGATCATTGTTTCATCATATCAATACTATTATTAATGATATAAAAATCATGTAAATAAATTATGATCACATTCATAACTAGTAATATTAATCTATCACGAAAAATTAATTATGCAATTATGTGAAGATGATAGTATGTACATACAAACGACTGATATTTTCATTTATCAATGGATGAAATGAAACGAAGAAAAATAATAATTCACATTAACAAACTAATTATCATATCTTTAATATAATTTATAAAAATGAAATATATCATTATAAACTATCATGAAATATAGTGGTGTAAAATTAATTGTATCTCAACGTGGTTGTAGTATTCCACATGTATAGATGAGTAATACATTCATCTCTAATTTGATGAAGAAGAGGTGCTAAAAGTTTTTCAATAAACTTAATTAAATTTAATTTTCTTTATGATAAATTATTAAACATTTTATTATAAATAAATAAATTTATAAGAAGAATAAAAATAAATAAAATTGAAAGAGATTAGTTAAGATTTACACTACTTCTTTAACTGGACTCAATTACAGACAACTAAAACATTATAGAATTATTCAGAAGAGAATACTAGTATCACTAGGATATGGGAAAGATCCTATATATGTTTATGAATAGTTACCTTATAATATTTGAGGATCATATAGTGCTAATAATTTATTATACTATGTTCAATTTTATATGTTGGGGAAGCGACACTTATAGAATTTCCTAAAATATTTCAATTATATATTATCATCTTCATGGGAATGTCTTTATAAATTGTTAAGATTTTATTTTCTAGATAATATAGAGTTTAAATATCTTCATATATTAAGAAAAATATAGGTTTGTGTGTTAATCCAACCCTAATAACATAGTGTAACCACCACCACCCCCCCCCCCTCAAAACCCCATTTTAAACATAATCATAGTAACAAAATATTATTATTTTAATTATTCAATATGACCAAAATATAATTTTATCCCATTAAATAAAATTATTATTTTTATTTAAAACATGAAATAAATTTTTTTAGAAAAATTACTATAAAACGAGTAATTTAATTTTAAATAATCTTGCAAACTAAAATGGAAACATGTTTTAGTAAAATGCAATTTGAAGCATAAAAAATAATTTTATTCCATTAATTTCCTTATAAAAACTATAAAATGAATGTTAATTTTTTTTATTTAATATATAATCTATAAATTTCATTAAAACTATTATTTGATAGAAATTAATTGAATTTAATCATCAAAAACACATTTTCATTTGTAAATAGTTTTATGAAAAATTCGTTTTTAAACCCAATGTTGAACTTATACTAAAATAAATTATAATAAATATTCTAATTTAATTTGTTATATTTATATATTATTAAAGGATAATTTTTTAACATTAATATTAAATTCAAAACATAATTGTAATTTTACCTGAAAGAAAAAAATATAATTTTCAAAATCTGTATTTTAAAATATTCAATAAAAATTAAGTACTTTATAAAGAATCCTGAAAGATCACCTTAAGATAGTATTGATATTCTAATTTCAAAAAAGGAATTAATTTTCATTAATATAATTTCTAAAATTGTATAAATTAATAATAATTTAAATTCAAAAAAATCAATAAAACCAACCTTTAAAAATAACATATTTTTAATCATAAAATAACTTTTAGAAAAGTTGAGTGATTATTTATTATATATTAAAAAATAAATTCCTAATATTTAAAATTACTATATTTTATTTATAATTTTTTAATTATTATTTATATTTTATATTATTATTTATAGGTTATAAATTAATATTATAACACATTTTATTTAGAATTGGGGTTATATCTAAAAAAACTATTAAATTCATTATGTTTCTTTCACTAGAAAAATATATATAATATTTGGGTGTTACAAAAACTTTGGAAAATAAATGGTGTTTTTAATCATCTAATTATCATAATAATAATCTATCTAGAGAAATAATAAATGTGGAATCATTTTATTATATTCTAAACAAAAAATAAAAATCCATAAAAGATAATGACATAGATGAAAAATACAGTTAAAATATCATTCTAATATTTTATTTAAAACATGATGGAATAACCCTTTCAAATGATATAATTTAAAAAAAATTAAAATAAATATGAGAAAATATTTTTTATAGCAAATTAAAAATAAATTTTGTAAAGGTATATTAAAAATAAAATAATGGTCAATATAATGGGAAAATTTTCATATCGTATATGATAAAATAAAATATCTTTATTGCACTTTTATAAAAAGACAAAAACAAAGTTTTTGGAAAAAATATGGAAATTGTTCATTTTATGAAAATATAAAAAGCTAAAAGGATGTGAAAAAATATTTTAAAAAAAATACCATATAGATAAAAACATTCCTTAAAAAGCTCTAAAGTGTGTGGAAATGGAACATAAAGTTCATCATCAAGAGGTGAATGAAAGACATCCTTTAATTAAAAAATCTTAATCGTTTTATGTACCAAAAGAAGAGAAATTGAATAATACATGAAGAATAAATGAATAACCATAGGATAATAAAATTCATTGGGTTTAAAGGATTATATTGTGAGAATTTCTCTCAATGTAAATTTATCATTGGAAATCCTAAAAACAAAAAATATTGTAAAAACCCAATCCCTCAAATATGACGTGATAGTTAAGAAATATTACACCTTATTTAATAAATATGCATTTATTATAATTATATAAAAACCATATACAATTTTTTAAAATTATTTATGATCCACATTTAACATAAAAAATTACATTTTTAATAATTTATTATCAAAATCGTTGTTTTTGGGTATTAAATCTTATGTTTTCTAGGTATGTTTTTGATCATTAGTTCCATTACATGAAATGAGATCATGGTTAAATAATATAAATAATTTAATTATGTTATAAATATAATATATATTAACTATATAAATATTTATAACCTTCTATCGAATTTTGAGATGGAAAACTGAATTTGATTTTTCATAGAGATGGTAGTTCGTACGTAGGAATGTGTGTTAATTAAAATTTCTATAAAATAATAAAAAATAATAATTTTTTATCATTAATACATTGTTATTATATCATAAATGTAATTTATTTTAATTAACACTATTAATATAAATATTCATTTTAATGAGTAATTGAAAATGAGTCATATCACCATGAAGAGGCAGTAGTCCACACGAAGGCACGAGCGATACTTTGATTAACCATTTATAAAATGGAGGAGTAAAATGGTTCTTCCATCTTCAGAATCTAATTTTAGTATATTTTTAATATTGTATTAATCATGTCATTAATGAATAAATAGGTTTAATGATGGTGTAAGAATAAGAAAACAATTGAAGTTGCATTGTCAATATCTATAAAAATTCTTCATAAATCCTTCTTATGCATACAAATAATGACATATTATGATGGTGTTATTATTAAGAAGGGGTTCTAGGTTATAGGGATCACTCTTAAGAATGATTTTTTTAGGTACGTGTAATGATAAGAGACTCTTAATGTGCATTCAATAAAGGATATAGGGTGTCATTTTATAAGAGAGGGAGAAGACATGATGTTTTGAAATACTGAGTTTGTTTTATCAAATTCAATTTCAATAAGTGTATGTAATATATTAAAAAATAATCAATAAAAAAACATTGAAAATTGGATTTTTCAAACAAAATAAATTTTAAGTATAAATATTTTTTTATTAAAATTAGAAATTGTAATGTTAATTCCAATAAAACATATTGGATTATTTTTAATGAAAATTAATTAATTAATATTAAACACCAATAGAATAAATATTGTGTCCTTGTAAATACATTGTAAAATAAGGTTTCATAAAAATTCCTTATTATTGATTATTCACCTAAAAATCAACCTTTTCAGAACTATAAAAAAATAAACATTAGTTAACAACGAAATTATTATTTAGAAATTATATTATTTAAATTAAATTAAATTTATCAGAATATTATAATTTAATTATATTTTTTGTTGAAATAAATTAGATAAATTATTTTTTGAATAAAACATTTTCTAGGCATAAAATGACATTCTATAAAAATTTTGTAATTATTTATAATAATTAAATCAATTAATTTTCACTATAAATAATTTTTATTAAAAATATCTTAATTTATTGAATCTTATTTATATCCCCACTTTAATGGTTTGTATCTAACAGTAACATTTAAATATTTATAATTCTATATTATATCAGAGTTTATTTAATCTTGATGTTTTATTTAGAAAAATATATCAATGAAATTAAGTTCATTTAAAAATAAATATATCATAAAATCTCATGGTTTTTTATTTTATACCCTTTTAATAATTTTATCTTCAAATTTTTTCACTCTGATACAAAAAATGAGGATAATTCAACCAACTCACATCCTGAAGATCCCATATTGTTTCCCCAAATTCAATGGATGGCCGAAAAAACAGTGTCTTTGTGAGTGGTATTACTTCATGTCAATTTATATCTTATATCTAGATTATCTACCAATTATTTTTCATAATCGTGATCATTATCTAATGGTATAATTTATGAGTTCATTATTTGTTATAGATTGGATTTTTACTTCTTCAAGAAAGACAGATGGATCACATCATGAACATTATATAAATTTATTAGATATTCCAAGATATAAGATACCCTAATTATGTGACCAATAATTTAAATTAGGTTTATATATCTAAGGATCATCTTTCCCTTTTTCTAGATCCCATAACCTTCTTTAAAGGAATTTTTTTTAAATAATTTATCACCAAATAAAAACTCTAGATCTCACTTATGATTTTCATCACAATTGATATTTCAAATCTAAGTATCCATAATTAATTGGTTAATATATCAAACATTATCTTTATTTTTCCATAGTTATATAATGTACCAATATATTTCTTTCTAAAATTTCTTCCCTCATCATTTGATTTCTACACATCATGTTATTTAGGGATTTATAAGGAATCATTTGAATTCTTGAGTGAAAGTATTATTGTATGATAATTATCCATAATGTAGGTGTTAATAATAAACATACTTAATATATTTATATCTTTATCTAAACATGGATTTTATATTTTTAATGTTCCTCCTAGACTAACCATCTATCTTAGGATGATTTTAAATAGTAAATTTCAACTCTGTATCCAGATCCTTCTAGTGAATTCTCATGAAATTTAAGGTAATCTTCTAATCATGATATGATATGATATAATGTGTTACACTATGAAATATTATTATTTCATTAATATGTATCTTACAAATATAATTATCTAATTTAAATAAAATTATTTAACTTCATAAAGTGTTCAACTACACCCCAATGATAATTATGGAATGTTGATGTTTTTGGAACTCCAATGACGAAATACATAGTGATGTTTTCCAATTTCCTTTCTCGTAAGGGTAATAGTTGTTACACCCCTTATAATTATACCTCTAATATTTAACATTCTAGAATACAAATCAGCATGATATATATTCTACAATAACACTATTCATGTTTTTCTATAGGAAATATTCTTTCAAATCTTTATACGTCATTATACCCTCGAGATAAATAGATAATGATGAACAATGACATTCAACAAACAACTCTATCAATAATTCTGGAATTTATGAGACACATTCAAAGATTATAAACCTTTTCATTCTATCATAATCATGGTTTAACTTTATAATATTTATTACATTTTTCTTGAATTCCATATCCTTCTTTTTCACCTATTTATTCCTGTGATGGGGGAATGGTTACACCTTCATCTGAGAAAGATGTGATTGGACCCATTTCATTCTAATTTCATGGAATATATTTTATAAATAAATAAATAATGTATCTATTTAATCCTCATTGTAAACAAAATAACACTTAATATCTAACAAAGACCTTCTTACAAATTGTTCTCCTTCCTAAGGTGTTACTCTATTGGTAATCATAATCATTAACCAATTTCGACAATAGCCTTTGACTCATAGTGAACTATTCATTTTGTGAATTTATAATTAATTATTTTATAATCACTATATACATCACACCATTCACCATAATGATAGTGCATCCATATTTCCATTGTAAAAATTACAATTTTCATCATCAAATCATGAGTTGGGTAATTTTGATAATGAATTTTCAATTGCTTTGAGGCATACATTATAATCATGTAATTATATATAATGAAAAATAAACATCATATCATTGATTCATCATTATATATCAAAAACCCCTTCTCCATTATATGGTACTCTTAGCATAGGTGTACTCACCAAACCTATCTTCTACTCATTGAAATTTTCTCCACATTCATTTATCCATAAGAACTTAACACCCTTACGAGTCATCATTGTGAGAGGGAATGAAAATAATGATAATCTATCACAAATCATCAATAGTATCCAACTATCCAAATGATATTATGGATCATGGTTATTATGGTTTCTCTAGGACATTGCCTAATTATATTTTAGTTTGAAGGATCAACCTATATATATATATATCCCTATATAAGATTATATAAACTGTAAAAAAAATTGAATCCAAAACCCATGGTTAGATAACTTATAATAAAAATTATCATTCATCCATGTCTTCATCAATTCTAACAAGTGATCTATATACAATACTTTACTCTTTTAATATATAATAATATAATCTAAAATTACTTCCAAAAACTGATCTATTTATTCCATAAATACACTATTCATTAAATCTATAAAGAAAATATGGGAAATGATATCTCCAAAAAGAATCACTATAAATACATAAAGACCATAAATCTTATTTAATGATTTCTAGGGTATATTACCCTTTATCACCATTAATTGATCATTTATATAATTAATTTCAATCATGAAAAAGTACCAAGATCTACATCATTGATCAAGAAAAAAATATCATGAAAAAGAATCTTATTCTTTAGAGTGATAATGTTATGTTCTAAAAAAATAATCAAAAGTTGTATTTTCCAATATTTATTATTAATAAGAATAATATTTTCACTCCTTTTTGATGTACTAGGATGTATAAATAAAATATCAAGATTATCATTGAGTTACTTCCTCTATTTCATTGACATAGTCAGGTTTATTCTATATTGTGTGTTTGAAATATGTGTATCAATGAGTGTGAGTTTTATTGATGACAAAATATCAATATTTTTGAGAATTATAGAAAATTTTTCCATAAATAAATCATTGCAATCATGAATAGTGGGCATAAATTCAATATTGAGCTTCTCTCAAAAATTATGAGATAAATATCCCTAAAAAATATGTAGTAAGACCTAAATAATGAATGTAACTTTCATAATAAATTCATATTAATAATTTTATAAAATTATTATCATAGGTTGATATAGAATTTGAAATATTATATCTTTTTATAGTGATTTTATTTGGGGTCTGTATAGATAGAGATAATCCATGTAAAAATTTACACTAAATCCAACTAGTGGAAGAATAAATATATTTAAATGAAAAATAATCCCATGAACTTATATCAAAGAGATGTTACATAAATTAGATAAAATCATCATAAAATTAAGAGTTTTTACCTCAAACTCAACATAAAATCATTACCATGGTAATGCGTTATCCTAAAAAAATTATGTAGATGTAAAAGTGTGGGTAGAAGTAGAATCAAATAACACATATGTTTTTATAGAGTGGATTATTAGTGTAACATTCATCGAATCTCTCTTATAATCTCTGTATGAAATCATTTTATTATTACATTTCCCTTTTTCATTGGCCATAAATGGTTGTTGGGGAAAATCATGATCATTAATCTTTAGGTTCAAGCACTGCTTACCATAATGCACATAGACCATTCTATTAAAACATTGGAGTGTTGGTGGAGAATTATTTGTCATTTATTATTTCTATATTCAGTATACCATCCAATTTATTGAATTTTAGAGATTTATTATAAGCCCTCAAATAGATAAAGAACCTCTCAGTTTCATTCAACAAATATCCTCAGTTTTTATCCATATTTCATGTATACATGTGATATTAATTTATTTATACATGTGATTTATTTTAGATATCAGGAGTATCCATCTCCCTTTCCCTATCAAAACTATAAGAATTATAGGAATCTTCAATTATCATTTATACCGTGAGTTCACATAGAATTAATTCCCCTTTTCTACTAATGTATCTAAAATTTATCACCTTTTAGAGACTCGGTTTTCATCCACCAAAGAATCAATCAATTTTTCATTCAGGGATAATGATTAATCCATAATCATATATTACAATTATAGTTAAATTTTACTCACATGTACCAATGGATTCATTATTATTATTCCTAGGATTATGTAATTATTTATCCACATTTTTTATATAATATTTTGCAATTACTTGATAAAACAAATCCATCTAATCTCATTGCATTACATGGAGTCAATTTCTTCCCCTTACCCTATATTTTTAAAATGATTCTACTATTGATCTACATTTCATTCTAAATGGTAAATGGTTAATACAAACATTTAATGTTTCTAGAATTATAGAATTTAAAATATATTCTCAGTGGTATTCTTCCATAACTTATCCACAAGTGGATCAAAATACATCGTAAAAGAAGGTGAAGGTCACCTTATTAAATAATTGACATTATGTTGATCCCTCTTTTGTAAATTATAAATATCAGAATGAATAATGTACTAACCATTCCAAATGATAATAGAAACTATATTATGCATTTTAAATCCCAGAGAATTAGTTTTCATAAGATAATAATCACTAAATTGATTATCACATTCATTCTTAACACAATTCCTTTTGGTTATATCCATTTAATAAAACGGAAAAACATTTTCTAAGCATCAAGTTACAATAATCATAGTGATGAATAAAAAATTATAAAAATCATTACTATGGTGACCTAAATAAAGTAACATTCATAAAAAACATAAGAAATGTAAGGTTCATCCAATATCATATTATGTTCCTCCTTGGTTTTTAGTGGTTATGTAACCATATTACTCGTAATAAATATATCCATTAATAAATAATCTCTTCTCATAAACCAACTATAGATAACCAATCATAATATTTATATATATTATAATTTTCTATAAATATTAAAAATATTTCCTAAATTAACATGTATGATTACCATAACCATTTATTGGACTTAGTAACAATATACCTAAATTATTATTAAAGTAAAATCTATATCATCCAAAACATCTTTTTTATATAGGTCACCCTTATAGGCTTATCATAATTAATACACTTCTTAATAACTTCGGTAAAAGAAAAATCAAATGTTTGGGTGAGATCAGATAATCAGAATGGGTAAAAATTGGCAAGATCAATCAATAATAAAATTATATTATTTCATGTTCTTAAGGGAGTGAAAACTATGATTATCAATACAATATAATACCAAAAAATTCATAGATCATAATTAGAATGAATATTAAAAAACAATAGTAAGTCACATGATTGGGGAATCATAAAAAAATTATTTCTGATCCTTGAGATTGAATCCTTATAATATCTAAATTTCCTACAAAGTTTTCATCAATCATAGGTATACAACCCATTTCATATATAAAATCTTACTACAAAGACCACTAAATCCTAGTGCATTACATTTCACCATCTATTTCCCAAATCCAAGAGAATCAGATATCCCTGCTAATTTTCAACAATAGATCAAGCACATTAACTTATTTCACATAATTATCTCTTGAGATATATGGATTTCCCCAATGAATTTTAGGTATATATAATTATTAGACCACCTATCAAATAATTAAACCTATAAATTTAACTAGAACAACAATATAAGAAATTCTTTATATCATCAAAGCATAACCCATGGAAAATAAATATGTTTTTTAAATACTTCTTTATTATAATAATAATCTACGAATTGATTGAATGAATATAATATAGTTTTATCACATCCCCATTAAATTATATAAATCCCTAAATGATTACAACATAGATTAAAAATAACATTAACTTGGCATTCAAAAATTTATTTGAAAGCAGGAGAAAATATCATTTTCCAATGATAACATTTTATCAAAAAACTCATAGAATATTGAAAAAAAATTATTTTAAAATAACCAAGGAAACTAGTAAAATATTATTAAATTAAAAGTACATTAAGGATAGTGGGAAAACCCATTAATGTTGTATACATTAAAATATATTATTTCTTTCACACATTTGTAAAAAGTCAAAAATTACTCATTTAGAAATGTTTTAAAAGATTCATTTTAATAAATTTCAAAAAAGTAAAAGGTATAAATAAATATATTATTAATAAATTAAAATTATATTAAATAACTTTTATTAAATAATTTTTAATAGTGCGGACATGTATGAGAATGTGCATCGATCAAAGGAGAATTATATTCAGTTTTTCTTTTGATACAAGTTTTTCTCATTTTAAGTTCCAAAGTGATAAAATTGAAATGATACATGAAAATTCTCGAAATAACCATATTAGAATAAAATATATAGTTTTTAAATGATAATATAAATAAAAATTTAAAAATTTAATATTTAGCTTATCTAATACAAAATACAGATCAGATTATAACATAAACACATACCTAGTGCCTAAATTACTTCATATACACATTAAAATCATATGTAATAAATTTAATTATTTTAACTATATAAATACTTATAATATAATCTAATGTCCAGATATAACATTTCAACACCAATTTATTAATAATTATTTTTTTAAATCATCGTTCAAGAGTATTAAATGTATCATTTTTCAAGTTAGTTTTTTTTTGAAAGTTACAGTACTTGAATTTTAATCATGCTTACATCATCTAAAAATTTTAGTCAGGATATTTATATAATATATACTCATTATATATATATATTGAATGATTCATAAATAGTATATATGGAAAAATGAATGACATCATTCATATAGAAAATTATGCATATGTAACAACAAAAGTTTTTTTCATCTTCTAATAAAAAGAATGAAATAACTATACATAATTTTATAAAAACTATTGAATAATTATTATATCAGAAATATCATATATATATTCATTAAATATGATATTATAAATATTTATGTGAGTCGGTGATGGAAAAATGAACTATATCACTATGAGGTAGCGATAGTCTACATGTACGCACAAGTGATACTAACATGTCACATTTGATGGATAAAAGGAGAAAAATAGATGTTCAATTATAATAACAATAACCTATTATATTGGTGATACTATAATAATAATATTATGATGTTTAAAATAGGTTTATAAAAGGTCTACATAGAAATAAAATAGAATGTACTCGATTATGAACAATACATATTCTTCGAGAAACCAATATACGTTCCTACATAATGCCTTCATAGGATAGTATTTTGACCAGACCAATAAAACAAATAATTATGTTGGGATGTTAGAAAATTATTTGGGGAGTAATTTTCATAGGTAATATCTTATTAAATTTTATAAAATATAGTAGGGGGAGTGTCCTTTTAAAATTTAGTGTGATGACACACTAGATATTTTTCAAAATATTAAGATATATTAATATAAAATTCATGAAATATGTCACCAAAATGAATCATAATTTAAGAGGATATGAAATAAGGTCCAAATATTACCATAAAAAAGTATTTGGAACATAATATGTTTCATTTTAACCCATATCATTTATTTATAATCCTTTCAACCAGATCTAAATCTTTCAGAGATAACTGACCCTTTACCATTGTTACTATTTAATGTTTCAAAAAAGGAGTCTCATTAAGAAAATTATAATTAAATTTAAAAATTGAATTAAAAATTATTAAATTTAATATCTATAATTAGAACAAATGAATTTAAAATGACGTGAAATTTGTTACAAAAACCGGCTTTCTAGAAAATTTTCTTTTTTAAGTATATAAATTTTTTCCAAAAAAAATATAGTGTAATGTTGATTCCAATGGAATTTTCTAGATTATTTTTAATAAAAATCAAATGTTAAAATTTAAAAACAAATATAAAATATATTTTTACATAGTAATACATGAAAATAAAAGGCCGTTTCCATTTCAAAATCATTGTTTTCTTCTATTCACTCAAAAATGATATTTTTTAGAAAAAAAATAATACTCCTAATATAATTATGAAATTATTTTATAAAAAATAATATCCATTTAATAAAATAAAATTCAAAAAATAATCTCAAATTATTATATTTTTTTGCACAAAATAAATTAAAAATAATTTATGAAGAATACATATTATTGGACCATAAAATGAATTTACTAAAAATTGATTATTTATTTTTTATTTATTAATTAATACATTTTCCTTATATAAAACCTTAATAAATATATTTAATATTTTGATATTTTTTTTCAAATCACAAATTTAATAGATATTTTATAGTAGAAACATTTTAATTATATTTATTCAATTATATATCATGGTTCCTTTAAACATGATGTTTCAAATAAATAAGTATATTAATTTAATTAATCATATTTATAGAGAAATATATAATTAAATAAATGAAATAAAAAATGGGAACAAAAGATAACTATGTGAATAAAATAAAACATCACGTGGATATAAAATGAATGCATGTAATAACAATATCAATGTAAATTTACAATATGGAGGATATCTAACATACATGTTATAGATGACTAAGAATAACTCATAGAACACTATTTGGCCTCTGTGAACATGAATAGTAATTTAAATGAGACCTCTTGAGGTTACAAAAATTAACCCTTTCTAACTCATTCCTGAAGCCAAAGCATCACCCATACCATAATGCACACACCCAATGTCTCCAAGTGCACCCATAACCATATTCATTATACAAAATAAAACCCATAGACAATAAAAATATTTCCAATTAAATTAAAATTTAATTTAATCTTTGAGATATCAAATTTAATAATATTTTTATTTAATGCGTTTTGTCAAAAAAATGAGGATAAACATTAATTTTAGATAGAAATAATATTAAATAACTCTTTTACCAATACATCCAAGAATAAAATATTACATGTATAAAAGAAATAATAATGTAGTAAATATTAATAAATAATTAGAACCAATGAAAACAAAAGAAAAATGGTAAATCAAAGAAAATGGTTAGATATCTAGAGACACAAACCATATTTCATATGAAAATTATTTAGCATCATAAAAGATCACTAGGACGGAGTAAAATGGATCCTCACCAATATAAACATCCAAAAAATTCCTCAATACCCAAAAATTATCATTAGGATTAGACCTAAAAGTCCATTAAGGTTATAGTAATGTGATATAAAAGGATAAGAAAGTGTGTAAAGGGAGAGGGAAGTAAAAAACTAGTGAAATCAATAGTTTAACTTAAAAAAATAGACAAAATTTGATTGGAGATCACCCATAAATCGATTTGAAAACAACGTTATGTCTTGGAAGATTCCATGTGGAATTTTTGGGGTAAATAAGAGGTTTAAGGCTAAAAAGGTAAAGATTTTAAATGTGTAAAATCAAAATTTAAACAAAATATAGAAGTTCGAATGATTTAGTTAGCAAATTTATAAACCATGTTCCAATAGTTCAGGGATACCCTCTCCAGTACCTCAATTCACACAGTCTTTGGGAAGACCCCACATAATTTAGATAATAGTGAGTGGACAATGTGAAATAGAACTAGAATATCGTACCCCATTTTCAATATTTGGTGTATATTTACCCAAAAATATACACTAAGAATTAAATCCATCTAGTTTTTTCAAAAAAAATAATCTTTCATTCCTAGTCAACAAGATACTATAAAATCAACTAGAAAAAAATGAAAATAAAATATATAGTAGTGAACTGGAGGATATCACATTCATTACACCACTAGAAGTTTTGACACCAAGAAGTAATCATGTTATGGTTTCCATAAAACATTTATGCTACTTATCTCTCGTCATTGTATTAGACTGATATATCTCTAGGTTTTCTTAGCAACACTACCATATCACATGGTCAAGAATAATAAAATGATTCACAATAATAGATTCTTTGGGATCCAAATCCAAACACTCCCATTCTACAACATGGGATGGGTCAGGTTTGTACTTCTTCAACTAGAAACATGGATTACATCACGGATCTAGATTATCTGAGAAACAAAGTCCAAATGGCATTCCACCTTACTAAGATTCCCTATAATATCAAATTGTTTAACAAAACATGGTTCTATATTACCCTAAATTATCAAAGTATAGTATCTATAATAATGATATAATTTAAGAAACACATGATCACCTATATCAATATCCTGCAGATGATGGAGTTATTTAGTGTAATATTCTTGGCAGCTCTGAACCATTGTAAAGAATTTATATTTTAGTTGGACCCTTATATTCATCTTTTAAACAATATTGTACCTTGAAATGAAATTATCACCCAACATATACTTTTATAGAGGGACTGGTATGACCATACAAAAAGGAATTCAAAAGGGGACATCTTTATTAGGGGTCTTTAGCTATTACTATAGAATAATTAATCAGATTATAATTTCATATCCCATATTTCATTTACGTCAAGGATTTAGGCTCAGATCGTATCTTAATAAACTATATATCCCACATTATCAAGAAATCACTCTACGGATGGTATGTCATGCTTAACTTAAACTAAAACCCTAATAATTCCTAAAGACTTTTCCAAAATAGGGTTGGAATATTGGGTTATGGTAAGAAAAATATTTGATAGAACACCATGAAACTGATCTCTTGGACATAATGGAATTCGAGATCCACTAATTTTATTATGTCTGTAATATGAATGAAATTAGATTATTTTGTTGTTCTATTGACTATTTCCCATAGATAATAATTCCTGATAGTTGAATATAGTAATTTAGTAGTAAATTCCATATAGATGTTATCCCTTTTCCATAATGGGACATAGATTGGTTATAACAATTTTGATGCCTTTTACAAATAAGCTTTTATTATATAACAATTAGAGCACCATGGTAAAAAAATAAATGATAGATTTTTTCGTATTAGGACAATAATATCATCATTTAAGATCATAAAATGTTTTTTAATCTCTTATGTGAACATCCCAACTAATATGGTGACCACAAATCATTATATCCAACCTAAAATAAAAATTGAAAAACCTTCAAATTAATTAACCAGTGGGTCCATTTAAGGGACTGAAGGAAGTCTCCCCACATCTTCATATCATTAAATATTCTTCTAATCTGCTAATAATATGTTTTTTCTTCTTCAAAAGGTGAATCTAACCATCATGAGATTAGTTCATTTTTATACAATTCTAAAACACACATTCATCATCCACCACCACCAAATGATTCTAAAAAAACAAGCTTATTATACCCCATTCCTCTTAAAACTCTTTCTGTTTACATGTTATTAAATTGATATTCAATGAATCGGCTAATATATTCACCTATATGGGGGTTTATTCTACAAAGAAAATGAATTTTCAATGGCACTCTACCCAGAACCTACTGTTTAGGTTTAGATCTCATTGGGTAAATACAAATTTAATACTTGATTTGTAAGAAAACACCTTGATCATTTTTACAATGAGGTAGAAGTGACATGTTTTTCTATAATGTATCACCTTTTCTAATTCAACATTCTAGGTGGGTTATTTCTTTTTATAAGTGTGAAATAGAAATGTCTCATAAGACACTGCATGGTAACCTAGTATCAAGACACACCATAACCAAATTCTTAAGGAATCACAACATATGGTTTATCCCATTCTTAGTTCTTAGAGGACCCAAAAAATATTTTAATTCAATATACCTTTATCTCCAAAAAATATTTTCATAAATTTTCCATCCCATTGAATATTTTCACCCTTTTGGGTTGTATCTTTCAAAGGAGATGATATCCTGGATAATCCAAGATAAAAATACTATTAATTTTTATATTGGATCGGAAAACTATGGATCACATACATGTTCAAGGATCTCTTACATGTTATCAAAGACTATATAATCATTGGGTCCATTGAAATACATCATTAAAATACCACATGAGTAAAACAATCCACCTCCAATATCCAAAATTATAAAATTTAAATCATTGAATATATATGGCAGACTATCATGGTCTCCAAGATGAAATCCAATTATCTTCTAAGATCCTCCTTCATCTTTGAGTAAACCAAGGTATCATCAACAATAACTAACATTAAATATTCACTATATACATGATAAGTATATTTTTTCAAGTATATATACACTATAAGGAAATTAGTGAAATAAAATGACATAACCTGATACTCAAATGTCACAAACCATCTTAGGAAGGACTTTTTTGAAATTTCTATCTATCTCACTCTCAATGGGAGTTACCATGACCTCATGTAAAATTTTTTCAATCACTCATTACTCGATAGATTATCAAAAAATCATTGATCACTAAAAATAGATACATAATATTGAATATAACTTTTTTTACCATCTTATATTTTTTTAAAATATGAAGTATTGCATCCACCTTCTTTGCTAAGTGAACATGAGATATCTACGACGAAACATTTGGGCTTATAAATCACTTTCTCTCCAGTACTACTTACATGACATTTTAATTAGCATGTTATATTTAGTATGATGGAAAGGATATGTGGTTGGTCCTGAGGAATAGGCCAATGGATGGCTCCACCTTACATGGGGTATATAACCTTTAAAATATATCTACAAAGGGATCAATGTTCCAATCCACCACTAATGGAAAATTATGAAAAGAACCAAATTCGATTCCATCACACATACAAATCACATATTAATAGATGAACATTAATTACCAAACATAAAAATCCCTAGAAGAATTATAGTGAATTAGTTACTTTGGACTACTGTATACATAATCCACTAGTTCATAAGAGTTCTAAATAATATTACCCTTAGTTATGTATAACTATCACCCATCGTGGACTAAAGGTTCAATGTTCATTTGAAATGATTCTTAAAAGAATCAAAAAACATGATCCATGGGATCATAAAATAGTCAAAACATATAGATTTTTGGTATATATATAAGAAAAAAAATTTCTTTTGTAGTGAAGGATCATAGCCAAAACAATCATAGTGGTTCAGGTACCCTTCCCAAACCATTGTAGTAGTCAAAGATTACACCCAATACTACCATGGTGGATTGGTTCACTCCAAAACAATAATTTTAGTCATGTATCACACCCTAGACTACCATTGTGGATAAAGTATCTTACTGAACTAGGTTCACTCCACATTATAGCTCTATTTATCTCATGAGATCTTCATCACTATCCAGTGAAATAGAGGGATATATAGGTCCCACCCATAAAATAATTAATACATTTCTATATAAAAATATCCTAGAAAATTTATCATATTAAAAATGAAAATAGTATCTGAATAAATTTCATCGTAGAATAACCCAGGAAAATAAATGGGAGTCACAAACATTCCATCATTTTATTATCGTATAACCCCTAGAAAAGAAATGAGTTCTATAACAAACATATCATCAGTATCATAAAATATCCAATGATATAATAAGGAAAATATCATTGGAAAATATCCCCAGTAAATATTAAATAACATCAAATGATTTCATCATAGAATGAAATATATTTTGAAAGATCACTTGAAACATTTTATGTGGAAATTATGTTTTCTATTTAAAATCACCTATTTAAATTGTTAAAAATTATAAAAATATTAAACAAAACACTTCAATTGAAAATATCTATGTAAATATATAATTGAAACATAAAATAATTTAGTGTTCATAATGGAAGAAATTATTATATGTTAAATAAAATATTTCATTCACATTTTAATAAAATTGTCAAAAGTGACTCATTCAGAATACAATAATGAGATAAATTTTAGACTATTTTTGTAAAAATAAAACATGGGTATAAATTAATTTAAAAATAATTTGGTATAAATAAATATATTATTTAAAACATTTTTAAAATACATGGATATAGAAGATACTGTGTTTTTCATTGAGGAGTGAAATAATGTTTATTTTTATTAAATAATATCTTTGGGACTCTTTAATCTTTCAAGATAGGAAAATGAAATGAAAACCAGTATTATATAGAAATAACTAGAGGATCATAAAAGAGAAATAATTTTTTTAGAATTATATTATAATATTTTATCATTAGAAAACTAATGAAATATAATCTAGATAAATAATTACATTATAACATAATATATTAACATCTTTGGTAAATATTGAATCATAAGCCCTTTGAAAGAAATAACCTTATATTGATATATATATATATATGACAATGTTCATTATAATAATCATAAAATAACTTTATTTTCAACATATACACCACACAGAAGAAACAAGTTGTGATTGTTGAATGTGTCCCATGGGTAAAAATAGAGATGAAAATATGCTGCTTTAATTATCGACATTCTATATACACGTTCAAACCTAGTCTTCTTCAAAGAATCTCTTTATATTGGAACATAAATCCATCATTGGAAGGTTACCTAATAAAACTAAGTATTATAATATGTGGTGATGGATATAGGAAAGATATTTGGGTAGTTATTTACTTAACAAAAAATATTTGTAAGTGTGAATACGAGAGAAGAGGGGTATTCCAATTTATAAGTGGGGCAATTGACATAATTGAAAATTTTGCAAAGAAAAAAAGTAAACACACATTTCACACATGAAAATATGAATAGAAATGTCACAATATAAAACTATATATGACAATAGATAAATATATCTCCATCTAATTTGAATTGGATACGTTTTTAGATCATTTTAACCATTATCTATTTTGTTTAACAACATGATAAACATATTTTTACCTTAAATATGGTAATTAATTTTGTAGTGTTTTTAATATTCTTTCTGACCAAAAATAAAACCAGACTTACTAAATTAAATTAGTTATGATTATTTTAAATATTGAATCCATTTTTAGAAAATTTAGTGTATAGAATATTTAAATGTAATTTAAAATCAATATTGAAATTGATAAAAAAAAGTATTTTCAAAGAAAAGGATTTCAAAAAATTCACAAAAATTCATGAAAATATAATTTTTAATTGTATATTTCAAAAATGAATTTTATTTTTTCAAATTTATTTTCTAAAATTTGAAGAAATTACCTCTAATTTTTTTTCACAAAAATCAATAGAAAATGATTTTTGGGAAATGGGTATTTTTTATGAAAATAAGATCATTACTAAATATTATGTACTTTTTATCAGTATTTTCTCAATGTATATAACTATTTTTAGTAATTTAAAAAATAATTTTATTCATATTCATACAGAAAAATTTTATAGTTGGGTTATAATAGTGATTTTTGAATACTAATATTAAAAGTATTTCATAGTTTTTAAAATCATGATGTTGTGTGAAACAAAATTTATCAATGAAATTAAATAATTTTAAAAATATCATCCAATTTTAGGGTGTTAGGTATAAGGATTATTTAAATCTTATCACTATAGTTATTTAAGTTAACCGGTGAGGATCAATATTAGTTCTTACAATTCCCCTTAGACTATGTGGGTCTATATGGTGTCTCATAGTTTTACAAAAAATCCCACATTGACTGCATCATGATGAAAATTGATGGAGTAGTGGTCTGGAGGAGCTCTTTAATAGTGGTGTGTGGTTTACCAAACCATTACCCTAGTCATGCAATGGGGGTTCCACCCTTAATAGTGTTTTTTTGCACAATTTGGTCATCCATGTAGCAATTTCAAGTTCCCCTTAAAGAATGGATGAAATTATCATTTTTCCTCCAACCTCTTAATTACAAAATTCAAATTTTCCTCCTTCATTATTCAGAATCCTCTAATGCTTCATATCCCTTATCCATATCCTCATATTCTTTGGTCCTCCTCCCAAATATGATTTCATAATTACTCATTATTTTTCACGTTGGATTTGTCTTTTGAAGTGCTTCATTCATCTTTTTTTCTTTTCATTGTTCAAAACTTATATGGAATTCTAAATCGATTGGAGATGAAATAACCTATTTCATGTTATTTTTCAATTTCTATGATTTCTCCCATTCATGTTGAAATATGAGGTTGATAATAAATGAGGATTCATATATTAAAATAAGGTAGAAATTCTTGTATATTTAACTTAAATTCTATTTTTATATTAAGAATTTGTGTTTCATATGTTGTACCTTCTACATGTTTCATTAAAAATGAGTTAATACATTTTTATTAATGAGACCTCTTACAGATTGTTTGTTGACCTTGATATTATCAGAGGTAATCTACCTCAATTAGTGCTTCCCTTTTGTGTGGTTTTTTTAAATTCCATGAATTTAAAAATCCTTTTATAACCAAAAATCCATTTAGGTGGATTTTTCATAATATAAAATTGTCATATATTATGTTAATTAAATTAAATTTAATGGAATTAACATGTCCCATGCCATTATATAAATTATGTATATGGTATTTTATAATAAAATCTTTAATTTTTGAAAACCATCTATTGGATTATTTTGAAGTATTACATACCTGAATGATTATTATTATTATTATGATTCTATTTATAATGTATTTTGAGGTATGTTCGAGGATTCTATTGGCCATGATGCATCATTATCCCTTGATCTAAGATATTGGACATCAAATTTAACATCATTTATTCTAATGCTGGACCGGATGATTCACATTACCCTTGAGGAATTTTAACATGGATTTTCTCATCGCTCATTACATTGATGGATAGGAAGATATTTGTGTCAATAATACAATGCATGTATTGATTCATTTACCTACAACAAGAGACTCTTATGATAATGCACAGACTCCTCGGTTACACAACATGTCCAAACTAGTACTGTGTGTGTGTGTGTCGATTTATATTTCCATATCTGCGAAGATATATATATATATACATTTTATAGTTATATTTACATGGTGAAACTCTCTCACAGATATCATGGCTTAGACCAAAGTAGGTACACCAAAATGGGTGTCCTCTGGGAACCCGATATGCTTTTATTAATTCATACATTAATACTTTTTTTTGATATACATTCACACTCTCTTTTATATACTCACTGGAAGGATTATACTACATTCCGTTGGTGGTGGACTACTAATTATATATCATAATTTTTAGGGACACCACTTGGTACCCAAAAATAACTTATTAATGCTGGTTGGGACTAAACAAATATTCTATATATATATGTGTCTACTTTTCAATGCTATGTTGGTGTCCAGTACTATAGGTCTAATCATTTTATCATAATCCCAATGGATATATATTTTTCTATTTTGTTCATTTTTATATAGCATTTGTATATTCTTGATGCTCTGTTCAGTTTTATTACCTTTTTTATAGCATAAAAGCAAGAACTTGTTTGTTATATGAATTCAGTTATAATTTGTTATACCTTTTAATTATATCTAAACGAATTTTGATTCTTCAATTCATTGTTTATATTTTTTCTTATAAATATTTTTTGTGTACACTATTATGAATCATTCTGATCATGAGGGTAAAGACTCCCCACCTTACCATTATAGACCCTCGCTACCCTTAGGAATACAGGGAGGTAGTAATGAGTCCATATGGATAGTAAAGTTTGGTTACTTATTTTTGATCTTGTTTTGGGACATAACATGATATGTTTTAATAGATGGATTCCTCAATTCTACTCCTCCATTTCATTTTGGAAAAATTTTCATTTTCCCCTACCCTCTCACTCCTCCTTGTATAATATGAGGGGGTAACTCCTAAAGTGTATCGGGTGATGTGAACAATGGGGTATGCTTCTATGAATTATTTTTTATTTAGTTTTTCATCTTTTTGGTTTTTATAATTGAATATTAATGCTAATTTCATTCATTTTCTAATTTCATAACAATTGAAATAAAAAATAGATATTACTTTAAAATTGTGAACATAATTCCTTGATTAGTGAATGACCATTTAATAGTTTATGGTAATTATATTTAAAAAATTTATCGAGACACTTAATTCATAAAAAACCTGATGTGTTGGGCTATGAGGAAAAAGGGAGATTCCCACATTAAGGCATATTCTACGACCAAAGATCAACCTCGTATCACCTCTAAAAAAATAATGAGAAACTGGTTTAATTTTAAAATTCACTAACTCCCAAATATGAAATCTAAAATATCTAGAAAGATTTCTTAATTGGTTTCAAACTGAATCTTTTTTCATCACACCCCTTCTTTAAAAAAAATTAATTGATAGTTGATAAATTCCAAAAAAAAATATATAATAGCAATGTATCATTCGTTTGAACTAAAACTCACTACTTTATAAATTTACTTATTTATTTCCATTTTTTAGACAATATATAAATTATTTAATCCGAAAATCCCCATTTAAAAATAATTTCATCCTTTAGAATTTTAAATTTATGGGAATGTTTTCAGATATTATGACTAATTAGATCAGTATTTTTTTTCATTATTTTAATTTCCCTATTTCCAAAAGGTGTGATAATCATGTGAGTATCATATTTCAAACTATTTATACCCAACCACACCATAAAGGATAAAGGGAACAAAATATAATATATTTTCCTATATATTGAATAAGCTTTTAGGATGAATAAAGCATATGAAACCATGGTAAGAACCAAACAAAATCATGTAAATTGAGTTGTGAAACCCAGAGATCTTAGACTATGAGTAATGGAAAACTATAATATAAAATCAAAAAATGGAGCTCAACTAAGAATTCAGATACTATCAATGTCCACCACTCACATAAATATCATGTCAGTTATCATTCCTATTATCTCTAACATGGTGAAATTATATGGAGTTCCTCATGAATACCAAGAAATGAATATATAGAGTTTTAAATTTCTATATATAATTTCAAATTATTTGAACAATTATATTAATATAATAATAATTAATCACATTTGATTTTCACTAGGATAAAAACATAATAGAATGGATCTAAATCATTCTATCCCTTTCCATCACCACATGGGATGATTTAGAAAAACAATTCCCATGCAATTTTTTTTGTCCACTAAATCAACAGACATCCATGTCAATATAAAAAAAATAACTTAATATGAGTATGAGTGGTTGTATAGAGCTTGGGAACCATTCAAGGATTTAGTTATAAATCACCGACATCAGGGAATTGAGATCTTGATCTTAACTCAAAAATTCAATAATGGTTTTGGGCAGGGTAATATGTTACTTATATATATTGTGTCTATAGGATAATTGATATGAAATTTCTATAGGGGAGCTAAAATTTACATGATGAAATGGAGTGAAAAGGATTTTAATTTCAGAACGTGGAATTAAAATAATGGGCATGTAGATATTCGATAGCAATATACAAATTATTTACCAAATAGAGTTATGAAAAAAAATATAGACAAAATGATGGGAAAAATAAATCCAAGTAATGTGTATAGAAGAAGTAAATTATTATGCTCATAACCATAAAACTCTATTTTAGAGTTGTTTTATTCAAGAACAACATGGTCATGGATATCTATATAGGGAACAATGCTTTAAAACATTGCAAGTTCCATTACTAAAAATCCATGTATGCAAACTATATGTGACAATGAATACATTTGTGGCTACCACAAGATCTAACCTGAAGGGAGTAACTATAAATTCAGAAGAAAAGGGGGTAGATATTATAGAGTTAAAAATGATTCTAGAGAATTAAATTTTTGTTATAAAACATATAGTTCCATATATTCCTAATTTTATTCCTAATTGTAAAGTGTAATTGAGGGAAACCATGAATAATACTACCAATCCACATGAACATCTACATATGAGATGAACAAAAGATCATACCCATTAGAAGTTGAAAAAACATAGGGAAACAGTAAATCTAGTTGTGAAAATTATAAATATTAACATGAAAATTCTGAATAAAATATTTAAGGTAGTGATGATAAAGTAGCTATGTAAGATGAAATAGAGGAACCACCACCATACAAGACAAATCTACAATTTCAAGAGTGTCTAGTACAATAATGGATCAACACATAAAAAGTTATGTTTTTATAACATTTGAAAACAGATTATATTAATATTTATTATATAGAAGCCCTATCCAATAAGAATACGTATAGTACATTAAGAAAATTTCATGTGATATATAAGAAACAAACTGAGGATATTGGAATAATTCTACATATATAGGGGTATTTTTTGTTTTTTCAAAAGACATAACAAAGAATAAAAACCCCTGAGTGATTTTCAATTCCTATAAATATTTCATCAAGGAAAATTGGTAAAGATTATATGATCTAGGTTACAGTGTGAACATTATATCAAGCAACATAATCCAGATATTTTTCATGGATAAGAAAAATGTTATATGATTTTCACTCCAACTGGAAAATTTAATGGTAAAACAACCCTAATTAATGATTGAAGACATCATAGTCAAATTTGAAAAATTATACTTCCTATTGGATGTTTTAGTGTTGGTCAAGGGAGAATAGTGGACTCCCCTCCTTTGGTGAATATTCTTATTAGATTCCATATTAAAATTGATAGGCGAGAAATGTGGGGAACTATACTTAAGTGATGGGGGAAAACTAGTTTATTTCAATAATACCCTTAGAACAAATAATTACAATGTTAATGATGAAAATGAAGTTTAAGAGGAAAAAATATCTGAATCTGAATATGTTTATATTATTGAATAAACAAATGAGAATTATAATTTCCATGTAAAGAAAATAGATTCTTTTCAAGCCACCAATAAGAATCATGATTCTAGGTATGATAAAATTTTAATTTATATTTATACGTTGATGGTGTGTGAAGAAACATAAAGTGATATTAATTTCAAGTTCAATGAACATTGATAATAAATCAAAAAAAATTAAAAGGAATAATAAAGAGGCATGGTTAATTCAACTGAGAAAAACTAAAATACATGCATGGAAAATTTCTTTCAAAAGTAAGGATTTGGACAAAAAAATTACAATGTGATTCTTTAAATTTATTTCCCCATTTTATCATTTGGTTTTTGTTGACATTAAAACTAAATCATGTACGGGTGGGCATACTTTATAGGATATTGAGATTTAATTCTATATTAAAATCTTCAATTCATTTGTGGGGGGATTTGATAAATATATTGCATCGATATTTTTTAAAAATTTAATAAATTGCTATTGAAATTCCATTGAAAATTTAAGAACATGTGTTTAATGTTGTTTTCATATTATTGTAGGATTAATCTGAGTTTAATCATGAGGAAAAGAAAAATAAACATATGTAATGTCATGGTGAAACACTAAAAATTTAAAGAAGAAATGAAATGAATAATTTGATAATTTCACTATGAATGATGTGAGAAGCTCAATAATTACATTCACACTTTGAATTGGAAATATTAAAAAGATAAATAACAAGGGAAATAGTAATTAGGATAATTAATATATTTCATTCCAAGACGATGATTATGTAGATATATACTAAAAATAAAATTTTCCATGCACAATTTGGGAATAAAGATTGAAGCCTAAAATGCGCTTCATATACTTAATTTACATTGTGAATTAAATTCTTGTTGATATTTGACCGAGATTGAAAATTAGGCCATGTTGATTCATGATGAAAAAAATAATTCGCCACAATCTTTTTTAACAAAGGATATATATTGAATTATATACATACCATTAATATCAAGGAATAAAATTTCACATCCTGAACACACAGTCAAAAGAAGTGAGTTCACGTTATAATGCATGATGTTTTTTTAATAGATATTTATGGGGTCCCAATATGGCTCAACTATGGATGATTTGAAAAATATATTTTCATCCAAATTATTATCCCAGTACTATATATTCCTATCAACCAGAGGTTTAGTATGATGCTATAATGAAATCATAGTATCCTAGACCAAATATTGGGGTAAGGTGTTGCGCTACTACAGATTCCTTCAACAATTTTACTATATAATTTCAATTATGAAATGATTTTCTTCTCACCAAAAATAGCACACCCACTTTTCTAAAATGGGGGTATCTCCAAAAAAAATTGGTGACGTAGATTATGGGGTAGTTTAGTTATTATTATTCTTCTTTATTTTTTTTTGTTCTTATAATTGGAATTTATATTCAATATATTTCCATTTCAAATATTATGATTACTAAATAAGAATCTATAAATTATTTTTTAAATTTCATACCTAATTAACATAATCATAGTAAGACCAATTTATTTTGTAGGTTAATTAAGTAAAAAATTGGAATCCAGATACCTAAATTATTAAAAACACAAAAGTGACTGACCAAGGGAAAAAATAGGAATTTATTCATTATAAAGGGGATACCCAAAACCATGCTCATCCTCATATTCACTAAAACAAAAATAATAAAAACTAATTAAATTTTAATGTTCACTAATACCCAAACCCGAAATCTATAAAACCCAATAATAATTTTTCAATTGATTTCTAAACCAATTTATCATTACTACCCTTATTTAAAACAAATTAATAAATTGTTTCTAAATTCCTAAAAATATACTAGAACCATTTCATGTGTTATAAATTGAACTATATAATTTCAAAATTTATTTAGTTAGTCACATTTTTTGGATTCATTATAAATTTTTATATATTATTTCCACCATCAGATGTTAACAAAGTCATTTGAGAAATGAAATTTCAAGTATCATTATCGACGATGCAGACCAAGTAGATGTGGAATATTTTTTATTTACATTAATTTCAATATTTACACTAGGCTCGATATTGTTTTTAGTTTTGGATTTTGATATATTTATGCACAACCACGACACATGAGAAAAAGGGGAGGAAATGTTGTAATGTGACACTATTCTAAAAAAATTGAGTTAAAAGAATAATATTCCAATGATGGGACCAAAAAATAATCTTAATGGTGTTTTGAAAATTTTTTATCATATACTATGAGAGATGGTAGATTAAGGTGGACCATTGAACACTAGAGATAAAATTAAAAAACTCACACAACTAATTGCTTCCATGCACTTCTATATGCAGACAGCTATCATTAAGATGATCTCTAACATGGTACAATTCTCTGGAGTGGCTCACAAATAACCAAACATGCATCTATTGATATTTCCATAAAACTACAATTGTAATGTCCCTTAATTTTTGTATATATTTTTTATATTATATGGAATTATTAAGAGACGGTAAAATATGACGGCACGTGATTTTGTGGGCTAGAGTGTCTGGAATGATCTCTCAAAGTTTTGTTAAACTTTACATAGCATTCTTAAGCAGTTTTAATGAAAATGTGGAATAACTCTTAAACAGTGGCCCGGATAAGAAATCTGAGTGCACCATTGCATTTCAGATGGTGAGTTTATTCTAGGGGAAAAATAAGTTTAGTCAGTGTAGGTATCCTGTGAGAAAACCCGAAAATGGAATAACGATAAATAAAATTATTAAATAAAATTATTTTATTTTTCATGTGATTATAAATCACTAATGGTAACTGAGATTAAAAATTAGAGACCACCTCTAAACTCATGAGGGTATTATTTCATTAGGTTAATGCTAATATTTCCTTGCACAGGATACCAGATAAGGATAGATTTTAGCCATAAATAAAATAATTAAGTTGCAGTTATTTTATTGTAAAATACCTAACATCTAAATAGTATCTTAAATTTAAATCTAGGAGTATTGTTGGGTTCATTAGGGTGTGTCATACTTTGTTGAAGTCTAAACTTGACTGGCGTGGGTCGAGGGTGAACGCTAATTATCTATTGAACTTTTTTTGGGTACGTTTAGTAAACACATGAGCGGTGTTTTCTAACTTTTTTACTGTTTCTTGGATTAAAATTTTGAGGGAACCGTTGAATCCATAGAACCATGATTGTCTTAAGGGAGGAATTACCTTAACCGCTATAGGTCCGAAGAAAAAGATTAGTTTTGCGACTTTAAAAAAAATGAAATAAAATAAATTTTTTATTTTATTTCATATCCTTCAACAGACAAGAAAATGGGTGGGTCCAGTGATGTGCTAAGACAATAAATGGATTGACCTGCTAAACCAAAGTAATGAAGTTGTTGGGGAATTATGAAGCTTCCTAATTGATGAGCCCCATTAAACTCAAATGTCATTACTTACCCTCCCCCTCATCAATATATATAGAGCTTTGGAAGGGGTATCGACACATCTTCACCAAGAAATGAAGTTCTGAAGGATCACTGTGACGCTAGACCAATAGAGAACGGAGCTGATCCTAGTATGTGGTGTTGGGCGACATAGAACCAAAAAATTGAGGACGACGTGTGAGTGGCGTCTCTAGAAACCCGTATTGGGAATAAAGAACATGATCCACATTCAAGCACGGATGCTTTCTAACAGGTTACAATATAGATGTTATTTTTTTGTGCATTTTTTATTCCCTCATCCTCGTTCATGAAATTATATGAAGAACATGGGTCAACAGATTAATGGGATAACCTATGATTCATTCATTTTGAGGGAGGTTGTTACGGGGTATCCTTGTGTGGTTTATTTTTTGTTTAATACAAGGAATTGTTAAACCCATTTTATCCTCCCTTTGATCATGAGCTAACGTAGAGGGCGTGGGCCTAAAGAACCCAGCCCAAACCCTCCTCAACATTGTTAACCTTATGCCTTCTGTGGATGAATGATGGTGCAGCGACACCAACCGAATACGAAGGAGGAAACACTCCAATGAATCCAACTAGAGGAGGCAGCTACACGAAGCCGCAACATACATCAGAGCGGCCAACGCTATCTAGTTAAGGAAGAGGTGCGATGTGCCACCATGCTCTATCGGTGTTAAAAGTGGCTACAGATCATGAACTGCAGTATTTGGAGATGTCAGTCAGCTCATCAGCTGGCTGTAGAAGGGAAGGATGGAACATTGTCATGCTCCACTAGTGAGCAGCAGACGACGGTCGAAGCCGCGGTAGAGGAGGCAGAACACGTGCCTCTGGTGGGTTCCATGACAACCAGGTGGCGCCCATGTGGAACTGCCGCTAAAGAGGCCGATTGGCCTTGGACCATTCGGGATCTCGGAGGAGCGGCTCTTCCAAGCCGCCTAGTGGACGCACCGCAGGCCGCGCCCTTGCGGGCCGCCACCCTAGGGAGCTGCAACCCAACTAGGCCACCGCCTTTGTAGGCCACCCATTTCTGTGGTCTGGGACAGACCTCCGCCCAGCAGGATTATTCCTCCTCTATCCAACCCAAGCCAGTTGGGGTCAGCTCGGTCTGACCTTGTTAGACCAGAACCGGGCCCCACCAGGCCCAAAAAAGTTGAAGGGCCTTATTTGGAGAACCGGAGTTCCATTTGATGAAACATCTAGGAATTGGGATCCTTGGAGTGAGGTGATCTTTTTTACTTACTCCATGATATTGTTGGAGAACCTTGGAGTACGACTGGGTTGGATAGCACCCGAATCCCACTGGGCCCTCAGCACTGAAATGCCTATAACGCATAGACCTAGCATCTTGTTGACGTGCCGTATGTTGCATTAGAACCCTTATGACATGATGGATCATTTCGTTACTTTTTTTGAGACATAGTGCCGGTTGAAATACGACTGATGGCTTGGGGATCGGTTCTCCCAATGATGCTATGCACATAACCATGCAACTGGATGAGACCTGACGACTGTTGTCTTTTTGAATAGGAGTGACTTGACGACCATGGTACACGATGGGGAGGAGTGCCTCAGAAAGCCAATTTGGGGAGCAACCATAGTATTCGATGGGGAGGAGTACCTCAATAGGCCATGGTGGGGGAGAGACCCAGTGTGACCTGACGGACCCACATTACGTGATGGGGAGGAGTACCTCAGCAGTTCAAGGTTAGTGTGAAGCGCCTATTTGTGACGTGGTGGGCCCACTATACTAGATAGAGGAGCAGTTCTCCAGCATCCAAGGTGTTCGATGTTGTGACTGGGAATGTTACATGTTCTTAGGCCTATAGAATCTATGGTTAGCTATCAGCACTCATAGCGATCCTATGTGGGTCAGCATCATAATCCTATTTTTCTAAGTTGTATACTTGGTTTGACCTTAGGCTCTATTTGAAATATGTCTTTTACCTTCGTGGAACTATATTCATGGTGTTACTTTTGGGGTACTTCAACATTCGTCGTGTTTCTGTTGTGGTATACTTCCATCATGTATGATAGTTTAAAAATAGATAAATATGGTATAAAATCATATTAGGAATATATATTCACCATCATGATAAACTTTTTATGCTATAAAAACTCAATTCAAGTAATGATTACTTATTCTAAATTAGAGTTTGAGGAAATTATGGCTTAAGAGGTAGTTAAATAATTTTTTTGGTTTTAGATCATGTACTAAGAGAATAATGAGGTTCTTAGTAGTAAAGAACATATCCCAATCTATTATGATAATACTATAATAGTGGATATTGTAAAGGATCTAAAATAACACTAGTGGAAAAAGAAAAAACATCATCAGTATAAAATCATGAGGAGTTTTTCTCAAAAATGTGATTTCATAGTAAACAAAGTTTCCATGGAATACAATGTAGAAGAAAACATTACTAAATCATTAACATTGTAGAAACATGATCATCAAGTGAGACCTGGAAGACATAAAGTCATTAAAAGTTGGAACAAGTCAACGTGGGTGTCTTTTTCAGTTGTAGTATAAGAATAAAAAAATTGAATTAGTTTTCAAGTATATTAAATTAAGTTAATATTAACTAAATTAACTTATTAAATATCATTCATCGGTCTATGTTACTTTAATTTAATAATTTTGTATTGTATTTGTCTCATTTAAAAATTTATAGTCATTCTTTAATGTGATGATAACCATTAAATACCATAATTATATTACTAAAATTTATTATATGCCCATATTATATTCTATTATTGGACATATAATTTATCAACTATTAGCTATGAGTACTCATAGGTATATGATACATCCTTTCAGGAAGTTTACACTTAGAAATTCCATGATTGGAAATTATAAGAATAATACATCTTATAATAAAATAAAATTATTATATTTCATTGGATATTCCTATATACAATTCTATAGAATGATCCTTGTTCATTAATATTATTAATAATAAATTTCATGAATCCTAATCTATGATGTGTTATCTCAAAATAGGATGTCATCTGAACGTAGAAAAGTAGGATATGTATGGGGTTTTTTAAATGATATGTTATTAATAAATAATTTGAGGAAGGATTTTTCCCTTTCACCTCTATAGAATTTGGTATCTTGAACTATTGATTTAAATGGAAGTGTCACATTTAATTCTATATAAATAGTGTATATAAGATTTCATTTCAAATAATTAAAGAAATACATATCAATCATATAGGTTAATAACAAGGGTGTGCGATTTACATGGAAATATATTCTGACAAAGGGATTATATTATGTGGTGAGAATTTGTATGTGATTTTGTCGATGTGACAAGTCTTCATTCTTTGTGGGTGTCTTTTATTGTTGTTATATAGTAATCATGGATGTTAAGAAATTCTTCCTATTATTAATGAGGTAAAGTCCTAGAAGGTCACATAAAAAGTGTATCCTTTTACCTTGATTAAATATTAGTTTACATAAAAATTATAATAAATATAATCCTCCAAACCAATAAGTAAAAATTATTAAATATTTTCTAAATTATCATTAATATAAAATATATTTTTATTCATAATACAATTTTTTTAATTATGGGAATATATAATATTTATTTTTATCTTGTTATTCCCACGACAATAAATAATTATCTATTAATTAAATTATTTAGATATATGAATATAATCAATATTTAATTTCCAAATTATTCAAAATATATTTATTTTCTATTAAATTGAATAATATTTATTTAAATATTTATTTTAAAATTAAATAACTCTAGAGGAGGATGAGCAAGAATTATTTGTTTTGTTGATGAATTTATTTTTCTAATTATAAAATAAATATTTTATATTGATAAGGTTATTATACACCATGAAATATAAAAATATTATTATTTTATTACATGACATGGTGTTCCTTTTAGGTTTTATGTTTTTATAAGTGTATTTTTGAAATTAATCCAATTTTAATACCCCAACATTAGTCAATAAATTGATAAGTATATCAATTAGAGAGAAAAAAATTATGTGTGCATAAAAGCTTCCCTCCCAAGATCTACCTCCTCCTCCATTCTTCTCAAGGATGAACTGAATAAGAGAAATCTTATTTATGACTAAATTAATGTGTTGTGTTTAAGTCATACAATTCATGAACATCAATCATCTTCACTAGTACTCAATAGTTCATCAGTGTTGTTTGGAGATCAAAGGAGAACATGTGGATCATCACTAAATATGATCTCCTTTGTGTCCTAACAATGTAAAAAAACCAAACATTGTGTTCAAATGATTAACATCATCAATGATTAAATATATTAATACTGAGGTAGTCATTATTCTTGTGTATTTAAATTAATTATAAATTTATTTAAAAGGATTTAACTCTTGTTTTTTGGAAAAATTATTTCTCAAAATTCATTAGAATAAATTACATTACTCGTGATAATCATTACATATAAATTACAAATGATCAATTGAATTCGATAAAAGTTAAGTTGTACGTACTCCAAATGATCACTTCCATCACATTTATAACTATCATAAGAAATATTATACATGATAAAAATAGTCATATAATAATAATTATATCTATTGGGAGACTGGATACATCCGTTAATATATACATTTGTAGTAATTTGAAATAAATATTAAATGAAATATATCACATATATAGAAAAAGTGAATTGATGAGAGAGAATAAAGAAACTAAGAAAATGCGATAGATCACAATGAGGAATGTGATGAAAATATATGGTGATAGGAGTGTGAGATAATAATAACAAATTTTAAAGGAAAGAAGAAGAATAATAACCTGAATATATCGAGGAACTCATGTATATCAAGGAAGAATAACAATGTTATTAACACTATTGAAGCATTGATGAATTTGAATAGAATGTTATAAGACAAAATCCCTTCTTTCTATCTATGATATTACTCTATTAGGATACTATGTGATTATAGAAAAGTTATCCTTTGGAAGAACAAGATGTGTGGACTTGAAAGATAACATGATTTTCCAACCACAACACCCAGATATAGTGGATGTGGAAGACAAGTTCATAGAAGTGTGAAAAACCACATTCACATTGAAGTGAGTCATTATAAAGTAATTATTAGGATTCTATTAAATGAGAATAGTTTTTGGAGATAACATTAAATGGTAGGATCTACTATAAAGAATACATGAGTAGGTACCCACTTGATCACTTGTTATTATTAAATTTTAAAGATTGTCTAATATAATTCTAAGTATATTTTTTGTATTGATACTCAAGGTTATTTATAGGGATGAAAAAATGTCTTTAAACTCAACTTGAACCAATAAAGGAGTATGATTTCAAGGATAAACCATTTTAATCCTCATTTTTTCTTTCATTTAACAAATATATTTCTCATGAGAGGTTGTGAGACATGAAATGTGTATACCAAGGATTTAACTAGACATGGTGGACAAAGTAAAGGAAGGATTCCAAAAAAGAAAAGGGGATCACTGATTCACCCCCCTCCCCCTCAGTGTTATCACTACATCTGGTAATCTCATGTGGAATAAGAGTGAGGAAGCCTATAAAATATAAAAAAACATGGTTATTCTCAATTATTTTAATAATAAATAAGTACCTTTTTAGGGTATTAATTTTCATTGATGGACGAACCATATGATACCCTAAAAAGGTACTTATTCAAATAAAATGAAAATCCATCTTTATTCAATTAATATTTAATATTTTTAACATGAATGGAATTGATTTAGAATATCTAAATATGTATTTCGTGAGTGATGTAATCATTATATATAGAAATTAACATTAACCCCTTTTAGAATAGGTGACCTTTAATGATGAAGAGTTTGTGAGTTTATCCCATAATGGGAATAAAATGTGAATAGAAGGTCGTTAAAGAGTTTGGAATATAAATATATAATTTTTGGATAACCCATTAAAATTTATACTTGAGTTATGAAAACAACAGTATCCATATTTTATTTAAATTTATTAACCATACATATAATTGGTGAGTGTTGATAGATATGGAAACTAGGACAAAGGGTGTGTAATTTTTATTTCAGTTGAATTGGTTTTATGTGTTTATTAAGAAGATTGTGGGATCATTTTCCCTTCATAAATCTACAATAGAACCCCAAAATAGATAAATTTTAATGGTTATCACATGTTGGAATAGAAAATGTATGACCTTAACATCTTAGATAAATTACTCTTACTTTATACAATAGGTTTTCCCATGTAGGTTTAAAGATGTCTATATAAAGGCTCATTTCTACATTGTATGTGACTGCATCCTTTTTATAATAGTTGGAACATGATAATATTGGTCCTAAAATATTAATAGGATGATCTTATTTAATGAATCATGAAGATGATTGAGTGAGATTCCTTCCCTATTTTCCATTTACTCTTATTTTAATTAGGGGGGATGAAAAGATCACACATATTGACAAAATTATTTTTTGGTATTGAAAAAATACACAAAGAGGGGAATTGAATAGATCATGTTTTATATTATACTTCTTTTAATAAGAACATATGTTAGGATTATTTATGTAATGTATATGTGTCTAGGTTGTGTGAAGTAAATGGCGAGTTGTTGTTTTCAAAAATGGAAAATATTCCATGTATTATTTTTAAATAACATTATTCGATGGACTCAAGTAATATATCATACATTATATGGAAATAGAGTTGAACAATATCTGAAATACAAGTATTTCAAACTGTTATTACTATCTATACTAATTGTCATGTGACTTGGAATAATCTATTAAGTGGAAATAGTAAATATTTAATATTGAGAAATAGATTCTAGCTGATGTTGTGTAGAATAATGCGAAACTATCTGAGTGTTACCAAGTATGAAGGATGTTTTATTTTGAATTTAAACACTGTTTTATGAAGATTTGAGAAGGAATTAGTTAAATTGGAATGATGTTAGTGTTATTTGAATAATCATAAATTTTACACAACTTGGAGAATTTGAAAATGTCCAGAATTACAAGGATAAAGTCTAGTATATATAAGGATGATCCCATGATTTTCATAACCATCATCTCAAAATGAGGATATTGAAAAATAGAAAAGGGAGTGATATATATTCATCTTTCATGATTTTTATAAGTATCACCCCAAGCATTCATAAACATCAGTATCCCGTATTAAAACCATTATCTAGTTGTGTGGTAAGGAATCCTTATTTATTTAATGATGATTCCTCTATGTAAAAATTAAATAACCACAACATAAAGATCAAATAAATCAATGTAAACATCATTTTTCATCTGCGTAATCATTATTCACTGACTTATATACAACATCTCCTCAATATATTGGTGAATTGAATACTTTGTAAGGATGAAGTCATTTTCACATGAATCAATACCTAACTCTTTATGGATGATTTGGGACTTATATAATCATGATCCAAATTCTGTAAGCAGCACACCATAGTGAAATTTAAAAAATAACAAAGAATAAAAATCAAAGATTCCAAATTTAAATTATGAAGAAGGTAATGAATTTTTTTGATTCCATAGCTATTTAGTTATATTCTTAACATCATGAATCTCCCATGATCCCACATATAAGCACGATCAAAATAATTTGAATTTATATAAGAGATATATTTTTGTTCTTTCTATTCATTACTTCCAAATGAGAAAAATTTAAGTCTATCATTTTCTATCAAAATAACTATTTATTTCAAAAAATTAACTATTATTTATTTATTTATTTAAATTTAAAAAAAATATTTTTGACTAAATATAAGATAGACAAAGGGAAAAATTATATTCAATATTATATATTAAAATTAAAATTGGATGTCGTATAAGAAAAAATAATCTCTCATGGAGCAATGATAATAGATTAAACCACAAATACATGTACTACACTTTAAAAAACCATGAAAAGTTTCAAAAAAGAAATTGTGTGTTGATTATGTTATAGAAGATCACGGAAAGAACTATTTAGCAGATATAGATAAAACTGAGTAAAACAAAAATATTTGTCCATTTAATGGAAATTGGTTTTTTTGGATATATTAAAGATATGGTGTGGGATTCATAACAATATAGAGAGGTAAGTGAGTTTTGTATGAATGATTTTTCATGTTAAAAGATGATATTTGATCATTTATCATTCCCTATGGGGACTCAATACATCCAATAATATATCCACTTTTTATATTGAAATTAACATTGGATTAAATATTTCACCAATAAAGGAAAAATGTATTGGGTAAATAGAGAAAAGAAACTAAAAAAAAGAGAGAATTTTGGGATCTAATGATAATACCCTATGCCAAAATGTACATGGTCGTAGAAAATGTTATCTACTAATGTATAAGAATATGAAAAAATAAAATTTAAACAAGAACATATATGAATAAAAGAAGAATAATAATGAATCCATCAATTTTTTTATAGTGTCTAATCCTAAGACAAAATAATATGTAAAAATCTATTACCACTATTTGTGATATTACACCATTTAGAGAACAATTGAAAATGGACAAGATATTATATAAAAGGATATGATTTCTATTATTGAAGGGAAACAAGGCTTTCCCATCACTACACCATTGGATAGGGTAATTTGATAACCTACACCTAGGAGTGTGGAGTATCACATGCACACTAGGGGAATCCATTATAAAGAAATGGAAAAGATACAATTAATAGAGAATAATGATTTTGGAGACAACATAAAATCGATAGATCCAATATAAAGAACCAATAAAGAGGTAGACACATCATTAATTTTGATGGATTAGTTTGAAATATTTCTAGATAGACATTTTAGGATATATTTTTATTCAATAATATATCCATTTTTTTATATTTTTATTTATGTGTGATTCCAAGAAACAAGAATAATGGGTTGAGCCTTTAACTAGCTACATATGTTGATGTGAAAAAGGAATTATTTAAAAGTTAAGGGTGACCGATTCAACCTTACCCTTATCAGTGATCTCACTAGACCTAGGATTCTCAATTTGAGATAATTGCTAATAGAGTATAAGAATTCATTATGAATGTTCCAAAATTGTATTCTTTTACAATGTAATATATGGAATGAATTGATGAGAAGGATAAAAGATGATTTTATAGAAGTTATACAACTCTTAAATGAATAAAATAGGTTATATTTTCTTACAAAATATTTAATAGTTTCAATGTCAGAATAATTTGATGAAGTCTGCATCCTGAGGAATATAGGATTAGACCATAAAATTAATATAGAAAGAGTAATATTTATTAAATATGATAATATTAATGATTGAAATGGTGGTTGTTGAGGATGCACATAAAGAATCATGTTTTGGAAGGTGAGTTTAGAAGATGAAAATGAAAAAAGAATAGTTATTGAGAAGTCTATTTTTAAAGGATAAAAGTGAAAAAATAAGTACAATATATTTATTTTGGTTGATATTTAAAGATAATAAGATATTAAAAATATGTTTTAATAGTATATAAATTTGATTACAGGCTTTTTTGGAAGATTAATTGAGGCATAATATCAATCATGCAAGATCAATAGTAAAAGTGGAACACTACTGAGTTGGAATTGAAGGTGTTTTAAGATGATAATTTTTTGGTCTAGAAGGTTATTAGGGGATTATGATGAAATTTATAAGTGGAGGTTGAAGAGGAAAGATGTTAAATAATATCATAAGCTAAGAATATTATCATATATTAGGATGGATTATGCATAAGAATATTGATATTTAATTATCAAGATTTTAGATGATGAGTTAAATCTATGGAATAATAAATATAGGTTCTTGGGAGTTACATTAGAGAAATACTAATGATCCAAAGGCTATTCTGTCCTATCCAAATGCTTTCATAAGGTCAAACTTGAATATGCGGAACATTGATTTGTTAATTAGATGAAATAATTTTGAGTACGATAATTTTCTTTTTCATGAAGAACATATCATGATTTTTATTCTATAATTCGAGACAACGATGAGAATGTGTTGAATATGGCTGACTGAGTGTTGTATGATAATAATTCTTTTTCGAGAGAATATTTTTTGTTGAATTAAAAAATATACAGTAATTTAGAAACATGAAATATAAAGTGATTAATTCTTGGAGCCCATGATGCCTTATTCTACAGAATATCCATTACTCTATTCTAAGTATAAAAAGAGGATAGATCACTCTAAGAGATATGATGATGATGAGAAGTGACATAAGAGATAGATATAATTTTTCTAATGTGTTCTATAGAGATCATTGAGTCAAATATTCAAGTTTGACTTTCATGTTTTAGAGTATAATTTGATGTTGATGAGGAAGTGTGTCTATATTATATATTTTGGAGGATCTGTTGTTATAAGGATAAAGTAACTGGAAGAATATATTATTTAAAAGATAGTGCATTCAAGAGTAAGATAATTTTTTTAAGTTTTCTTTATTTATATGTAACCAATATCTTGTGAATATTCAAAATGTTTTTGATAAAGATGAATTCAGATAATACATAATTCTTGATTTTACAATTTTAAATATTTAGAGAATAAATTCAATGTGTATAAAGATAAAGTTATTAATTCATTTGAATTTGAAAAATTACTATTGAGTAAGGAAATGTTACTTTTGAAGAAGTAACATCCAAGAGAAAATATAGAGATTTATTTCACATGAGTAAAAGTAATATAATTATAAACTAGATGGATTATAGAATAGGGAACCTATCAGGACACAACCTACTTTTGGAAAATAGCTTTCAATGTAAGTATAACGTAACATATAAAGAACATGAACCAATTATCCTGGAGTCAGTGGTTAATTCATTACATTGACACTATTTACAAGATCTCTTATCTTAAATGAATGAATATTTTTGTAGTTTTGTAAAAACTAGATATATTTTTGAATCTTACAATAAGACCGAATGTATAAAATATAACATAGTAACTCCACTTAAAACATCATTAATCCCATATATTTACCCTTCATATCAATCATAATATACATCTTGGTATCCTAAAAAAGAAATAAAAAAATGGTGTGAGATTAGATGCTTAGTAAAGGTATGTATTCAACAGAATATGTCATAAATAATCAAAAATAAATTATGGAAAAGTAAATAACTGAAAAATATAGAATTTAACAGATAACATGAGTATTATATGGTATGAATTAATGTAAATAAATTAATCTAATAATAACATATGATTAAAATTATCTATAAATATCCAAACTAATCATAAAATCAAATGGGAATTAATAATTATTCATGTATTGATGGCATGAATAATGTGGATAATCTAATATATACTATCAAGGATTCGACCAAAACACCATACATAAATAGGTAAGGTCTCTCCAAATACACAAACTAGTTTTTCTAAAAAAACTTATCAGTGCATCTCAGGGTTATAGAGGGCCCCAGTAATCACTTAATCAGATTAATTCATTCTTCAAATGAAAGGGGTGAAACAAAAACAACATAAATAATATTTTTAGAAAAAATAATATAAAATGTGAGTACTTTAACCCTGAACCATGAATGGTTTTAAAAAAAGCACATCTAGGATAAAAATGATCAAAATGAATTTAATAAAATAAGGTAGATGGTATCCTAAGAGATCAAATCAACTAAGCATATCATTCAACAAAGGTATTCTACATAGATGAAAATATTCTACTAAAATCATTAAACATTCATTGAGTGAAATAACCCTTTTCCCTCTAAAATCATTTAATTAAAATGTTTTTAAATAATTAAAAAAATTCTTCAAAAAGAAACTTGTAAAAATGTAAGGTATGCTTCAAAAAATTAGGGCAGTTCGATGGTGGAAATATCTGCTCATGTCACGTAAGTTAAAAAACATTCCTTCTATATTTTTGTGAGAAAAGACAAAAATTAACTCGTTTGGAAAAATAAAAAAATATTCCTTTCATAACATTTTATAAAAAGTCAATCTTGGATAAAAAATAAATTAAAAATTCATAGGATAATTTGAAAATATTTTTTGAAAATATTTTCATATAAAAATTACATCGAATAGAAATATTCCATAGTGGATATTGAAACAGAAACAATCAATAATGATGATGGAATTGTAAAATAACCCTTACCTTAGGTCTAATTTCCATTGTACGTGTCTGAACCTCTTATATATTTGTTTTAAACATGTTATTAACTTATAAAATAATAATATTTAAATTTATGAAATCATATATGATTCCTTTATATCATTTTACCACTTTTTTTATAATATTTTATTTATTTAGATATTTTCGGTGTTAATTTTCATTCCTTCTTATGCTTATTTTATTATTAAAGTATCAGTTATATTGTAAAATATATAGATAAAATATATAAATACATTTATTAATGACATAAATATCATATTTAATCATTTAATAAAGTGTATAACCACTCTTGAATGATGAACATATAAAATGAATCGTATGGCGTCATGTAGACGGTTAGAGGTACTAACACAGGTGAAATGATATAATTTGAAACAACATGGAAGTGGATGGTATTTTAATTATAAAAAATTAATATCATGTCATAATTATCATATATACCCATTATTTTAATTATTAAAACATCTCATGTGAAGTGCTGATGAAAAATGAATTACATCACTACGTGGAGACAGTAAGTCGTATGTACACACGTGTGGTGATTTCGCTTTTTATGGGATGGATAAAAGGTATAATATTATTATTTTATAATAATAATAACATATAAATATATAGATGATAATTTTTTAATTATTCTAGGATGCAAACAACACATGAATAGTATGTATAAAAATAAATGAACTTGAATGAGTTTGTAAAAATGATTACTTATTCTTTAGTGGACTTCATTTACCTCTCTTCTTGAGGGGTCAAGTGTTGGTTATTGAAATATCATCCCCCCTATAAATACTATAAGGATTTTGGGATGATAAATTATCAGTTTATTGTTGATCTAGTAGGATCAATTTTGTGAGAATAAGGGAGGGGGAGGTACTGTTTTATAATTAATGTGAGGGGAACGTTCAGAAACTCTCAAAATATTAATCCAATATAAATGGCTTTTCGATTAAATTTATTAAAAATAGATTTATTTATATTATAATATTTGTATGGGTTTAAATAATATTATACAGTTAATTTTATAAATGTTTCAGTTTCATTCATACCCTTTTTATTTCATTTTAACCATTATCTTACCACTTTAATTCTTACCATGACAACACAGATTTTACACTTCAAGGTCAAATATTGTTACTATAAAATTACAAAAGATATATAAATGGATTATGGATGATATATTAAACCATATATTAATTAATTTTTGGAATATAATATTTTTCTCTTTTTTATATCTTTAAATAAAATATTATTTATTTTAAATTATAATTAATGTTATGTTTGACAATAGTCATTAAATTGAATTTTAAAAAATATATATACAAAATATAAAATAAATATATATTTTAATTAATACCTAATATGTTAATATAATAGATAAAATCTTTAATGACATTAATTATATCAAATTAAATTTATTTTAGTTTTTTTAATAGAAATTATTTGATTTCTCCAATAATTAAATTATTACAGCATTTGAGTTTTGAAAGAATTTATGGAAATTTATAGTTAAATATATATTCTGTATAACACCCAATAAAATATTTTATATTTATTAAATCAGGAATGTGACATTTTTTCCTTTTCATTAACTAAACTATTATAACGATCATAGTCACTTACCAATGGAAGAAAATTGTAATATATCCAAAAATTAAATACTTATAGGCATATCTAACTAATATAATAAAATTTCAGCATCTTTTAGAGTCAATATATAGTCCTTATAGTATTATTTTTACCCTTAATTAAAAGATTTTTCCTTTACCATGGTAAAAAAATACTATGGTTACTATTAATTTGGACAAAAAATTAAAGAAAAATATTAAATATATTTATACCATGTGATTATAAATATGGAATCAATTTTATCAAATTTAATGACAATCAATGGCTGAAATTATTTTTAAATAAGTGTAAAAAACTCGATAAAAATCATATTTTTTGAAAAAAAAATTCATAGAATAAACCTGGATCATTAGAGACAAATTCATAGTAAGAATATTACATGAAAGTCAAAAAATATGATGGAATATATGATATATAAATTTAGTTAACCAATATTTACTAATTCAGTTTATTATTATATAATGATATTGTACATAGAAAAGTAATTCAATAAATATTATTATTATTATTATTTTTATTTATTTTTATTCAATTCATAACTAAAAAATTTTATTCTATAAAATTATAAAGCATATATAGTTTTGAAAATTTATTTAGTCTAATATATTATATAAAATATAAGGGTTAATTTATAATGGAAACCTAGTAAAAATCCAAGTCTCTTTGAACTGGATGTTGCGTGTAACTCAAGCTATTTGAGAGATTGAATTTATTAAAAAAATACTGTAAAATCATTATGTGTTAGATTATTCCCTCCAAAAAAATCCATTTAAATTTCTATAATATCACCACATAAAAAGATTTTGGCAGTTATTAATTATGATTTCATCAGGTTCCATGTCGCCACTTCTATTTTTCCATGTTTCTAATTTACATTTAATATACATTTTTTTCAATTCCTCATTACATGTTTTCTAATGTCAATAATTTGGATTGGATCTTTATAGTAATATAAAATGGGTTCCATTTCTATTAATTATGAAGTTAGAACATGTGTTGGGTCTTGATTTTAATTCATTAACAAGGAGATGTGGAACACATCGTGTCATTTAGAAAGCCTATGTTGCATTGCCAAATGATTATCCACACATCTGATTCATTCTAGAATTCAAAAAGGTTATATGTACCTAGGGATCATCTTCTCCTTATTTATGAATATTATAACCCCATTCTAAGGAGATACATTTAAAAAACATGATCTCCCAATTCAAATTCCCAAAATTTCCTTAGATTATCACCATATCTCTTTTATCAACTTTGATCTAATTTGATATGTGATTGAATATTATTAAATTTTTCATTATTTCCTCTATAATTGCTTGGACTATAAGCCTACATTAACCAAATTCATCCCAACAAGTTAGTTTATGGAATATCTCCCCATATAATGATTAATAGGTTACCTTTTTAATACTTTAATTGAAGCTATTGTTATGGGAATATTCAACCAAAGGCTAATACTAGTCTCACAAGCCATGAAAATAAACTTATCATAACCCCAAAATGTCCTATAATGTATGTATAGTTAATTATTAATTTCGGTTAGTTTGAGGGTGATATGTAGTACTCAAAATAAGTTTGTTATCAAAAGCCTACTATAAACTTTCCCATTATTTCAATGTAAATCGTGGATCATGATCAGAAACATTTGAAAGAGGTATACCATAATATTTTAAAACATCGTCAATATAGATTTTATAAAGGTATTCCAATGGAAAATATCCCCCTATAGACTGGAAGTGGGAAGATTTTTTATGTCGATCAACAATTAACCAAATTTCATCATTCTTACTTGGTGACTTTGGGAGTCCAGTGACAAAGTCCAATGTTATGCCATCCCATTTCTACATAAGCATATGGAAATATTTCCTGAATCCTCTATTATTTTGTCTCTAAACCTTAACTCAATGATAAACTAGGAATATTGACACGTAGTCAAAAATTTCACGCTTCATATTATCCAATATTAATGATCCTTAAAATAATTCTATTCCAACCTTATTATTACTTTTGTATACATTTTTTTTAATTGATGGCCACCATTGATCTATGTTCCCTAAGAGATGATAAACATCCATGAAAACCATCCTTTTTTTATTACATCTCCATGAAAAAAATATCTTCTCCATGGAACTTATCTATCTCTTAGATACAAATGGATGTCTAGTCCCATTGATAGATGGAGGTTGTTTTCTCATAAAACCACCTAAAAATATTTCTCTACATTTTGGATCATGGTTTCTCCATATTATAAAATATATTGATCATAACATGTTTCAATTGTTCCAGTACAGTTATAATTTTTTCAACACTAGTTTCATATCTAGTAACAACATCATTATCTTTCAGTGTAGGTAAATCCCTACAAGGATTATGCGTGTTTATATGGTATCCATTCCTTATTCTATGTTCCTTTTCTAAGCATTGGAAAACACTAAGTTTGATCATAACATTATGAAACATAATTTATAATCTCAAATCTAAGGAATAAAGAAACCAAAATTGAAAATTTATATATATAACTATTCTCTAAATATTTGAATTTTTTTATTTTTTTATTATTTCAAATTCTTTTATAGGGATCCGTTATCTAATTTTTTCCTAAATCTACTTCCTAATGTTTTTGAAAAGTATTCTCTAAGAAAAATTGTAAATAATATGACCCAAGTATCCCTAAGTCAGTGGTTACATTAATACATTTGTACTGGGAAAAATCTATTACATCCTAAAGGAATGAATAGTTTAGTAGTTTTGGAAAACAAGATAAATAATTTAATGTTACAATAATATAAAAATTATAAAATAAGACATAGTATCTCTATTAAAACACCACTAATATTTTTTTATACCCATCATATTGGCCATAATATACTTCTTGACATCCTAGAGATAAATAAATCATTAAAATTTGGTTAGCTTAGATTCCCAGTAAGGGTATGCATATCGTGGGAGCTATCCTAAAAAATAATCATCAATTGTGGTATGTAAAATAACTAATATTAATTCCATTATAAAAATAAATTGATCATAATACGGATGGAATAAATGTAAATCAAATAATTCCATAATAAAATAAATTAAAAATTATACATGAATATCCAAACAGATCAGGAAATAACATTGGAATTAATCACCAATCTCATAATGAGAGAATTCATAATGAGGGATATCATATACATACCATCAAGGCTTTGTAAAAGGCACCATACATAAACAGGTAAGTCCTTGGCCAATACCCAATCTTGTTTATCTCATAATACCTACCGATACATCGAGGGGATATATCAGGCCCCACCCATCACATACTATGCCTAATGAATTTCTCATATAGATGGTGTGAAACATAAACAACATAAACATTAATATTAAAAATAATGATATGAAATGTGAATACCTTAACCATGCACCATTTATTGTATCAAAATAGCACATCTATAGTCAAAATCATTATAAACCATTCAATAAAATATGGGAGTTGATATCATTAGAGACAAAATCTAATAAATATAATATTAAAAAATTTGTTTATATTAATTAAAACACTATAATAAAATAATTGATATTTTTTTGATAGTAATACCCCTTTTTTAAATTGAAATCATTTATTTAAAAAATCATGAAATTATTAAATAAAATATTTTCATTGAAATGAACCTTATAAAATTGTAATGAAATAGTCACAACATTAATAAATCCTAACGAAATAATAATAAACTTTTTCTATATAAGTTAAAAAACATTCCTTTCATATTTATGTCAAAAAATTCCAAAAAGTACTCGTTTGAAAAATGAAAAAGAAGATTCATTTCAAACTGTTTTATAAAAATTTCTACATGTGTAAAAAAATAAAATATTCATATGATAATATTTAAAACATTTTTGATATTTTTTCAAAAACATGGAAATGGAATAGATATATTCCCCAATAGAGACAAAAAACAATCTTGAATAATGATGAGATTGTCAAATAACCCTTACCTTAGGTCTGATTTCCTTCATACGTGTATGAACCTCTAGTATATTTGTTTTGATCTTATTATTACCTAATACTGGATTCGTATTAATATTTATGATATAATATATGATCCCTCTATAACATTTTAATACTTTTTTGTTGATAATATGTTATTCATTTCGTTGTTTCAGGTGTTAATTTCCATGTTTTGTCATGCTTTTTTTTGTCCTGAAAGTCTCAGTTCTTGTGTGAAATATATAGATCCCACATCTCCAAAAAATATTAGGGTTTAAAATTTCATATTTAATCATTAAATAAATTTTTAGAAAAACTCTTGAGTATTTAACCCATAAAATGAATCGCATCGCTTCGTGAATATAGTATATTGTATGTATGTACAAGCAAGGATATCATTTGAATGAATAAAAATTTGGATGGTTTGTTACATTAAAAATTAAATATCATGACTTAATTATCATATATATCTATAATTTATGTTATTATAACCATCCAAGTGATGTGGTTATGAAAAAAATACACCGCTATGTGGAGATGGTAATTCTTACATACACACATAAGATGCTTTAGTTTTTCCTGGGATGGATAAAAGGTAGAATATGGTTGTTTCAAAATCATAATAAAATACCACTATATATATGATAATTCATTTATTTTTTTATGGTGGAAATGAAACATGTAGTGGATGTATAAAATGAAATTAACATGAATAAGTTAGCAAAAATGATTACCTCTTCTTGGGCGATCTTCCTTTAGATCTATATTTAATGGATCTAGAGTTGGACCTTTTGGAATATAATGACCTCAATAACATGTCTAAGGAATTTTCTAAGAGAAATGGTATGGTTTTTGTTATGATATAAGGCTCAATGAGAGGTGAATATGTCATAGAGTAGGTTCCCTTTTATAATTGATGTGATGGGGTCTTTTGGAAACTCTCAAAATAATAAAAATATATAAATTAATTCTAAATTAAATAATGGTAAAAATTAATTTATTTAATATTTAATAAGACACTGAGTCTAAATAATCTCCCACAATAATTTTGCTTGCAATTTAAGGTCACTTTCTGACCCTAATCATTTACCTTTAACCCCTATTTAGCCCCGTTAACTATTTCTGTAACAACTTTGATTTTATAATTTAAGGGACAATATTGTTACTATAAATTACCTAAAGACATATAAATGGATAATGGCTGATATCATAAGCCATTTCATAATTATGTTGTTGAATTTAAAATTTTTTAGAAATTTTATATCACTTAATAAAAGATTATTTATTCAAAAATATCATTTATGTCAATTTTGACACTATTGGTTTCATTGAATATTAAAAAATATCAATACAAAATATGACTTATAAAATAATATTTTAATACATAAATAATATATATATATATATATCATCTTGAAAATTCATGGATTACATTAATTAGTTCAAATTATATTTATTTAATAGTTTTAATATCATTTGATTGATTATCCAATAATTAAGTAATTACTGCATTAGAGTGGTGAAATCATTTATGGTAACTGTTTCTCAACAAATATTTATAAATAAATTACCATGATGAATATAATTATGTTATATTTCTAAATAATATTTAAATTAAAATATATATTTTTGGGTACTATAATACAAAAATTGTTATATTTACTAAATAAAGAATGTGACATTTTTTACTTTTCTTTAAGTAAAATATTATAAGTTATACAATCACTTACAAATGGAAACAAATGGTTATATATCCCAAATGTGAATTATTCTGTTTGAAAATAACTTATATAAAATAATTGGATCAAGTGTTAGGGTCAATTTATAGACCTTATAATATTATTTTTAACCTTAATTACTCAGTTTAATCATTACCATGGTAAAAAAATTATATGGTTACTATTAATTTTCAACAGAAATAAAAGAAATCTATTTACTCCATTTTAATCTCATGATTAAAAATTATTAATCCATTTTATAAAATTCAATACCTATAATTAAAAGAAATTAAATTATAATAATTTCACAAAATTCAATAAAAATCCCATTTTTAGATAATTTTGTTTTTAAGAACAAAACTTGATTCATTATTCTTCCATGAATAATAAAAATATTATAAAAATGTTCAAACATAACCTTGAAGATATAATATATACTTTTCATTAACCAATACTGAATAATTCAATTTTTATGATATAACTATATTACACAGACAGAAAACACTTTTTCATTATAATTACTATAATTTATTTATTATAAAAAGATAACTAATAAATATTATAATCTAAATAAATAAATGATATATGATTTTAAAATTTTATTTAGTCATATTTATTCCCAAAAAACTAACATCTAGGTTATAATGGCCACATAGTAATAGATTGTGGTCTATTTGAACTCTGTGTTTCATGCAATGAAACCTATTGGGGGGATTAACTTTTTAAAAAAATAAAAACTATAAAATAACGGGGTATTACATATTATCCAAGTTGGATCAAAGATGATAACATTCCACTTGATTTATGTTTTTATTTACTGATTATACCTTCTCTCCCATTGTAAACCCAAATATAGATTAGTGATAGATTCTGTGATTGATACACAACTCAAACATAGAGAGGTTGTTGCCACCCATATTGAGGGAAAATTTATAAAAATATTTTGGGTTGTGCTTTTTTTTCATTACATCTTGTATCTAGTGTGATTTGTTTTGATGTATATGAGATAATTCATCAAAATAGGTTATGATTTTTGAATAATTAATGTATTAAAATAAATTGATAAAAAATAGCTCACAGTAATTCATGCATCCCTGCCACCCTCACTTAGAAAACACTAGATCATTGAGCACTTCAACTAGTAATAGAAAACAAGGTTACTACTCTGATTTAATCTCTTATTTACAAACATTATTTTCATCTATTATACATGAATTTAATATTTAAATAATTTATTGATATTCCTTGGTTGAAGAATAATGATGTTTTCCCCGTTAACATGTAGGTTTATTTAACAGAATTCAAGAAGTAGAAGAAGATATGAGTTACAAAATTAATGAATATTACTATAATGATAAAGGGTAAAGATAATAAACAACTAGTTGAAGCTAATTTAAGTGGTAATATTTATATCGTGTCAACTGATAATTATATTATTGAATATTCTTTTTAAAAATGTGATGGTGTAAGAACTCAGATCTTCTTTTCAGGTATGTTTTTCATTTTCATGAATTTTTTTAGAAAAGATGAGTTTCTGGAAATTTTTAATGTACACGTTGTGTACTCGGTTACCATGGGTGGCCATTTGCTGGCCATGTAGCAACCGTGCACACTACCATGTGGGGTGACCTGGAGGCTACCTAATACCGAGTACAGAAACAGCAAGTACTCGTCGTGTACTCTAAAAGTACATACCGTTTTTTTTATTAAATGCATTGGGGTCGCGTCTAACGGACAGAACTAACTCTTTCTTGATCTCGTTCATTTGAGGGTGAGGGTACAATTGCAAAACTTCTCTGAACCCCCGATCGAGCACCCGTTCTCTGAATCGACCATCACTGATTGTGATGGGATCACCTCAGAATGCTCTCCCTTCTCCTAGGGCTATGTTTTCTGATTCCACCTCCTTATCAAGTTATCATCTTTTGAAATTTTTCTACATTTTTGTATATCTTTGGTGTTTTAAGGGGATTCAAGCTTCAATGTTGAATTATATTGATCTCATAACCCTGAGTTAGTTGGTTTATTCCATTCTAATGAATGTCTTTTAGTTTCATGTGCAAATTTTCCCAATACCCATGAACTGGGAAATGTTTGTTTACTGTTTTAGCCCTATTGTTTCTCTGATGTGCTGGTATGCCTGAGTAGATGATGATTGATTTTGAATAGGGTGAATTGTGGTTCTTTGGATTTATTTCCATGTGTTTTTCTCCTTTTTTGACCTTTAGGTCATGTTTTCCTTTCCGGATACTATTACTTTCCCATGTCTAGTATTGTAAGATGGTGTGACTGTTGTTCAATTTTTCTTTTGTGCTATAGAATTCTATCCAAGTAGTTCTTGAGGTTTAGCTTGGCCACAACACACTACTATATTTTCTTGACTTACACAGGGCCGTGAGAACCTTGTGTATGAACCATAGGGAGAATGGACGTTGAGGGCTTCTCTAGAGTGTCTTTATAATTTGTGATGTGAGACCATAGAGGGAATTGACATTGAGTGCTTCCCCAGAGTGTTTGTAGTTCCTTGAATATGGACACAGAGGTAATGTGATGTAAATGATTCCCTATAGTGTATTTAGTTATGATTCGATACTATAAGGGGAATTCAAAATGAGTGTTTTCTCAGAAAGTCTAAGATTAAGCTGAACCAGAGGGTTTAGACTGACTGTATTACCCAGAGGGTTTCTTGTACTTATTAGGAACGACCAGAGGGGTTAGACTAAGAGTGCTTCCTTGAGGTTTACCAGTTTTTTTACCTATTTGTTTACCTATTTATTAGTTATTTATTGATACAGAACTGTGGATTGTTTACTGTTGAGCACCCTCTTTTCTACTATTCATACTTTTACCTACCATATACTCATTGACTATTAGGTACTGATATCATGGTGGTTGCTTACTGGGATTAGTCTCACACCATGTTTGGGCCATGCTTTTCACCACAAACATTTTATATTATGTCAGGTATAGATAATGGCATGCCCCTGCTACTTCAGGAACTTGACTTGTTTTGGAGCTAGAGAGAATGGGACCAAGATATGGCTTACGATGATGAGGAGTTTGTCTGCTTTCATTTGCACTTGGCTTAGCACAGTTGTATTCCATCATTGTGACTTTTTGGGCTGTTTTTTAAACATATTAATCATGCATCATTTTATATATGTGTTGTCTAGTTTATACTTTCAGTCTTCTCCTATTACTGTTGTATGCTATTATTAAGGCTTCCGCTCTTATATGTATTTGTTTATTTCTATTGTGTACTCTACCAATGAGGGCATAGTTTCCCAATATCACACCCAAGGACCTTGTTGCTAGTCGGCAGCCTCTGGAGTTTAGGTAATGCACTTGAGGCTATGTGACCAACTGGGTACGGGGCTCCCCTGTGTGGTTTCTTGAACCAGGACCTTATATATGGGGATGTGAATATTGAATCTCTTGGTGACACTTAATATGAAGCTATGGAATATTTGAAAAATGGCCCTCTGTATGTTTTCAAATATATAACTTCATTTTTGAACAGTTTTTTTAAATAAATATTTGAGCTGGAGATGTATGCATATGCTATGGAGAAATAATTGGATTGAAATTTGTACGAGAAAACCATTTTCATCAACTAGGATAAATTCATAGTATAAATATCATTTCAATACAAATATACTAAATCTCTATAAAATGAATAATTGTAAAAAAATGATGAGAATTGTATGATGATAAAAATATTTGAGAAACTGATCACATCACTAGAATAAACTCATAATGTTATTGATGATGTCAACAAATCTCAATGGAGGATCCTGGAAAAAAAGAATAATGGAACATTAAAATTAACTAAAATAAATGAGTACATTTCATGAATACTAAATTGATAATACAATAAATGAATTTTAATAAACAATTATTGTTGTTGATATTGAATAATCCCCTCAATTTAATGGGGCTTGGGATGAAGGTAGGGCTGGGAATAGATTATTTTTGTCCATTTTTTACTAGAAACCATTATGAATCACAATTTAAAGTCTGACTTTTATAAATCAATATACCAACTATTTAATAGTGTCTTTGTTAAGATTAAAAAAATTAAACCATTAATTTGTGGTTTGGTTCGGTTTGGATTATGGATTAACCCATTTTTGAATATCATAGATACTTATTAATGAGGGACATACATTTCTCTCTCAAAGGTTCCCACCTAAGTATCTAGGGTTTCCTCCTATATCTCATTTCAAATGATGCTCTTTCATCATTTCTTCATGTGTTTTTCCCAATACTCTTATAGTATATCACCTTCTTGGATTTTGAGGATGATTTTATTCCCTTCAAACGTTAGTAAATATAATTATGTGATGACTTTTGTGGGTGTTATTGGTGTAATTTTATTATTTATTACTCATTTGATCTCCCTTATCTTGTCTCAAACATATATAATTCCCTCTCTACCGACCATTATTTCATTTTTTTATCCACATGGTACTTAAATTTGACTTGGTTTCATCCCATAGTGGTGGATATTCCATTGTATTAGTTGGTTCATAGTTGATCCCCTAATGGCTCTTTTGGTCCTAATTATCTTTTGTCTCCCCTTAGGTTAATTGTTTTGTGCTTTTTGTTGGGTATCACAAACCATAGTGGAGTGGACTTGATCCCACCCAAGAGGTCTAGATCATTGGATTTTCAATCTTGAGGGGTGAGTATTTAATGTCAAAGATATTTGTGGGTTTGGAGGTTGATCATCCTCAATAAGTGCTACAACTTTGTGGTTGGATGCGTGATGATTAAAATCTAAACATTATGGTCTAAAATATCATGATAAATCAGCATTTGTGTAATAGTGAAGAAGAACTATAACTATTATGTATATACATTCACAAATATTTTTTTGAAATGGGAATAGAAATTATAGTTTATTATCATAAAATAAGATTTTATCTATCTTTCTATTGTCTAGAGGTAAGAAGCTGGTGACCAAAATGATTTTTATTTTTCAGGAGACAACATTTTTCTATTTAAATTTTTCTCTCAATTAAGGATGTTTATATGTTGGGTTCCTTGTGATTTGTAGGACTTTTAGTCATTGTATTATTTTGGAAAAAATTAAAACCTTGTGTTCATTAGAGGAGAAGGTTTTTATTCTTCTCTGGTTTTGGGTTTTCAATGGTTCCGCAGAAGTATTTTGGACTGAATTATTTACAATTTTTGGTTGTTTTTTTATTCATGTTTTCACATATAGATGAAATATCTTACATTGGAGGTGTTTGATTGATATTTTTTTAATTTAAAATTTTATTTTTCTGTAGTAGATATATGTTAATGGGGTCTGTTGTAAATAATGTTATTGTGTTTCCTATATTTAAAGTGATTGTTTATATAGAGGGGGGGGGGTTCTTGAACATAGTTTATTGAGTCTTTTCAATAAAAAACCTAAATATTATATGAAATCACAAGAAATATATTTAAAAATTGTATTTATTGGTGTATTAATGTTGTTTTATTTTTTTGGTTTTATTTTGGTGAATGTGATTGTTTGTCCTATATCAATTTGGCTTGTATGTGGTTTCTACTAAAAAATAATGTTTCTATATAAAAATATAAAAAATGTATTAGAGATATTCAAGATACTTTATAATGATTCATTGGTAGTTTTCATATAATTTATACATAATCAACAATATAGTGACATAAAATTATCCTTTAATTGATTTAAAAATAAATATTTTGTTCACTAACAGTCATATAAAATAAAATGTGAAATATGGATTCGATGAATGGGGTGATCCAATATAAATATTGAAAATGATTTTTTTGTTAAAAAATTATGAATCAGTTTAATAGGTGCAGTTTGGATTGCTACATGAACTAAAATTAAAACTAGAAGGTTCAATTCAATCATCACCATAACCAAACAAAATAAATACTCTATTTTAGTTTAGCTAGTTTTTTTAGTTTGGTATGGTTTGGGTGGCTTTTTAACTCACCCATTTCTAAAGTGAAAAATGAAAAATATAGAAGTAACACAAGTTGAGTCTTCTAAATAATCATAAAGATGTGATTATCACATTAATGTTTATGAAAGAGTATTACATTAAAAATGAATCATTTTAGTGTAAAATGGATTGAAATCATCTATGTATAAATCCACTTTTTGTTCATGGAAAAAGTTAACTCTAGAAAATTTCAATTACACTAAAATAATTTCTCTAAAATGTAAGAGTTTCAACATAATTTATTGATATATATATATAGGTGGAAAAAAACTATAATAATCCCACCAATTCATCAAATGTATATGAAAATGATATAAGGAATCATAGTTCACCTAGAAACAGAAAAAATGAATATTTCCATGTTTCAAAAAAATGTATTTGTGTTGTTTTTATTTTTTTATAATGGTGGAAAACCATATTTATATTTTAATATTAATGTTGAAGTTCATAGGAGTCTGAAGACCATTAAGAAGGGTGGTTGGATTAGTGGTGGAATTTTCCTATTTCTTATCTCTTATAATTAACACCTTCAACTTATTATAGTTTCTTAGATTATTAATATTATATATCTCAACCAAACATTGAATACATTGATTGTAAGGAAATTTATATCAGACAATATTTACAAGGTTTACCCCTAGTGTTGGTGAGTATTTCATTTCCATAGATACTCTCATCATCTCATATAAATTCACTATGATATAATTTGAATTCATTTGATACAACTCTTGTTATACTCATTTTATATCTTAAAATGTAATTATACTAGCTTCTTTGGATTATAATTTATGGTGAGAGTTTAGATTCAAAATAAGATAAAATGTGGAAGATACTCAAATACAATCTGGAAAATTATCCCCCTAGTAACTGTTATGTCCGGTAAGAATCTATCTATTGCACTCTACCTTCATCAAATATAACCTCATCTATTCTTACTCAAGTAACTAAACCACTATATTATTCTTTATTTGATAAAAAACATTATTCTTCTAACTAGTTCTATTCTCTATGCCTATGATTGATAATCCTATGTTTGTTGCACCTATGACCATCATGCCTTTATCTGATTCCTAAGACCAAAATATATATTAGGTGCATCTTCTTCATACAATGGTTTCCTTGGTTAGAAAATCTCTATTTTATGAAATCATAATCACTTCACCTATCTTATGAATATGAAATATGTATATTTAAAATATCATATAAAGCCCTTTATATAGGCTTACCCCCAGAATAAAAACATGTGAGCTCAAATATGATTCCTATTAAACTCAAACATAGAAAAAAATTAATTCTCATTATTGTAAATGTTGGGTATGAATCACTTCATTCCAACATGAATTGAATGTTTCAATCAATATGATAAACTCAACTCTTCTAAATTTGGGGCACTTTATATGCATCATCTTTTAAATATATTCGTATATGGCTGACATGTTGAATTTTTATTCTTCTCCCCATCTTGCTACAACATAGAATTATACATATCAGAGATCATAAAACTCAATATGTTACACAATCATGTACTCATATGTTTGATTACAACAATTTTTATCAATTTGACAGATGTTAAACAAATTAACATGACCTCTTAAACTCTTACTTATAGATTCAATGGTCATCTAATGACTTTGACTATGTACAACCTACTCCCTTGATCGATATGACTTTTTAAACTATCTATCCAGTTGGTTTCTCTGAACTCTTCACATGTACCACATGGAAAAGAAAACAATCAACAATTATATCACTATTCATCTCATTATCCCTATATGTCTCTCTCTATTAGATAAACCCTTCACCAATCATTTCAATGAATTAATAAAATTTCCATTCTCTAGTGTAAAAAATACTCAACACAGTTAGGTAGAACATTATTTAGTGGACTTGGTCTGGTAGCCTTTAATAGCGGCATCTTATATGATTTCAGAACATCATACTTTGTATGGCGAATAAAAAATCTACAACTACTAAAAAACATCATAAAAAATGACTACCTAAAACTTTAACTACACAGAGATAACAAATTCCATATATTTATATAATTTTTTAATCACCCTTCATGAATGCATTTCTTATAATTAGTTATATATAACCTTTACATCTTACGCAATTTATTTATCCTCCTTTTTAAAAATAATTAAAAACTCAATAAAAAAGGCTTTTTATTATTATCCATCTAATAACAATAACCATGGTACATCGGGTAACATTATATGACCTCGAAAATTATAAAAAATTTGCACGGTTTATGAGAATCTCTATGTTGGTAGGAGATTGATGAACAACAATGGATCCACAAAATAAAAATTAATGCTTCTGGACATGTTTTAGTAAATATTATGAACCACCTTAAGTCCTTCATATTGGAAGTTTCTTTATAACTCTTACAGCGATTTCTTACATGAAGTAAAAAAATATTCAGAAAAAGATATGTTACAACAAGTACAAAACTAATTACAAAATAAAACAAAAGGATCCTCATGTTTTATGAAAAAAAATTATAATTAATGGGATTGAATATTTTTATAAAAAGTAATTTACTGAAAGAATACAATTGCTTATATTTAAACGGATCAAAGAGTAATTCAAATGCATCTTGATAATATGAGGAAATGTATACAAAAAAGGATAATATATATATATATTGTAAATATTTTCAAATATACTAATAATATATTTGAATGTTTAAATAAAAGTATTTATTGTGAAAATGTGTTATATTTTTCACCTACCAAGAATGTTTCATTTATTATTTTAAAGAATATTTCATTAGAGAAGATTAAAAAACATGCAAAATGGAAAACGAGTTCACTTGGAGGTATACAGAGAAGAAAATTTTTGAGAAAACTAAACCCATAATGATTTATAAGAATGATTCAACAAAAAATAATAGATTCTTTCTCTATGAATAGAAAGGTAATATACTATTTAACTATAAGTCATAAATTTTTAATAATTTAAAGGGAATAAAATCCAAACAACAAGGATAGTTAATCCATAAAATGAACAAGAGGATAATAATGGCTTAATAAATCAAAAAATATAATGTTGAAGTTCATAAGATGTTTCAAATAAGGGGTGGCTTAAAGGTTATTTAGAAGATTTATGTGAGATTTAATAACGTTGTACACATTCAAAAAAAATCAGAACATTTCTACTAGGATAATAAATGTTAGTGAAAAATGTGAAACAAACATAAATTAATTTATTTTATATATAGGTTGTATTAAGGTATGTGTTCACACATAGGGAGATAGTTAATCATGTTTCTAAAGAATTTATTATTATTTGGCCAGAGAAATTTGAATTATAAAAGATTATGAATAAAAATAAGTGAATAAGTTTCCCTTTCTATATTATTTGAGAAAATCTATTCTATAATAGAATAGTATTTGTGAATAGAAAAATACAAAGCAACCTAAGGAAAGTTATGTTTATAAAATAAATGGAAGAGAACCCATAAATAGTTCTCAAAAGGTGATATATTAATTGAAAGGCTCTTCAGGTTTTAGAAATGTCTCCTAGCCAACATTCTATAATAAATAATCAAGGGATATACTATCTTATTTCCATATTTTCTATGTTCATTTTCAATGTATATTTAATTTAATATGATGTAACTTTGGTGGATAACTTGAGGAGGACTAAAAAATATATCAACACATTATAGATATATTATATTTCCATTATTGAACACTTTTACAGCTATATTATTTCTTCCTTGTTAGAAATTAGTTGATATCACATATACTTTCATGGAGTTCATTGATAAAAAAATTATACATGCTAAATTAAATAGATATAGGTTCAAAACATTTCATTCAAAACTAATCAATGTTTAGATATAATATCTAAATGTTACACCATATGTGATTATCCTTTTGGATGATGGAGAATGATATATATTTGAAAGTAGTAAGAAGTGTGAGTGTTCTAAGATCTTCCAAAAATGAATATCTAATGGAAATTTTAAATTCTATAAGTACAAAAAAAATCATTGAATAAGATAATGTTTTCTTTCCAAATGATGAATTTTGATATGTATAGTGATAAAGATTAATGATTTTGGAACCAAAATAAATTATAAAATTGAACATGTTGATGTGATATATTGATTTTATTCTCCTATACTTTTTTGAAAAAGATTAAATCCTACTATTACGTGAGAGAAATTTATAGTTGATTTATAATATAGATGTTAAATGAAGGGTTAGAAATTTGCATTAGTTTGAATTTTTTAATCAATTTTTTATTTGGATGGTATGAGATTACTTGTAAATATTTCGAATAACCCTGGAAAACATATTACTATATTTGAATCAAATGATGAAATTTTCATTGAAATTTTTTATTTCTATATTATTCTATCTCTATTTTCTACACTACATAATTCTAATATAGACATAGTGTCGATTAACTAGTGGTATTTTCATTTTAGAAAAGTGATGACATCCTTCTCTAAAGTAAGGTTTCACATTCAATTAAAAGGGTGATAAAAAGAAAAGGATGAAATTGAATTTATGATTATAGCGTGAATATGTGGTTAAAAATCCTTAAAATTAATCCTATGTATTCATTGTTAATAATGAGAATAAGATATGTATATTAACTTTAGGTTGAGATAAATAATAAAAAGGGTACTAATAATAAATCCAAAGGGGGTATACAATAACCCACTAAAATTTTATTATGAGTGTTGTATTTTTTATGAATAATAAAAAAGACAATATATCATTATATCATTTAAAATAACTATATAAACGATTAATAAGACTAAATAATCCCATGAATGGTGATTTATTTCATGGAATGGAGAATACTGAAGAATCTATTAATAAATAATTTGACATTTATTTTGGTGTTCACATGTTGACTTCCATTATGTATATTTCTAGTGATCCGTTCACGTATTAGATATCTATTACAATTTTGAAAATAAATATTATTAAAGGTAATATGATAATAATTCAAGACATTAGGAATATAGATGAATATTTTATATATTATATGATTATTGAAATGGACGTAGTAGACACCAATGAAATGTAATGATGTTTTATGAGAAAATTGTCTTCAAAAGTATCATTATAATGATTGTTATAGTCCAAAAATGTGCATAAATAGGAATAAAACTGATGATGAAAGATGAAATACACATGGATGATACTTAAGAAGTTAGGATTTTAATTTTGGAAGATAAATCTGTAAGATACACATGCGAAAGGAAAATAATTTGTGCAAGATTTTTTTATATCTTGAGAGTGATTCTTAGCCAACCATATCTAGAAAAAACAATGTTTTAGAATGAGATGAATTTGTAAAATTAGTATTTCTAGGTGTAAATATGATTAGAACCTAGTAAATTTCCTCAAGATCAGTTACAATTATTAAATAAAGTGCATCTGTTAGATAGATTACTAAAAAAAGTATTGAGAAGGTATAATTAGATGAAGATAAATATAAAATTCATAAAATATTTCCCAAGTAAGATCTAGAATTTAACTATTCTATAAGATGATTAATTAAATCTGTTGATGAGAAATAAATGGTGAGTATTGAGAATTTTAATAACTCTAAATGGAAGAACATTTTTTTACATAGCCATGTAGCATTAAATAGGTTCTATGTTAGAACATTTTATAGAATTTATATGTTTAAAAAAATTGACCAAGGCGTGAATTAGATAAAAAAATAAGGAGATTCATTTAGAAGGATATTCAAGAGAATATAATAAATAGATATTGAGGATTATCTTGATATATCACACTATGGAATAAATTCTAAAATCTAGGGAAGTAGAAGAAGTGTTTTGGATATTGTTGATGTTGAAGACCATAAGTGGAAGCATATGTAATATATGAATGTTACAGAAGATATATAAAGGTAATATCCAACTCAAGAGATGGTGAGAAGGTATGTTAATAGTAGAATAATTGTCCATAAGATCCACTAATATATGTGACTAACTTAGGAATATCTAGAGTCACGGAATAATAATCTTGTATAATCTTTGTAAGTGTTTCAACATTTTAATTTTCTATATTTAAGATTTTTTGAAGTAGAAGGTTATGAATATCAAAAGAAGAGGTTAAGGAGATCAGATGACAAAAGAGTTTGAAATTTTAGAATATTGGAAGGTGCAATGTTTGGTTTTTCGAAATCATTTAGATTTGTAGATATGTAGATTTCATAAGATTCCATGGATCTTTAAAACAAGAAATATAGAAGATGAATAGTTGGGTTATAATAAGTTCTTAAATCCAATGGATATGTCAAAGTAACCTAGAATTTTTAAAAGGGTCACATTGAATATGAGAAATAATTATATATTATTTTTAAATAAATATAATTTATGATGTTGGCATATTATTCGTTGATAAGATATCATGATTCATAAGCTATGATTCAAGTGAGAAATTTATAAAGTGGTGAATATGGTTTATTGATAGTTTAATGAGAATAAGTCAAGGTTATGTTGAGGTTATTAGAATAATTTAATAAGTAAAATTGAGTAATTGATAAACTAGGAAATTAAAAGTGAGGAACTCATAGAATGCATGATATCATATTTCATAGGGGTTCCAAAAAATCTATGCCATGAATAAAAGAAGAATATATCATTCTATTCCTGTTTATGATGATACTGAGAAGAGAATGAGGTGATGGAAAGAATATGAAATGTATGGTTAGTGAGAATATTCATTCTAACAATTTATTATGAAATTTTTGTTATAAAAGATCCTATACATTTTAAGAATAAGTTAATTTGACATGTATGTTCCAAAAAATCTTTTATGTTTATGAAGAAATAAAGGTAAAAATATTATATTTCTATAAATAAAATGAATTAGAAATGAATTTAATTTAGAATCCAATAGATTTAGGATCATGTAAATTTATATAAGTTGGGTTAATTTTAATGTTAAAAACATCTTATAAATATTCATTAATTTGAGAAAAATAATAGATTGAGATAACTTATTTTTATTTATTTGACTATTTGAAATATTGAGAGACTAATGGTGAATAATATGTGGTTGAATTTTTTAATTCCTTATAAGTAAAAGTTGTATTTTTTAAAAGAATATCTAAATAAAGATGCAGTAAAAACCTGTAGAAAAAATATCTTCTTCATAATTATTAAAGGAGGATGTTTCTTTATTGGAAGGATTCCATTATAAAGAATATATTGTAATATGTCCAACTATTGGGAAATAGTTATAGAATTTAAAGATATTACATTATCAAATTTATTTTGATGATAATACATTCATAATGGTTAAAAATGATACAATACCACTTGATAAAGGTTAGGAGATAAAGATGTTACCTTCTCAGCCACTGTAATCTTTTATATAGATCAGTGATAAAAAATTTGTCTCACACAGTACCAAAAATCAGCTAGGATGTTGTCACAAAAATTTGGGAGAATCTTCTAAAAACGTGGGTATTATTCTCTCTTTGATATTTTTTTTATTATGTTTGAATTAGTTTTTTTATTTGAAAATTTACAATTCCCCTAAATGGTTATAGAATTTCAAGTATTTAAAGTGGAAAAACAAATTGGTAAAACATAGAACACACTAATTACGCCCCCCCCCCATGAAGTGTGACTACACTAGATCATTGGGAACTTCAAGTGGGGATATATTTTACCAAATTATTTTATTAAAACATCTTCATGTATTGTGATAAAAAGATATATTTTATATAACATAATATAATCACACCACATGAATAAATAAAATTTGAAAATATTATAATAAATGATAATTTGTTAAGGTTCCCCCCAATGTGGATAACTACATTTATGTTATTTTCAATTAAATTGAAATTATAAATGTCTAGAAATGTTATATTGTGAGAACTTTATGGAATCTTAGTCAAGTTTCTGTTTCCAAACACCATATTTCACCTAATATTTTGTCTCCTAATATGTTTATATAGGATCTCTCCTTTTTAAAATGAAAAATGGGAAGTTGTTATTTTTGTCCCAATAATTCTTCACTGCATTGTGAACTAGATGATCATTTTTTTAGTATGCCATAAAATCAAATAAAATATCTTCTTATAACATAAATACAATTCCATAATTTATTTGGTTGTAAAAATATTAATCTAATTTACAATCTCTAAATAACCATCTTCCCACATCTATTTAGATTAGCAATAGTGGTACATGCTATATTCCCACATAATAATTAATAATGTAATGTAATAAGAAATTAAATTTTATGTTATTACATATTTGATATTATAGAAATCTAAAGATAATATCCTTCTCTCCTGCTACCATAACATCAATTTAATATTACATAGTAGAAATTACACATTGGTCTTTTCCAATCCTTCTACGTTACCTTTGTCTTTGACTCAACTCCTTTTATAGTATTATTAATAAATATCACATAAGATAAATTCTATATTTTACTTTTTAATATCTATGATCACTATTATTCAATGATGGTCATAGTATCTCTATTATATATCTTAGTATTAGTCCTTGAGAAATAGAAACAAACAATCCCATTTGAATCTCTTTTTTTTGGTAAAATAACTTTTTTATTCCCATGATTTTCATACCTATGTTTCTAAAAAAATATTTTAAATCAATTCATTATTAAAATAAAACCAATTAAATTTCAATTGCATAGCCCTTGTTTTAGTGTTACGCAGCTCATGTGATCACATATTTGAGATTAAGAATTTCATTTTACTCTTAAAAATAAATTTCTTATTTTGATTAATCTTATGTGAAATATAAAATTAATATTATATTGCCTTATAAACATATAATCTAATATTATGTAGCTAATTTAAGATTCATATTATCTTTATAATGCTACTTCATTTTTTCATTTACCCATATGTAGATTCCTAAAATTTCTCCATCATTCCAAAAACTTCTCAAACCCATTTCACACAAATTAAAATTTCTCAAAAATATTTCTTAATAATATCTTAAATGAACTTGAAAAAAATACAACCATACTTTTGAAATTTTATTTTTTTTATTCTCCTTATTTGGGATAGATTTCAACTCCAATAACTAATATCAATTCATAGGATTTTCTCTAAGGTAAACCATCCCAATACTATATTGATAGATAAAGGAAGTTTTTAAGAGTATTTCATCCCATGGTGAAAATTATCTGTAGCATATGAATTTTTTGAACCCCCACTTAATCAAATCAATTATGTACTCCACATTTAATCATTAAAATCATCTTTGGATTCATCAAGACCTGTGTCATAGGAGTTATGTCCATTATACTCCATTGACTATAGAATACAATGAATTGTGGGGCTTATCTTGCATTACTTAAGTAAGTGATAATGGTTGGATATGAATTCATTTTCATAGATTATCAAATAAAACATTTGGAAATAGATTTTTGAATATTTATACAATATATTCCAAAGTTTTAATATATTAAATTATAATAGTGATATTTGAAACAATCACATTGATAAAATGATATTTTAAAAAAGTATTATTATATTAAATGTGTTTTATATAATTCAAGGATAAGTTTAGAACCCATTAATTATCTAGGAAAATTATAGATTTTTTTTAAACCTTCCCCAGAAAATATTCTAGATACTATATCTAAATTATCTATGTGAAATATTTTTTAATAACTACAAACTCTAAAATAATGAGAGTCACAAAAAAATTCTTATTATTCTAACACTCAAAACTTCCTCTAAAATTTAATGTTCCTCTAGATGATAATTTTATATCATCAATTCATCTAACCAAATTTGTATTAGTGTAGACAACTAAATCGATGTTCTAATATTTTTAATACAACTACCCATTAGAATTAATTTATTTAAATTATTTGATAATTATTTTAGTATCCGTGATATGTGATTATTTTAAATAACATTGATATATTTCAAAAAAATATAGTGGATATGATATTTCATATTAATATTCTACAATAAATCTATATATTTGAATCCAATTTTTGAATTATTTTTTATAAGAACCTTTTACTATAACCTAATTTCTCTCTTTCACATCACATATCCCAAGTATTAACACTTCTTAAGAGTATTCCTTGACACATTTATATAATATTTACATATCATATTTCATTTGATAGGAGAAAATAAATTCATTTTTCTACATAACTTGCAATCCAAAAAAAAATCCAACCACTCCAACCCTTGACGTCCTAAATTAAATTTTCATATATTTTGAAAACCACTAACAAGTGTTCTCAATTTATCCTATAAATATTATTTAACAATCATATAAAATAAAAATAAGAGTTTTTATTCTCTTTTTCATTACTTATTGTCTTTCTTCAACCTTCCCTCAATTGAAATTATTCTAGTTTAATTATTAATCAAACTTTTAATAAAAGGATGCATGTATCTTCCATAAACCATATTATGATTTAATAAACCTAAAACCTATTGTTCAATAATTTTCATGGATATATTATTTAGTTTTTTAAAAAAATTACATATTACTCAACATAAACATTCAAAAATATATATTTAATTTCCATTTGATATAATTTCTATTGTTTTTATACTAAAATAGCCTATAATATTCTTACAGTCCCAAGTATTGGAATCAATGAAAAATTTCCGAAAAAATAACTCCATAAACATGAAATTAATATTTTTACACAAATATTTATTTTTCAGTTATAACCACAACTTTATCATTTAGTTTATAACAAAACACCCACTTAGTACCAATAGAATTCATTTATTTGGGTCATGGATACATATCCCAATGACAATTATTTTAAATTTTATCCAAATATTCCATCATCTAATATATCAAATCTCTTTTCCCAAAATGTTAATAATATAATATGGATTAATTTGTGATGTTGCTGATTTTTGACTCTTAGATATCAATCATCTACTTTTTAAAAATGGTGATTATGAATTTCCTATCATATTCTAAGAAACTTTAGAGAATAAAACACCTTAAAGTATTTCATTAATGGTTTCTTCTCATAAAATATATCATAGGAATTATATTTTTTTCCATATCCCAATAAATATATGTTATAAATATCTGTATTAATTAAAATATATTATATCTAAAAGTACATTGAGAGTTTAAATTCAATTAATATGGTTCTCTCTAGTTAAATTAGTAAGTTATAGTTTTCTTCTATACCTCTATTTGTTTTGGTGTGTAAGAAATACTATATTAATATTTAATACCAAATTTAAGGATATATTCATTTTTTATTATTGTATACTCTATTCCATTTTATATTATTAAATTATTAAAATACAATCCTATCCCATTTTCTTTATCTCTTCTAAATATTTTGAATGTTTCAACAACCTCGAACATCTACTTTATAAACTAAACATTAGTCATCAGAATAAATCATCATAATTTACCATGGTTAATATCCCACTCAAAAGTGTACAGTAACCTCGATAAAATATTAAATTTATTAAATTTATTTACTTCAATAGTTGTGGTAATAAAACCAATTTTTACCAACATGGATTAATAAATATCAAGAATATATTATCATTCCCACATGGGTGGATGTTAAGACTAATCAAAGAATATATTTTCCCCAAAATATATCAACAATGATTTTCAATTTCTATCAATAAAATTAATTAAATTATTATACATATAATCTATATTATTATGATAGACTAATATTTTCAAGATATTACTCGTTTTTTAGGTCTTATGGTTATGAATTAAATAATTTATGGTACAATATTTCATTTTCATAGAGGAAATGAATGTAGGAATTAATGGGGAGTCACTCAAAAAGGATAAAAAATAAAACTAATTTCAAGAAATATAATAATAAATGGAATTCATATTATAATAATAAAAATGATTTTTATCTCTTGGGAGGGGTTTGTGGAATATGTGATCAAGTCATTCATTATTATTCAAAATGAACATATTTAATTAAAAATGATAAATATAAGGAACTATTAATGGTTCTATATTTTTTTTCAATATCATTTATTATTTATAAAAATAAAAATAATTTTAAGAACATTTAAGATGATTTACAATTTTTTAGATGATTTAATTGTGTTTAATAATCATAAATAATTATATATGTTTATTTATGAAGATAATAAAGATATATAGTAATAAATTAGACATTAAACTAGTTACATAAAACACACTGTAATTTTAATAGTAATATGTAATTTCATTTAATATAAATGAGAATACTTCAAATCATTCATATGAGTTTAATTAGTTTTTTAAGGCTCACCAATGTGATCATATGAACTATATAAGTTTAAATTAAATGTAGTATAACGATTTTTTACTTGGTTACATATGAATTTAGAACCAGTTTAAATCTATTTTTATTGAAAATTTAATTTAAAAATATTTAATAAGATATATTTAAATATTTAAAGAATTTTTTTTAAGGTTTTGATATGAAATTTTTTTTCCACATATTCATTTGTAATCATTCATTATTCTTGTAAGAATATTTGACCAGTGATGAAGGTTGTATTGATGATCGATGTCTGTGGTATTTTAATATTAAATCATTTAAACTATTAATAAGACTTTTGTTTCAGAATTTTTTTAAAAAATGAAAAAATTTAAGGAAATTAAATGTGTGTCAGAAATATTGATTTTCATCTTTTGGTGAATCATTTTAATCGGATTTCATAATGAAAATTATAAAATATTAATTTTTGAAATTATAAAGGTTCATGATATTTAATCACCACCTAAAGTTTAATTATCATATTCTATTATTAAACTCTCATTATGGTAAGTGGGTGTATCTTCTAATGTTTAGGAACACTTTATATCTCCAAATAACATTTCATTTTCATTAAACTACCTTATAAACAAAAGGAATACAATATAAAAACATTTGAGGGATGTAAGTTATTTTGAAATAATTTCATGTTAATGATGAAACCTTCTAACATTTTATTCATTTTATTATATTAGAGTATATTGTTATGTTATTCATTATTTAAAATAATAATAAAGTGGTCACCCCCATTTAGGGTGAATCTTAAAAATATCATAGATACTTTTTATTCTAATTTACTTCTTGAATATAAGTGAATTATATTTTAATTAATTGAGAGGATATTACAATTATCAATTTATATTGTTCAACTTCCAAAAATAAACTATAAAAGTAGGTAACAATAATTACCCCCCCCCCAGGTGTAATTAATCAATACACTTAGGCATCTCAATAATTCCTCAATCAAATAAAATTATTATAGTCGATGTACTGGAGTGTAAATTTAGGTAAATTCTCTTAATTAAAAGGTATATTTACTTAAAATTTTCACATAACATATTTTTTATTTTAATTAATTCATAACCATTCCTTGTGATTAATTATATTATGAAATTTTGTGTAATTACTTTTATAATTATCAGTGATTAATTTTACGATTTATAAATAATAATATTATTATTTTGAAATTAAAATGACCTAGGGGATCTTATACATTACAATGTGTGATAAAACATGGGTGTTTTGAAGTATTATTACTAAAAAATATCTATTAATCATGTAGTTATTTTGCAAAATTAATTAGGTTATAATATTAAATCATTGTTTATCTAAAATGTGAAGTGGTAAGTGGTGGTATTTTTTAATGCCTGTTTTTTTCGTATTTTAAATTTGATGTTTGGAGGATAATAAAAAACATATACTTAATATTCAAATTGAAATTATTCGTTGTAAAGTAAGATAGGTTCAATTATTTTTTATGACAAATTTTAATTAGACCAATGATGTTTTTTGGATATTAAATAATGGGATATGAAGTGTTTTTTGAGGAATAATCCTAGAAAGTTTCCTTAAACCAATCTAACCAGACATTATTGAATTGAGGTCAACATGTGGCCCCATTCATGCCTCCTTTTATTGCCGAAGATACAAAATAGTGATAAGAATATATTGTCATAATTTTGGGATATAATATCCTAAATAATATATATGAGTTAACCTAACCATTACATACATAAATTTGAAAACCTTTTATATGAATATCCAATATATCTCATAAAAATATCCACCTTGGAATTGTAAATGTTTAGTGTATTTTGGGAAAAGACACACAATCACATAATTTCATGAAATATATTTGACATGTCCAAAAAACATTATTCTCATAGGGTTCCCCTATAAACTCATCTTACTTAATACCCTTCTTCATAAACAAAATGAATTGAATAATAATAATGGGTGATCCTAAATGCTCAATAAGTGTAAACATGATATACATTAATTAAAATATCACTAGAAAACATAATAGATTCATAAGAGTAACATAATATAATAATGTTAGAAAAATTGCATACATAGTGTCATAAATATGAAATCATGAGTCATGTGTGACATCCGAGACCTGGATTCCACTTAATAGGTGCCCCGATCTTGGTGGGCCACATGGCCTCAAGTGTATCTCCCTAAAAGTTAGAGGATTCCTACTAGTTGTGAGGGCTCAGGGTGTGCATGTGGGGAGAATATTCTATCATTACTACTATGTATCATAGTGGAAAAATATAAATAGAGGATAACATAAGAATAAATATAATTAAATATAAGGAAGATTGGAAAACAAATACAACAGTTACAACAACTAAAATAACTCGAATAACTGATGATGATATGTCATGTCACAATAAAATAAGAAAACTTGGATACAAGATAGCTAGCATAACAAGATCCACAAAATAATGAAGGAAATCAAAATACTATCCCAACCATCCTGAGATCATGATCCATCATCCTCTGTCAAGTTCCATCCTAAGCACCAAATAATCAAGTGTTTGAAGTTTTATTCTTCCCTTTATCAACAACGGAAATCAGTTAGTATTCATCGGATACCAAACGATTCATGTAGAGGGTGTGAGATAAATCTTAGTGGTCCACCACCAACAGGGTCCATAATATCTAGCATGTGTAATGGAAATCTAACAGTGTTCCAGAATACATATATAATGTAAAGTATTATAATATAACTAAGTATCCATGTACCTACTTCATCCCTTGGATGGAATCTAAACATGTTACCAATTTATTTTATGGCTATTCCTATTTTATAATTACGTCAAATTTTAACAATTGTAAAGTTTCCAAGATGTAACAAGTCATCCTGTAATGATATTTCATAGTGAATTTCAGAGGTAATAACCAAGTAAACGTAGACCTAAAGGTTAATAACCAATGATCATAGTGGATGGAATTTCAAAATAATTTGCCCACCAAGTCCATGGAGTTCATCCAAGGTAAAATGGGGATACAAAATTGCTATGCCTGATGGGTTCTAAACATGGAACGTACATTTCATTATCGTATCCAAGGAGTGTATCCATGGAATTATATAGTATTACATGATGGACCGATAGTTTCATCTTAGGCCTCCAATTTTAGACAATGTTCAATTTCTACGTGGGTCTAAACATAAGAATGTCATGTCCTTGAATTCAAAATGTGGTCTTCAAGTACTCAAGGCATGGCCTCGGTAATCCAAGGTGAGCATGAGTCAGGCCACTCTTATTTTGATAATGAATTCATATATAGTTCATAAGGTTAATGAAATTTCATTTCATTAGTGTGATGAGGATAATTAGCATGAAGGCATGAATTTAATCCATTTAAGGAATTTTTATAATAAACTCTCACTCTATTTCCTTCCATCAACATGGTAAAGAGTGCTATCGACATAGAACCAATGATTAATTTACATTTAAAAATGCCAATTCATATACTTAATATACATTCCAATTTCCATTTTAAAAAAACATTATTAACTAAAGAACTTACTTTAGACAGGTCAACTGGTGAACATACATGGTAATTTCCATTATCTAATACACAATATAAGTCAATCCATTTATTATAGAATATCGTACCCTTTGGAAGGTCAATCCAAGGTACACCCAAATGGTGGCTCAAACATGTAGAAACACCAAAACAAAAATTATGGAATAAAATCCTACATGGTACGGATAATGTTATTGTCATAACAACTAACAACTAATCCTATATTTTCAAATATCATAGCCATACTAATTTGATGAATATAATCAGGGAATATAAATTCAATAAATAGATCGCAATGAAATCAGTGGGCCCCAAATGACTATTACAAAATCGAATAACTTGAGGGATGAGTGATAGACCACCCACCTTGGCACATATGATTCTCCTCCATCGGTACTGGAAACTGATTTGTCTTATGTTATAGTAGATTTGAGATATAGGTAAAAATACCCAGACCATGATTACTAGGTCGACGTAAAGAGAGAAGAATAATAGCTCAAATGGACTCGAGTACTTATCATTGTGCACCCAACGTGATGAACAGAAGCTCAAATGGATCCCAGATGAATGAGATCTCTTAATCTATAGAATAGGCCTTCAAAAATCACCAAACCGAGTTAAAAAAAGAAGTGAATCTTTGTCACGACCCGTCCTCAGGGCTCATGTCGTTAATACCCCAAGCCCGCCTCCCATAGGCTAGGGGATGGAGACTAGCACCAATGCGTAAATCCCGACAAAAAGGGGAAGACATTGCCTTTATAAAGTAACAAAAACCACAGAGTAAGCTAGTAGAAGTATAAACTAAGTAAAACTGGGTACAAAAGTAAGTGCAGAAAGTAAATGGGCCCGAATACAAACCCAAACTGAATGTAAATTACAACTGGAAAGAAAGTACGACAACTGAAAGTAAAGCAGCAACGTCAAGCCATCCACTGGAAGTCCCACCTGAATGGTGGGTTCAGATAGCCACCTTAGCCCCTCGGGTCCAGGCGTCTGCTTCATGTACATCCCGCCTAGTGGTCCACCTCTAGGTACCGACTGCTCCACTATCCTCAACCACAATCATTGTTGTCCGTCGTATACATCCAACACAATGTAGTGCGGTCATAGCTTGTGTAGGGGTGAGTATACGCAAATCAGTAGGGACCCCGACACCCCCGAAGGTCTCCCAGAATCCAAAATGGATAATCCCCAATGGAAAGATACAATCACGAAGTAACAACCAACACTACTTAGGTATATGCCCATACATATACCTAAGTCATCAATTCCAGTTTGGCTCCAACATCTGAGCCCAAGTTCAATCACGTCCACATAAGAGTACAACCCAATCCACACAGGATAACACAACTCAATCCACATAGGAAATCAAGTTAATCATATCGAAGATATTGATTGAATGTCAAGACTCATCTCACACAGGTATACTTCTTCTTAAGGTGATAGAGATGATCAGATATAGCCACTGATTCATCTAAGCTAGGACCCACGTAGGATACTAAACCAGCTAAGCTGTCGGATCCACATAGGATACAGACTAGCTACTCTGCTAGACCCACGTAGGATAGCAAGAGCAGAGTCATTGACGTCGAACCCATGGAGGATTTCAGAATGGTCTTCATTGCTACCGAACCCATGGAGGATTTCAGTACAGTTTTCATCGCCATCAAACCCACGGAGGATTTCAGTACGGCCTTCATCACTGCCGAACCCACGTAGGATTATAGTGCAGTATTCATCGTCGTAGAACCCAAAGAGGATTTTAGTACGGTCTTCATTGCTACCAAACCAACATAGGATTCTAGTGCAGTCTTCATTGCCATCAAACCCACAGAGGATTCCAGTACGGTCTTCATCATTGCCGAACCCACGGAGGATTTTAATGCAGTCGTCATCACAGTCACAGCCAGCTCTAGGGTTCCCGCACACAGCATGCTCGATTCTGGGAGGGTCTGCTCCACAAGACAAGGTGTCGATACATCAACTGACACGAAGTCTGGAGTTTATGTATCTCAAAGTTCCGTTTTGACATGAGAAACTCAACGTGACAGACGGTGCGTCAATCGGACTCCCGGTCTGAGAGTTATTGGCTTTTTTGTTCTAGGGGCCCGGTTGGTTTTTAAGTCAAAAACAACTCGACCGCACTCTAACTGCATCCAATCCTCGATCGGAGTAAGCCAAAAGGTCAGTCTCACTATGAGGAATCCAACCAAGTGGACGACACGTCAATCAGACGTCAGGAGCTCAAGTTATAAGCGTTTCCGCTCTGAGGGCTCGATTGGTTTCGTTTTCGAACCAACCCGGACATACACAAAGTTCTCCTAAACCTTGATTTTAATATTCCAAAATGCCCGTCTCGATCCAAGGATCGCTACGCAACTGATGGTGCATCGATCGGAGGTCCGTACCTAGAGTTATGAGCAAAAGACTGAAAGTGGTCCGAAAGTGGGGGGTCTGGGCCCGGTCCGACCCGGCCCAAACCCCCCCCCCCCCCCCCCCCCGGGTTGGCCCGAACCGGGTCAACCCGACCCGGGTCAGGGTCTCGCTCATTAGGGTGTGACCCAGCCCGGTGGGTGAGGCCTGGTCCGGTCCACGCAACCCAGCCCGGCCCGATCGGGTCGCACGGTGGCTCGGCCAGCGGCCGAGCATGGGGGGTCGCAGTCCCCCCCTTCCTTTGCCAGCGACATGGCATTGGTCACTATGTATCCCCCAGATCCCGTGCTGCCACGGGATCCGATCATCCCGCTGTCGCCGTGGCAGAAGCCGCGGCGGATCCTGTCGGCGGCACGCAGGTAGCGCCTTCCGCGGACTACCGAACGCGCTCGGGTTGTCCGTTTTGCCCGCCGTCTGTGCCTACGGCTCTCCTAGGTCCCGTAGATTACTATGAAGGGTTAAAAACGTCTTTGCGGCTCACTTCATCATCGCACGTCGATCCTCTCACCAGGAATAGAGAATCAGTGGGTTCGGACTTCTTCGTTGTTCCGCACCCACCGCGTTAGTGGTTCAAATGTCTTTCAACAATTAAACACATGTTGAGGATTTAATCCACATAAAATAAATTAAACCAAACACCCTACCTCAAGGTGTCATCGAAAGAAGGTTCATCGTAGGAAATAATCGTCGTGGAACAAGGTTATGTAAGCATCATCTACGTCTCAGAGAAGATAATCGTTGGTGTCGTGGTACACGGCGTCGCATCATCAATCTCCGAGGATTCGGTGTTCTTTGTCGTCCTTCGTCAGAGGCTAGCATTCTTTGTCGGTGATGGTGCGTTCTTCGCATTCTTCAATGAGGAAGCACGTTCTTCAAGACTGGAGTATTTCCTCCCCAAATCATCTCACACGACACAACAACAATAATAAAATAAGGGTTTGCCTTATTTTATTACTCATGCCATCTGTTTTTGAAATTCAAAAATTAAATCATGATTTAATTATCGAGTGTTGACCAATTAAGGAGGTGTTTAATAATCCAATTAAACGCGATAGTTGACTTGGAATTTAAGTGGGGGTGCGGGTGAGTTACCAAATTAATTTCACGTGGGAGGTAAAAAGAAAATAAAGGGGGTGGGGCTCGTGTGGGCCCCACCTCACTAATATCCTACCTAGTGGAGTTAGGATATTAGTGGGTCCCACTCCAACCACCAAGAATTGGTTTAAACTACCTTAAATAAAAATAAAATTGGTTGCACAAATTTTATTTTGTTCATTACTTAACCCACTATTTTTGAAAACCACACCCGAGCAAATGCAACTCCAAAAAAGGTGTTACTAAGCAATTACCGGTGATGCGGTTTCATTGGTGCCATCAGATTTCGAATCTGAGAACCGGTTCAAAATTTAGGAAAACCCGCTAATCCGTTCACTGAACATACCCGAGCTAAATTTTGGAAATTGATTCCGGGCACACCGGGCCTCAGAATCAGGTGTCGTCAGAAACTGCTTTCTTGTAAAATCCTAATGAAAAATAAGAAAAAATTTCCCTTGCATTTTACAGGCCTTTACATTACTCCCACCGCAGGGCTTTATGTCACCGTAAAGATAAATCATAAACTAGGGGAACAAATGTGAGTACTGAGCATGCATCTGAGCCTCCCGCTCCCAAGTCCTCTCCTGGAGGTTCTCGTGCTGCTATCTGATGCGCACTAGAGGAATCAACCACCCACGTAGGACCCACTCCTGTCAATCCTCAATCTCCACTGGGACCTCCGCAAAGGTCGCCTCATCGTCAAGTTCTAGCTTCCCATGTCGATGATATGTGCCGGGTCTTGCATGTATCTCCTCAGCTGAGATACGTGGAAGATGTCGTGAACCCGGTGCATCTGAGGTGGTAGAGCCAGGCGATAATCCACCTTGTACATCCTGTTGAGTACCTAAAAATGTCTGATGAAGTGTAGAGACAACATTCCACCCTAGCCAAATCTCCATAATCCACGTATAGGTGAGACCCGCAAGAAAATGTGGTCACCATCCTCGAACTCTAGTGGCCTCCTCCTCCTGTCAGCATAAGACTTCTGCCGGCTCTGAGCTGTCCTCATCCGCTCCTAGATGACCTAGACCTTCTCTGTCATGGCCTGGACCATCTCTGGTCCCACAAGTGCTGACTCCCCAGGGACTATCCAGCATAGAGGTGATCTGCATGGCCGGTCGTACAATGCCTCGTATGGTGCCATCCTGATGGTGGAGTGGTAGCTGTTGTTGTACGCGAAATCCACCAAGGGTAGGTAGTCCTCCCAGCTACGACCAAAGTTGATGACACATGCACAGATCATGTCCTCGAGTCTGAATGGTCCTCTATGTCTGTCCATCCATCTGGGGGTGAAAGGCGATGCTCAGACGTAGTTGCGTCTTTAATGCCTCTTGGAAACCTTTCCAAAGCTGGGAAGTAAAGTGAGAATCTCAATCGGAGATGATAGATGATGGCACACCATGAAGCCGTATAATCTCCTGAACATAAAGGTGTCCCAAGATCTCCACTGAGCAATGCTCTCTGATGGGTAAGAAGTGATCCGCCTTGGAGAGTTGGTCAACAATCACCCAAATGGAGTTGTGACCTCTGGAAGTACGTGGAAGTCCAGTCACGAAATCCATAGATTTGTCGCCCCACTTCCACTTCGGGACCTCCAAGGTCTGTACCAAGCCTACTGATACCTGGTGCTCTACCTTCACCTGCTAACAAATGAGGAATCGAGAAACGAAATCAGCTATAACCTTCTTCATACCCGGCCACCAGTGTTGTCATCTGAGATCCTGGTACATCTTCGCCACTGTTGGATGTACTACTAAAGGGGAAGTGTGAAACTCCCTCAGCACCTCTTCCTATAAAGCTGCTGGTACCGTGGTACATCCTCTAAAAAGGACGTCGTGCTCTCCTCCTATAGAGAATCCATCATGTGCCTGTCCTGAGAATATCCGTGCATGCCACGTCTCACAGTCAGCATCCCCTTGTTGTGCATCTCTGACCTGCTGCAGTAGTGGAGGAGTGACTATGAGTGACTAAAGAATGGCTGATCCATATCTATCCATGAAGGATATCTGCAAAGAAGATAGCTGCTTGGTCGCCTCCCTGAGTAGCTGAATTCCATTCCTCCTGCTAAGGGCATCGGCTACTATGTTCCCCTTTCCAGGAGTATAGACTATCTCAAAGTCATAGTCCTGGAGGAACTCGATCCATCGTCGTTGTCTCAGATTCAGGTCCTTCTGCGAGAAGATATACCTTAGACTCTAGTGGTCATAGTAGACTATAAATTTTCTCCCATCAGAAAATGTAGACACGTCTTCAGAGCGAAGACCACTACTGCTAACTCCAGGTCATGGGTAGCGTAGTTCTGCTCATGATGCCTCAACTGACATGATACATAGGTGATCACTTCCCAATCCTACATTAGGACACATTCGAGTCTGGTCCCTGATGTATCGCAGTAGACTACGTAACCTACTACCTCTTCTGGTAGCCTCAAGATAGGTGTGATGGTCAATCTCTCTCTCAGCTCCTGGAAGCTCTGCTGACATCTATCTGACCACAAAAATGGTTTTTCCTTCTTCGACAAAGCTGAGAGTGGTGCCGAAACTCTGGAGAAGTCTGGCATAAACCTTCAGTAGTACCCATCTAGCCTCAAGAAACTCTGCACCTCTATCACGCTCATGGTTGGCTCCCAAGCTAGCACTGCCTCGATCTTCGCAGGATCCACCGCAACTCCCACCTTAGAGATGACATGTCCCAAGAAGTGGACCTCATGTATCCAGAACTGACACTTCGAGTGCTTTCCATAAATCCAGTGCTCTCGGAGTGTGTCTAGTACAACCCGCATGTGGTAGGCGTGCTCCTATTTAGTGGTCGAGTATATTAAAATGTCATCGATGAAGACCACGACAAATCGATCAAGGTACGGATGAAAGATCCTATTCATGAGACTCATGAACACCGCTGGAGAATTGGTTATGCCGAATGGAATAACCACGAACACATGGTGGCCATACCGACATCTGAAGGTCGTCTTCTACATGTCCTCGTCTCGAACTCTGAGCTGATGATAGCCTAACCTGAGGTCTATCTTCGAGAACCACTGTGCACCCATGAGCTGATCGAAAAGGTCATCAATCCTTGGTAGTGGATACTTGTTCCTCAATATCACCTGGTTCAGGTGACGATAGTCGACACAAATTCGCAAGCTCCCGTCCGCCTTCTTGGCGAACAATATCGGGGAATCCCAGGGTGAAACACGGGGTTGGATGAATCCCTATCTCTACAAGTCCTCCAACTATACCTGAAGCTCTCAAAACTCAACGGGAGCCATCCGATATACTGGAGTGGATATCAGGGTAGTCCAGGGGTACATGTCAATATAAAAGTCTAACTCTCTACGAGAAGGTAGTCCTGGAATGTCATCAGGAAAAACATCCGCATACTGATCCACCACTACAGGAAATCTAGGACTTCGCACGTCAACTGCTCCTTGGATGAGGCAAGCCAACTGATGAGTGATAGGTTTTCCTCTCCTCTGCTTAAGTCTATCCTGCGGTGCAAAGGCTCTCTTCTCGCCGGTGAAGGTGAACCTGCTCCCATCGGTGTGAACACACCACACCTTGCGCCTAATACAGTAAATCTGAGCATGAACTGTAGATAACCAATCCATGCCCAAGATGACATCGTAAGGCCCTAACGCCATTACAAGAAGATCCCAGCCGAATCTCTCGCTTCCTAGAGTAAGTTCACACTATCGGCACCAGTATATAATCGTCGAGTCTGCTCCCATAGGAGTCTCTAGCTATAAGTATTGATCCAACGGCTCCTTCGGAATCTCCGAGCTCCGATCAAGGGCATGGGCATTAAAATAATGACTCGCTCCTGTATCTATAATAACTACAGCAAGGGTGTAGTAGACACAGATAGTATCTCGAATCATCCCTGGTGTGCCATGGTCATAGGCCTCTGTTTCCTAAATATGAGCCTATCTCTTCCCGCCAGCTCCCTGTGGTTGGGGTGGACCTCCTGGTAGTGGTAGTGGTAAAGCCTCAAAACGTCACCCACCATCTGCTGCTTGGCCAGCTCCCCTACCTTGTCCGCCTGCTCTGGGCGAACTGCCACGGTTGACCCTCTGCCTCTACCTAGGTGGCCCCTCAACCGTTTGTTGCTCCTCTGCACGGTGGGTCGGGCAGTCACAAGCCATGTGGCCCTACCCGCCACATGCGTAGCACTATCTGCTCCTCGGAAGGCTGGCTCTGCGCTGGGTGCCCCGCACCTCTGAGCCAGTGTCTTGAGGTCGTCTTGCTGATGGACCGGTCTGCTTGGACCCCTGTGACGTCTCTTGACTGCTAGCTGGAGATGACTCTGCTACATGCCGCCCTGCGGTAGGTCTCGCTACTGATGTAGGCTCAGCAAGAAATCTCTCAATGAGAAGGGATCGCTGCAGTACTCCTACCTGCGTCGGAATTCTGAGGGAGATCACCGATGCCATGACCTCATTCCTCAGTCCCTGCTCGAAGGTCCGGGCCTAGAATAATGGGTCTCGTACCATATCCATCGAATAGCGCAAGAGATCGGTAAATCTCTCCAAGTACTGGGTGACCGTCATTCTGCCCTGCCGCAGCTATAGAAGCTACTGAATGTGCACCGCACGGAGGGTCACTGTGAAAAACTCTGAGCGAAAGAGGCTCTCAAAGTCTGTCCAGAGGAGGGATACCTTGTCGTGCACCTTGAGCATCAAGCTCCACCATATGTCTGATGCTGCATGCAAGAGGCTCGCTGCAAGCATCACCATGAGGTCCGTTGGTGTCCCCACTCACCTGAAAACTCGCACAATCGCCTCCATCCAATCCTCGCTTGCCTGAGGGTCCATCTCCCCGTAGAACCTGGGAAGTCTCTGATGCTGGAACTCGTGCAGTGCACTAAGGCGACGTGCACTCTTAGCGGCTGGGGCAGGCGGAATCGGTGGCTCGACGGGTAGAGGTACCGCCGGTGCCTCTGCTGAAAAAGGGCCTCGCACCGAGGCCTCGTCACTCGGTGGGCTGTCGTATTGCACAAAGCTCATAACCCTAGTTGGCTGCCATCGTGGGTCCATCTTGAAATGAAACAGGTTTTCCATGGTCAAAACAGTATACCTGGTGAACTGACACAAATTAATCACAAAGAAAACTTTTGAAACACACATGCAATCAATGTTTTCGTGCATTGAGTCGGAAATCAGAAGTCAGGGTCCTGGTGCACGGATACGTCGGCCGCCGCACCAACACTGGACGCCCTGGACTGATAACAACACTCAATACCCTTATCACTATTGCTTCACATAGAAGAAAGATCAGAGTCATGAGTTCTGCGGTAGAACAGAACGCCTTTGATACCAATTTTTCACGACCCGTCCTCGGGGCCCGTGTCGTGACTACGCCAATCTCGCCTCCCATATGCCAGGGGCTGGCGACTAGCACCAAGGCGTAAATCCTGACAAAAATGGGAAGGAATTGCCTTTATAAAGTAACAAACACCACAGAGTAAGCCGGCAGATGTAAACACTAAGTACAACTGGGTACAAATGTAAGTGCGGAAAGTAAATGGTCCAGAATACAAACCCAGACTGAAAGTAAAGTAAAACGGGAAAGAAAGTACAGAAATTGAAAGTAAAGCAGCAACGTCGATTCGTCCACTGGAAGTCCCACCTGAAGGGTGGGTATAGATAACCACCTCAGCTCCTCGGTTCCAGTTGTCCGCTTCGTGTACGTCTCACCGAGTGGTCCACCTCCAGATACCGACTGCTCCACTAGCCTCAACCATGACCATTGTTGTCCGTCGTCTGCATCCAACACAACATAGTGTGGGCATAGCCTATGCAGGGGTGAGTATATGCTACTCAGTAGGGACCCTGAGACCCCAGAAGGTCTCCCAGAATCCACAAAGGACAATCCACATAGAAAAGATACAATCATGAAGTAACAACCAAAACTACTTAGGTATATGACCATACATATACCTAAGTCATCAATTCCAGTTCGGCTCCAACATCCGAGCCCAAGTTTGATCTCGTCCACATAGGAGTACAACCCAATCAACAAAGTATAACACAACTCAATCAACATAGGAAGGCAGGTCAATCATATAGAAAATATTGATTGAAAGTCAAGACTCATCCCACACAGGTATACATCTTAGTATGGTGATAGGATGATCAGATATAGCCACTAATTCATCTAAGCTAGGACCCACGTAAGATACTAAAATAGCTAAGCTGTCAGACCCACATAGGATATAGACTAGCTACTCTGCCAGACTCACGTAGGATAGCAAGAACATAGTCATTGTCGTCGAACCCATGGAGGATTTCAGTATGGTCTTCATTGCTGTCGAACCCACGGAGGATTTCAATGCAGTCTTCATCACCGTCGAACCGACGGAGTATTTCTGTACGGTCTTCATCGCTGCCGAACCCACATCGGATTACCGTGAAGTCTTCATCACCATCGAACCCACAAAGGATTTCAGTACGGTCTTCATCACTGCCGAAGCCACATAGGATTTTAGTGCAGTCTTCGTTACCGTCGAACCCACAAAGTATTTCAGTACGGTCTTCATCACTGCCGAACCCACGGAGGATTTCAGTGCAGTCGTCGTCGTAGTCGCAGCCACCTCTAGGGTTCCCGTACACAGCATGCTCAATTCCAGGAGGGTCTGCTCCATGAGCCAAGGGTTCGATACATCAACTGACACATAGTCCGGAGTTGATGTATCTCAAAGTTTCGTTTTGACAAGAGGAACTCAATGTGACAAACGGCACGCCATTCGGACGCCCGGTCTGAGAGTTATTGGCTTTTTCGTTCCAGGGGTCCGGTTGGTTTTTAAGTCAAATCCAACCCGACTGCACTCCAACTGCATCCAAACCATAAAGGGAGTAAACCAAAAGATCTGTCTCACTAAGAGAAATCCAACCAAGTCGATGGCACGTCAATCGGACGTCCGGAACTCAAGTTATAAGCGTTTCCAGTCCGAGGGCCCGGTTGGTTTCGTGTTCGAACCAACCCGGCCATACCCAAATTTCTCCGAAACATTGAGTGTAATGTACCAAAATGACCGTCTCGATCCAAGGATCGCTACGCAACTATCGGTGCATCGATCGGAGGTCCGTATCCCATGTTATGAGCAAAAGACCGAAAGTGGTCCGAAAGTGGGGGGTCTGGGCCCGGTCCGACCCGGCCCAACCCCCCGGGTCGGCCCATAGGGTGCGACCCAGCCCGGCTGGGCGTGGCCCGGTCCGGTCCACGCAACCCGGCCCGGCCCGGCCAGGTGGCACGCTGGCTCGGCTAGCGGCCGAGCATGGGGGGACGCAGTCCCCCCTTCCTTTGCCAGCGACGCGGCGCTGGTCACCGTGTCTCCCTCGGATCCCACGTGGTTGCGGGATCCGTTCATCCCATTTCCGCCGCGGCTTCAGCCATGGCGGATCCTGCCGGCGGTGCGCCGGGAAGCCACCGCCTCCAGGCGGCCGGCCGGTGTCAGCCGCCGCCTTTGTCCGCCGCGCCGGCATGGCGCACCGGTAGTGCCTTCCGTGGACCACCGAACGCTCTCCGGTGGTCCGTTTTGCCCACCGTCTGCGCCTGTGTCTCTCCCAAGACCCGTAGATTACTGCGAAGGGATCAAAACGCCTTTGCGGCCCGCTTCGTCATCGCACGTCGATCCGCTCACCAAGAACAAAAAATCAGTGGGTTAGGACTTGTTCGTTGGTCCGCACCCACCGCGATAGTTGTTCAAACATCTTTTAACAATTAAACACAAATCCACATTAAATAAATTAAACCAAACCCCCTACTTCAAGGGGTTTTCAAACAAAGGTTCGTCGCGGGAAATAATCATCACGGAAGACGGCGTCGCGAAACAAGGTTCCGTATGCGTCGTTGACATCTCGGATAAGAGAATAATTGGCGTCGCGGTACATGGTGTCACGTCGTCGATCTCTGAGGATTCGGAGTTCTCCATCATCCTTTTTCAGAGGCTGGCGTTCTTCGTCGGCAACAGCGTGTTCTTCGCGTTCTTCAACGAGGAAGGACGTTCTTCAAGACTGGAGTATTTCCCCCCAAAATATTCTCGCACAACACAACAATAATAATAAAATGAGGCTTCACCTTATTTTATTACTCATGCCATCTGTTTTTGAAATTCAGAAATTAAATCACGATTTAATTATCGAGCATTCACCAATTAATGAGGCGTTTAATAATCCAATTAAACACGAGAGTTGACTTGGTATTTAAGAGGGGGTGCGGATGAGTTAGCAAATTAATTGCACGTGGGAGGTAAAAGGAAATAAAGGGGGTGGGGCTCGTGTGGGCCCCACCTCCCTAATATCCTACCTAGTGGACATAGGATATTAGTGGGTCCCACTCCAACCACCAATCATAGGTTTAAACTACAGTAAATAAAAATAAAATTGGTTGCAAAAATTTAATTTTATTCATTATTTAACCCACTATTTTTAAAAACCACACCTGAGCAAACGCAACTCCAGAAAAGGTGTTCCTAAGCAATTACTATTGCTTCGGCTTCATTGGAGCCTTTGGATTTCGATTCTGAGCACCAGTTCAAAAGTTAGGAAATCCCACTCGTTCGTTCACTGAGCATACCCGAACGAAACTTCGGAAATTGATTCCGGGCACACCGGGCCTCGGAATCAGGTGCTGTTAGAAACTGTGTTCTCATAAAATCCAAAAGAAAATTAAGAAAAAATTTCCCTTGAATTTTACGGGTCTTTAAAATCTTACTAAGAATTGTAATATGGATGAATAATGTTTTAAATTAGATCATTCAGTACATAAAGGTAAAATTAGAAAAAAAAATTCCTCTACATAGATTACCATCATATTTTTCCAACAATATTTAAACCATGAATGGGTACCTAGAGAAAGGGGTGTACCGCGTTGTTATTCCACATGATTTGGGAAATCGGGCACCAAGTGTGTCAGATGGCTCTATCTGAAATGTAGCCCATCTGCATAGTTAGATCTCACTATACACCATTTTTTCATGGTTTACACTAATCATGTGATAGGTCCATTTTTTCAAAAAATTGGTTTACAGGATCTAAACAAGCCATGGACACCCTTGGGACCCTCTCTTTCTCAAAAGACATCTATATTATGTCCAAAATAAATAACTAGATATAAATTTAAATGATCTATACCAAAGTGAAAAACCATATTCAAGAAGTATTTCTCCCGTAAAAGAAAACAACCTTGAGTTCACCTTCTATGAGATGGGAAATAATGTCTGAGAACAACTCTGGCCACTGGACATGAACGTGAGCCTCTTGATCCCAAGTCCAATCTGGCATGCGGTCAAATCTCTCCAAAATATCAAACATCCCTAACTAATGAGAGGATAGATTCCCTTTATTTTGTAATAATCTATTTACATTCCTTGATGATACCCAAAAGAAAACATGATCCCCGAACATGAACACTAGAGGACATCGATGGAGATTAACATATAATGCTTTCTAGACTAAGTAATAGTAATAGGATTTCTAATCAGCTGAACCTTCTCTAAATACTCCTTAATGAGATGAAGACATTTTAGGGATACCTTACCTACCTCTAGACAGAACAGGGGTGAGTGATATGACCTACCATATAAGGCCTCAAAATGAAACATCTAAAACATCTCATGGAAGCTATTATTATAGGTGAAGTCAATGACATGGATATGATTCTCCCAAGAAACAATGAAATCAAGCACACATTACCATAGAATATACTGTAAAACTTGTGTTGTCCATTTTTATTTTCCATCAGTCTATGGGTGAAAAGATGTTTCTAGAGTCACCTATATTCCCGTAGACTTCTTCAATTCCTTTTAGAACCATGATGTGAAATGATCATACCTATCTAAAAGTATATTACGTGAGACACATTGTAGTAATATGATCTCATGGACATATAGTCATCACATATCATCAATTAATAAATTGTCCCAAATACTATTCAATTAGGATACTTTTGTCAATCGGTCGACAAATACCCATACATAATTGCAACAACTCAGCAACTTAGGAAACCAGAATAAAAAGTCCTTGTAAAGATATTCTCTATTCCATTCCAAGACTGGAAACATTTTTAGAAAAACTATAGGTCTCTAGTGATCTACCTTCTCCTACTGATAGGGGGAACACCTCATGATAAAGCCTATTATACTCCATTTCCTCCCAGACCACCAATACTAGAAATTTATATCTCAATACATTTTCGAGAAAACTGGATAAAATGCCCACTAAGTATCATGAGACTCTATCATCAACTCCTATATAATATCTATAGGAACCCATACATGTCTATGTATGCATAGGATGTCATCTCAATCCATAGACCAGTCCAGAGGAGAGTTATCTCCTAATATACTCTCATGGAGAACCATTACCTTAGGATCTAAATTTTCTACCATTAACCTTCTTAAAGATGGAATAAGTGACTATAGAAGATAATAGTTAAGACTACACATGACTATAATGAAACTTCGTAAGAATATTAGAGAATAGGATCATTAATTTTCATTCATCACTGGCTTCCCGTAAGGAAAGTGCTTGGTTTTTTCAACTCAATGCATCATAAACTATGCTTCCCATTATAATAAAATAGACAAGATCAAAATCAAAGGACTGTATATATTCAACCCATATCTACTGTATGAGGTTCACGTCCTACAATGTAAATATATATTTGAGGATCTTGTGATCTTTGTACAGAACAATTTGCTCATCTAATAAACAGTGTCTTTTGTAATATAAGGCATGGAAAACTTCTGCTAGCATAAGGAATTGTGTCGGGTTGTTTCTCTCATGAGGCCACAACTAACGGGATCCATACCGAATGAATCTATACTCATGTATCATCACAACTCCATCGTATATGCTTGATGCATCACAATATATAGTATAACCTCTACCTAGCTCTGGAAGAATCAAAAGATGTTCTTATACAAGACTCCATTCCATCTCTTGAAAGGATTTATCAACTTCTTTTTACTACAAAACTTGAAACCCATTCTTGTAAGGATAGCAATAGGTGAAGAAATATTGGAAAAATCAAGAATGAAACACATTTAGTATGCATCCATCCCTAAGAAACTATGTATATCAAACAAATTATTGGGATGCTTCTAAGAAACTACTGCCCTAACCATTTCAAGGTCAATAGAAACACATGATTTTGAGATAATATGAGCCAAGAAGTGAACCTTTTAGATCCATAAGTGACACATAGTAGTCTTTGAATAAATATGATGCTCTCTCAGTTCAATCAGAATGATCTAAATATGATTATCATGGTCGTTACAAGTGTGTGAATACACGAAGATGTTTTCCACAAAGTCCATGAAAAAGGTATCAATATAGGGATATAAAACCATATTCATTGCAGCCCTGAAAATGGCGGGTGAATTCATAAGACCGAACGACATAAAAAATGTACTCATGTTGACAATACCTACTATAAAATGTTGTATGACGTATGTCTCATGGATTTACCCGTACTTGGTGATATCCCAACATTATGTTGACATTATAGAAGACGCTAGCTCCTCAAATCAGGTCGAAGAGATCATTTATTCATGGTAGTGGATACGTGTTCCTTATTGTAAGATAGTTTATACATCTCTAATCCACACAAATATGTAATTTTACATCCTCCTTCTTGGTGAAAAGCATGGGAGAACCCCAAGATGATGTATTGGGCTGTAAAAATCCCTTGGCCCTTAGATGATATAAATGATACATGACCTCCTTGATCTCAGTAGTTTCAAACCCATAATGGTTAATGGACATTATAAATTCTCATGGATCAATATAGATCATAAACTGCACCTCCTTCTAAGGTGGTTATCCAGAAAAGTCATCGGGAAAGGCATCCTTGAAAAGATCTACTAGTGGAGGGAAATAATCTTGAAGTCAATTCAAATCCTTACTAAAGAGTTTTTAAATATGTATAGTTACTCCCCTTAGACCATGATGCTCTGGTCCTACTCTATTATCAGGGGCATCCAACTCACACTTATGTAGATAAATTCTTACATCTAGTGATGAAAACAATACCCTAGAACGATAGAAGTATACAAAAGAGAGCAAATGAACCAACCAGTCCATCTCAAGAATGATGTTGAAGATGGTCATCTCATGATCAAAGAGGATTCATTGGAAATGAGAACTTCATACCTAAAGGGGATATTCATTAAATTTGAGTATTTCCCTAACTACACTCTTAACTGTGTATCTATGGTCATTACACCATAGTAATATTGTATATCTAATTAGAGACACTCCATGATAGATATAGTGATTAAATATTTAAAATCACCTATATCAAATAAATCTAATACTATAGTAGATTCAACTAGAACAGCACCTCGTACTATAGATGGTCACATAGCCTAGTCCTAAGGTATCAGCTATAGTGCATAAAAATGGCCTCATCCATGACACTAGGCAATAGCTGGACTACCACAGTCATAACTACTTGGTTGGTGATGCTAGTGTTCATGGGTCTTGATACCATATCCATGACCACCTTCTTTGCTAGACCTAGTGGTGCTATTCTAACTCCTTTTTTGACATGGTATAAAACAACCTTCTACTGAAGGTAGAGTTGGTGCACATCCTCTTACATTCAAAGATGGTGGATAGGTCCTACGAAAATACCTAATATTCCCCATATAACCACAAGCCCGACACTCCATTGGGTCTTTATCACAATGAGGAATTAGGTTCCCCTATCGTCTACACTGATTACACAACATAGAATATTCAGAATAGGTACTATAGTGGTTTATTCCCTGATGAGATACCTCGAGGAAACATTTCTTGCTGTTGGGAGAACTACTGGCATGCATTCCAATAGTCCTCTATGCCCGGTGCTATTGTCGTACCTAATGCTTTTATTAGTTAGAAGACCCTGATTTACTATTTCAAAAAAATTATGTAGCCAAATACATTCACCATCATACATATAGAAGTAACAAACCCATACTCAAATAGTCTAGAATTTGAAAACACAACACCAGCTAAAAGCATTTCAATTCATTACAACTCCTTGGAATGCAATAAATATTTCATAACTAGTATAGATCTCTTCTAGAGATGAATGGACTCTTTAACTCAGTCAGATATTAGCATTCTATGAAAGGAAAAATCCTAGAAGATAGTCTTGATGTCATCCCATATCATGTCTTTATAGAAATCATCCTGGGAAACCACATCCCACCAGTGCTTTTCATAATCCCAAAGTAGTTATGTAACAAGATCGACCCTCCACTATATAGGGGTTTCTAGATTCTCAAATTCAGATAGGATGGCCTCTTGACAAGAATCATCAACCTATGAACCTCTATCCCATTAGATTGTAATAGGATGTTAATGTTGGAACTCGTGATTCAGTTCAGTCATCGTTGGTAAAAACTATGGAGAACTATGCATAGACTGCATTATATGTAGGAAACTATCATCAACATGGGTGCTAGTGCCCAAATCAGGTACAACATGTGGTGAATCAAGTGGAACATGAGGAGGTAAGACAGGTCGATCGTGGGCCACCATGTCTGGAGCATGATCATCACCACCTTCCTGGCATATGATATGAGGATTTCATAGTGGAATTGGTCTATAAATGCTAAGGAAAAACCTCAGAAAAATCATTAGGCTAATTGATATAAGAAACTTCGTAAGATAAATAGAAAGGGATCACTACCCAATGTATGCTACCCCAACTACCCACATAAAAGGTTGAGTATCAGTATGTTATCAAGTATAAGTTTCATATAATTTTAAATTTATTTACCCAGTTCACTAATTTACCATTCATAAACATGGCATTGTGGGATAATGACTTGAAACCATTTCATTTTAGATGTTTTGTTTCGCTTTAGAATTGATAGTCATTCCCATTGAATCAGTGCAGATACACCTAATAAATGAAAATAATATTCATATATTTATCTCATAATGGATCGACATGATAAATTAGTCATCCCAACCCATGAATTCCCATATGCCTCATGAATGAGATAGAAAATTACTCAATCGCATCCAAGGAATATCGAAAGAAAAAGTTAACTATCTCATCATCTATCAAAAATCACAGGTATATCTAGAAATGAATGTGGTGAATTGCTCCAATATGGAATGGAAATATGCATGTCATGTCAACTCTAGGTGCTTATATTGATGCATGAATTTCTCTCCTTTCCCACATCTCATTGGAACATCGATAAAATAGAATCTAATTTAGAATAATAATAGACAAGACATCACAACATGTATGTCACCCAAATGAGAAATTATATCAAATTTAACAGGGAAAAAAGAATAATAATTATATTTTGGGTAACTTGTCTTCTACCCCAAAACCTTGGTTCTTGAATCCCAAGAACGGCTTATAAATAAGTCCCATAGCTCTCCTAATCTCCAATATATTGTTTTCTTGTAGTAAAGAAAGAATGTAAAACCCTTTTGATGAGACTTTGTGACGCCCAGAACCTGGAGGCCATTTAATAGGTTCCCTAAGCCTGGTGGCCCACATATCCCCAAGTGTATCTCCCAAAACTCCAGAGGTTTATGACTATCGTCAAGGGCCTATGGTGTGTCTGTGAGGAGACTATTCCCTCACTTTAAGAGTGTACCTCAACAGATAAATACAAAAAAGAGACAAATAGGAGGAGAAATATATGTAAATAAATTTATAATCGACATACTCAATATGAGTTGATGAATTATTAAATAAATTTATAATCTACATACTAAATATAAAATAATAGATTAATTTATCAGAAATAATCACACATGTTTTAGTCAAGTCATTTTAGGCTTCAAAAATACATTTTTGAGAAAATGATTTTTATTGTTTCTTAAACATGGAAATTATAATTAATTTATTCCACTTTTAGAAATTTTATATTTTAAAAAAAATTAATTTTTAAATAATAATATCAAAATTAATATAGTGTTAAATTTTCATATTTTTTATAAGTGATTGATTTTTTTAAGGAATAGTGAATGCTTTCGATTTTTCAAGTTCTCTTATTCCTTTTCAAAAAATAAAATAATTTAAAAGTACCAATATATGTTTGGTTTGATATTAAAGTGAAATATGATAAGAAAATTAATAATCTAATTAATTCAATTTTAAATAAAAATAGTCCTGATTTTTATAAAATTTAATTTTTATACATATAAATGAATTTTTCTAAAAACTATTTTTCTTAACGTTTTACGCATTTATATTAAAATTTAATTATAACACTTATAGATATTGAATATTTATAAATTGTGACCTTATTTCTATCTTGTAGTTAAAATTTTTATATAGGTCCGTTTTATTTATTATCCTTATAAATAGTAAACATGATAAATAATTTTCACCTCAATATGAGTAAAAGTGGTAAAATATTATTCAAACATCAGGATAAAGATTTAAAATTTTGTATAAAACATGAATTTATAATATTTTATGATTATATTTTGTAAATTTCCATCAAATTCTAGGATAAATTTCCATTTGTTGCCATTTTTCATTGATTATTTCCTTTATATTATTTTAATAAATGAATAAATAAAAAAAGTAACTCCTTTCAATTTAATATTTCAATAATATTTACATAAAGATAAAATTAGGCAATGTTTGGTTATAAATTTTTATTTTGAAGATAATTTAAATTTGTTCATGATATTATTTTATTTTATTTTTTAATTAAATAGTTATTATAAATATTTATGACACATCAACATGGTATTTATTCAATTTATAGAAACTTAAAATAATGAATTTTTTAAATATTGAATTAATTACAATTTAGTTGAATAATTGTGTTCCAAGAATTTTATTGGATAATATAAAATATTATAATTTTGTGAAATAATTAGATTTAAATTCTATAACTCTCATGTATTTGTTAAAGTATTATTAAATAAATTATGTAAAATTTGACTTTATTATATTTTATGTTAAATAATATAGCATTAAATTATTTGCAAACCCAAAAATATTTAAAGGGGAAAATTCAGATAATAAATTTTCTATGGTGTCATCACTTGAATATTTATGGGACTATTGTTTATATTTTACTAATATTATAACCCTTTAATACTGAAAACTTGTTATTGTGGTTAAGTATAAAAATAGTAATTATAGGATTTAATCAAAAATGAGTTTTAAAATTACATAGAAACTTTATAAATTTCATTGGTTTTTTATTTTTATACTTAATACTATTTTTATTTAAATATATATCCATTTTGAGTCTTTTTTCTTAAGGTGGTAATAATTATATTTTAATCTTTTTTCTAATTCAAATTGTTTCCATTACCACCATTATAAAATGATACTATATCTCATCTCTTATCCACACTTCATGAGCCTTTTATATAATCCAATCCCTATCCTAATACCCTCTTTAATCCCTTCAAAATTTCCAAGGTATTATTTTCTTCCCAAAAAATAATCCTTTCGTGGTTTAATGTATAATCCAAAGGAGGTACCTCAACTAAGAGGTATAAGTTTTATCTAAGTAAATTTGATATTTTTTTCTTCTTAAATTAATTCTAAATCTATTATACGCATAATAAAATATTTACTCTGGTACAATAAATATACTAAAATTTTATAATAATTATGTTAAAACCTTTTTTCTATCTCTATCCATCCTATATAAAATGAAAACATTGCAAGTGCCTAGATATGACTGACCGTCTATACATAGCGGTGTAATTTATTTTTCATCATAATTTTATAAAGATGGTCATAATTATATTACTAATGTTTATATAAGATATTTTTGAAATTATTATTATATTTTAATTATAATATCACATCTAACATTTTTCCTTTCAATTCATTGGAAAATAATAAGGTCGCTCATGCGTACGTGTGGACTACCACCTCCACAAAACAATGTGTTTTTTTTCTCATTTTATGTTACTTATATGGTAATAAATATATATTTAATTACATTATATTATATATATTATATAATAAATATTTTTTAGAGGTGAATTATTATTTTAATTTCTTTTATTATGTCCTTTAAAAATTTAAAAATAGTGTTTTTGTGTATGCAAAGTCTATCATCTCCATGGGTGGTGTAATTAATTTTTCTATATATATCCTTTAAGTTAGAATATAAATTTAAATATTTAGTGAAAATAAAATATATATATATATATATATTGTTTATCCTTTTTTATATGATTTAACCATGATCAATGTATATTGACCACAACAACAGAACATAAATTCTAATAAGAACTGAAATTCTTAACACTAGGAATGAATTATTTAAATAAGGAATTATAAATAAATTGTTATTGAAATGTTATAAGTGAATATTATATGATATTATCATTATTATCATGACTATTATATTTAATTATAATAGATTTAAATTTATGATACATGAGGTGAGAGCTATATCAAATAAATTCAAACTTGAGGTAAGGGATTTTTTTCTCACTTGTATTTCTGGGAGTCACAAGCCATATTCGACACCTATTTACATTATGTGGTGTATATAATAGAAATGAATTTATTTTAAGATAATTTTTATCAAAATTTTGGGGTTTTACAAATCCATATAAATTTTTTTCTTTCATGAGTTTCTGATTCTCATATTAAAAAAGTGATAATGGTTCTTCATCTCAATATTATTTCATTGAGAGGTGATTGATGTCATACACGTATTTATGTTTATAAGGTTTATATAGACCCTAATTTAAATTTTATATCATTAATATTATTATGTTTCTATTTCATCTTAATTGGGTTTATTTATTATTTAATTTCCATTAATGAAAATTATGTGATCATTTTCTGATAAAAACTTTTAATTTGATTATCTTATCATTATTTCTGGAAAATAAATGTTTTACATTAGATTTTTCTCACATTGTTTATTGAAGAAAATTAAATAAATATTTTATGGAAATATGACTATATTTCACTCTTCTTAGATATGTGAATAGGGGTTAATGCTTGATCACTCTTAGGGTATGTTTAGACTATGTGTACATCATCCCATTCAAGCACAAAATGAAGCAGGTTGGCATCTCAATATTTATTGAAGAAAAAATTGTGGATCTGAGTGTTTTTTATTATTATTTTTATACATTAAGATTTTAATTTGATTATATACATGTGGATATTATTTGGTGACTCCATAGGTCATGTACAACTGATTTCATGCTCACTCCAAGTTCAATCCCATTCATATATGTGAAAACATCGAGGTTCATGATATAGGCAATGGAATACCCCTATAATATGTGAATGGTGCTTAGATATTTGGAGGATGTCTAGATTGGCGATTGATAGTTTTAAGATATGAACTAGGTGGATCCTTGTTATTATTTTAGTGTTGTACATTTTTTCTATTTTGGATATTTATTATATGATACTCCCAAGTATTATATGGGTTTTCTCTGTATAAATTTCATCAATTTGAAGAAATATATTATAGATCTTTTCTAATGTTATTAGTTCTGTAGTAGATGATAATTATTAATGAATTTTTTACTTTTATTAAATTCATTATTATTTACTGATAATCACATCTAAGGTAATGGTCTCCCCATTATAACCTATAAATCCTCATCTCTTGTTAGAAGCCTCTGGCATATGGGGAGGCATGCCAACGGTATATAACTATCATGTTCTGAGATAGTCAATGTAAATATGGTTGAGGAAATTGCAATATCGTATCAAAATAGTGGCTCAATTGTACAAATGGTGATAAAGGAGGTTATTATTTTTTTTAATTTAAAATATAGTTGTTTGGTTTTTTGGATGGATGATAATTATAAATAAACACTATGTATTTTTGTGGTTAAATCCTCTTTAATGGATATTAATGTAACTATGGTTCAGGATATTGTCTAGGTATTCATAATTGTGTTGTGGTCATTTAAAAAATATGTGTATTTTAATGGTTACTTGGATTTTCGATTCATTATTGGAATACATAGGCAATATGGGAAGTGTTTCATGAAACATATCAAGCGTATATGACTCATATGAACTGTGTTTATTTTTATTTTTTCATTACCTAATTCCAAAAAATGGTTTAGTTTATTAAGGTGTAAAAAATATATAAACATTACTTTCCGAAATATATTTTATGGGTAATTCTATTAAACTAATCCAGGTAACATAATTCCCATTATCATAAGGTATTTAGTCTATGTATGTGTGGGGTGTGTGTTTGGAACCAAATATAAAAAATTTTAGGTAGGGTCATAAGGTCGAATTATATGTTATCACGATAAGGATAGGAAAGTGTATGGGCTAGTAATAAATATTTCTTGTTAGTTTTATTCCTATTTTTTATAATTGTGTTGTTCTATATGTATTGAGCATGTTATTTGGATTTCTGTGATCTGCCTCCTCAATGGCCTCTATTTTAGTTCAAGGAGGGTGGATATGATCTTGCATCGATGTGTCTACATTTCGATCCCCTAGGGATTGATATTTGGTTACACTAAGGCATGAGATAGTTGTATCTTCTGGTGTTGATATGAGCATGAGTTACATCAATATTTTCCAATAAATCCTATAAAACATGAGTTGTTTATTTATATAGTGAAGAATAAGGATTATTAGATGAGGGGGAGTTGGTTATGGTTCATCATGTGTGTCGAATGAAAAACTCATTAAACATGGATATCAATGTCAGATTTGACGAGATAGATCTAGTCACAATATCCTCTATTTCTATAGGGGTGGACCCTAGGATGTTCCAATCTAGATCAATATGGTTTGAATAATATTTAATCATATTGATCCACCTACATTGTGGAGGGTGATACTAGAAATATAAAATCTAAGGGGACCAATATAACATATGTGGGATATAAAGGTGAATAGTAGTATATGTGGTGGAATTTTTTGGGATGAATTTTGAGTAAAAGTTTTTTAACCATTTATTTATCAACATGATGTGGGTGAAATGATCCTAAGAGTTTATAGTTTTTAATAAAATAGATATTCTAGTAATAGATTATAAAAAAACACATATCTATTGAGGTTTTATATTGACATTATCTTGGGATGAAATCACTATGGAGTGGCAGTTTGAGGATCATATTTAACATGCCATCAGGGTACGGGTGAAAAAAATCATGATGAAATCTTTTTACAAGTTAATAAACCATGCCTTAATATGGAATAATGATTTGATGATTTGTAATGTATAAGTCGAACAATAGTGTTAGGTGAGAATATCATTTGGGATAAAGTATCTAAGAACTAGGGGTATATGGAGACACAATAGGGCGGTCTGAGTAGGGGATCATATTTTACACCTAAAAAAGGATCAACATTTTGGTTATAACAATAAAATAATATTGGTTATACATAGAACTAGTGTGATTGACCATCTGAGTAGTGTCGAGCATTCATTAATATTAGGCCTTCGGGGAGGTTTTTATAAATAGTATCATAGTTATTTTTAGGTAGTGGATTTTATTATACTAGCCATCTTAGGGTAGATCATTATAATTTCATGGTGGTAGTAACAATAGTTCTTCGTGTCACTTGGTTTATGTTCGAGAATATGGTGATTAGTATTGGTGGAACAAGATAACACATATTTTAACTTTATAAATAAGAAATACATCTTGATTTTATTGTTCTGATCAATTTGACATGGTTAATATGACATAATTGGAGTTGGCTAGAGGGACGTCCATGGTTAATGGTATGTTTGGATTTCAGTGATTTATGTTTTTATGGGTAATTATGTATTATGTTTGAAATATCAGAATTGAAAAAACTAGGTGATGGTTGATATTTGGGAATCAATTTTGATTCATGGTTATTGTGTAGTTTATGACTGGAAACTATGGATCCATATTATGTCCTGGTATGATACCATTTTTATATTAGTATTTTTATTGTATTGTGATTTGGTAATTGATTTCTATTATAGGTAGTGTCCATAGTATGAATTAGTTATTTATGTCTGTTTTCCTAGGTGATCATGAATTGATGGATGTTTTCATAATCTTCTTAATGTATTAGAGATTTTATGAGATGACTTTTCATGTTACAGTTAGTGTAATTCAGTGTAATCACTAGAGATAGATTAAGGATGAGTTATTCTATATTGGGGTAGTTAAAATAGTACCACATTTTTACTAATAGATTTTGTATCTAATTTATGTATTCCCATGTGTGTTTTGTAATTTTTTATGTGTTAGAATTGTAGGTAGTGGCTAATAGTTAGGTTTTAGAATAGGGGGAATGGATTGAAAAATATTGAAATGAATATATTCCCAACTAAACCCCACTAAGGGGAAAAAGAGTTCTATTGGTTGTGGTAGTAGAAATTGGGCATTCCATTAGGTCCCTAGTGGAGGGGAACCATGAAACTCGTAGGCTTCATGAGAGATTCAATGGGTGTCCTAAAAATATTTATGGTCTCCAATATATTTTTTTTATAAATTCAATTTTATTAATTAATTTGGAAAAAAATATAAGTGGAATGGGAAAATAGTCATCTAAAATATTTCAACTCATTCCCTATCTAACATTACATCATCTAATATAAGATTCCTCCCATTTTATCTTTATTTTTCAAGATTTCTATTACAGGGATTCATTACAGATAATGTTTTCATCCACCTTCATCATATTTTAGTGTTTTCACTTTTCTGATGGATTTAAACAATAATATCTATTTAGGGGATTTTTATATTCTAAATTTATTCATGATTTAGTCAAATTAGGTCATGGAATATTTTTATTGGGATCCAACTAGTATAATTTAAGTGTACAATGTAAATTTTCAATGTTTATATGAGTTCACAAATCAAGTTATTATAGGTGTTGCTAAGCACATGTGATAAACTAATAACTATGAAGAATATTGTCTTTTTTATTAGATTAATGTATTATTGTGGAATTATATCTTAGATAGGTATTAATATGTATTGATATATACTAAGGATGTATTCTATAATGGTTGATATACCAAGCTCCTAGATGGAATGTGGGACTTGTGGCTTTTTTGGTAATGCTTTTTTTTGGGAGGATATGTGACTCACTTGTATGGTATGATGGTGACATATCATTAACTAATAAAGGGGTGGAGTAGGTTCTCAAGGTTATTCGCTACTTTATTTCTCTGTTTCTTCACACTATTCAATGTTGAGGATGTTGGATCATGTTCACACAAGGTAGGGAGACTAGGTCATTCAATTTTCTGTTTGATATTCCTTAAATTTGGAGCCTTGTGGGATAATGTTGATCATTGTTTTGGAGGATGGATTCACTTTATATGTTGTCTACAAGTTCCATGTTATAATCATGATCACCACATAGGGGGGAAATTATCACCACAAGATGATTTTGCATCATTAATTAGTTGAGTTATAGATGTGGAAAACACCATGATTCTATGGGGGTGGTGACCACATGTTCTCCTAGTTATGTGTTGAGGGGTGATTATTTGATATCCCTCGTGTTTTGTTCCTATTATGGGTATATCATTACATTTTTCAATTTTCCAAAAAGGTTGTTCTATCACTATATTATTATGAGCATTATTTTTAGTGAGGTTTTTTATTAATTATCATTTCATGAATTTCACTTTTCTTGAACCCATATATGTTTTCATATTATTTAAAAAGACCATTTGTGTTGTCCTACTGGGTTCATGATCACACCCCAAATGGTACCTCTAAGTTTCCAACAAAAATCATAGTTTGTAGCATAGCAAAGGGAAATTGACTTATGACGGTTACATATCTATTATAGCTATGGTGCATGTCCATGCGGGATGAAAATTTTTTAGGGATATAATGCGTGGAACCTCAATTCCATGTTTAAATGTTTCTCTTTTCCATTTCTTTTACTCTATATATGATCATCCCATAAACAATAAATTTTTTTCATATAATTGATATGAAATTATATATATTCATTTTTTATAGGTTATAGTATATTACTAATTGTGTTGTTCATGTTTATTTTTGTGATATCATATTGTTATTTATTATTTTATTGATATTTATCTCTATGGATATAGTCTCCCCAATTATCCCTTTAACCCACCCTACTAGTTGGAATACTATAGAATATGTGGAGGAACACCTAAGGTATGTATCTCTCTAGTTCAGTCTTAGTGGATTTAAACAGTCCATAACATGTAACATGATAATACCAAGGAAAATTTTATATCATCATGGTACTAACCTAATTAAGCATGAGTAAACTATTATGGTGTCTTATCAAGTTCTAAATAGTGCAACTAGTGTATACATGTGATTATTTAAATAATTAATATTATTTAAAACATTAATAAAAATATAACATGTTATAATTAGGGATAACATTGGCGGGGTCCTAATGAATTTTATAATTTTACCCTTCATATACACCTCGGTGATCATGCAGATGTTCTGGTTGGAATACACATCCTGAAATGGGGAATAAAACTGTTGATTGGGATATAGAAAATCAATGGGGATATGAATATATGTTTGAGAAAAGTTTTTCCACCGTAGTTATATCCTCTTACTATTTTAATTTTAGTTTTTATTCCATATAATATATAATTATCCCATTTAGTGACCTTTCATCAGTGTGTGTTTGTTTAAACAAAATTAGTTTTGATCAATTATAGCAAGGTTGTTAATATTCATTGCGTACATATTCAAAAAATACTATGAGGGTGAATTATTATGCATAGTTTTTTCTCAAAAAAAATTCTTTTCAAACCTCTACACATATTAGTATATATAATTTTTTAATTAACACACACACATCATGAAAAATAGAAAAATTAAAGAGATGATGGATCAATATATTTTTATAAGGTTCACCCCCAATGTGTATGACTGCATCCATGATATGTTCATTGAAATATGATACATGGTTTATATAATAATATCATAAATTTAATATTCATAAATAAGGCATCATTCTAAACCCAGTAATATTTTCCAAAATTCTATATCTCTCTAAATTTTATTTTTAGAGGATCCCTCTTGTTTACAATTATGAATGGGAATGGATTACCTGTAACCTAATAGTTCCTTATTTTACCAGAAAAATAACTTCATATTTATTCAAAATGTTTCAACATAAAATAATATATATCCATATAATTTATTGAAATATCCAGGATATAAATCTAGTACTAATGAATTTCTCAAAAAAACACTGAATAACAATGTTATCATCACCCTTATAATATTTAATGAAATGACCCCCCAATTATCATTGGCTTGAGAGTACAACGAGTCATTATTGTGCCTTAAGAGACATCCCCAAGATGCCAAAGGCTGGAAATAAATGCCGAAGGGTTTGAAATACAAGTGGGGGATGATTTTCCATTTAATAAAAAAACTAATCAACCTTCAAACTATAACCAAACATTCACTCTATGATGTATGAATTAAGGAAGGACATCCCAACAACATCATGTATCTCATAACCATATCAATGTATGAAATAGTGAAAGAATAACAAAGTATCAAAGTACACAGTGGATAAAAAATACAAGACTCTAAATAGAAAACAAGACTCCATGCTCCACAAGCTCCATGATCCACAATCACCAAATAGCTTAAACATCATGAGGTAGTGCTAAATACGTGTGAAACATTACCTTTACCCTGTCATGAAAAATAGCATCTACAAAATCACCAATGTACCAAAGTAGGGGTGTTTATAAAACTTAGTAGGTTTTCCAAAAATACATACCTACTCAATCCACTATGATAGAAATGTTAGTCACATTTATATAAAACAGTTTAAATAAAACAATTTACCAAGAAAGTTTGTAACCAAATATAAACAAGTTTCCAAAACTATTTATAACTAAAATCATACAAATGTAATTTAAACCAATTTTTCCAACAAGTTATTTTTATTGAAAAATAACTAAACAATCTTTAAAACCATTTATAAATATTAATTTGAAATAACAAATTCATTCCATATATCCACACAACAAACCCTGCATGTAACCTGGATATCTCTATACTCGCGAGTGGTGAGTCAACCTTTCACTAATTCATCCCTAGTAAACCAATTTATAGGGGAGATCCCTAATGCTAATCCATCCCAATAATGATGGGGGAAACCCCTAACCCTTATTCTTCCCACATACACCCTTTGATGGGTGAGAGACCTAACCCTTATTCACCCCGTTAATGATGGGGGAGACCCAAAACCCTTATCCGTTCTACAAGCTCGTGAAAACACACAACAATCATGTCAAAAACCAAGTGTGTTCTTCCAATTCAAACCATTTTAATAAAACTATACATTTATTGAAAACCACAGAATAAACCTATTCCAAAATATACATTTCACTTCAATAAAACAATCCCTTTTATTGAAAACATCTAATCCAAACCATATGTCACAATTATAGAAAATCCCCATTTTAAATCTCTATTTTAAAATTAAGAACCAAAGCACTTATTCAAAATCCTCAATTTTAAAGATTTCACAACCATCCCTCAAGAAGGATTCAAAATAGTGTTCAAAAACAAAATCACAATAAATTCAACACCACACATTAAATTTGAAATCATGTTAATTAGTTCTACTATGTGGAGTTGAGAAAGAAGCCTCCTACCCTGATGGTTTTCACAAAAACCACAATGAAAGAAGAGCACACAAGAAATATAGGTTGAATCTTCCAGAACCCACCATAGATCTCTTCTCCTAGCTAGTCCAAGACCAAATCTCATCATATTTGGCATCCACATACATAGATATATCCATAAAGAGCCTATATCTATGAAACTGAGAGAATAGGATAGGTAGATCTAAGAAACCGATCAAAATGATGACGAACTATCATATACCTCATGAATTCAGCTTTGATTTGCCAAGGAAAGCCTTCAGATTACCTCCAAAACTCTTCGGAGAAGTAATCCTACCTTAAAGGGAGAGTGATCTTGAGTTATGTCCACTTAGGATGAAAAACAATCCATTTAGAGGCAAAAATTTGTAAGATCCACTTTTTTAGGATCTCACTTATGTAATCGCATGGTTACTTCACAAGATTTGAGAAACTGTGTGCGAACTGGTAATTAGCCACTTTCACAGTTTAACATTACATGACCTCCTCGCACGGTCCCCCAAAACATTCTTTTACCGTGCAAGAGACACTACCTCAAAAGTGCCAACTACGCACGGTTTTCCAGCATGATTAGACAAATGGTGTGCCGCCCATGTGACTTCCCCTATATCTCCAAACATCATTCCAAGTTCTCCGACTCTCCCATTCATTACCCTTGACATTATAACAATGAAAATAATTAATTAAAGGTTACATAGCAGAAACCAAGAGTACTACATTCTCCCCACCATTGGTCTTTCCGTCGACAGAATGTAGAAAACCTTCACCAAACTTAAAGAGTTTCGGCCACTGCTCTTTCATATCTTTCTCATGTTCCCAAGTCTCTTCTTGAGTATGACCATGCTATCATAAAACCCACCCTAGACTGATTCTTTTTTCCTACAAGAGTCTCTCTTTCCTATCCACAGTCCGCAATGAGATATGTACCAATGATGCATCTAGTTCTAGCTCAACATGATCCCATCTGATCACATGGTCTGAATCAGGGAGATACTTTTTCAACTGGGATACATAGAACGCATTATGCACCAAACTATACCATGTTGGTAATGAAAACTGATAATCCACCTCTCCAACTCATTCCAATATCACCAAAGGTACAATGTATCTAGGAGATAACATTCCATGCTTCAAGAAACGATGATGTCCAATCCATGGAGCACCTCAAGAAGACATGATCACCCACAACAGATGACAATGATATTCGATGGTGATCTGCATAAGATTTTGGATGAGTCTAAGCCGTCTCCCTCCACTTTCAAATCAACTAGATCTTCTCTATTGTTTCTTAGACAAGGCTTGGCCCGACTAGTGATGTTTCACCCATTTCCACCCAACATAGTGGAGAACAAAAAGGATGACCATACATTGCTTCAAACAGAGCCATGTGTTTCCTATCTTGATAGATGTTATTGAATGAAAACTCTACTAAGGGAATATGATCCTCCCATGAGCCACAAAAATCCATTACACAAGCCCACAACATGCCTTCCAACGTTTTATCATCTGCTCGGATTGCCCACTAGTCTGAGGATGATACACCATGCTCATTGTCAATTGAGTCCCAAGGGATTACTATAATGATTTCTAGAAACAAGATGTGAACCTCAGATCTGTATCTGATACTATTGACACTAGTACACCATGCCTCTTTACCACTTCTCAGATATATATTTTTTAAAGATCATCCACCGTATGAGTTTCCCGAATAGGGATGAAAAGGGCCGACTTGGTTAGATGATCCACTATCACCCAAATGGCTTCGTGTTTCCTGACCATTTTTGGATTACCTATAACAAAATCCATTTCTATTTTATCCCATTTATACACTGGGATGGGAAAATATTATAACATACCAGCTGGTCTCTAATGATCTTCTTTAACCTGCTGATAAGTTAAGCATCGCGAGCCGAACTCATCCACCTTCCATTTCATGTCACTCCACCAAAACATCGCCTTCAATTCCTTATACATCTTCCATGTACCTGGATGTACAAAACATATCAAATGGTGGTAAGGATGAAGGATTTGTTCATGAAAAACCATAGGTATAACCATCCTATCTCTAATACACCAAACTGAGCCCCCATCAAGTTTCCTACCCTTGATGGTCTCCCCTCCATTGAGTTTTGAACTTACAACAAGACATTATACATTATAGTTTTGTGCATCCTTGATGATTTTTACTAAATCCAGAATATGTGTAGTTAAAAATAAAATAGCAACGTCACCATGGTCTTCACATTCCACATGCATGTCAGCTAAGTCCGATGTCAAATGCCATTCATCTAGAGATTCTTTCACCAACTGAGCATATGAATTTCTACTCAATGCATATGCCATAGAATTTCATTTTCATGGTGTGTACATCAAGTCAAAGTAACAAATTTGGAGATACTCCAACCATCTCTGTTTCCAATGTTTCAAATATCACCGTGAGAAAATGTGTTTTACGTATTTGTGATCCATAAACACAGTAAATTTCTAACCAAAGAGATAATGTATCCATGTTTTCAAACAAGGATGAATGCAGCTAACTTCAAATCATGTGTTGGGTAATTCTTCTCCTACATCCTCAACTTCCTTGAACCATAAGCAACCACATGGTCTCTTGAATGAGAACACAACCCAACCCTGATCCAGAAGCATCACAATACACCACTTACCCCTATCCTGATTCTGGAAAGATCATGATAGGTTCCTATGTAATCCAAACATTCAGATCATATAAATACTTTTGACATTCTTCCATCCATTGAAATAGAGAATTATTCTTTGTCAAAATTGTCATTGGGGAAGCTAGTCATGAGAAATCACACACAAAGAGTCAGCAGTTTCCAGCTAGACCAAGAAAATTTTGTATCTCTAACACATTCTTCAGTGGTTACCAAGAGATAAAGGATTCTATCTTTTCAGGATCCACAAGAACTCCTTTCTCAGAAATGACAAGGCCAAGGAAACATACTTCATGTAACCAATAGTCACACTTTGATAAATTGGAATATAAACGATGATCTCTCAAGATTTGCAAAATTGTTTCCAGGTGCACCTCACGATCATCTGTTGTCTTTGAATAAACCAAAATATCATCCCCAAAGAACAGAATAATAGAATCCAGATATTGTTGAAATGTTAGATTCATCAATGCCTTGATGAATGATGGTGAATTTGTTAGACCGAAAGGAATGACTACATATTCATAGTGTCCACATCTACTTCTTAAAATAGTCTTTGGAATATCCTCTTTCTGAACTCTCAATTGGTGATATCCTAATATCAAGTCAATCTTGGAGAACCACTGAGCTCTACTTAATTGATAAAACATATCATCAATGCGTGGAAGTGGATATTTGTTCTTTATCATAACTGGGTTTAGATTACGATAATCAATACATAGATGAAGACGTCCATCTACCTTCTTCAAGAACAAAATCGCTGCTGCCCATGGAGACATACTTGGTCAAATGAATCCCTTGCTTTCCAGCTCCTCTAACTTCATATTCAATTCTCGTAACTCTGTTTGTGCCATCCTATAAAATCGAAGGGAAATAGGACTGGTCCCTGGAAGGAGATCAATCGTAAACTCCACTTCCCATAGGGGTGGTAACCATGAGAAGTTCTTGGGAAAGACATCTGGAAATTGATCCACAACAACTAGAAAACTATTTCCCTTGATCACTTTCATCGATGCCAAAGTAAAAGCTACCAATTGTTAATAGTTCTTTCCCACCATTGGTGCTAAAAAGCACTTTTCTCCCTTCTTTACAATCCTCTCTCCTCTAAAGAGATGCTTGATTCCATCCTCAATCATGAAACTAAACATTCTCTTATAATAGTCAATTTGAGCCTTGTACATTACCAGTAAATCCATAAACATGATTACATTATAGACATCCATATCCAACACCGAAAAGTCCCATTTTATTTGAGATCCATTAGACATCATAGCACATGCTCTACACACAAAGTCTTGACATTCTCTTTCCCCAAGATGAGTTTTCTATTTCAAAAGAGAAGGCATCATTTTCAATTTTTAACATATAAAGTCAACAGCACATGATGCTATGAAGAAATTTGATGCACCAGTATCAACCAACACTTTCACAAAGGTAGAATTCAAGATAATCATACCTCCCACTATAGACGGTCCAGCTTGATCATTGAAAATCATCTGCTCTGCTCCATACAATTGTTTCTTCACTATACTATTCTCCTTGTCTCATTGCTGAGGTTTCCCTGGTTGAGGAGTCATGGAATTCCTAGAATCACCATAGATAGCTCTTCTCTGTTGACAAGACATATTTTGATGTCCTCGTCCAATTGAATCATATGATGCTTGTGACAGCTGAGAAGTGTCTCGAGCACTTGAACTTGAAGCACAACGACGATATCGTTTAAGATGACCCATCTTGTTATAATTATGACATGCTCTGGGTTGTGTCGTACAATCTCACTTTATGTGGTAAAGAGAACTACAATAAAAACAACCTTCTTTACTCTAGGGTTGTGGAGGAAGGTTTACTGATCCAGCAGCCTGGTTCTGATTTCAACTTGAACCTTGGAAATTGGTGTCAATTTTCTTCTTGTTCCTAGCGGTTGAGTTCTCACCATTTTTTATATGTATCATCATTCCTCCTCCTATAGATCCTGAGATATCACGTTCATCAATAGTCACTCTGTTCACCATCGCTGTATAATCCGTAATAGAGAGCACTGAAATCTTTGATCGAATCTCCATCCTTAGCCCTAATTCTAAGTTGTGTGCCTTCAAAGATACACTTGTTGCAACCTCTGGTGAAAAACAGACTAAATTCATGAACTTATCCGCATACTCTATGACACAGAGGCTCTCATATTTCAACCTGAATAAGTACATCATTTTATGGATTTTGAAAGTGTGAGGATAGAATTGTTTGTTGAACAATACTTTAAAATCTTCCCATATAAGGCCTTCATCCAATTTAGTTTGCAACTATAAATCCTACCACAGACGTGCAAGATCCTAGTGAATATACTTTTCAAACATAAAACTGAGCTCTGATGGAGTGCCGATGAAATCGAAGATACGATTCATCCTACTTAGCCACACCTCCGCCTTATAGGGTTCAAAATCACCCGCAAAGTTAAGTGGATTCTGCTTAATGAATTGGATGGTAAGATCCACATGCCCTAGTTCATTCCTCTGGTTCCACGTATCAATTACATGAAAAGCCTGGATAGTACTCTGAACTAGCTCTTGGTTCACCCATGGTTCAGGTGCAACCACATTCTCCGTAGCTTCTTTGGGTTGGTTTCGACGAAGCCTACTGGGTACCATTTTCTAAAAAAAAAATAGACTTCGTCAATCTCACTCTCTAACAACTGATGGTTTTTCATTTCAAATTATATCACATCAACTACCACAACATTGTTTTCTAAAATATCATATTTCCCATGTTTGTATATTGTTTAAACAACTCCACATGATTTTGAAAATTAAACCATTTTCAAAATATGATAATAATTTTCTTTTTCAAAATCATTCATTTGAAAACCAATTCCATACTTTTCAAAAATTAACACTTTTTTTCACAACATGAATCGTTTCTCGAAATGATGTATGCACTCCTAGTGGGATATCATTCATCTATAATGCATGTAATGCACGTCTCGTAGGATAAACCCATGAAAATAAGATTTTAAAATCCAAGAAGTCTCTCCAAATATTTATTTACCCAACTCCCAGGTAACAAGATGTTCAGCATAAAATGGTTAGCTATGTCCTTTTATGCTATACATTGCATGTTCTGACTAGCCTACTCCTTTCTATGATTCCCATCCAAGGAGTAGACAAGATGGGATTTCATCTCCAAAACTAGGAATAGCGGTGACTAAATGTAACATCCCAAGTAAGTAATGAATAATAGATATTTTGATCTATGTCTATTAGTGAATTAGATAGTGTTTTAGAGGCCTAAAATGAAAATAAATCCAATCTTAAGCATGGAATACACTAATATTTTTAAAAGATTGTTTTACGGCCTTTTGATGGAAAACCATTTTTAAATCTATCTTTTGACAATTTTATAAGCTATGTTTGTAAAAATAAACTTATTCTTTATGATTGGGACATCAAAATTTACTTTGTGTGAAGTTTTGGTATTTTTCTGATAAAGTTCAATTTTTTAATGAATAGTGAAAAATGTTGTATTTTAATTCAAAACCACTTTTTAATCTAATTTATTTATATGATTAGATTATCTTTTGAATTGGTTTTGAAGTAAAATTAGAATATATTTTTACCATTTAATCCAATGGTAGTCATTGGAATCAATTTCACTTTGAAATTGGACTTAAACTGGTGTCAATATTTTGATACTTATTGTTTCATAAAAATACGCTATTTGTCATGACAGCGGAAATTAATTATTAAATTAATTAATGTAACTTATAGGATTTTAATTTTGTAAAATAGACATCATTTTTGAATTCAGAATATCAAATATAGCTTAGAGTGATGTTTTGGTATTTTTCTAAAAAACTTCAATTTTTGATGAATAGTGAAACCACTAAGTGGTAGTTAAAGAAACTGTTTTTTCGTTTAAATGAAACTTTTCCACTTCTGTAATTTTATTTTCAAAAATCCAACATACATGGTTGTCATTAAGAGGTAAAATTTGGTTCAATGGGATTAAAATAATTTTTTGGTGAATAGTAACTTTTATGTTTTTAATCGCGATTAGTGGTAATTAGTGTAGTTTAAGGTAAAAATAATGTTTTAATAATATGAAATGACCTAGAAACATTTCCTAACCTTACTGGATGTGTCATGGCTGACCATGAAAATCCATGGGTCAAATTGGGGACCCCATGGAGCCACTTTGGTAGGAAAATGACATTAATATCTGTTTATTTAATGTTAAAGTAAAAATGACACAAACATGAGTTATTTTACAAAAACAATTTTTATAATGGGTTATACAAGTCCGATATTTTATTATAAATATTCATTGGAACGATACAAAGATTTACTACATCATAGTATTTTTTTTATAATTTTGAGACTTTAAATAAATTAAATTATTTATGACATCATGATGATGCAGCAATTACCTCATTAATAAAGGATTTAAATAAAATGAAATGATAATGTAAAATCTATGACCTACACATGTACAAAACCTATTGTAGGGATGGATTTAGAACCCTTACCACCATACCCTAGAATTATATCAATGTGTGACCTTTTTAATCTGAAACTCATTTTAAAATAAAGGAACATTTCTATACTTTCCAAGAGTGCCCCTCCTCTCCTCTTATAAAAGGCCCCCACCTCTACCTCCATACCAACACTTCCAAAGCCTTTGGCTCGGCCAACCCCTGCCCATTTTGTCTCTCCACATCCCTCTCTTACTCATTCATGCCTCACTTTGGGCAGAAGTCTTCCCAAGGAATCCTTTGTGCTCAAACCAAAGGGAGTTACCCGATTTTATGGTAATGTCTTCACTTGAGTCCTTTTGTTTTATTTTTATTCTCCAACCCCCTAAACTCTTTTTATTAATTTCTTTTGTAAAAACTACAATATATTCAATATACTAGGATTTTTTTATAAGAAGGATTCAAGATAAACTTACACACACCTACATCTAATGGTTAAAGAACATACTGTTTCCGTGGATGGTGAATTTCTGCCTCCCGAAATGATGATTGTTCAACATTATTTTTACACCTTCAATGGTGGCCATTAAGATGACACTATATTTATATATGCTATATAAAATGTTTATGTTTTCCTTAAGCTTCTTTATTTTTCATTTTTGGAATACCTTTATGGTTTCCATTATGGGTAAACGCGATATCTTCATTTAAGGAAGTGCGGACTACCGCCCCCTCAAAGTGATTTGATTCGTTAGTACCATATGTGGGATGTATAAAGGATGGAGTTAGGATATTATATATGATATTACACTAGAATTATAATATACCTTTATATCATTATTATTCCATTCTATAAAATACGAAATAGAAATGAAAGTAGCTTTCATGCGTACGTACGGCTTACCGTCTCCATGAACGGTGCATTTAATTTCTTACCTCTATATAATTATGTAATATTATAAATGCATGTATATACTGGATATATATGATATATATGATATCTACATTATGAATACCATTCTGGATATAATGGATACATGAACAACTTGTAATTAGGAAGGGTTTATTTTTGACTCAAGTACCAATGATCGTTAAAACAACCGTTATTAACTAAAATAATTACATAGTGTTAATGACATGGTAATAAGTTATATAAAAGGAATAATTAACTTGAAAAGGTTCTTAAACAAGTATAAATTAACTCATGTTTATTATTCAGGACATTAATGAATGATCGAGTCAAGTCGGACCCGAGTTATGGGACTTTGTCTCAATCTCCTTTCATTGAGGCATATTTTGCTTTATACACAACCTTCTTTTATACGGTGTATAAAACCCTTTGAATTTTACATTTATTAAAAAGGGAATATTTTTTATATGAATCATTTACTAAACGACAAAATGGAATGTTTCTTTCATACGTATGCGGCGACAACGACTTCTCTGCCTCTGTGTCCATTATTTGCGTTTCGGCTTCCTCTACAAGCCATACCTTTTTTTTAAATGAAAAATAAATACGCTGTTTTACTTTTCTTTTATTTTGGTATTGAAAATGGTTTTCATAATGTTGTTATATCATTGTGTTGTATTGATTTCTTGTTATTGAAAGGTGGAAATGTTATGTTTCCTTTATGCATGTTTTATGTGATACGATTATGTTGAGGTTCTTGGGAATTATTATGAAGACGGGTGGTTCCGTGATAGACTAAGGGCGGGTGAGCATGATATAGCTCTCCAATGCATTGGGTAATGCGAAGGAGTGAAACGTTAAGCTTTCTCTGAAGCGATTTAGGGAATATACTGTGATGGGTATTCCAAACTTAACCAAGAGGGTTACTCCCTATGTAAGAATGTTATGAATTCCTCAGGTTACCTTTATGTCTTATGATTTCTATGATTTATTCATAATTTGATGAGGTATGTAAAGTGCTTATTTTTTATGGTTAAAGTATGATTTCATTATTATATATATATATATATATGAACTCATGTTTCCTTTCCATATTTTTATAACCCATACTGAGCTTTTTATGCTCATCAGATGTTTTTTTTGAAATGTATTTCACAGGTCAAGGGAAAGGTACATGATATGATGATAGTGTCAAGGAAGTGTCAAGAAAGAATCCATGTTTTATTTTAAATATGTTCCGTTGATGGGAAAAGATGAATACTATCTTTATGTAACCACTTTGTTTAAATGTTGAATGTAATGTAAGTTTTATGATCTAATTCTCTAAAACTCTAAACCTGAAAATATCCTCAATGTGTAATCTTATAATAACTCAAGATTAAGTAAGGTTTAAGGCTGGGGCCTTATAGTTGGTATCAGAGGTCAGTTTAGATAACTTTAAAAGTTAGAATTCTCTTAAATGATTATCCAAAAATATTTTTTTATGGTCAAATTGAAGTTATATAGAATTTAAAGATTACCATGTTGCTTCATCTAAGACATGTTTGTTCAGAATGGTTTTCCACAGATGAAATAGGGAAGCAGTGCTAGGAAGGCATACAGAAGGAAATAAACTTCCGAATCAGCATCCTGAGATGGTTGGAATTGGAACTGAATAGTTTGTTGCAGTAATGGCGCAGTTGACTCAACCGATAAATGGTGGTGGTATCCATGAACGAGATCAGCCAGATCAACCACAAAGGAACATGTCAGTGGTGGAACATTTCATGAGGCAACATCCCCCATCATTTAGAGGATCATCTGACCTTGTGCTAGCTGAAGGGTGGATTAAAGAACTGGAGAAGATTTTCGATGTCATGGGGTGTTCAGACAATCAAAAGGTTAGTATTTCTATTTACCATTTAGAGGGTGAAGCAGATCAGTGGTGGTCGATGGTTAAAAATATCAGGGACGCTGATGAGATTGATGCTCTTGACTGGGATGAATTCAAAGTTATGTTTCTTGAAAAGTATTTTCCTAAGGCTGTTCGACTTAGGATGGAAAAACAATTCTAGGAATTGAGGTAAGAGGAAAACTCAGTGGATACCTATGAAGAATGGTTCACTCGTTTGGCAAGGTATGCTCCAAATTTTATCTGAGACCTTGATAGTAAAATCAATCATTTTTACTCAGGATTAAAGCCAAAATATCAAAGGGCATTAGCTTCTCATGAGTTTAATAGTTATGAAAAGCTTGTTCGATGTGCTGAGAAGGTGGAAATAGAGCATGTCGATGACCAATTGTTCTATAACAACCAGTAGAAGAAGAGACCGAGGTGGCAGGAGAAAGTGATGAATTCTTCAGAAAACACTAATGGTAAGAAAACTAAGTTTCCAGTTTGTGATAAATGTGGGAAAAGGCATGATGGGGAATGTCTTCTGAATTCTGGAAAGTGCTACCGATGCGGTAAGATGAGACATAAGGCTCGTGATTGCACTGAAAAAGAGCATGGTGATGGTAAGACCAAATTTGATTTATAGTTAGTGAAATGTTTTAAGTGTAATTAGATGGGTAACTATGCAAATGAGTGTCCGAAAAAGAGCTCGAGTGATGGGAAGTAGTTAGACTACAAGCAGAAAGGGGTGGTGAAATCCTTTTCAACTACTTCACACTACTGGAAAAATACCCTATACCAACAGTTTGGAACTATTGGTATAGGTTATACCAACGGTTTGGAGGACCGTTGGCAAGTAAGCCGTGACAATAGGTCTATACCAACGGTTTTGGGATAACTGTTGGTATAGACCTATACCAACGGTTTTGAAAACCGTTCGTATAAGTAATATGAAAACCTATACCAACAGTTCTCAAAACCGTTGGTATATGTATTTCAAAAAAAAATTCGGTGGGATTTGATCCCAGGACCTCTTGTTTATAATTGAATGACTTGACCACTAACCTAACAGAACTTTTGTGAACATAATTTCATAAATATTTATATGTATTGTTTTAATAATTTTAAATTTTTATTTATATAATGTTCTCGGTAAGAATATTTGATTAAAAATTGAAGGACCTATACCAACGGTTCTCAAAACCATTGGTATAGACCTATACCAATGGTTTTGAGAACAATTGGTATAGGTCCTTTGATTTTAGGACCTATACCAATGGTTTTGGTCAAACCGTTGGTATAGGGGGGACCTACACCAACGCTTTGGCCAAACCGTTGGTATAGGGTCTCTATAATGGACCTATACCAACGGTTTGGCCAAAACCGTTGGTATAGGTCTTATAGGTCCCCCCCTATACCAACGGTTTGTCCAAAACCGTTGGTATAGGGTCTCTATAATGGACCTATACCAACGGTTTGGCCAAAACCATTGGTATAGGTCCTATAGGTCCCCCCCCTATACCAACGGTTTGTCCGAAACCGTTGGTATAGGTCCATATAAGTGACCTATACCAACGGTTTTGGACAAACTGTTGGTATAGGTCCAAATTAATGAACTATACCAACGGTATGGCCAAAACCGTTAGTAAAAGTCATATTTCCAGCAGTGTCAGCAGATGTCGAGCCATCAAATGAAGTTGTATCAGGTACCTTGTTTGTTTTTTCAGATTATGCCACTGTGTTGTTTGACTCGGGGTCCACACATTATTTCATCTCTGAAAACTTTTCTAGTAAAATGGGAATACCATCTCAAGTAATGACTCCTGAACTTTTGGTAAAAACACCTGGGGGAAATGTTGAGGCAAAAAGAATTTATAAGAATCTTCCTATCCTTATCTGTGGAAAGAACCTACTTTCAAACCTTATTGTTTTACACTAGTAGAGTTTGATGTTATCCTAGGTATGGATTGGCTCTCTATTTACCATGCTAAGATTGACTGTAGATCTAAATAAGTTTATTTTTAGAAAGACTTTCAGTTTGTGTACAAGAAAGAACCCTTAATGTTGATAACATATCAAGAGGCCGAGAAACTTGTAAAATATGGAAATGAATGTTACCTTGCACACATCGTTGAAAATAAAGGAACTAATCAGATTAATGATGTGCCAGTGGTAAATGAGTATCCTGATGTTTTTCCTGATGAGTTGCCCGGAATAATACTAGATCGGGTAGTTGATTTTACTATTTACTTAGTTCCTGATGCTAAGCCAATTTCAAAACCCCCTTATCGAATGGCTCAAATTAATCGTTTAGAGTTGAAGGAGAAATTGCAAGATTTATTAGAGAAAGGTTTCATTCGACCTAGCACATCACGATGGGGTGCTCCTGTTTTATTTGTTAAAAAGAAAGATGGTTCTATGAGACTTTTCATTGATTATAGAGCCTTGAATAACAACACTGTTAAGAACAAATATCCTTTTCCTCATATCAATGATTTGTTTGATCAGCTCCAGGGAGCTCAGTATTTTTCAATGATTGACCTGAGATCGGGGTACCATCAGCTGAAGGTAAAGGAGGGAGATGTTCCGAAGACTGTGATTCGTACAAGATATGGCCATTATGAATTTTTTGTAATGCCTTTTGGGCTAACCAATGCACCTTTTGTATTCATGGACTTAATGAATAGAATTTTCCAAGAGTTCTTGGATAAGTTTGTGGTGGTTTTCATTGATGATAGTTTGGTGTTTTCTAAAAGTAAAGAGGAGCATGAAAGACATTTAAGGGTTATTTTGAAAACCTTAAAAGAAAAGAAATTGTATGGGAAATTCAGAAAGTGTGAGTTTTGGTTGCAACAAATTTCATTCCTTGGTCACATTGTTTCAAAAGATGTGATAATTGTTGATCCTGCAAAAACAAAAGTTGTGGAAGACTGTCCAAGACCCACAATTGTAACTGAGATTTGTCGCTTCCTTGGTTTGGAAGGCTATTACCGAAGATTTGTTAGAAATTTTTCATGGTTATCTATTTCAAGGACTAAGCTAACTCGGAAGGGTGTTAAGTTTATCTGGACAAAATAATGTGATGATTGTTTTTAGGAGTTGAAAAGAAGATTGGTGAATGCTCCAGTTTTGGCACTACCTTCCAAGAATGGTGAGTTTGTTATCTACAGTGATGCTTCAGTGAAAGGACTTGGTTGTGTCCTAATGCAGAATGATCAGGTAATGGATTATGCTTCACGACAGTTGAATACTCGTGAGGTAAATTACCCTACACATGATTTGGAATTAGTTTCTATTGTTTTCGCTTTAAAATTTTGGAGGCATCATTTGTATGGAGTAACGTATGAAATATATACTGATCACAAAAGTTTAAAGTATATATTCACTCAAAAAGAATTGAACATGATACAGAGGAGATGGCTGGAATTAATCAAGGATTATGATTGTACAATTCATTACCATCCGGGAAAAGCAAATAAAGTGGCCGATGCTTTGAGTCGAAAAATTAATGCTTCATTAACAATGTTGCAATTGGAACGTGATCCTTTGGTTAAGGATTTGATGAAATTTGGAATAGAAGTTGTTGGTGCATGAAGTTCTTCTATTTTGTTTCAGGTATCAGTGAGATCATCTCTATCAGACAGAATCAAGAAAGCATAGAAGGAAGACAGTGAGTTGCAGAAAAAGGTAGAGCTAGTTCAGAAGGGTATGTTGCCTGAATTCAACATTGATAATGATTGTGTTTTGAGATTTGGGAAGAGATTGTGTGTGCCTTTTGATTCGCAGTTGAAGAGAGAGTTGTTATGTGAAGCTCATAGTTCTCCTTTTTCAGTTCATCCTGGCAGTACTAAGATGTACAGAGATCTGCGGGAGTATTACTGGTGGGATGGAATGAAAAGAGATATTGCTGATTTTACTGTGAAGTGTTTGACTTTTCAACAGGTTAAAGCAGAGTGGCAGTTACCGAAAGGGATGCTTCAACCTTTACCAGTGCCAGAGTGAAAATGAGAGAATATATTTATGGACTTTGTTGTGGGATTACCGATGACATCTCGAGGTAATAATGCAATTTGGGTTATTATTGATCGCTTGACTAAATCTGCTCATTTCCTTGCTATACGAGATAATTTCTCTCTAGATCAACTTTCTTGATTGTACCTTAAAGAGATAGTCAGGTTTCATGGAGTTCCTCTATCCATTGTATTTGATCGTGATCCCAGGTTTACTTCTAACTTTTGGAAGGTCCTTCATAAGTCGTTGGGTACAGAATTAAATTTTAGTACAACATTTCATCCTCAATCAGATGGGCAGTCAGAACGAACAATTCAGTCCTTGGAGGATATGCTACGAGCCTGTTCGATGGATTATCAGGGAAGTTGGTACCAACATCTTTCTTTGGTTGAGTTTTCATATAATAATAGTTTTCATTCCAATATACATATGGCACCATTTGAGGCGTTATATGGGAAGTAGTGTCAAACTCCAGCTTTCTGGGATGAAGTGGGTGAAAGGAAGTTGATGGGACCAGAATTGGTAGAAGAGATGGCAGAAAAAGTTCAGCTGATAAAGAAACACATGAGAACTGCTCAGAGTAGGTAGAAGAGTTATGCGGACAATAGGAGGAAGGATCTCTCTTTTGAGGTAGGTGATCATGTTTTTCTCAAAGTATCACCATGGAAAAGTGTGATGCAATTTGGTAAGAAAGGAAAGATGAGTCCAAGGTTCATTGGACCATATGAAATTATAGTGAGAGTTGGATCAGTTGCTTACCGAGTGGCTTTACCTCTGAGTTTATCTCAGGTACACAATGTTTTTCAGGTTTCGATGCTGAGAAAGTACATACCAGATCCATCTCATGTTTTGAGTCCAGAGGTAGTTCAGCTGGAAGAGAACCTATCATATGAGGAACAACCAGTCCAGATTCTATAAAACAGGGAGCAAGTGTTACGGAATAAGGTGATTGATCAGGTAAAGGTTTTGTGGAAAATCCGCATGATTGAAGAGGCAACATGGGAATCTGAAAATGCAATGAGGGATAAATACCCCCACTTATTCGATAAGTAAATAAATTGCGGGGACGTAATTTTCTAAAGGGGGAAGGATGTAACATCCCATGTAGGTAATGAATAATATATATTTTTATCTATGTCTATTAGTAAATTATATAGTGTTTTAGAGGATTAAAATTAGAATAAATCCAATCTTAAGCATGTAATACACTAATATTTTTAAAAGATTGTTTTACGGCCTTTTGATGGCAAACCATTTTTAAATCTATCTTTTGACAATTTTATAAGCTATGTTTGTCAAAATAAACTTATTCTTTATGATTGGGACATCAATATTTACTTTGTGTGAATTTTTGGTATTTTTCCGATAAAGTTCATTTTTTTAATGAATAGTGAAAAATGTTGTATTTTAATTCAAAACCTCCTTTTAATCTAACCTATTTATATGATTATATTATCATTTGAATTGGTTTTAAAGTGAAATTAGAATATATTTTTACCATTTAATCCAATGGTGGTCATTGGAATCAATTTCACATTGAAATTGGACTTAAACTGGTGTCAATCTTTTGATACTAATTGTTTCATAAAAACACGCTATTTGTCATGACAGCGGGAATTAATTATTAAATTAAATAATGTAACTTTTATGATTTGAATTTTGTAAAATAGACATCATTTTTGAATTCAGAATATCAAATATAGCTTAGAGTGAAGTTTTGATATTTTTCTGAAAAACTTCAATTTTTGATGAATAGTGAAACCACTAAGTGGTAGTTAAAGAAACTGATTTTTCGTTTAAATGAAACTTTGACACTTCTGTGATTTGATTTTCAAAAATCCAACATACATGGTTGTCATTAAGAAGTAAAATTTGGTTCAATGGGATTAAAGAAATTTTTTGGTGAATAGTAACTTTTATGTTTTTAATCGTGATTAGTGGTAATTAGTGTAGTTTAAGGTAAAAATAATGTTTTAATATTATGAAATGACCTAGACACATGTCCTACCCTTATTGGATGTGTCATGGAAGACCAATAAAATCCATGGGTCAACTTGGGGACCCCATTGAGCCACTTTGGTAGGAAAATGACATTAATATCTTTTTATTTAATGTTAAAGTAAAAATGACACAAACATGAGTTATTTTACTAAAATAATTTTTACATGGGGTAATACAAGTCAGATTTTTTATTATAAATAGTCATTTGAAAGATACAAAGATTTAATACATCATAGTATTTTGTTTATAATTTTTAGAATTTAAATAAATTAAATTATTTATGACATCGTGATGATGCAGCAATTACCTCATTAATAAAGGATTTAAATAAAATGAAATGATAATTTAAAATCTATGACCTACACATGTCCAAAACCTATTGTATGGGTGGATTTCTAACCCTTATCACCTTACCCTCGAATTATATCAATTTGTGGCCTTCTGAATCCGAAACTCATTTTAAAATAAAGGAACATTTCTTTACTTTCCAAGAGTGCCCCTCCTCTCCTCTTATAAAAGGCCCCCACCTCTACCTCCTTACCCACACTTACAAAGCCTTTTTCTCAGCCAACCCCCGCCCATTTTGTCTCTCCACATTCCTCTCTTACTCCTTCAAGCCTCACTTTGGTCAGAAGTCTTCCCAAGGAATCCTTTAAGCTCAAACCAAAGGGAGTTACCCAATTTTAAGGTGATGTCTTCACTTGAGTCCTTTTGTTTTATTTTGCTTCTCCAACCCCCTAAAATGTTTTTATTAATTTATTTTGTAACAAATATAGTATATTCAATATACTAGGATGTTGTTATAAGAAGGATTAGAGCTACACTTACACACACCTACATCTAATGGTTAAAGAACATACTGTTTCTGTGGATGGCGAATTTCTACCTCCCGAAACGATGATTGTTCAACATTCTTTTAACACCTTTAAAGTTGGCCATTAAGATGAAACTATATTTATATATTATATATAATATCATTATTTTTCCTTAAGCTTCTATATTTTTCATTTTGGGTATACCTTTATGGTTTTCATTATGGGTAAACGCGATATCTTCATTTAAGGAAGTGCGGACTACCGCCCCCTCAAAGTGATTTGATTCATTAATACCATATGTGGGACGTATAAAGGATGGAGTTAGGATATTATATATGATATTACACTGGAATTATAATATACCATTATATAATTATGATTCCATTCTATAAAATACGAAATATAAATGAAAGTAGCGTTCATGCGTATGTACGGCTTACCGTCTCCATGAACGGTGCATTTCATTTCTTACCTCTAAATGATTATATAATATTATAAATGCATGTATATACTGGATATATATGACATATATGATATCTACATCATGAATACCATTTTGGATATAATGGATACATGAACAACTTGTAATTATGAAGGGATTATTTTTGACTCAAGTACCAATGATCGTTAAAATGACCGTTATTAACTAAAATAATTACATAGTGTTCATGACATGGTAATAATTTATATAAAATGAATAATGAGCTTGAAAAAGGTTCTTAAAAAGTATAAATTAACTCAAGTTTATTATTCAGGAAATTAAATAATGATCGAGTCAAGTCGGACCAAGGTATGGGACTTCGTCTCAATCTCCTTTCATTGAGGCATATTTTGCTTTATACACAACCTTCTTTTATACGGTGTATAAAACCCTTTTACTTTTACGTTTATTCAAAAGGGAGTTTGTTTTATATGAAACATTTACTAAACGACAAAAGGGAATGTTTTTGTCATACATATGCGGCGACAACGACTTCTCCGCCTCTGTGACCATTAATTGAGTTTCGGCTTCCTCTACAAGCCATAACTTTTTTTAAATGAAAAATAAATACCAAGTTTTACTTTTATTTTATTTTGGTATTGAAAATGGTTTTCATAATGTTTTTATATCAAGGTTTTGTATTGATATCTTGTGATTGAAAGGTTGAAATGTTATGTTTCCTTTATGCATGTTTTATGTGATACGATTATGTTGAGGTTCTTGGGAATTATTATGAAGACAGGTGGTTCCGTGATAAACTAAGGGCAGGTGAGCCCGATATAGCTCTCCAATGCATTGGGTAACACGAAGGAGTGAAATGTTAAGGTTTCTCTGAAGCAATTTAGGGAATATACTGTGATGGGTATTCCAAACTTAACCAAGAGGGTTACTCCCTACGTAAGAATGTTATGAATGCCTCAAGTTACCTTTATGTCTTATGATTTCAATGATTTATTCATGATTTGATGAGGTATGTAAAGTGCTTATGTTTTGTGGTTAATGTATGATTTCATTCTTATGTATATATGAACTCATGTTTCCTTTCCATTTTTTTATAACCCATACTGAGCTTTTTATGCTCATCCCATGTTTTTCTGAAATGTTTTTCATAGGTCAAGGGAAAGGTACATGATATGATGATAATGTCAAGGAAGTGTTAAGAAATAATCCATGTTTTATTTTAAATACGTTCCGTTTATGGGAAAAAATGAATACTATCTTTATGTAACCACTTTGTTTAAATGTGGAATGTAATGCAAGTTTTATGATCTAATTCTCTAAAACTCTAAACCTGAAAAGATCCTCAATGTGTAATCTTGTAATAACTCAAGATTAAGTAAGGTTTAAGGTTGGGGCCTTATACTACATTTTATGAAAGGACCGAACAAGATGATACCATTTGTAAAGACCCACCATTTCCCATTTGATTGAGATTAGAACGAGTCATTACTTGGCCTTAAGTGACATCCCCAAGGTGCCAAAGGCTGACAAAAAATGCTGAAGGCTTTCAAATATAAGTGGGGGATGATTTAAGCTTTAATAAATAAACTACTAAACTTACAAACCATAACCAAACATCCACTCTATGATGCAAGAATCAATGAAAGACAACCCAACATCTTCCTGTATCTCAAAACCATATAAAAGTATGCAACAGTGGAAAAATGAACAGGTATCAAAGTACACATTGGATAAATGATACAAGGATCTCAAAAGACCACAATCCTCCATGATCTACAGGATCTAAGCTCTACAATCACCGAACTGCCCAAAAATCACGAGGTAGTGAGAAATACATGTGAAACATTACCTTTTCCTTATCCCAGAAGATAGCATCTTCAAAAGAACCAAAGTACCAAAGCAGGGGTGAGTATAAAACTCAGTAGGTTTTCTCCAATGACTTTCCTACTCACACCACTAGTATAGAAAATTTAGTAAGATTTATATAAATATTTTTATATAAAACAATTTACTAAAATAGTTTATAGCCAAATATAAACAATTTTCTAAAACTATGTATAACCAAAAGCATAAAAGTGCAATTGAAACCAATTTTGCCAACCAATTATTTTTCTTGAAAAAAACAAACAATATTTAAAACCATTTCTCAATATTTCTTACACATAACCAATTCATTACATACATCCACAAAACCAACCCTCCATGTTTCCTGGATCTCCCTATACTCATGATTGTTGAGTCATCCTTTCACTAAGTCATCCCTAGTGAACCAATTGATGGGGGAGAGCCCTAACCCTTGTCCATCTCGTTAATGATGGGGGAGACCCCTAACCGTTATATGTCCCACATTCACCCTTTTAAAAAGGGTGTTCCCTAACCCTTATCTATTCTGGTAATGATGGGGGGGACCCTGACTCTTATCTGTCCCACACGCACATGAACCCACACAACCATCGTGTAAAAAATCATGTGTGTTCAACTAATTAAAACCATTTCAATAAAACTATAATTTTATTGGAAAGAAAAGAATAAACCAATTTCAAAACATCCATTTCACTTCAATAAAACATTCCCTTTTATTGAAAACATCTAATCCAAACCATGTGTTTCAATTCTAGAAAATCCCCTTTTTAAAATCTCTATTTTAAAATTAAGAACCAATGCACTCATTAAAAATCCTCATTTTTCCAGATTTCAAAACCATCACTCAAGAATGTTTCCAAATAGATTTCAACAACAAAATCACAATCATTTCAACACCACACAATAAATTTGATAGAATTCCAATCAGTTTTACTATGTGGAGTCGAGAAAAAAGCCTCCTACCTCGAAGGTTTTGACAAAAACCACAATGAACGATTAGCGCACAAGAAAACCAGGTTGATTCTTCAAGTTTCTACCATAGATATCTTCTCATAGAAAGTGAAAGATGAAATATCATCATATTTTAAATCCACACACTTATATCTACCCATAATTATTATGGATTTAAGAAACTGAGAGAATAGGAGAAGCATATCCAAGAAACCAATCAAAACGATGACGAATAATCACATACCTCAAGAATCTGGCTTTGATTCACCAAGGAAAGCCTTGGAATCACCTCCCAAACACTATGGAAAGATTATACTACCTCAAAGGGAGATTGATCCATAGATATGGCCACTTAGGAGGGAAAACGATCCATTTGAAGGAAAAAATATGTGACATCCACTCATTTTGGATCTCACTTAAGTGACTGCATGGTTAGTTCACTCGATTTGAGAAATTGTGCACTAACTGTGCATTATCCACTACCTCAGTAGACCCTCTCAAGACCTCCTCACACAGTCTCCCAAACCATTCTCTAACTATACAGGAGGCACTGCCTCAAAAGAGCCAATTACGCACGGTTTTTCCACACGGTTAGACAAATTGTGCGCTGCCCGAGTGACATCCCCTTTGCCTCCAAACATCATTTCATATTCTCCCGACTCTCCCATTCATCACCCTTAACATTATAACCATGAAAAGAATTAATTAAGGGTTTCATACTAGAAACCGGGGATTCTACATTTAACCTTGGTGCACGTTCATGTTTCAGTGTATTCAATACATAAATATTCCACCAATAATAATTCTCTCTTATTATTCACTTGATCCTCTAGATATGAAATAATAAAAACTACCCTTGTTCTACAAGAAAATTGTTGTTCAGATTTTTAGTGTCACACCATGTCGGTCATTATCAAACTCCCTTATTTTGTACATATTTATTCACCTATAAATGAGGTTTCCCTATAAACATATTTCTAAACTATCTCAATCAATATCACATTAATATTTTCTTTATATGTATTTTTAAAACTAAATGAATTACTATTTTTTATCATCACTTACACCTTATAAAATTTTCAATTATAGAAATATAAATCTTCAAACCTCGTTAATTGGAAACAAATATTCATAATTAATCCAAAAAGAACTCATTAAATATATTTATAAATCATCACGGATAATTATCATTAATTACACTAAAAATAACTCTTTAAAAAATCATCAAACTTATATCAAAATCCCGTGAGAAACAATTATATATCATATTCATTAATGTCATGAAACTTCTGTGAACAAATACATGAGCTAAAATAATTAATATGGAATAAAAAATTACTCTTATAAAATATTCAAAAACGACAACATAATCTCTAATGATTTTAAAATAATCTTACATAACCATTGAAACCTGGTACTTACTCATTCGTAACCGAATGAAATTTTTAACTACTATTATACAACTACTTTTCTTCTATATATTTACGCATACATTGCTACTCCATCTTTCTCTATAATTCAAAAAAATTATTAAAACAATATAAAACATCTCAAATCACATCATATTTTCTTCATAATTCAACAAATCTATTCCTTTTTTTAAATAACATAAGAAACAATTTTTAAGTTTCTAATTTTATAAAAAACAATTAATTCAATAAAATCTCAACTACCACCACAATTGTTTAGCTTCATAGTCATTAAATGCCTCTGGTGATAGTGCATCAAAGAATCCTAAAATAATATAGCACTTTTCTCATCCTAAAATATTCTATAAATAATCTTTATTATATATATCAATCTTCTAGATCATGTAGAAATATTCATGAAAAAAACAAAAGGAAGAGTTTTTATTAAAGTTCATATCCAACTTCTTTCTTCTTCATAACATCATAATATTCCAAGGGATCTTCATAATCTATGTAACTCATCTCGTATTCAAGTATTGATTATTCTTCATAATCATGTTGATTGTTTAATCAATCCAGTCTATTAATTAATGTATAATATGAAATATTCAAAAAAAATAGTCACTTCATTAAATATATCATGCCTTATAAAGTATAAATCCATAACTCATTATATCAATTGTTTGTTTTGATTTCATATAACTTAACCCCACATAAAACTATTATTTTACGATTCTTTGATTAAATATAAATAATATTATCTCAAAGAAAATTTTAATTTTTAATAGATGAATAAGAAAATAGTTGTGTAACTATTGATAGCAACTCATATTCATATTCCATGATCAAATAAATTCTTCATATTAATCTATAATCTTTTAAAACATTTTGATGGTAAAATATATATTTCAAAAAACACTTCAGGATGTATCTCAATAGTTTATGATTATCAACTATCCCCCTTTTATTGGACTTTTCATATTTACATAGCATATATTTTATGAATCATCTATTTATAATAAATAAAATAATAAAACTTTTCATAGTGTTATATTGGGTACTTTAATCACCCATTTGGTACCTCAATCTACTTCAATTAATTTTTTTAACACCTTGGAAATAATTCAATGTCAATTTTGTCCACTGAAAATATATTCTCTTACTTATTAATAATCCACATATAAAGGAATAAAACCATTCTTTATCAATTAACTAAATCAAAATCTACATTATAAATAATTGGTACAGAAAAAAATATTGATTAATTAACTTCTCAAATTTTACCGCTACAGAAATGTATTCATTAAAACATCATTTAATTTAATCACCCAATTTCTCCAATTTATATTTAGAATTTATTATCTCAACAATAAGGGTTGAAAAAATTATAATGATGTGTTGAAATGAAATTTTTAATAACATTTTAGAATGTTCAGCTTCATATAAATTATATATAATCTTCCCAAAAAAACTCCTCCCAATGGGTAAACAAAATCATCACTTCCTCATACCTGGTATCCTTTTTAAATAAACACTTCATGAAATATCTTTTCATTAACTTATTTCCAAAAATAATTTCAAAAGATATTTAACACTCCACAACAAAAATTTCTTCAATATATAAATATTTAAAACATTATAACTCTCCCCTAGACCACTTCACCTTCAATACCTTGAAATAAAAAAATAAAAAAAATAGATATGTTATTATGGTGGATTATTCTTTGTATTTTTTTGATATAGTGACAAGGATGGGAGTTATTTCTCAATTGATAAACTCTTACCATCTCAACACTGATTTTTTAAGAAATCTTCATGATTCTTACTTAAATAGTACAAACTACAATCACCATAAAAATAATGGTCTTTTAATTAATTTAAATTTCTTCCTATGTCGAATTTTATTTTTCATCACATATAGTATACTATATAGATTTATGGATAATTTCTTCAATATTTTCAACATATGAAACTATGCAGGTGTCATAGACAAACAAAATTTTAAGATATGTACAACTTTCTTGCAACATCCACAGAACCTCTCAACAGACATTGAGTCACCCACTTTTAGAAAATTTTCATGGAAATTAAGTATATGAATCTTTTTAATGTCATATATTTTACACCAAATAAATAATTTAACTTATTTATAATATTAATAATAGTTGTTATTTCATATTGTTTTATATAATAGTCAGTCTCATGGATTGTGCATTGAAATAAAAGATGTTTCATATTCTTCAATTAGAATAGAATCTATATCTGGTATTTGGTGAAACATTTTCTTTAATATTCAAGTGTATAATTTGTTCATCTCTATCTCATGGAAATTACCCCTTGGTTAACTCATCATATTCTTCCTTTATATCAGTCTCGTTTTTTTTGTCTCTTTTCTTTAATAATATTAGAACCCTTTATAGTATTTTTAAAATCACTCTACATTAAAATTAAAATATATTAATTCTAACTTCCACATTATTATTCTACATAATTAAATTTTAATGTTGTATAGATACTTAACATTTATCTTCTGTGTATTATTCCTCAAATCAACAAAATATTTCCTTTTTTATAATTGTTCTCCTAGATGGATTTAATTTTCCTGTTAAATTGGCCAACTAAGTATTTTTGCCAAAAAAAAACTCATAGAACTAAAAATATAAATTAATTCTAGATTTTCTACTTTAATACACAATCTAGATAACTTTATTACTTATTGCAAACCAAACAGACCCCTAGTTGAGAATATTTTTTTGCAACCAATTTTTAATATATCTCTTGTGTAATAGACCATTGAATAAATTTTGATGGGATTTTTATTATGGTTTTATGGGATTTGGGTGTGTTCATTCATCATGAGTAGGCATGTAGGACCATATTTAAAATCTATACATATTTTTTAATTCATATTAGTTCTTAAATTTAATACATTAATCAGTGATAATTTTTGAGTTATATATCTATTATAATTATTTAGTTTAAATTGAGAACATTGTTAAATTTTGTTACTATATATATAATTATGAATAATGTAAATATACAGAGGACTAGGTTTGATCTTTGTGTAGAACTAGGATGGTTAAACCATATGTGTGGGTATCTCCTAGGATTTTTCTTATAATAAGAATCCATTATGTGTGTCTTATAACTGCTTAAGATTTTCTTAAAAGAAATTTATTATAGGTACATCAAAAATTTGTTTTACAGTTGAGAAAAATACCACCATAGAGATGCCATAATTCTCCTTCTTAAGATGACACACCAGTCAAACCATATTCTGTGCATGTCTATTCAACAGAGCAGTCTTCAAAACCCACACTACTAGTTCTAGCAATGAACTCTCTCATCCTAGTGTCTGATTGATTATGTATACCCATAGTATAGGGGAACAAAGGGGAATTCTCTTATATGATGATGAGTTTAATCTCCAACGTATAATAGAGTTATAGGGAATTGGTGGTCCTCATTATGTAGAGGATTAAATTAATATCATCAAAGGATTTTTTTGACTTAGTAGAGACTCTTAGAGACAGAACGTAAATTATTTTAAAATTTCTTCTTATGTAACCCTCCATGATGTGGTGGGGCATTATAGGATTAGAAGTAGGGAATGAGGGTCTTAATAGGGAGGCTATGAAGGATCAAATATTTGATGAGGCATTTCAAAACATGTTGAAGCTAGATAGAGATTTAAACCTAAGGACATTCAAAAAGGTGTGAAATCAATTTTTTCATACTCAAATCATTTTATATAGTTACTACACTTTTATCCTGTTTGGATTAGATTGAGTTGAAAAGGTGTATACAGTTTTATATTTGGATTTTTCTAGAGTTCTGCAGTATTATTAGGGGGTTTTACTTAAGGACATATGCATAGGTTTTTAACATGGACATTACCTCTAAGATGGTTATAAAGAATGATAGAGTTGATGGTCTCCTTATTTATTTTAGTGATTTTATTGGAAAACATTAGGATGCTATGGTGGGTTCATGTTTGGGGAATTCATGAATCTACCATGATTATTGTTGGATATAAACATTAATTATATAAGTTATCTTAAATATCATTAGTTTTGATGTGATATTTAGAATGGATCGGTTCTCCAATTATCATGATCATATCTACTACTATTATAGATGTGTATCTTTCATCATTCCTAGAGGAGAAATGATTATATTGAACAGAGTGTGGGATCATGGAGTATGTCGAATAAGACCATACCTGATTCAGACCTAATTGATCATTGTGCATGTTATAGTCTTGCATCTTGAAGAAGTGTCAGTAGTATACATTTTAACCATCCCAACAGTTGTAGATTATTATCAGTATGTTTTCTCAGATGGCTACTTAGGTCTTCCTCAAGATAGAGGAGTTATGTTTTAAATTTAGTTTTTTCCAAGAGTTTAAGTAATATATATTCATACTTATCAAATGGTACAAACTGAGTTAAAAGAGTAAAAGGTGTAGATAGAGGAATTCTAGTTTAATTCATTTATCTGAATGAGCATGTCTCCATGAGATGGATTGATGTATTTTTATAAGAATACGGATTTAGGTATATATATCTGTATAGACTACAAGATATTTCGTTATATGTAGTTGAATAGAATCATTATTTAACTTGTTATTTGAATTAGTTTTGACCTTTTATAGGGATCTCAGTTGTTCTCCAATAATGATATTCACTTTGGATAACATTATATATAGGTCATAAGAAATGATATACATGGAATTTAATTAAAAATAAGATTTGTAATGTATGAGTACATCATAATTTCTTTTTTTTATTGATAAATTATTCATCAGTGTTATTGGCTATCATGGATAAGATATTTTTTCCATATATCAACACTTCAATAACCATATTTTATTATGACATAATTATATCTTCATATACATCTAATATAACTTAAAGACAATTTGATACCATTTCTGGAAGATGATAATCATTTCATCTTTATAGAAATATTTTTAAGTGCAATCCCTATATCCTTGAGTTTATTTTTCATGGACATAACAACTCTTGGGAATGAATTTTATGTACATCAATAAGGTTGAAGGATTGATGACACTAGATCACCCTCTAAATTTTGTTGAGATTAGGTGTTTCATTAGGTTGGTTGGGCACAATTGATAATATATCCAAGACTTTTATAGTTTGTAAACACCTATGAATGACCTGACCAAAAGGGGTGGAGTTTTAGTGGTCCAATTAGTGTGAATAGTTTTTTATATATTTGAATAGGCTATTGATTATAGACCCAAATTCAACCCATCTATATCCCAGGATTGAAAATGAAATGTATTAAGGTCCCCTGGAGTTGGGCGGGGAGTTATATTGATATAGGGGGATTTGATGGTCACTTATGGGTCACACTAGCTATGACACGATGATTGTAACTATCCAAATCATGAATTTGATTTAGTATATATACACTATTACCTAATGAATCATTGGTAGTATCACTTCATTCATAGGTTTTTCATTTACACAAAACACAAGAGATTTTGATATAACTTCTCTCAGTGGACACTCAATGTGTGGTATAGAAATTGGGTATGTTTTAATTCATAGGTTTTTCATTTGGAGAAGATGTATGTTTGAGATATTTTTAACCTTTGAGGAGATCTTATGTGAATCATATTAGATGTAGATTTGAATTTCACATCACGATTTTCTCATGGATGGTAGAAATATTTGGGCATATGTATGAAACTGAGTACATCATAACATCTACATCCCAATGGTCAATTAGAGAGTACTGACTGAATGGCCCGAAGGCCGCAATATTTATTGTTCTTTGATGATCCCCCTATTAAGGTTAAGGGGGGGGGACCAAGACTCCCTTAAATCAGAAAAACAAATCAAAAAATACAGGGGTTTCAACACAGAACAAGACTACGAAGAAGTGATATTGATGCTGGGTCAATCAGAGAGTACGATCCAGATATTTGAAGATATGTTTCAGGCATTTTTCCAAAATTTCAATAAATCTAGGGATGTTCTCCTAGACCTAATATAATTCATGAACATCAGTAGCTTCAAGGATTATTTTAATATGGTTAATTTTGAGTCTTTTAATAGTTAGTAGTGTCATTCACCAATATATTGGAAAGAGGCAGGTGATTTGGATATTGTGGGGCCGAGTATGGTTCTAAAGACCACTAAGGGAGTGTAGTTAATCAAGAATTGGTTTAACTACACTAAAAATAAAAATTAATCATATTATAAACAAATGAGGTGACCTTTGGAGTTCATTGATGGAGACATAGTTTTATTATCGTTGACTCGTCATCTTGAATATTGAAGGTTACAGAATGAAGGAAAGTTGTCACCGAAATTAAATGTGTTGTTCATCTTTTCTGAGTGTATCAAGCGTATGGATTACCATCTTGATATTTCTTTGTGGAACTGAGTTGTGATGATGTTTTTCATGTTTCTTATCTCTAGATGTACATGATTGATCTTATACATATGATTGACTATGAGGATATTGTTATGGAAGACAACACATCTTGTGGGGAATGTCATGTGAGGATTATAGAACAGTGAAAGAATGTATTTTGGGGGAACATAGTGCCACAATTCTAGATCCTATGGTGAAATTAAAATATTTAAGAGGGAAAATGGGAGTGACAGTTTTAAATTTTAGCTTAGTGGCCCTTGTTTTTCAATCCAAATACTTAAATTTTCTCCTCGAATATGACTAGTCATTATTATAGGAGAATATAATGACCAAGAATTTCTCAAGCATCCTTTATTCATTTCTTTTTGAAATATTTTTTTAATATCTATCAATGCTATTTTGGTTATTTTGGTTAATTTTTAGGTGTCATAAATGGGGTGAATGATTTTAAAATTGTTAGGGGAAACTATGATGTTCTACCTAGAAAACCATGTGGCTATTTTGGAGAATCTAGGTTGGTGGTGAATGGTTTTACCATATTTAGATAAAACAATGAGATATTCCCTAGAAAACATGTGGATTTTGAGAGGATAGGAAAAAATGGTTTGTGAAATTTTTACCAAATTGCGTGACCAAACCATAATATTTCCCAAGAGTGGTGGAAAGCCTCACACAGTTGGTTTATGTTTTGAAAATTTTGTGACCAAACCATGTGTACATTTTTTAATGATTCTAAAATATTTTTTAATGATTATAAATCCATTTATTTTACTCATTATTGTTCTTAATTTCAGCCATATCAACCATATATAATCTAACAGATGTAAATAGTAATTTCTTTTTATTCTAAACTCAATTTTAGATGATTGAAGAATGTTAGATATTAGTGAGTTATGTTATATAACCCATGGACCATAATTATTCAAGGTTCATCAAGATCTACCCCTATCCCCTTAAGAACATTCAATTTTCCAACACATTTTAGCTGGATCTTTGGATGCTGATGCCATTTAATTATGAATTTCAAGATGGTTACTAGAACAATGGAAGATCATATGTATTAGTTGAATCCCTTAGATCAATGTTATATATAGAATAATTGGAAGATCTTAATAGGTACTCACTTCTTTTCATTTCCACATGATATTCTTAAGCTCCATTATATAACCTTGATCTGATTATTTGGTACTGTTTCAAGGGGTTCTTGGTGTACGGACATGATTCGATTGATCATGGGTGTGACTCATATACCATCTCTTGATGGGTCTTGAATATTTTCATCAACAAGGTATTGTTAGGAATCTTTTAATTATTTTTGGAAATTTTATACAATTGTTTCCATAATGTTATACTTCCTTTTGTGTATATGGATTGACCATTCTTGATAGTTATTACATGTGTCTATGTATGTGTGACCCATGAAGCCCATATATGATGTGTGATTCCATTATTATGCTTAAGTGTCTTTTTAGGACATTTTTTATGTTGATCACATGTAATCGTATGTTTCTACTAATTCTCAAGATGGAATGGTATGTTCTACCTATAAACTATAGGTTCTATTATGTTTGATTATCATTCCTTTGGTTGTATTTAGAAATGTATTCAAAATATTTGGAAAAATGTTATATGATTATTCCTTGGGGGTGTTTATAGAATACAATGCTGGTGGGGATGGGCCTGGAAATAGGGTACATAATGATAGCCTTGAGGCTAGAACAGAGGTAGTGGAAGTAGATGTATTATGGCCTTATGACCTTATAGATGGAAAATATAGGATACAACATATTTGAAGCCTGACATATGAATAAGATGGGGTTTTATTGACTTGAGTCCTTACTCATAAATGAGACAAACATTGATGGTCATGAGGGATAAACCATGGCAGAGGTGGGATTAGATGGTCTTATGGCCTTATCTAAATCAATGACTTATGACTGTTGAGGTACGTGGACATTATCCTTATTAATAGATCTTGATCACTCCTAATATCCATTATGATGATCTATCCATCCTGGAGATGATGTATTTTGGTTTGGGGATTGTTGTTGATTGCTTAGCATAATAATTCTCTGTATATGTTCGTTATTTCTTGCTTGATAATTCAAATTTATCATGGTACAGACCTGTTATACATGTTAACTCATGTAAAGAATGCAATAGTGGTGTCCTACTAGGTTTTATTACTCACACCCAATATATCCATTTTGATTTATATGAAGACTTCATGATTGGGGATCCATGTAAGGGTAAAGGGACTGCAGAATATAGCTTAGTCAGGGAGTATTGTGTTAGGGTAATTACTGGGATATTCTCTAGAGGAAATACATAGTGTTTTTATTAATTAACATATTATACATTATATGATCTAATAAGTCATGTAACATTGTGATCTTGATATATTTTACATATTTAACATGGGTGTCATTTGTTACCACACTATCTCACCTTTATATTTCACTATGATATTCTAGGTTTTAATATTTATGTATCCTTGTGGTGTATGGATAATAATATAGAGGGCATAGTCTCCCCACATCACCTTTATACCCTCTCAATTAGTCACAAACCCCTTTCAGATAGTGAGATACACAAGAGGTATTGTGGCCTCTCCCCTTGGGTGTCGTTTGGGTAATCTAGGTCATAGTGTTACATGTAACATTAGATGTTCCCAATATTTAATTATTAATAGAATGGGATCTCCTTGAATTATAACTCCGTCGAGAATTATTTATGACATCACATATATTCTAGAAACTTATAAAGATCATGAATGAACATTATCTAGATTTTTTAATTTTTCTTCCATCTCAAGACACAACAAATTTTGAATATTTCTTTCTTCTATAGCATTCTCCATTCTGTCATAAAATTAGATTTTGATCAACTCCACATGATTTTCATGATCTTCCAGAATCTTATAATTTTCTGGAAATAATTTTTAATCTCCTTATATATTTTTTCTTTGATATTTGATGGTTCATTATTGGCATAAATAATATGATTTTAGAGTTTCTTATAAATAATGGATCATATCCTCAAGAAAAATGTAGGTCTCATTATTCTCATCAATTTCACATTGTATAGTTTCATTTGTCTGGGTGTATTTTTGATAAAAGTAAAATTTATATGTGTACTTGATTTTAACCTTTTTATAAGAATATTTTATATCATAATTATCACAACCAATGATTTATTTAATTCAACAACCTCCATATCCATCCATTTTTCTCATATAATATGTCCTTGATGAATCCAAATATGAATGTGACAACTTCTATGAGGATATTTTTCATGTAAACCTTCATTTTAGAATAAAAACTCATTGTCATTCAATAAATAAAATCTCATCATGGATTAATTGTTATTCATATAGAGTATAATTTTAAAAGGATATAAAATATATTTATTCATTTTGATAACCTTCATAAAGTGGTAAATACACTTTTTATTTTCTTATATATTATGAATTATTTAATTTTATTTCCTCATTCTCCATTCTTTTATTTAAATCATATTAAGAAACAACCTCCATGTTTCATTTGAAAAGGGAAACATCTATATTATCCATTTTATGAATTTATATTCTTCCTTAATTCCAAACATTATATATCATATTTAAGACTAAATAGAATCTCAATATGTGAATTAAAAAGTAGGTCCTTAGCTCCAATACCAATTTATATGTTCAGTGAATGTGTATAGCTGTAATAAAATGAGGTGAATTAGTATAAATATTTTTTAACAACTCTCTTATTTTAAATCTTTACACTTTCTAGGATGAATGGATCTCATTTTTATGAATCAAAACACATATCACATGACAACAATGTTAAAATACAAAATCATATGCTATTTTTTAAAGTTTCACCCCCAATGTGGGTGATTGTATCTATATGGTGTTCTTTGAAATCCAAGAAAAAAGTGTTCCACTAATATCATTACGTGAATACATATAGGCAAGGTATCATTTTTAACCAATCTCCTTTCCCAAATACTTTATATATCCTGATTATTTAGTTATATAGGATACCCAAAATTTAAAATGATATTTTTGAAGGATTTATCCTCAACCTGGTGGTTTGTCACCACCATTAAATATGTCCTCATGTAACATTAGTCTGTTCCAAAATCATATGAAAAATCATCTTATATTCTAAAGATAGTTTTAGGATAGCATTTTATTACTCAGATTTTACGTCAACAAAAGACTCACAATAACTATCTTCTTAATAGTCATTGAATATTTAGTAGTGGTGAATGATTACTTTATCAAAATAATAAGTTCACAAATATCTCAAGAATACTTAAATTTTCTTCTTCCATGATTGATCTTTTAAAATGAAATAATACTAGCCGGTCTTCTACTTTAAGAACATTGATTTTATATCTTTCAAAGTATCACCAAGTAAGACATTAAAAAATACCATACTTTTTGTATATTCCCATAATATATATATGTTATTTTCATTGGATCAACTTATATTAAAAAAATCATAAAAGATATATTATGGATAACATTTAAATTTGAGTATTTTTAAACAACATTCAGTTTTTACAACTTGATATTCACTAGTGTTAGAAAAAAAATTCCCGCATTGAAAGCTTTAAATTAAATATTCAAAAAAGGAGAAAAAGAATTATATTTAAACATATAAAAATCCAATTACATATCCATTTTAAATATTCACTGGTCCTATTTATTATTTCTTCCAAAAAATCTACTTCAAACTCATTTATGTTTTTTTGTGGAACCAAGTGAGAAACACTTACATAAAACTCGATTATTTTTACTCAACTCCAATGAACACATAAATGATCTCATGCTATTCTTATTAAAGTTTATATTACTCTTACATAAGATTATTAACATTCATATTATTGTTATTTATAATTTAAATTTAATATATGAGACCATTTGAACTTCATATTTACTTATACATTTCCTGTTAAAATTCTATAAAATTGTTATGTAGTTGCTTTTTATATTCATATTTAAATATTTTTAGCCACAAAACAATTTCTCCAAAATTATAAGAATGTATTATAACAGATCAAAACATCTAAAATTGCAATAAAATATTTAGAAAACATTATTAAATCAGTTTCAATGTATTTTTCGTCAGTATAATAACATATTTACTTATATTTAAGTTAATTAAAAAACAAGTCATTAAATAAAATAAAAACAAGCTTGATAATTTATTATGTTCATACTCGTTAAATTAACATAATGATGGTTCATTAAATAGTTATCAACTAATGAAATATTATTATTATCTCATATCCTCTAATTGATATTTATCATCAAAGTGATTCATTTAAGTCAAACATCAATTTCATGCCAAAAAAAATGATGAATTCAGATTCAAATTCAAAGAAAACTCTTTTAATGTTTATAGATGTATAATATTTGATATGGTCTATATATTCTATATAACTCATAAAAAATTCTAGAACATTGTATTCATCACAGTGAGATTATACTTGTGTCCATAAACTCAATTGATTCATTTGTCATATCATATTATATATTTTATCTTTCCAGATATGTAACCTATAGGTCATTATTTTAATAGTACCCTAACATAATTCTGACATTACAACACATCAAAATTCTGTTTTTTCATTCTATAGTCTTCTTTAAATAATAGAATCTAAGTCTTTATTTCCAATATTAAAAAGAAAAATAACTACCTTAGAATATAAATATTGAAAACATCTCATATTCAAATTCTATGACCAAATCAACTATTCATATTTTTCAATTTTCATTCAGAACATAATTATAGTAAAATATATGAATCCATAAACACTATAAGGTGAATATCAATCATTTAGGGTTATTCAATAAACACTTTTTCATGGTACTTTTTTACTATAATAAATATATATTACCTTTATTCTATATTTAAAATACATAAATCCCTTCTTCAAGTAACAATCTTCATAAAATAAAATTTTGTACATAAATCTCCAATTGTGAACTTCAATGATGTTATTTTTATGCTATGGCATCCATTGTAAATCCATTATTATACCAATATATTATTCTTTTATGGATTTTTTTGTTGTTTAATTTTTATTGGTCATGATTATATTGAGGGTATAGTCTTCCCACACGATTTATTTGACCATCTCTACTAGTTGACAACGTATTCATATAAAGAGGTACATTTGAGGATTGTAATGCTTTGTCTCAGACCATGTGGCTAGTTACTAGTCTGGAGATGTAGAAATATGGTTCTACCCACTATATTGATTCCTCTATCATTATTACTTTGATGATAACACAACACAATTTCATAATGAATTCTTAAACAACCCTCATAATCCGCATTTGATATAGCCTGGAAAATCCATCTCATGAGCCTCACACTAGGTTTCTAAGCCATTTTGTTGCTCCATACCACCAATGTGTTTCAATATATACCATCGATTATCATCACCCAAGAGTCCTCATGAACAAACAACAAAACATCCACATGGATAACACTTAAATTATCAAATAGTTACCCCTTCTATATCATTATGAAACTCCAAGATTTCAAGTTTGGCCTCTTGTGTGTCACCTCCAATAACTGCAACTCAATTTCAGAAAAAAAAACTTCTAAAACCTATATTCCACTATAAAATAAGTATTCTAAAACATATATGAAAACTCAGATAACCATGAATAGGACATATTATACCAAACCCTTCTAGTTCATTGATCCTCCACTATATTGGAGTTTTACTTCCCAAATATTAGTGGCCAAAATCAACATTCATTTCCATTACATGACTAAATATTCTAAATTATACATTAAAATTATGATCGAATATTGAGAATACTGTAATAATATTCAGATATTATAGGATTTATCTAAGATTTACAATAATTAAATTCGTAATCACATATCCATTTATGAACCCTTACTTAAGAATTATTTAGATTTATATCAAACATACAACTAAGGGTAAATTTTACTAGGAACTAACTATCTGGGATCTTTCACTATCCTTTTTCAACCCTTCATTAGTGAGTTCCTCTGATGCACTACTCTAAAACACTAACTTACCTCTTCAGTCATTATTTCCAAATCACCCATCACTCAAAATCATACATCTATTCATTATCCAATTATAACATAACATTAAAATATTACACAAAATCAAACTCTATGACCCTTTATTCCATTCCCTATTATGATGATTTATAAGAAAACCTTTCTCATAAATCATTTATATCATTTTCCATAATTTTTATTGTTCACATGAATCCCATTTTTCAAAAAAAAAAAAATATTTCCAAGGAATCATTCATGATATATAATTTAATTCACCATTCCTCACAAGGATTTATATCCTCATACAACTATCATATAATCACAATCAATCCATAATTGAAATCCTATTTTAATTTTTTCTAAAATTTGAGCTTTCACACATCACATACTTCTCTGAACTGATCATACCCAATGTGATCAGTAAAAAATTTCTCAAATTGTCAAGATCACATTGTAAACATCAATATACCTAAAAATTTATTCCAACACACACAATATTTCCTACATGATATGAGAGAACCCAAAATTTCTATTGTTAGGAAAATATACAGTTATCCCCTGATTCGTACGTAGCATAAAACCAGTATATCTTTCCTTTATGGAATGAGAGATCCTACCAAAACCCTCACCCAGATGTTTTCTAAAAAATAAGTATGTTTTCTTTTACTATCATGTACTTAAACTTATCCATGATACCATGGTTATTATTTTACTAACACAAGACACACACAATACCACAGAATTCAGGTTTCCATCTTTTAACCAAGACAACCCAACACTCGAACATACCTTCTTCAATATGTTCTAGGAATATTTTTTATGGGTGATTCGAGATAGACCCTAAAGACCATATCATCACACTGTAGGTGGAAGGAGATAGAAACATGTGCCCTAATATCAATAAAAAGGGTTCCATCCTATAATAATAAATCATAATAAAAAAATTAAAAAATATGATAAGTAATTTCTATGGTTAATTATATTAGGAATTAATACATAGTTGTTATCATTCCATACTACTGTGGTCTTTAGAAGATAAAAAATAATGGAAAAAAATAAAACAACAACACATGGCATTACACTACAATTCCTTTACCTTAACTAAACAATAGAATATCTCTCACAAACCAAATCCTAACATGTCATACATAGTCCTCAACAAAAATCATCACATTCGATGTGCCTTACAATCAATATACTCTTAATAATCTAATATATTATAATAATAGACCATCATTCTCTATAAACATCACTCAACGGCAGAATGAACCATAGTACATAAACAATCATACCCATATCTCAACTCTCGTGTACAACATAGTTTAATGATTAGATAACATATCCTTTGATCAATAAATCATCTCAATCAGTCACTTAAAAACACACTTAAGCATTCATTCCATATTTTCAACCACAACCAAGTTGATCCTTAGTATATTTACACCCAATTATTATTCTTTAACAATATTAATCCCTTTGATGTACCAATAATTAGGAATCAACCCCATGGTTCACTAAAAGTGGACCACTCTATTGGTATATTCATACACTAGACAAACCCTAGAACTATTCCCCTAATCAGTATCTATCCTTATCGTACCTCTAAATATTCAACCCATGATGCACTATAAAATCGAAAATATGTATATTATAAAGCTCTTTAGATCATTCCCCATCACCTTCATGGTCTATAACCAACACGAATATGTCATCATTAGACTATCAATAAAAAATATACACCTAGTGGGAAACCCCGACATATCTATATGATATGAACCCCAATACCTCTAGTCCATCCTCACTCCTATACACCTAGAAGGAAACTATTATATTAATAATTCTAATTATCATATGGGGAAATTATTTTTGACTGACCTGAAAATTATATCACTATAGGAAGTTTATTCATTTCAAATTTAGTATGCTCTACCAATTTATTATATATGAATGAAAACTCTATGTCTTAGTCCAAGTATACTTATGTCAAGTATCCATGACTAAATGTCACATTACACACAAAACACATATAAAACATTGATTAATAACATAGTAAACACCTATGTCATTGACAGAGTTAACCCCATTGAGTTATTTTAATAGAATTCTATCAAATCCCCATATTATAATACTCAATCACATAAGAAACTATTTCATATAAAAAGGATCAATTAATTAATTAAAAAATTAATTATAATTAATTCACCTTAGAATAACCCAATAAAACCCACCAAGTAGTGTGATGAAATTGAAACTAAAATCAACAGCATGTAAATTATATCATTTCAGATCTTCATACTCCTATGAAAAAATTCTTTAAGATTCCAAAACCAAAAAATAATCTATTTAAAAATAATTAATGAAATATACCAGAGAATTCACTGTATGGTTTAAATTAATTATAACAACTTCCAAGCATATACATTCACTCCCTCCCAATATCCTATAGCAACCAAAAAAGAAAATAAACTTTATATTAGAAATATATCACGATGCTTTAATAAAATATAGTGTCAGATCCATAACCAAACTGTAATAACCCATGTCCCAATTACCATGATTTAGGTTTCTTTAATGTCTAAATAATGAATTTTAAATTGTTAAAGTGTGTTCTCATTTTAATTTTTTGTTTTGTTTTAAGGGATATTTATCATTAAGTTATTTACATTAGAATTTTGGATGTTTGATGATGAAATATGACATATGTTTAGATGTTTCCTAAGCTTTGGTGATATATTTAGGTATGGTTGGTACTCAACACTGGTACCACTAGATTTTAAAATAAAAGGCGATATTAGGTACTCGTTGGACCATGAAATGGTAACGGTGGAATTGGGTTACATATCATACAACATGGTTACTATTTGGGTGACTAGTAGATTTAGGTTGTGTTATTTTAAAAAAAATTATTTTTATAATTCTACACTAAACCCTTATTTTTATCATCCTCATTATCCTTTATCCTCTAATACATCCAAGAAACATGAGTACCATATTATGGATATTGGTTTTTCTCCCCTATCATTTCCTCTTATCTCTTTATTATCAATGATTTCATGGATATTTTTCATGTTGAATCCATGGGTAATTTTTTTTCCTTCTTAGTATATTCCATAATCATGGTGTTTCATTAATAAATATTTCAGTAATTAGATATTTATAGATAAAGTTCATAAAAGCATAGTGGAATACATCGATAATGGTGGGAACTTCTTTTCTCATGTTTCGAGGATCCTTGTGTGGGTGTTTTCTTACCCATTTGTTGTTTTCTAACGAATGTGACTACATAATATTTTTATTATATTTTTTCATTTTTGATGAATTAATTTTGGAATGAAAAAATTGATTTATTTTGTTCTTTAGGATATTCTTTTTTATATGTATTTTAGATGTTGGTCCCATTGGGTTTCCCTTGATTTTTGTATAAATTGATTTAAGAGGATTATTAAATTAGGCTCACATTGTAATGGAATTTGGATTAAATGGTTCTCAGGTTTTTCTTAGTGATTTATGGATTATTAATGATAACATATATTATGGGTGATTACTCTTGACCTCTAAGTGATTCTTGAATTATACCAGTGACATTATTTAATTTTTTCCCCAAAAAAAAGTAAATAAATATATTTACATATTTTTAAAATATTAAAGGATTTATTTTTAGTTTTTGTTTTCTATTTAATATGTAAATGTTTTCAATAAATTCATATATTATATAAATATGGTATAATTACCCTCTATTGTTATTTTGTTAAATTATTATCTATATTTATTTGTGGATGATTTATTTTAATCCTAATATCCGTTGTTAAATTTTAATTTGAAATATGAATGGGGTGTGTTTATAATTATTTCAAAGGTGGGGATATGTCTCATCCATCCATATAGTTGTGGCACACTTTTTTTATTTCACCATATTCTTACATTCAAATGGAGAGTAGCTTCCATCACATTAATTAGTGATGTCGAATCCTTTATAGAAAACGTTTCATGGGATGTCAGTTCCTCACTACAAGGGTCAATCCTTGGAGCTCATTCTCTAGTTTGAGTATCCCTCATAAATTTGAGTCATGTTTTTGAAACTCATTCATGGTGCTATCTTGTGGTGGGAACTAATAAGTTTTTCTACTTCTATCTCGACAGGAAAGAAACATTTGTTTTGGGTTTGTACTAACAATGTCCATGTCTAAGAATTATTTTAAATAGGGTATGTTGGAAACCTTTATAGTTTTCCAATTTTGGAAGTCTATCATATGAGGAATCTTAGGCATGGAACCTAATACATACCATGTTTCCCATGAGGTAGTTGACGCTAGTGGAATATGTCTTTGGAGAATTTTTAAAACATGCATCCACTGTTAAATGTATGGGGTGAAGATTTTGGATTAGGTCACTTGTAAATGTTTTTTGGGGATAGGTGCATAAAAGGTAAAATGTATTCTATTGATGTATGGTTTGTAGGTTTAACTCTTTGAAGGGACTGCTGGGTCACATTTTTAATGTCTTATGGGGACATGTGGGTCACATGTTTAAATTCTTGTGTGGATAGATGGGTCACATGTTTAACAAATTGAGGGTAAATAAGGTTCACAGATTTAACATCTTATAGGGATAGAAGGTATGTGGGTTTGGATTCTTATGTGGAGAGGTGCAATAGAGTTTTAACATCTTTCGGGAAAAAATGGGTCACATTTTTTACATCTTGTGGGTATATGTGGGTCGCTCGATTAACATCTTGTGGGGAAATATGGGTCATAGGTTGATCATCATACAGGGATAGGTGGATGGTTATGTTCGTCCCTAGGGGGGAAGATTATCACACATGAAGTGTTTTTCTATGTGTGGTAGCATAAAGATTGGAACATAGGGTGGTATCCAATATGTATTGGAAAGTCAGGATTGAAACTCAATGAGGTGTCCTACACACCCTGTTAATAAATAGAAATCAAAACCCACCTAGTTTAATGAAATAGTTTAGGTTTATGTTGAAGGGTTGGTCCATGAAATTTAACATCGTTTGTTAGGAGTTCTCATGTTTTGGAAGGCGCATCAATGATATATGGGGTGGGGGTTTTGAATATTGGATTCTTGGTGTATGAGTTTTTTCCAATGGTATGGGAGGATGTAGCATCTCATGATAATTGTACATGGGGTATACTAAATTCATTATATAATGTAAGGCTCCATTTTAAAGTCACGTTATGAGGATGTTTTTGAGAATATTAACATCATACGACTACGATATGATGATAGTAAATTTACATAACACAGATCGAATGTGGATGGGGATACACCCAAAGGGTTAACATGTCAAGGTGACAGGGATAACGAACAAAAGGACTCTCTACCAAGGAATTCAAAATATTTCCCTTAGTGACTACACCTATAGGGTCTATATATCAAGTGATCATGAACCTATGGGTGGGTATAGCCAAAATAAATTGATGGAGGAGTGACATTCAAGAGTCCTAATGTTAGGGTGCCTATGAAAAAGATCAAGATGAATTAGGGTACCTATTATTTGAAGAAAACCTCTAGATAATGGATAAGGCTTCAGATGATTATGATCGGTCGAACATAATGGTTTGTGGTAGTGGTCACATAGATATTTAAGGTGTGGTTCAACCATATCTAAGCTAGTATAGGGTCCCTAAGAAATAAACATTCATGAAAGAGGATTGGTTGAAAGGAGGAACCATATAGAGGCCAGGTAGATGGGTTCCATGGAATTTGTTTTCGTGAATGTAAGGGGAATAGTGAAGTTCATGGGTCTCATGAAAGAGCATGTTTTATGAAATATGGTGAACCTTACCCATAGTGAATTATCATTTCCAATGAGGTTGGTTTCGTAAAGGATTGTTATCTCAGAAAACCCCAAAATACGTAATGGGATTTATTCTTACATGAATTTCATGGAGCATCCTGAATGGTATCTCTACCATGGGTTGAGTTTCTAAAAAAATCATGGGAGATAGTTTTGAGAAGTATGGATACCATTAGAAATGCATATCCTCTCTTTCCCTTAAATATTATAAGTTTCAAAAATTAATTTCTTTTATTGGATGCTGAATGTTCATGTACCTCTCTAAATTTTAGTTGTTGGTATGTATTTATAAGACAAATTAAGGAAAGGGAATTATTTTGTGAAATATTGAGTCTTCCATTGAATATTATAGGCTTTAATAAGTGATGGGGTCATGTGATCACGAGTTACAAATTTTGAAGGTTACCATCTCAAGCTCTGTGGGGTCAGTTACTTCCACGAACCTCATATAAATTGAAAATAGGTTATCTTATCATGGTGTTTATTTCCATGTAACATATAAAATATAAAAGGTAACCACATCATGCTCTGTGCAACTTTGGAACTTCTATGAATAAGAGTTAGGTTGTATGGAGGTAACAACCTAAATATTTGTGTGACCGAGTGACTTCAACAATCAATATTTATACAATAATGTTTAGACGTTCATAAACATTGTCCATTATATGGATTTTTTATCCAATTTATCTTAAATTTACATTGAGATGGAAATCATTTTCTTCATCTCTCTCGTGACATGTGCATTTCTATGTCATCAAATAAACCACTTGGAATTTGATATGATGAGGGAGAAGAGGCTCAATATTTTCCAAAAGCCTACTAAAAATGATAGATTATAAATCCCTATTTATGATGCATGATCTAACATTGTGCCTAAAAATATGGGTGAGGATCCTTAAGAGGGCCACAAGATATTCATGAATGATAGGCCAGTTCATTCATGTCATAAAACTAATTACCTTCATGAGTCTTTTGTGATCTTAATCCTCACCAATAATTAAAACCCTATATTTATGAAACTTAGTCCCATGAATACTCTTATGTGAGCTTGAAACATTCATGATAATTCCCATCACAAAACAGTTCCTAAAATTTTCTAGGTCTTAGATAAATAGTTCACTAAATGTGATGAGGAATTCACTTACCTTTGAAGGGATATGGGTGGAAATATCATTATTGGGGATATCATGTGAATATAGTAAAATATGGACACACTCAATACATTATAGAATGGTTCTCAATCAGAATTCCCTCTACATAAGTGGTTTACATTGTATGGTTTTAGACTGAGGAGTGATGTGTTTTACCCCAGTTCTTATTATGATGAACCCACCCATAGATACAGGAGAATTCCTACATAATACCAGTGGAACATGGATATTAGAGTACACCATATGAAAGAACATTAATCTATTACAGCTCACAATATATGGAACCATGTGAAAAATGTCAATGGGGAGGAATTGGAGGTGAAGGCATGTCCTCCTCCATATGAGATAATCCTCAAGGTCAGTTTGATGGACCACCTCGAAGTGTGGATAGATGATGGTACCTATGATAGTGTGATAACATTAGATATGAATGGGAATGGGAATATATGGAATTATAGTCTTCTCAAGAATTTTAGTTCGAGCTAATGTATTTCATGATTTGAGAAGCACTATAAACCTCAATTTTCCATTACAACTTCCACCTATAGATCATGCCATAGTTGTTGAGAAGGTGGTCATCGAGGACCAACCCGTTTCACCAATATCATTGGGTGGTTTTCATTGTTTTATGGGACCTCTAACACCTTATAGGGATCACCATCTAGGGATATATGTATGATAAGTTTCCCCTAGATGAGGATGTCTATTATGACTATGAGAATATGTCGAGGAACGTAAGGGTGTTTATTTTCTTGGTTCATGGGCAGAGCCACCACAAATAGGTAAGAATAACATCTATTTCAAGAAATTATACATGTATTTTTTAAATTAACTAGTATAGAGACTACTAAGGAGTCCATGTTGATTTCAATGAAAACCTAATGAGGAAAGGACCACTCATATTGAACAATCCTGTAGGCGGTCTAGTGGAAATTGTTGAAAAATTGAATGAAGCCTAAGGATCTTATGATTAGACTAAAAAGATCTATTATCTCACTAACTTATTGATAGATTATCCTTTTTTGGATGCTCACATTGAGGTACAAATGAGAACCCTTATTATGGTAGTGAAACTAATGATGGGGCATCAAATAAACCTTGATGTCCCGATCATATTATGGTTTTATTATATTGCATTACAGAAAATCAAAAAGGGGAAAACCACCCTTTGTGCATGTGGGACCTCCCATTTTCTTTATGGTAAAATTTCATTCACATGGACTGTAACACCCCCAAATGATAAAGGGTTAAATGACTAAATGATATGACTCATGTCTAAAAGGTGCACCTTCCTTTTGGGGCGCTTGTCTGATTAGAACTCTAAAGTTAACCGTGCTTGTACTGGAGTAGTGATCAGGATGGGTGACCTCCTAGAAAGTTCCACATGGTGTGTGTGAGTGATGACAAAACACACTAGAAAGGACATGTTTTGTCCTGTGGGAAAAGTCATTCGTCAGATGACCTGTTCAGGCATGTGGGTGGGCCCTAGGGTGGGGACCACGTGTCTATGGGGCAACTGGTGGTACCTAGTGGGCTAGGACCCGATGACCATGTTATGTCGGGGTTGATGTGCTATCACCAGGACCCAGTTGTTATATTTTCTATCAGAGGAGGAACCCAGACATAAGTGTGGTGCACTGCTTCGGTTGAGTAGTAAGGCCCACAACGAAGACATTGTGCACTGAACGAGGGGTGAATGTAACACCCCCAAATGATAAAGGTTTAAATTACTAAATGATATGACTCATGTCAACAAGGTGCACATTACTTTTCGAGATCCTGTCTGATTAAAACTCCACAGTTAACCGTGCTTGGTCTGATATAGTGATTAATATGGGTGACCTTCTGGGAAGTTTCCTAGAGTGTGTGTGAGTATGGACAAAATACACTGGAAAGGACATGTGTTGTCCTGTGGGGACAGTCATTAGTCAGACGACCTGTTCATCTATGTGGGTGGGCCCCAAGGTGGTGACCACATGTCTGCGGGGCAACGGGTGGTACCTGGTGGGCAAGGACCTCATGACCATGTTTTGGCGGGGTGGTTGTACTGTCACTAGGACCAAGTTGTTATATTTGGTATCAGAGGAGGAACCCAGCCTTAAGTGTGGTGCACTGTCTGGGTTGAGTTGTAGGGCCCACAATGAGGACCTTGTGCTCTTAACAGGGGGTGAATGTTACACCCCCAAATGATAAAGGGTTAAATGACTAAATGATATGACTCATGTCAACAAGGTGCACCTTCCTTTTCAGGAACCTGTCTGATTAGAACACCAAAGTTAATTGTGCTTGTCCTGGAGTAGTGATCAATATGGGTGAACTTCTAGGAAGTTTCCTAGGGTGTGTGTGAGTGAGGACAAAACACACTAGAAAGGACATGGGTTAGCCTGTGTGGACACTCATCAGTCAGACGACCTGTTCGGGCATGTGGGTGGGCCCCAGGGTGGGGACCACATGTCTGCGGTGTAACAGGTGGTACCTGGTGGGAAAGGACCTGAAGACCATGTTAAGTTGGGGTGGTTGTGCTGTCACCGGGACCCAGTTGTTATATCTAGTATTAGAGGAGGAACCCCTCTTTAAGTGTTTAAACCCCATATCCCCTCCCAACACATATATCTGAGAGTTTATCCACAACATTGTCATGAGTCGACCTGGTTACCATGTTAAGGTGGGGTGGTTGTGCTGTCACTAGGAACCAGTTGTTATATTTGGTATCAGAGGAGGAACCTAGCCTTAAGTGTGGTGCACTGCCTAGGTTGAGTTGTAGGGCCCACAACGAGGACGTTGCGCTTTGAATGGTGGGTGAATGTAACACCACCAAATGATAAAGGGTTAAATGACTAAATTATATGAATCATGTCAACAAAGTGCACCTTCCTTTTCAAAAACCTGTCTGATTAGAACTCCACTGTTAACTGTACTTGGCTTGGAGTAGTGATCAATATGGGTGACCTTCTGGGAAGTTTCCCAGGGTGTGTGTGAGTGAGGAAAAAACACACTAGAAATGACATGTGTTGGCCTGTGGGGATAGTCATCAGTCAGAAGACCTGTTCGGGCACGTGGGTGGGCCCCAGGGTGGGTACCACATGTCTGTGGGGCAAAGGGTGGTACCTAGTTGGAAAGGACTCGATGACCATGTTATAGTGGGGGTGGTTGTGCTATCACCAGGACCCAGTTGTTATATTTTGTATTAGAGGAGGAACCCAGCTTTAAGTGTTTAAACCCCATATCTCCTTTATACACATATTTTTTGGAGTTTATCAACAACGTTGTCATGAGTTGACCTTTTGAATTTGTCTCAGTTGATGTACAAGCGAGGATTGGGTTGGTGAACCATTTAATTCTTTATAGGTTCCCCCTTCTTATGGTAATGATGAATGGTGATTAAACAGGGTCCATTATAAAATTGTTACACCTTTTGATGTTTTGTGGTAGGGTATTGGTAGAAAAGGAGGGTTTCAAGGTGATTTGGGAGTTATAATCCCCACACATCATTTAATTATAGATTTCGTTCCTCCAATGGTTGAACCCAAATTTGTATATGGGGGTACAAAACAAACTCCGCCCCTCGATTTTTCAGCAGATATGTCACATGTTTTCATCATAATATGTAATGGGGTGAAATGAGATTCTTCCACTCATTTCTATATATGGGCTCATCCATGAATATGTGTTGAGTTGGGATATCATGTACCATTGAGATTTTATAAGGTGGAGAACCACTCAAGATGATGATGGATTGTGGTCCTAAAACCATGGTTTTGAAGGTGATCATTTACTACGGCACACTATAGAGCCATAGTTGGTCCAGTGGGTGGAGAAGTGGTTGTTAAGATGGAAATTCATGGTCTTATAAAGGTGTAAACTGTTGGGAGGGGAGGAGAAACTAAACCAATTCTCTCAGGTAATCATCTTTGGGAGGAATTCATACACTCTAGATCAGTACCAAGTGAAAATACCTAAGGTCTGGGGAAGTAGGTACATCAACTGGATGTTCCTAGTAGTACTATTTTCTTAATTTCTATGAGAGTTGGGGAATCCAAAAACAACTCACCTATCATGGTAAGATATGGAAGTGTCTCCACTCTAAACGAATATTCCAAAACTTCTTGGGTCTTATGAGGGTAGGCTTCCATGTTCCTTAAAATGAGGAAATGTAATACATCATAGAGTTATAATACTTTATCTCTATCATTCCATCATTCATCCCTTAATTGATAGAGAAAACGTTCTTCTAGTCTGGCCTTCTCCTTTTGATCTTCCTACTATCTAAATGGATGTTAGTGTGGATGAGTGAGAGTTATTTGAATATGAGTAGTCATGGGGGAGTGATCTCAAATCAGATTTCCTGGGGGGAGGATTCCTGATTTTCGATCATGCTAATTCCCAAAAATTTCATTCTTGGACTACTTTCTTGACTTTGAGGATACTATCTAACACTTTATACTTTTTCAAGAATTAGATAACAGTGAGGAAGGTGAGGTAAATAATGAACCTTTTTTCTATATTGATATAGACCCAACCCTTTTAAGGGGAGGGAATGGGTTCTACTATTAACATTTTGGTCACAAGTGTCTCACCAACTTTTGAAACAGTGCCTGCAACAAGGGTAAAAGCTTAAATTATGATCACTGGGATATTTCCCATGAAAATAAAAAGGATTCTAGTCGGACCTAAACATTCCCATTATCCTCATATCCTTTCACATTTTCTTTAATTTTTACTCTCTCTATGTAATTCATTGTTGAAACATGCATTAATGGAAGTTAAAACTTTCTTTAGAGCTCAACCAATCATGGAGATTCTTGAGTCTGGATTAGTAATGGAACACGTGGTTATTACTTTGAATAAGATGTCCTAGGAATATATGGTAATTGGGACTATCAAATAAGTTCCATGTGATGTGGATTTTTATGACTCTTTAATATAGGAGGTATAAATTTTTTCAACAACTGAGATGATCGAGGAGTGTACAATGACCATTCCAATCTCAGAACTACGATCAGAAGCATTTGATGGAATAGAGACCCCAAGAACGATTGATAATATCGTGAAACTGATATAGGTATTTTAGGAGATATTATTTGTTCATCCCTACTTGAATGTATCATATAAGGTGATTGGGGCTCCCAATATAGGTCAATTATAAAGAGAGGTCACATTTTTCATGGACATAGGGAATAACACACTTGATGAGTTTCTTGTAGAGGATCCCACTACTGATGTATTATTGGTATTATCTCAGTATGAGCCTAAGAAACCTAAGTATTTTTAGGATTCTCTCTTGGACATTTATAAGGAGAACCAGGTTGTATAACCCAAGGCATGGATAAGTGTGTATAATTTAATAACTTACACTCCATTTTCCAGTATTCCAAACCAGGTGGGATTTATCTACTATTGATTAGTCATCCTAGGGACAATGGTGTGGATTTTAGTGTTTTATTTACACTAGATCACCAATTTATCATTAATGGGATATGTTCCATGTTGTTATAGTTTGACATCACACATCACAAATAAGATGTTTTTGGGAACTCAGGTGCTCCAGGTGGCTGAAGATGAGATTACTCACCTAAAATAAAAGGTATGAGAGTATGATTTTCATCACTGCACAAGAATAAATCATTCAAAAATTATGGTATCATTTCAAATAAGATGAGGACAAGGTAGTGAAGGTGGAATCTGTAGTCTTAAAGTGCCAAGCTGAGAGGAATTAGGTAAGAATCAATGATGAATAATTAATCCATGTTTTAGAGGAGGAAAAAGTTGATGAGGCATAAAATTATTGGACTATAGAGGATAATCAATAGAGGATGGATGATCTTGAGGTCTCGGTCATTGGAGTTCAGAACTAGAGAAATTTATATTATCTTGAATTAAAAGTGATACTTTAACATGTTGACTTCCCTATGAAAATTATGGAATATATTTTCTAAACATACAATATGAAATAATGCCTTAATTTTATATATCTAGATCATATCAACAATAATACCAACATTGAGTCTCTAATCCCATGCGAGTCATGATCACTGTAGGAAACAAGAGACATACATAATACTTATTGTTTGTATGAAAGTGATAAATGAAGGTCAAACACTTGATATTTGAAGTGTGTCCAAACTATAAAATATTTGGATTAAGGATACGGATCTCTTCACAACTAACTCTTTTTCCCAATATTTGAAATTTAAAAATTGGGGTATTTTTAGAGGCATTGATTTATACTAAAACAAAAATGGGATGATCAAGATAGTGAATGGAGATGAACAGGATCTAGAACGCAATGGGGTTGATAGGACTGTAAAAGATGAATATTGACCATTTTCTAAACACAAGATCCCATTTCGATTCAATAGAGATGGGGAAATATAAATGAGGGTCATCCAATGACCATATTCAAAACAAGATACTAAACTGAAAATATCATCAGAAGTATTCCATAGTGTCTATCTAGGGCAGTATGTGATCCAGTGTCTCTAGGAACAATTTCTATTATGGGGGACATTCAGAAGTGGATGATGGTGAGGATCCAAAAAATGGATACACAAAGCATGGGGATGAAATAATGGAATGTTTAAAATGGATTTTAACACTCTTGTTATTATTCCAATGTGGCTTTGATAACATTGGGTAGGTGTATCCGTATGAAAAAATGGACTCATATTCCAAGAGGAGTACTAAATTAGATTCTTATAGGCTATTGCAGAACATGAATTATTTAGTGGGTCACTAGAAATTAAGGGGAAAATAGATTCTTTGGTGAGATATTAGTATGATACATAGTTTTACATTATGAAATAAGGAGGATGGACTTGCAGTTTAACATATTTTAGAGAGGATAATACACTTGAAGTTAAAATTAATATGCTAAGGATGATGTATATGTAGTTTAATTTTATTCTATGAAGAAGATGCATCATACTATTTTTAATTCCATTTGATTAGGATGCTAGTAGGGTAGTTTATCATTTCATATCTTGGATGTTTGAACCAATATTAATTACTCTCACCCATACAAGGTGAATGGGGGAATAAAAAGGTATCATAATGGTGATACCTAATAGAGGATCTCCTGAGTAAAAGGGAGATTAAATTTTGAAATAATTTTTTCCTTAACTGAGGGGTTTAGAGAGCATAGACAATTTTTTAGTAGGTTCCACGATGGATCCTTTCTATATTTGTACCTATTTATTTTTCTCAACTTATTTTTTTCCAATTTTTGAAGGTTACCATCGCAAGATCTGGGTGGTCGGTTACTTCCACGAACCCGATATAAATTGAAAATAGGGTATTGTATCATGGTTTTTTCTCCATCTAACATATAAAATCTAAAGTTTTGTTATGAAAGGGTAACCACATCATGCTCTTTGCAGCTTTGGAATTTCTGTGAATAAGAGTTAATTTTTGTGGAGGTAACAACCTAATGATTTGTGTGACTGAGTGACTTCCACAAACTACATCCATTAAATAATGTCTAGAACATCATAATAATTTTCCACTATATGGATTTTTTATCCAATTTAGCTAAAATTTACTTAGAAATGTAAATCATTTTTTATCTCTCTCATGACACGTGCATTTTGATGTCATCAAATGAACCTCTTGAAATTGGATCTGATGAGGGAGAGGAGGTCAAGATTTTCAAAAAAACCTATGAAAAATGATAGATTAGAAATCAGTATTCATGAAACATGATCTAACATTGTGCCTAAAAATATAGGTTAGGATCCCTAAGGGGGGCACAAGATATTCATGAATGATAGTTCAGTTCTCTCATGTCATTAAACTCAATACCTTCATGAGTGTTTGTGATCTTAATCCACACCAATAATGAAAAACCTATATTAATGAAACTTAGTCCCATGAATAGTCTTATGGGAGTTTGAAACAGTCATGAAATTGACCATCGTAAACCAGTTCCAAAAATTTTCTAGGTCTTAGATAAAAAAATTCACTAAAGGTGATGAGGCATTCACTGACCAGTGATGGGAGATGGGAGGAAATATCATGATTGGGGATATCATGTAAATAGAGTAAAATCAAGCCACACTCAATACATTGTGGAAGGGTTCTCAATCAGAATTCCCACTACATAAGTGATTTACATTGTATGGTTTTAGACTGAGTAGTGATGTGTTCTACCCCAGTTCCAATTATGATAAACCCACCTATAGATACAGGATCATGCCTACATAATACCACTAGAACATGGATATTAGAGGACACCATATGAAAGAGCATGAATCTATTACTCCTCACAATATATGCAACCATCTAAAAATGTTAGTGGGGAGTAATTGGATGTATAGGCATGTCCTCCTCCATATGAGATAATCCTCAGGGTGGGTTTGATAGACCACCTCAAAGTGTGGACATAGGATGGTATCTATGATAGTGTGGTAACTTTAGATATGAATGGGAATGGGAATATTGGGAATTCCAGTCCTCTCATGAATTTCAGTTGAAGCTAAAGTATTTTAGGATTTGAGAAGCACTATGAACCTCAATGTTCCAGTAAAACTTCCACCTATAGATCATGCCATAGTTTTTGAGAAGGTGGTCATCGAGGGCCAACACGTTTCATGAACATCATTAGGTGGTTGGCATTGTTTTATGGGACCTCTCACACAATATAGGGATCCCCATCTAGGGATATATGTATGATAATATTCTTTGAGATGAGGGTGTCTATGATGACCATGGTAAGTTTTAGAGGAACGTATGGGTGTTTCTTCGCTTGGTTCATGGGGAGAGCCACAAAAAATATGTAAGAATAACATATCTTTCAAGCAATTATCGATGTATTTTTTAAATTATCTAGTGTAGATACTTCCCATGAGTCCATGTTGATTTCAAAGAAAACTTAATAAGGAAAGGACCACTCATATTGAACGATACTGGAGGCAGTATAGTGGCAATTGTGGAACTATAGACTCAATCCTAAGGATCTTATGATTAGATTGAGAAAATATATTATCTCACTAATTTATTGTTAGATTCGCCTTTTTTAGGATTATCACATAGAGGTATTGCTGAGAACCCTTATTATGGCAGTGAAACTATTGATGGGGAATAAAATCAACCTTACAATCCAGATATGAGTATGGTTTTATTATAAGGCGTTGTAGAAAATCAGACTGGGGAAAACCACCCTCTGTGCATGTGGTACTTCCCATTTTCTTGATGGTAAAATTTCATTCACATGGAGGAGCTAAGTATTTAAACCCCATATCCCCTCCCAACACATATTTTTGGGAGTTTATCCTCAAAATTATCATGAGTCGACCACTTGAGTTTTTATCAGTCGATGTACTAGTGAGGATTAGGTTGGTGAACCATTTAATTCATTATAGGTTCCCCCTTCTTATGGTAATGATGAAGGATGATTAAACATGGACAATTAAGAAATGGTTATACCTCCTGATGTTTTGTGGTAGGGTATTGGTAGCAAAGGAGAGTTGATAGGTGATTCGGGAGTTATAATCCCCACACTTCATTTAATGGTAGATTTGGTTCCTACAATGTCTTAACCCAAAGGTGTATATGGGGGTACAAAACAAACTCCACCCCTCAATTTTTCGATAGATATGTCACATGATTTCATATGAATATGGCCTGGGGTGAAATGAGATGTTTCCACTCATTTCCATATATAGGCTCGTCCATGAATATTTGTTGAGTAGGGGGAGTATGTACCATGGTGATTTTATAAGGTGGAGAACCACTTGGGCTGATGATGGATTGTGATCCTAAAACCATGGTTTTGAAGGTGATCATTAACAACGACACAGTAAAGAGTCATATTTTTTCCATTCGGTGGAGAAGTGGTTATTGAGATGGAATCTCTTGGTCCTATAAAGGTATAAACTGCTGGTAGGGGAGTAGCAACGGAACCAATGCTCTTAGGTAAGCATCATTGGGAGGAATTTATACCGTCTGGATTAGTACCATGTGAAAACACCTAAGGTATGGAGAAGTAGGTACATCACCTAGATGTTCATAGTACTACTATGTTTCTTAATTCTTAAGAGAGTTGGAGAATCCAAAAACAACTCACCTATCTTGGTCAGATATGGAAGAATCTCCACTATAAGGGAATATTCCTAAACTTATTGAGTATTATGAGGGTAGGCTTCCATGTTCCCTAAGATGAGGTAATTTAATACATGATAGAGTTATAGTACTTGATCTCTCTCATGACATCATTCATCCCTTAACTGATAGAGAAAAGGTTCTTCTTGTCTGGCCTTCTCCTTTTGATCTTCCTACTATATAAATGGATGTTATTGTGGATGAGAGAGAGGGATTTTAATATTAGTAGTCATGGGATAGTGATCTCAAATTACATTCCCTAGGGGGAATATTCCCCATTTCTGATCAGGCTAATTCCAAAACTTTTCATTCTTAGACTACATTCTTGACATTTAGGATATTATCTAACACTTTTCACTTTTGCTGGAATTAGATAGCATTGAGGAAGGGGAGGTAAATAATGAACCTTTTTTTAAGATTGACGCAAACCCAACCCCTTAAGGGTGGATGTGTTCTTCTCCTAACATTTTGGTCATAAGTGTCTCACCTTCTTTTGAAATAGTTCCTACAACAAGGGTAAAAGCTTAAATTCGGATAACTGGGGGATTTCCCATGATACTACCTAAAATTCTAGTCAGACCTAACCATTACCATTATTCTTATATCCTTTCACATTTTCCTTAATTTTTCCTCTCTCTATATAATTATTTATTAAAACATACATTAATGGAAGTTAAAACATTGTTTAGAGCTCAACCAATATTGGTGATGCTTGAGTCTGGCGTAGTAATGGAATATCTAGCTATTCCTTTGATGAAGATGGCATAGTAATATATGGTTTTTGGGGCTATCAAAAAATTTCCATGGGATGTCGATTTTTTTTACTCTTCAATAGAAGAGTTATAAATTTTGTTGACAACTAAGATGATTGGGGAGTGTACAATGACCATTCCAATCTCAGAAGTGTGATCAGAAGCTGCTGTTGTAGTAGAGACCTCAAAAACGTTTGACAAAATCATGAAACTAATATAGGTTGTTTAGGAGACTTTTTTTGTTTATCATAGCTTTAAAGTATCATAGGAGGTGATTGGGGCTCCCAATAAAGGTCAAGTATAATGGGAGGACACATTTTTCATAGACATAGGGAATAACACACTTGATGAATTTCCTATAGAGGATACCACTACAAATTTATTATTGGTATTCCCTCAGTATGAGCCAAAGAAACCTAAGGATTTATGAGGATTATCTCTTAGAAATTTATATGGAGAACCAGGTCGTCTAACACAAGGCATGGATGAGTGTGTATAATTTCATAACTTAAACTCTATTGTCCAATATTCTAAACTTTGTGGGATTTCTCTAATATTGATTAGTCAGCCTAGGGACTATGTGGTGGATTATAGTGTTTTATATACACTAGAAGCCCAATTTATCATTAATGGGACATGTTCCATGTTGTTAGATTTTGATATCGCACTTCACAAAGAATATGTTTTTGGGAACTCAGGAGCTTCAGGTAGCAGAAGATGAGATTGCTCAACTAAAAGAAAAGGAGTGAGAGTATTATTTTCATCACTGCACAAGAATAAATCATTCAAAAATTAATTTATAATTTAGAATAATATGAGGACAAGGTATCGGAGGTGGAATATCTATTCGTAAAGTGCCAAGCCGGGAGGAATCACGTAAGAATCAATGATGAAGAAGTATTCTATGTTTTTTATGAGGAAAAATTTGATCAAGCATAAAAGTAGTTGAGTCTAGAGGATACTCAATTGAGATTGGATGATCTTGAGGTATCGGTCATTGGGGTTTAGAACTAGGGAAATTTATATTATCCTGACATAAAAGAGATGCTTCAACATGTTGACTTCCCTCTGAAAATTTTGGAATATATTTTTTAAACTTACCATATGACATAATTCCTTAATTACTTATATCTAGATCATATCAACAAGACAACCAACAATGAATCTCTAATATCATGTGATTCATGATCACTTTAGGAAACATGAGAAATAAATAATACTTCTTGTTTATATGAAAGAGATAAATGAAGGTCAAATGATTGGGATTTGAGTTTTTTATCAACCATAAAGAGTGTACTAACTAAAAAACATTTTGGTTTGAGGATAGGGACCTCTGCACACCTAAATCTTTTTCCTAATATGTTAAATTTCACAGATGGGGTAGTTATAGGGGCATTTATATATACTTGAACTAAAAGGGGATGATCAAGATCATGAATGGAGATGACCTGGATCTAGAAGAAAATGGGGGTGATAGGACTGTAAAAGATGAATATTGATCATTTCCTAAACAAAATATCCCCTATCAATTCAATAGAGATGGGTAAATATAAATTAGTTTCATCAATTGACCATAAATAAAACATGATACTAAACTCAAAATTTCATCAGAAGTATTCTGTAGTTCTTATCTAGGGTAGTACATGATCCAGTTTCTCAAGGAACAATTTCCATTATAGGACAAATTCAGAAGTGGATGATGGTGGGGATCCAAAAAAAAGGATACACAAAGCATGGGGTTGAACTAATGGAATTTTTAAATGGATTTCAACACTCTTGTTATTATTCCACTATGGATTTGATAACATTGGGTTGGTGTATCCGTATGAAAAAAATAGACTCATCTTCCAAGATGAGTACTGAATTAGATTCTTATAAGCAGTTGCAGAACATGAATTATGTAGTAGGTGACTATAAATTAAGGGGAAAATAGATTCTTAGGTGAGGGATTAGTATGATTTGTAGTCTTACATTATGCAATGAACATGATGGACTTGCAGTTTATAATCCTTAAGAGAGGATAATATACCTGAAGTTTAAATTAATATGTTAAGGATGATATATATGTATTTTAACTTTATTCCATGAGGATGATGCATCATAATAATTTTAATTTCATGTGATTAGGATTCCAATAGTGTAGTTTATAATTTAATGTCTATGATGTTTAAACCAATATGAATAACTTCCACCCATAAAAGGTGAATGGGGGTATAAAAAGGTAATATAATGGTGATACCTAATAGAGGATCTCATGAGTAAAAGGGAGATATCATTTGGAAATAATTTTTTCCTTAATTATGGGTTTTAGAGAGAATAGACAATCTTTTACTAGTTTCCACGGTGGGTCCTTACAGGCTTTGTACATATTTATTTTTATCAACTTATTTTTTCCCTATTTGTGGGGGTGACGTGGTGAGGGGATTCTCTCTATTTACTATTTTCCCATATGGTATTTTATACTGAAAGATGTATGTGCCTCTTTAATTTGGTATTTTATGGTCATACCAATCGAAAAAGGAAGTTATAGATAGTTTACTGTCATAATGCTTGGGCCATGGGGTTCAAAATAGTTTAAGGGAATATTTATTAGACCAAGACTCATAGATTAATGTCCTAGACCATGAACCATGGTGCTCAAAATAGATTATGATCATAATTCTTCGACCTAAGGGGTCGGGAATCATTTCATTAAAGTTTTCATCACACCATATGGTTCTAAATTGATGAGAATGGTGTGTTTTGGAGGACCTACACCAAGAAGAATAATATGGGTAAATTATCATAAAGTTTAAGGTCATGATGCATGGACCTTGGGTGACATGTATCAAAAATATTTTTGGGATTAGTTGATTGGTAACCTGACATGAATTAGGATTCTTGTAGGCCCTTCTACATGAAACATATCTGGGAAAACATTATTACAACTGAAAGTCAGAATGCTTAGACCTGGGATCCTGGTTTAAGGTTATATAGTTTGGACCAAGTGTTTAATTCCCCAAAGTAACATGTGTATCATTAAAGAGTAGAATCCAAACATGAATGGATGACCAAGGAGGATCAAAGTCATAAAAACATTCCCACGGTGACCTACACACAGTTTAATGTCATAATTCTTGGACATGGGATTCTAGTTTAACTTCATACAATTTGGAATAAAATAGTTCACCTGTGTGTCTCAAATTTTCATATCGAACTCCTTATCCAACTTCTAAGCCCATGTGAGCCGTGATTTATGTGATAAAAATGGAACAATATAGTGTCCAGGTTGTTTTCTAGGGTCCACACAATAAGGGGAAGAAGTGACAAGCTTGATGTAGTCTGGCGATGGTAGATCCTAACTTATAATAAAATGATAATAAAAATGGGGAATGGTTGATGGGAAATGAAAAACAATTTAACATGTTATAGATAAATTTTATACACCCGATCAAGGATGGGGTGAACAGTTGTAGGATAGATGGTTGAGTGAGTTTGAAACATGATAGTCACTATCTGTTACTAAGAAACCATTGAGGTGTGAGCCCTAGATGGTATGCGGCCAAATTTTTAAAATCACAGTTGTAATTGTGGATAATTTTAAGATCATGAGGATAATGATTATAAAAATAAAATTAATTAAGACATTTAGACAAGAATGTGGGGAATGTCACGATGGGAAGGTTGAGTGACCTCAGAGAAATTCCCCCATTACTCAAATAAACTGGACGATCATGTAGGTAGGTGAGGTTTCGGAATGTCCCAAAGGGGGGGACCCTAAAATGATTTGATGGTAGGTATATACCCAATATATAATATCTAGTTTTCCTTATGTATACCATTTGAGTTGCAATCAATCGATACATAGTTATAGAATACAATGAGGTAGGAGATCAATGTAGGAGGATATTTTTACTCTCTTTTGAGTACATCGAATCATCCCATACTAGTCATATGGGGAATATTACATTTTTTCATAGGGTAAAATTGTATTTTAACATTGTGTATAGCAGAAGTTTGTTTTGGCTATTCCATATTTATCTTATGAGGCATCTCAGTTTAATTTGGTGTAAGGATGTAGTATAACATCATGTGAAAAGGACATTGGTGTTTGGTCATCCCATATTTTTTATTTGAGGAATCATGGTTTTATATGGGGTAATGAAATAGTTTATCATTATTTATTAAGTATTTTGGGGTGCTTTATATTATATTTATCATATGACGTCTCCCAGTTTTAAATGGTGCAAGGCTATTGTTTAGCCTTTTGTGCTGAGGGAATTGGGATTTTTAGTATATATTGACACATCTCGGACTATAGTTTCTACGAGTTTAAGGTTATGGAGCTCAAACCAAAAAAAAATATGTACTAAAGAGGAATGTGTGGCTCAAAAGTGTGATAATATAACATTAAAATAGGGTCAATGGGGAACCTTTTCCACATACACTTCCATGACACACTACACCCAAGAAGAGATTGTGATGTAGGCGGAGGAATTTCCTCGTGATAGGTTAATGCTGGGGGATGGACCCAGGATATGAAATCATTGCATTACTACATATCCCATGAAAATGGAAATCAATACACACATAGTTTTGTAATGTGGTATTGTAGGGGAAAAACTCAAGTAAGGGGTGGTCCTCTCAAGCAATGTTGTGATGAAAAATTAAAGGGGTTTATTGACTTATTGAATCACCAGGGGTGAATGAAACAATGTAAAGGAGGGGACAAAAATGGGGATGGTGATCATTCTTTATGGTCGTAATATTTATACCTAAAGGGAAATATATACTTTTAGGATGAATTGGTATTTTTAGAGTAAAAACCTCATATGAAGGAGTCTAATAGGATTTGCAGCACACAAATAAATCCTAAAACTAGTTACGCGCATTTTAAGGTAGTAATGTTTGGACTAGGTGGAGGTCCCAAAATATGTTGGTACTAAGGTTTGGACAATAATGTTAGACCCAACCATTCTTAATTATCCCATCAGTAATGGGAATCAAATCACTTGTATTTCTAAAACCTGGAATGGTAGGATTCCAATACTATTACAATGGAATGCTGTCTAGAAAATACATTAAATCATTTAGTATTTGTGATATGAGTAAAAGTGTGTTCATTGTATATGGTAAGGTACCCATTTTACATCCTGTGTTTTTTATGTTGATATTTTTATTTATCCAATATTTTTTATATGATACATCCTCAGAGTATTTAGGGTAAGGCTACAGTTTAACATCTTCTACTGAGGATGTTGGTTTTTCGGTTCATCATATATTTTTCATATTAGGCATCCCATGTGTATAAATGGTAAGGATATAGGTTAATATCTTATTCTGAGGATATTTTTAGTTTTTATGCTTTAAGATTCCCATTCATTCACTCATTAAGTTTGTTCATATGGGTACCATGATTTGTTGGAAAGCCATGGAATATGATTGAAACTTATACCCGAAGAGGATACCCATAATGAAATTTGGGGGTGATAACTCCATTGTAAATGGGTTTCATTGTGATGAATTCATGGATAGGTATTAAGAAAAGAGGTCTAAGTGTTAATATATATCCTATGAGAATGAGAATCATGGTGTACATAGTTTTTTAATATGCCATGTTAGAATAAAAAAACCGAAAGTTGATGGTGAAATCCTCTCTGATGTGGATTGTAAATTCATCTGGTAGTTACAAAATCATTCATATCAATGATATCTATGTAGATTAAGGTTATGAATCTTTGAAAAAGAGGAATTTGTAAAATATTTTATGGTCAGAATGCTGCGAATGGGGATTGTTTTTAAGGTTGTTTTTGTTGAATGAAATAGGTAAAACCTGACATTAAATGTGGGTGATGCATGTTCCAAATAAATATCAGAAAACAAAATTCTCATAGTTTAAGGTCTCAATTCTTGTACTATATGTTGTAAAAAATGAAAAAGGTTATAGAATGTAGTTCCCCCGCATTAAGGAAATATTTTATGATTAATTAAAAGCTGAGCCCAAAGATAAGCATTCTAGAAATTACTATATATCCCATTGATTTTGGTATCAAGTAACATGTTGTTATAAAATGATAAGATGTTGGAAACAGTTTCAAAAAGTGGGTGGATACCTTCTCAAGGGTGGTAATTTAAGTATCCAATGGTTTCCATGGGAATCCCAAGTTATTACATGGTTTAAGGCAACAGTTTTTCTATGTTACCTAAGGAGAATTTTTTTCATCCTATGTTTTCCATATAAGGAGTCATGGTTTCATAAGGGGTAAGCATACATGTTAAAATTTTGTGATGATGATGTTGGTTTTAAGATATCGAACTTGGTATATGTGTCTTCCCATTTTTATCATATGGGGTAATATTGTATTTTAACATCGTGTGATGAGTATTTTAGGCTATATAGTTTAAATTCATACAACTCAGACTATGGGGATATAAAATACTTTATGTTCACATTACATAGACCAAAGGCGACACTGTTTGTTTAATGTCATAGAGATTTGTCCATGGTTGTTGTGTTTTGAGTTCCCATATCTTTGACCCTAGTGGTTATAGTTTATGTTTATATATCTTTGACCATGGGTGTTTCAATTTAAGGTCTTGTATCTTTTACCATGGCTGGTATGGTTTAAGGTCCCATAACAATGATTATAGTTTCCCGTGAGTTACTATTTGAGAAACAAGGAATTCATGAAAGGTGTGATATAATTTCCATCCATGATGATTAAATATTATTCTCCATTGGAATAAAACTTATATATAATGTAAGGTCCATCACATTTTGGCTTCAACTTCAGTTGATTTGTTTCAGGTAACATCAGTGCTCTGAGATCTAGAACTATATCACTCGTGAGGATGGAGAAGAGGAGATCCTTCTAGTTCAGTCCTCTCTTAATCATGTTCTATTTCCTCTCTATGATATTTAAATAATGAATCGTATATTCCTTGAGGGACCCCAACTCATCTAGATTCACCTCTTCCCTTATTTCTATGGTTTTTTTCATAAAGAGAAATTTTGAGTGATGAAAACTAAACATCAATGGGTAATACTACGTAAATTCCATACATCAGAGGGTATGGAATTTCCTAGGTGGAATTTATAGATGTTTAATGATAGAAAAAAGGGGACTATGTAACTTTTCCGGATCACACATTTTTCTGACCCACTATTTTCCACAATATGATTTTTATGTTCTTGTCGAATGCCTTAATATTCTCATTTTTCTATGTTTTTTATATTATTGTATGGTAAGAAAATATGTTGTAGTTAGCATAATGTTTCGTTTTCACAACAAATTGTATGTTGCTGTTGTTGTTTGTGAGAATTGTGTGAGTCACCCCACCATTTTCAAAAAGAAGTCTATTGAAATAAAAATGAACTTACATTCTTGAGATTTTATTATTGGGTATGGTCCCTCAACATCAATTCCCCATACTGAAAATGTCCAATAATATTTTGAAGTGTAGAAAAAATCTGAAGGTTGGTAAAAAAAAGTTTTCATAAATATGACACTCATGACACCTCTTGGTGAATCAATGTTGTTATGAACTATGGTGGGATAGAAGTAGACTAGTCTTTAAATTTTTTGGGAGATCATTTATCTTAATTGACTGGTTACACATGATCCTTCAGGAACCTCTTCCATGACCTAAGGTATCTCATTTCCTTGGATGTAATGTCGAATAATTTAATATAACCAATTCTTGTAGAGGGTCTTCTCAAGGTTAGGTCCACTATAGATGGTAAACTATACAACACACTATATGATTCACTCATTCTCTTCTCATTAGTGTGAGGTAATTCCATTCTATAGATAATCAAAAAATGTATTCATCCAATTGGTTGTTACCTTGGTTGTGGGGGGGGGGGGGGGGTTGAGGGTCTGGGAACCAAAATACAATTATCCAGTTAATATACATGTTGTACACACCCTTGATCTTCTTGATGAGTAACTTAGAATATACCATTCACAGGTAAATAGGGTACATAAATCTTGAGGGACAACTTGAGACTATTGATAAGAGCCTGATATTCTACCTCATTGTTAGTGAACAATTTTGACAACAATAATGAGTATTCCAAGATGGCATGTGTTGGGGTGATGAAAATGATACTTATGTCTATCATATTGAGATTGGGGACATTGATCCTTCTACTTTTCGGGATCCATGAAAAACCATCAAAGTCCATCTACCAACAGAGTATAGCTTGATCCACTATGATAATAGATTCATCCATAAAATCAATATCCTAGGGAAGTTCTATAGGTGATGGATGTGTGGATAGGATTTCTATCAACACTTGGACATTAATAGAATACTGTAGGACAGACATGATGTAAAACTACTTTATTATTACCAACAATCTCAATAATCATCGCATCAATAATGGGTGATTGAGGATATACTTTAGGGGTTGAATCGAGACACCAACTCTATCTCATGGTCCTATAAATGATGTTACAAATTATGCACTGAAAATACTAGTACAATAAGACTCTTCTCAATATAGGATTAGATTTTCAACATGTTGAGGAATATATGGATGAGAGAGTATAGACTATTTTTCCTTCCCTCTTTGTTTTTTAGGTATAGAAGTTTTCCAAGGTACTATTCCAATGTAGTGACATAAATGACAAAAGGATTTCTTGATATGGAAAAAATCATAAATGAATGCTATAAAAGATACTACATGATATCCTTAATGGTAGTATTGAATTCGTCATCCCAACGGTAAATGGAGCCTTTTTCCTGAGCCCCATAAAGGCCTTACACATGTTGTCCATATTTGCAATTAATCAGTGTATATAGGTTATGTGGCCAAATATTCCTTACAATTCCCTGAGATTTATTTCAGGGAGAATTTTATTGATACAAATAATTTTTCCAAGTTTAATCTCAATTATATTATATCTTATAGAAAAAATGAAATTTTTTCCATATATAACCCTGAATATGCATTCAGTGGGTTTATCATCAAATGTCTAGAGTGGAGGAAACTGAACAGTTTCTCAAGATCCTTGAGATGTTCCTAATGCCTATGGGATTTGACCACCAGATAATCTATTTAACAGTCCACTAATTCCCTTGATAATTTTCATAATGATATGTTGATTGTACCACTAATAATTGGATCTGATATTTTTTAAGTCAAAAGTAATCTCCTACTAATACAATGATTCATGGGTTCCATGAAGGTGGTGGACTCTTCATCCTTATAGGTAATATGGATTTGATTATACCCAACATATCTATCCCTAAATTAGATGTCTTAGAACCCATTTGTAGCATCAATAAACAACTCTATTACTAGATGCGGGAAATAATTCTTTAAAAACTATTGGTTAATGTCCTGTAAGTCAATTCGAAATATGATATTCTCATTGTTATTCCTGATGAGAATAGTGTTGTATAGCCACCTAGCGTATTGGACCTCCCTAAATAATTTAAAAAAAATTAATTTCAATCATGTCCAAGACCATTTCACCATGAGACGTGTGATTTTTCTGGGAGTCTATTTTAACTTGTGATGAGTAACTATGACTCGAAGATGATGAAAAGAAATCTAAGGGCTTAACCGTGGTATCTCGTCATAGATTCTAGAGAATATGTCATGGTTTTATTTTAACATGGCCACATATGGCTACTACACCAATGGGTACATGTCTACACTAATCAGTATTAGCCTTGGATCTTCCTCATTACCATGGTTCAAATAGGTTATATCATCATTATTAGTGGAGAAACCTTCTTCATTTAAAAGAGGCGAATCTTCCAAATCCACTTTGTCTTCAAATACTATGGGATCAGAAGGATGATGCAACTCCTCTAGGCTATCTATCCTTTGGGGAGAACTATTGTCAACTCTATATGATATGGAATCCTTGATGAGTTATTACCATTATATGGAGATAGTGGGGATATAAGCTATTGATCCAATTCCATTTGATTAATAGCTATGAGATCCACTCTTTATATCAAGCACTGGTGATGAGTTTACCTCCGTCAATTCATTCCCTCTTTATAGAACATACAAGAAAGCCCTTGATCAGAGGCGTTGGGGAGATATTTTCAGTACATTATTAGAGTATGTTTATCAAGTATCAGTTATATTTATTCATTTTAGGAGAATGAGGTAATATGTAAGCCCTCCTTTTTAATAGATATAATGAAGAAACCTCCCATGTCTGGAATCATGGGCTCTAACTGACTAATTTAGAGATAAAATTGTGTATTTCAATTCTATACATGGATTGGTTGTAATGATTATTAGATAAGTAGGGGAATTTATGAGATCAACCCATCAGTATGGACCTTCTTTCCTTTCTTTTTTTAGAAATTTTCATTCAGATAGTGGGCCTTACATGTTTCAAAGTGGGGTGGAATCTCCCTGGATTACCCCTACTCTACTGTTAAGGGAGTACTTGAGGAATAAGTCATATAATGTTGGGAATGATGCATGAAAATGAATCTAGGTCCTTCCCAATAACATGTTGTAGGTAGTATCTACTAAGGATACCATAGATTTAGTGCTTTATATCAGTCCACTGAATTGATTCTTCAGTTGAATATTATCACCTTGTTTCTTCTCAATATTTTCATGCACCGTATTTTTTATTTTTTAGGGTCTTTGATATACATCTATAATCTCTTACTAATGGTGCATCTGTGTCTATATGAGGATTATCCCAGAGCCAGTATTCACAAGGAAGTGTGGAATTTATATTTCATTGAAATAAAATATGATTTATAGGGGTGTATGTTCCCCTATGTTTTGATACACTATAATTATCTATAAAATTAGATAATGGCTTGACATTACTCATCTTCAACCCCTTATACATATTAGGCCTCAGTGGGTTCCACCTCATCCTCAAACGATAGGGTGATTTTCAAGGCTTCGGCAATGGCCATGTAGATTTCCTTTGATGGATGGAGTGACTCATGGATTAAGAGACTTGATGTTATGGTGTTTAAGTTGTTCATCTAATAATAATTCAATGATAGGGGTATATTTTTCTTATAGAGGGTCATTCTTTAGTAAGGCTATAAGAGATTTTGTTGGATTAATTTCTAGTCCTTCCTCATACTATAGTTATTCAGCTACTATTTAGCTAATATTCTCTAAAAAATGATGGTTATGTACCAACCATCTGATGTGAATACCTATCATGATGTGTTTTATTTTAGAGATGTTGTGGTTAAGCCACATGGTCAACTAATATAATAACCTTCAAAGGCATTCCCAATAGAGTGGATTTGGAATGTTACATTGGCTGAGCCCTTTCAGTGGCATGTTTTCTAGTCACAATGGTATGAATATACGAGAATAAAATGACGACATGAGAAATATATATGATTGTGTTCCCTCTACCTATCCTCCTAGGTCATCATTTAAATTTTCCCAAGGGTTTCTCATATCATTCCTCATTATTGTTCACTTTATATCGATACACTATTTCAATTGAATTCATGGAGTTATATAGTTTCTCTTCATAAGTGGAATTGTTTAGGTATGGATGTATTCATGTTTCATCTCTCTAGTCTTGAGGAATGAAGTATCCAAGGGTTTTTTATTGCTTTGTAAATGGTGGGAGACACCTATTTCCCTTATTCCATAGATGTATTCTCTTTTGAGACTTGGGAGGCCATAGAGAAGATGTAGAGACACCTATTAGAGGAGATGTGGTGACAAAAGGTGGTTCATGATTTCACAAACAAGCACATTTAATACCGTGGGAACTAATAACTTCCTTATGATATAACCAATCATTTTACTATGGTTTCACATGTCTGGGATACTTTTTCCACTCACATGATCATTTTCTCTGACTATCACGGTCAGTGGAGACATGTGTCACATATACTGACACATTTTTTCACTCTGAATAAACTATAATTGACATGGTCATGGAGCCAATATTTTATTCAACTAAAAATCATTATTTAACGATGTGTACAAGGATTCTATGATACAGAAAATGATCAGTGTGTCTAGAGGGTTCAGCCTCCCCGGGTCACCTACATTCTACAAACATCAAGATTCCTTTTCCCAAGGTATAGATGAAGCAACCTAGGACATGTGTGTATGTGAAGAAGAAGTTATTTGTTTCTTTTTTATGAAAGGAATCTTCGTAGAATCTCCCTCATGAGGAGCTGTATCCATGTTCTCTAAATAAATAAGTTAAGCTTAGTGAGGTTTCTCTTAGAAGGGCTAAAAGGGGCATGTTTGTTGTTTGGTATGCTATAAGAATTATTTCAGATGATGATATTTTTTGTTAAACTCTTGAAATCCACCAGGGTGGTTCAGGGAGATGACGGTAGAAACTAAATAATTTTTATTGTCTCCACCCACATCAAAAGTAATTATTCCTAGGATTGTGACATGTTGAGAAAATACACCAGTCCCTTCCATCGGATGATGATGTTAAAAAATCTCACATCAGGTATCTGTTTTCATTGGAAGAGGCCAGTAATGATAGTATTATGTGAGGTGTTTATGAACTAGTAGAGAAACTATATATGATGTTCCTATCAATTGAAAATTAAGCCTATATGATTTTAAAAGAGGGATGAAGGTTCTTTCAAAGTCTATACAAATCATTAGAGCTTATCAGACTCATGGTGTTCTGGACTACCCAACATTAGATTTCACCTTGCGGAGAAATGATTTAAATGATATTGTGAATATCTCTTCCCATTCCATTGGATGAAGATGGGATTAACAAATGTAGGGGCATGAAATCATGGTCCAACCATGTTGGGTACAATTTTCATTCATGTTTAATTACCACCTCTCACATTTTTAGTGCCTCAATATGATAATAAAGATTATTCATCACATCATCATGGAAATATTTTGTGTCCACCAATGTGTTGAATGTTTCATAGAATTGGGGATTAGCATAGAATTGATCCCAAGGAAGATAATAAGGCTAACGAGGTAGGGTGGACGTCTCATATCTCGATCAGTTTCCATATCCCCAGGATTCTTCCCCGATCAGGTTCATGGGGATACAAAGTTGAAATTTTGGTTCCAAGAAGAGGGGGACTAGGTGCCCCACTATAGGATAAATGTGACCATTTTATTATTTTCGTAATATAATAACTAATTGAAAATAATATTAGTAGTGATCCATTTATATTCTTCAGGATCCTAAAGTATAGTGGTTTTCATGTGGTTCAACTCAGCTATTGGTCCAACCTCAGATGGCTCTGTGGGCACAAAATATCCATTTTAATTAACAAAATATCAATGAGAATATGGGAAAACATATTAGGGGGGAATCCTCAGGCATATTTTATGTATCTTCTATTGAGTATGAGAACCATTTTCGTGTTCTTCTTGTGGATATGTCATCCCTTGGAGTGGTTGTTTCTCATTATGTCACATGTCAGTGGCCATATTTATCTAATCCTACAGAGAATTAATGGTGACTACATTCACTGTGGTAGTGATCAAAGAAAAATTTAAACTATTATTAGGCTATTTGGATTGATGGTAAAGTCTTTTTTATAGGATATGGATGAAATAAAGGGTAGTGTAATATCCCCAACAATTGATCTGAATGTTTTTAGATTCCTCTTTCATGAAATGACTGAGCATGGTGAGGCACCTCACATATGTTTTCTGTAGATTCTACTATTATACATATTATTTAAGACACTGATATACATTTAGATATATTATTTCAACATTTTTAAGCTATTGGTGAATGAAATAGTGGTTCTCATAGATCATTGGGAAGGTCAACTGATGGTTTTGAAGATGATGAAGTGCTACTCAATGATGCTGGAGAAAAAAACATTCTAGTCCACGATGAGGGACTCTAAGATGAAAAAATATGGGGATTCATGTGTGAAAAAATGGATGATATCTCATATGTGGCTAGGAGTTCCGAAAAATATTTAATTGTTTACTAATAAATGGATTTTATTACTCCTTGTAGGACTAATCTTCGATTGGTTTATACCGAGATAAAGGTGGTGGTAAAGAAGAAGGCATACTTTGCACTTAATTTATCATGAGAGAGAAGTACTTGGTTAAAATATCCACTACTTGTAGGAATGTCTCCCTGAAGCTGAGCTATCTTCATGATTATATAGATGTATGATAAGGTGTTAGTCACATCCACATGCGTGATGATGGAAATATCACTTTAAGCCTCACCAGCGTCCTCACCATCACATGTGGGAATCATACCAAACAAATAATTTCATCATCTTCTTTCATGGAGGAAAAGAGTATGGAAAAAAAGTGATGAATATGGATGTATTTTGTTCCCTTTCATGGAGATCATAACTTCCTCCACCTATAGGTATCTATGAAAGGATTTGGGTAATTTAAAGACTTTAGCTTTTTGCTTTCTAAGACTCAATCGATAGGCATCTTCCTCCAACTCTGTCTATGGGGATGAATATTCCTTAAATGATTAGTCTTTCACTTTAGAGTCTCACTGGCCTACAACTACATGATTCTTCACACAGTCCTACCTCTGAAATCATGGGACTTCTCCAAGGACAGGATATTGATAATTGATCAGGTTCCTTCCACGATTGTTGTGGCCTATATCATGGGTGTGGCCCCCATAATTTAATTCCACCTACTTACATAAAATGGTTCTTCGATCAATGATAGCGCTAACATAGTCTGGCGGGAGCCCTCCCTAGTAGCAAACAAGTGGTGGCTATAATGGGTACAGCTCAAACATCACTTGCCTTCTTATCATGGGAAAGTGTGGTTTCGTATCACTCTAGAGTGAGGTTCCCAAAGAGCATCTCCATAAGTTGGGGTGGTTTCCCCCTTTAGGGCCTTTATGTTAAGGGATGTCGATGATCTAAAGATGCCTCAAGATCACGGATGGCCATATCCCTGGTGCTAATAACCCCTTCTTTCTCAAATAAAGAAACAAGTGCATTGATCAACCCATTTTGTATGATCTTGGAGGGTGATACAGGGAGTCGGTTCCTAGAATTTGAAGAGGCTGTGGATATTATAATAGGAATGTTATCATCATATTTATACACAATTATATCCCCTACCCCAGTACCTTTTGCACTAAGGATACTGATCTCATATAGCTTGAGTCTAGAAAATTATGTGGAATCAACTCTTCATACATGAATATTGAAATAAATTCTCAATGACCTGACATTTTCCTCCAAGTTTAAAGACAATATTTCTGCATTGGGTTCCCAATTTTTGTTACTAAGACATTCACATTTGGGGACATGAATCATCCCTTCATCTAGTTGTGATGCACTACTTTGTGTCTCCCCACATTTTTTCTTTATAAATGTGGGTAGTTTCCATTACTTTAATTAGTGATGTCAGCTTCATGATCAAAAAATGATGATGGGATGTCAGTTACTTCTTTCGATGATCCCTCCATGGAGCTTGCTTTCTAACCTATGTCACGCTCATCTTTTTTTCAGGGTAATGAAACTCATTCTTAGTTCCATATCAACCTAGAAACTGATTAACTGTGGTAATTATTTCTTGAAAGTGAAGAAAGTTTCGGTTTGGGTAGGTAGTATTGTTGTTTATGTAAGATCATTTCTATATTTTGGGTAGATTAGGCTCCTATAAAGTCTTCCTCTTTTGGTGGGAATGTCATTTATATCATCTTAGGCATGGAACATAAGGCATCGCATGTTGTCCATGAGGTAGCTGATTCCTAGGGTGTTATAATTCTAAGTCTTTTTCCCTCATGAATTATATGTTTTATGCATTGGAAAAATATTTTCAATTAGGTCAGAAGTTTAGAATCAAGTGGGGATAGGTGGGCCGCATGTTCAATGTCTTTTGGGGACAGATTGATCATAAGTCTAATGTATTTCTGTGAGAGGTGGGTTATATGTTTAACATCTTGTAGAGACATGTGAGTCACATGATTAATGTCTTTTGTGGGCAGATGGGTGACAAGATTAACATATTTTTTCCACAGGTTGGTCATAGGTTAAATGTATTACAGGGATAGATGGGTTATATATTTTACATATTACAAATCTTGGTTGGTACTATATATGACATCTTATGGGAACATATGATTTTAAATTTTTATGTCTTGTATGGACATGTGGGATGTATTTTTAAAATTTTGTGGGGATAGATGGGTCATAGTTTGAACAACTTGTATGGACATATATATTGTAGGTTTAATATTTTGTTGGGATAGGTGTGTAGTTTAAGTTTTTCCCCAGGGGGAAGATAATCACACTTGAAGGGATTCGTTATGTGTGATCGAAATCAATATTACACATAAGGGTGGTATGCTAGATGGGTTGGAATGTTTGGGTTGATCCTCATGGAGTATTCTTGCAATCTATATTATAAAATAGGTATTAGTACCTACATAGTTCCTTTTTGTTGGTTCATTCGTGTGACATTACTGGTCCATCCAATTTAACATCGTGTAGTAAGGATGCATGTGTTATGGAAGGAGCATCAACAAGGGATTGTGTGAGGACAATGCATATGTGTTTCCAGGTGTAGGAGTGTCCTTCTATGGAAGATAATGATGTGGAATTACATGATTATCATACACTATTCATACTTATTTCATCACATAGGGTAAGGATAAACTAGATATTCATGTGATGAGGATGTTTTCATACAGTTTAATGTAAAGTGACCAGGATGTAGAGCTATATATTTTAATGTCATACAGCTCATATATGGACAAAGATACACTTGAAGGGGGACAGTGACGAGGAAAGAGTTAGATATGAAAAAAGGGAAACTCTGTAGAGAAAATTAAGAAGTTTCCCTTGGTGATTCCACCTTTTTGGTGTACATTTCCACTTCTCATGCACCTATGGGTGGGGAATGTAATAGAAAATACCATGGAGGATTGAAAATTCAAAGGGCCAATGTTAGGGTTCCTATGTTTAGGTGAAAGTGGACTATGTATAACTATGATTAGGAGTAAATGGTAAGCTAATGGCACATTCCTCACTTGAAGAAAAGTTGGTGGATACAAGGGTTGGTCGTACTAGTTGCATGAATATATTTGGTTTAGTTAAACCAATTCTTGATTTGTATAGGGGCCCTAGGAACTCCAATTTTGTGTAAGGGTATTGGATGAAAGGAAGAACCATGAAGATGTATGAAGGACTTGTTCTAAAAAATGTGTGGCTTCATTAAATTTAGCTACTTATCACTGTTGGGTATCATGAAGGATAATGTTTCCTAAAACAGGTTCACCCTGCCTTGGAGTGAGGACTTATATCCCATTAGGATGGTTACAAAAAGTATAATTATCTCATGAAACCCCAAGATATGAAATGTTATTTCTTCTTAAAAAAGGCCATGGAACATCAAAAATGAATCTCCATAATGGTTTTATGTTCTAAAAACCCATGGGAGTTGGTTTCACAATGTAAAAATACCCTTAGAAATCCATCTCCTCTATGGCATGAGAAGAATCTAGGTTTCATGAACTCAGATCTTTTCTTAGAAACTAAAAAGTCGAAATCTCCTCTAAAAATATAGAGGGGGGTATTTAAAGTCCCATTATAGGTTATGGAATTTTTTCATGAAATATGGTGGCCTCCATGGAATATTATTCACATCATTATGTGATGGGTTCCTATGAACCAAATTTAAACTGTGTAGAGGATACCACCACATGCGCCATAGAGCTGCCAACTTTCTTGAACCATAGTTACACTGCTTAAAGGTTACCACCTAAACCTCCCTACAACTAAAAATATTATATGATGTAGAGCTATTATTTGTGGTGGTTACCACCTCATGCTCAGTGCGATAAAGAAACTTCTGTGAACCAGGGTTACATTGTAGATATTTTAATACCACAAGATCTCTATGGAAAAGAGTCTTCCAAGAACTATGGATGTTTTTGGAGGTTTATAAATTCACAAACCGAGTCCCTTATGTATATTTTTTATCTTTTTTTCTAGAATTTTCTTCAAATTGTCCATCCCTTCCTCTATTAATCTTATGACATTTGTATTTTTTGTCAATAGTGTGGTCATATTTGGTTATTACATGCGACCCATTTTTTAAAAAAAATTCAAAGACATTATTTTCTTAGTAAAGGAAATTTAACATATTCTCTAGTTATTTAGATGGTATTAAAATTATTTTTTGAAATATTTTAATCATAGAGTGCCTTCATAAAGTAAAATGTTTTTGTTTGATTTAATATATATTTAATTTTTTATATTTTGATTATATTCTCACCAATAAAATGTAATCACTTCTTCGAATTAAACCATATCAAATAATAAGTAAAATAATAGCAATTTACCCAAGTTTATTAAATTGATTCTATTGTAAGGTACTTGTTGGTTCATCTTCATATGAAGTTATTTTAACGTAAAAACAATATTTTTTTTGTTTTAATCTTAAACATTGATATAAAATCATAAAATGAGTTTTATATTGGTCAATTTTAGAGGTTTTTTAAATAAATACCTAATTTAATAAAAGGGCCCTTTCGAAAAAAACATTTTTCGTAAAATCTATTTCTCATTTTGAATGTTGTTTTAACACATGTTCTCAAAATCACTCACCATATTCTATTATAACTTCTCTCATTTAAAGAATTATTTAATGCACATGTGTTTTAAACACATAAATTAAATAGTGATTTAAAAAGTGGGTTTTAAAATAAATTTTTTTCATGGGAATTTGTGAATAATTTTTTTCTTTATATATTCAATACAAATTTAGCCATTAAGTTAAAAAAATAGTTTTAAGTTACTAAATTTTTTGTTTCAAAATCTCTAATTAAATGTTGATATTAAATAAATACCTTTTACTAATCCATTTATGATATATTTACCATTATAAACAGATGCCTCTAATTATTGATTGTGACTTTTTCACTTTATTTCATCCACTACTACTAGTGGGAACTAGTTAGTACCTTACTTAAGTTGTATATACCATGTTTGAAACTATTTTATATTCCACGACTATTACTTTTCTTGGAATATTCATAATATATCATGAGGTTTGAATATGTTTTACCTCATATTTTATTTGGGTTGATATTCGCATGGTTGAATGTAATATCAATGTATTTTACTTGTGGGTAACCTCATATTCTATCCATGTTATTATGTCAAGTTAGTTTTCGTCACAATTATATGGTTCGATATTGTTGTGTAATAATAATTTATAATATGTTTCATTAAGAGTATGTTTATTTTTTTATATGGATCTTGAATATTTTTTTATATAGAGAATGTTGGTGGATATTGTATAAAACTTCCATATATTTTCTATAGTGAAAATTTATTACAATGATGTAGATCATTGATAATATTATGACAAAGAAACCATGATAAATATTTTTAATATTTTTCATTGGCATGATTACAATTTTCAAAGGTTTCCACTTTTAGTCTTCAATTTGGATATATTTGGTTCCTATAATAAATTACATATGCATAAGTTTAATAATTGTGTTAGATGTTCAATATTTACCTATAGAAATATATATATATATATATATATATATATTTGAAAATGAAGAGAGAGATACATTAATATTTAAGGCTTATGGAATATTTTAGGTGAACAATATGTGTTGGAGATGTGTGAAGAATATGTGGAGGTGTTTAGACAGGTGAAGAATCCTTGAACATGTCTTTTAGGATGCATTAATCTGATGGAAAAAATTGTGAACATGTAGTTTCTTCAAGAATGTGGATGTAAATATTCATGTATCATTACATTATTTTATTATTTTATAGGTGATCATCAGAAAAACTGAGGAAAATTTCTGATGGATGAAGAAACGTTTTCTATGACTGTTTGAGAGATTATTTGGATGAAGTTTGTTAGTGAGGACTCAGGAGATTTAATTGATGAATTTTTATGTAAGAAGATAGGATAGATGATATTATGAATAATCAATATATGGATCCATAAACATCAAAACTTCTGAATCAATAGAAATAGAATAATTGTCTGATGTTTTCAGTAGATTTATGTATTTTAGAAATTACTCTAAACATTTAAAGATGTTTAGAGTCTATTTTAGTAAATAATATAATAATAATAAAAGATAAAAATATTTCTAAATTATTTTCATGATGAGTAATTTAATATCTAAATATGAATTATTCCAAGAATAATTACAGAGATGTGGATAATTATAGAAGACTAAAAGAGTCATCTTGACTATGTGTATTTTTTTAGTTAAAATTAAAAGGTCTCTATATAAGAATAATCACAGAGCTATAACAGAGTTGTTGGGACTATGTATGAGTAATTTTAATCTTTGTATTATTTATTTATTAGATATTTAATAATAATTTCATCTATGTATTGAAAATTATGTAAAGTCGTGTGTACTTCATTAGGATGATTTTACACATTTGTAAAGATGTTTTGAACTTAATAAGGATGCACATAACAATTATTCATATGGGTTATGAAGTTCATAAGGATGATTATTTAATTTATAAGGGTCATATATTGGTTATGTAAGGATCATATTTTATCTTCATTTGGTTGATGGAGAAAAATATACATATAGTTTATCCTTAAGGTGGATAAGTATTTTGTGGAAATGGAAATTGGATGAAGATATATAAGGATCCCAAAGATCAATGTGTAGTTGGATTACTTTTCAAAGACTATATCAATCAAGAAACATTCCTCTAAAAAATATAATAATGACTATTCTTATTAAAAATAATTTATATGTTGTCTATATGTTTTTAATCATTGATCAATCATCATGATCACTCAAATGGAATGTGATCCAGGTTGTGATAGTGAATCAATATAAATATTATTAAAGATGATATTGAGATTAGTTATATACCATAAATATATTCCATGTCACAACTATATGTTTTCATGAACACATGAAGTATTTTTTAAGAAATTGGATATGTGGATTTTTTGGAGATAATAAATATGCAATATTCAAATATTGTTTTAGGAAGGAAATACTTGGGCCTTAAAAAAGATTCAAAAGGGAGAACAAGAATTGGATTTTGATGAGATTTACAACCACTCAATATGAAATGATATATATGATTTAAATATGGAAATAATATTCATGATAATAAGAATATAAAATAGGCAATATCAAAACAAAAATTTATATTGAGTGTTGAAAGAGAATCCTCAGAAAATGAAATCGCAGTGAAGAAATAATTTTGATAAAAGGATAAGGATACTAGGATATTGATAATACTAGGGAGATCATAACTGCATCAAAGTTAGAACCAAAAATATCTATGAGAACCTATGTGTTGAATAATAAGTAGGAGGAGGAGGTCTATAATAAAAAATTATTACACAATGTGATAGAAAATAGTATGCATATAGAGTTTTTAATAATCTTTTGATTGTTAAATAAATATTAATTATGGAAGAATAACTTGGAATACTAATAGTGTGACATCCTTTGAATAAAGGAGATTGTATGAATCACCCAATTTAATAATATATATTAAATAATATTGATACACATATAAATAATTATATTGAGTAATTTTGGGATGTAGTGTAAGGATTTCTTCACTTACACCATATAGTGGAGAGATGAATGTGGATGATACCTTCTGTATGAGAAAATGGGTGATACCTTCCCAACCATTGTGAGTGAATTGAACTACACTTATCATCATAAAAATATAAAGTGATAATAAAATATATTTCTTGATAAAATAGTTGAACACGGTAGAAATTATGTCTTCCATGAATGAATCTAACCTTGTAAAAGCATGAGTTTTGTTGTTATTTTTCATTCTACATTGTATATCAAGGTGATGATTATGTCTCTTAACGAGGATAAATTTTATGAAAATACATAAATAATATGAATGATATTAAAACATAGTAAATTTTAGGTACGAAAACAAACCACCCCCACTGATGTCTTTGACAGGACTACTAGGATCTTTTACTAGTCTCAGAGTAGGCCACATCAAACTTATATTAGATCTAAATTTTTTATAGTTGTTTTTAGATTCCCAATATGAAGTGAAAATTTGAATACAATTTATATATTCCTTTTATGGAGAAAAATAAATTTTCTTTAGGATAAGGTTGCATTTAATTCTCAAAAAACAAATGCTACACAAAAAATTCAGGAAAAGAAGTGGAAAATATTCTCAAAGAATAAAAAGGATCAACAAATTCATGAATTTTACCAAGGTGGTAACAGTTTATCTATATAATTTATTGAACATGGTACTTTTCTGATACTAGTTAATGATATTAATAGTAAAGTGATGTAAGATTCTATTATAACTTTGGAATACTTTCACTCTCAACTCTAAAGGTATATGAAGACACTCCCTATTTGAATAGGTATATATAAAATTGGGTTTTATAGGGTTATTCTTTATTACAAAACACATATCAAAGAAGATGTTTTAGGAAAATAGGATATAATAAAAAGGAATGTCATAAAGGTCATTTCTCTAATAACCCTTCAGGAAGAAAATGAAAAACTCGTTTTATTTTGAAATAAAAATATTTTATTGATTTAATAGAAGTTACAAATAAAATTGTGCGAAAAAGTTTTGATAGAAATTATTTTAGAAAATATTATTCATTCACAAATTAAATTATATGAAACCTCCATCAACGTTAATAATTCACAGTTATATGGTAATGAAAAAAATAATAAAACATCTTGATAAATTTTTAAAATAATTGAGTAAAATGCATGAAGAAAAAATAAAAATGGAGGATAATAGTGATGAAAAAATATTGAGATCTGTTAAAGTTGATAATTACTCCCTTAAAATGAAGTTTCTTCCTCTTGAGGTGAATATAAGTAATATTTAACTAGAATATGAAAAAACTTCTAAAACGTTTGAAAACAAAAGTACTTCCAAATAGACTATTAAGGAATATCCAACTCTAAAATGGAATATGATAGTGGAATTATGATATTGATATCAATACATGATCAACCCTTACCATGATCTTGTAAATTATTAACACATTTTCCCCATATCCTTTTTCTTTACTAATATTTTCTCATGTTAAATTGAAGGTTATAAAATAACCTATCTTGTTATTAATATTGTAGACTTTTATATGTGTTAGTGATATGTAAAAAATATAATGATGTGTTTCCTTTAAATAATCCTTAAATGTTTATTTTAGGATCCATTTATGTGATAGAAAAATATGTGAACTTATTTTTTCTAGAATTAATTGTACTGATATATTCAAGAATCACCACCTTATGTGATGATTATGGATGTGGTCTTTAATGAAACTAAAGATGAGTTTTCATGGATGAAGAAACAAAAAATAAATTATATTGGAAGAGTATTCAGACCAAATCAGATAGTAGGGAGATGGAAAATTTAATTAAAGAATAATCTTCCAAAAAGAGAAGCTAGATGAGGTTATCAGTAATTCATCCATAAATACTTGAACATTCATTCTATTGTATCAGGTTAATGATAACCCTCGGATGATGTTTTTGATTTATTTAAGGTATTTTATGAATAAATTTAAATATTTTAAATGTTTATAAGTCTATTTGAATGAAGTATAGAATATATTGTCTACAGATGAAATTATATAAAGGACTAGTTTTCTGAGTCATTCAAGATCTATATAAGATTCATTTCAATAAGAATTTATAATATTTTAAAAAATGTATAAAAGATTATGTTTTTTCTCTTCATATAAAATTAGTCATTTAATATACCAAATACTCTTTTTAAGAATCTTATAAATGCTAAAAATGAGTCATTGGTACTATAAATGGTTCATTTGTATATGTTTCTTATTAATTCCTGAGCAATGTAAAAATCATTTCAACACCAAAATGTAAATTTGAAATAGATATGTGTACTTCATAAGAATGATTTTCTAGTTTTTTAAGGATAAATGCAACTTCATAGGGATTATAATACTAGTTCTTCATAAGAATCATGATGTTTTAAGGGATGGTTATTTACTTCTTAAAAATCCTCGATTGATTCCATATGGATCATATTTTATCTTTTGAAGGATATTGGAGAACAATGTATAAATAATTTATCCTTATTATGTAAAATTACATTGTGAAATGAAAAAAGGAATGGAGATTCGTAATGATCATTTAAATCAATGTAAAAATGAAATCATTTTGAAATAGTGTGTGAATATAGAATGAATTTCTCTAGGAAACATCAACATAAATATTATGATAAAAACTAATTTAGATTATGCGAATATATTTTTATTTATTGAATAAAAATAATAATCATTCAAATGGGTCATAATTCATGTTTAGATAATGAATAAATCCAAAGATAATTTAATATAATATTGAGAAGAGTTTAACAATGCAAATAGATTCTGCATCAAAAATTTATGCTTCTTCAAAAGTGTAATATGTCAAAAAAATTTAAATATGTAGATATTATAGAGTTAAAAAATATGATATGATAATATCACATGTGGAATGAAAAACGTGATTTTTAAAGATAGTTAAAAAGATATACCTCGGTTGATATTTTGATGACATTTTAATGAGATGTTGTCTGCCACATATGATAAATGGGTTTCCAAAATAAGAATATATAAATAATATTCATGATTTTGTGACTACAAAAAATTGAATATGAGAATAAAAATTTAAGATTAAAAATCTAGAGAGAAAACATTTATAAGGTAATAATGATGAAAAAATACTTTTAGTAGAAGAATAAGGAGTCCCTTATACTACTACCACCAGGGATATCATATATTTATCTAATAAAAAATTTATTCATATAGGATCACATATATATTGATTAATAATGAGAGAGAGGCCAATAATAAAATAGTTTAGGATAAATATATTGATAAGAGAATGGTCTTACATTTGGGTTTATTTCCATCATTATGTTGATCACATGAAGAGTAATAATCCATTATGGTTGAATATCACAATATGATTGAGGTAAGGAATAAGGACATGTTTCATGTGGAGTTTTTGATCCTCCTTCGTTGGTTGAGGAAATAGTCATTGAGGAATTAAATCATGGAATATTGATGTTCTAACATCGTTAGTATAATGGATACGATTTTATGCAACTAGTTTTGAGAGGATCTATTAAATATGTGTGGTTCCATTATAATTAAATCTATTAAGGAACAGTGTGATTTAGTATAAAAAACACTTCACTTGCATTATGTAGTAGATAAAGAAATGTCGATATTACCATACCCAAGGGAATATGGATTATACAGGCATAAAAATTAAGTGCAATTGAACTATACATGTAATTACTAAAATTTATAGTTATAAATAAATATGTTTCTTGAAAAAAAGTCAAATATGACAAGGAGTATGTTTCCCATATTCATTTTGAACCTTGTAATAACTTTTGTGTTATTGTTCTTGTTCATTTTGAATTGAATATAATGGTGAAGGTTTAGTGATAATTTAGATACATGTATCTCATACCTAGGAAAAAAATTTATCAACATAGGTGAGAACTAATATATAATGAATAACTATGTGAAATTTGGGTACACAGGTCCCCCCTACACTCTCAATGTCCCTGTATAACCACAAGGAACATTATTAATGTCAATAATGTTTTCTATTATGATAAATATTCCATATGAAATATTATTACTGCCATGACCCACCTTCACCAAGATGAGGTAAGGGATAGAAAACTACCAAAACCTTCCTTTCTCAAGTTGAGGAAGAGATAATAACCCCTGAGTCCCACTTTCAATAGGCCCCGGAGTGGCGAATAGCACCAAGGGTATAGAATCACACGTTATATGGAAGACAATACCATTTTTATTTAGTAGGATTGGTAGATACGATGGTAAAAAACCAAAACAACTCCAAAGATAAAGGTAAAAGTAAATCCAAAACCCATTCCCATATGCACGTTCAAAGATAAACCGATTAAAGTACAAGAACAACTCCAAATGGAACATACTAAAATAAATAAAACAACAACTAAAATTGTCCCGACGCCAGAGCAGGTATGGTCACACACCATCCCTGTAGTTCTCTTGGAAACCTGAAAGCAATTTTATATATTTAGGGTGAGTATACAGGTATACTCTGTAGGTAAAACCAAAATCTCACATGCATAAGTGGGGAGGCATTCTAATACCCCATGAGAAAAATGAGATAACCAATGCACATATCAAAGTAATAATCCACCCAACCTCACCAAGGCACATTCCCCAAACAAAGCAAGTAAGTTATAAATAATATTAATAGTGCATCGATGTTTGGGTACCCAGATCCACTCTCTCACTGGTTATTGAAGATATCCCACATCTTAGACCTCCCCCACCATTTTTATTGTAGTCCCACTACCGCCCCAAAAAAAAAATTATTATACACCACAACATGTATCCTTCCCGCATACACCTAGGATACCACAACAACACATCCTACTCACAAACACCAAGCCCACCACAACCACACTTAACCACACCCGTAGACAGCTCGTCCATACCAACCACCACCACACCCAAAGACACCTGGGCCTCATCCCAAAGATACTTAGGAAACAAACCGACCCACACACACCTAGACCAACCACCACAACAAAAATTATTCAAGAATATTGTGCTATAATAGACCTCAGGTCAGCACATCCTACCTGAAGAGTCTAATGCTACTCGATAGAGGGAGCAGAAAGGAGCTAATAACCAGCCACCCAATAGGATGTTGAAAAAAACTCCCTCCCTCGTGAAATGGGGGTGTTCGGTATGAAGTTCTCAGCTTGGGTGGTGTGAAAATTGAAAAACCAAAAACTAATTTATAAGTATAGTTGAACAAGCACTCATCCCAACCTAAGGGTTATGAAACCATCCTATACACAAACACCCTCGTTTCTATTCATTCATACAAAATCACAACAACTACAACCAAAGAACAACTCATTCCTTGAAAACAATTCCCCATTGAACCCATTCTTGTTATCATATTCAAGTGATTCTATTTAAATAAATTTTCACAACCGGGAAACTAATAGGAATATCCATAAGCCAAGGAATGAAAAATTGACAAGTATTAATTTAAGCATTCACATCCGGTACTCATATGAAGTCACGACAACAAAATTTATATGTGATATCCCTCGAAGTACTAGAACCCAACCAAGCCCTATCCTACAACCCTATATGCCCTCAGGTCTGCAACCAAAAACTCAAGAATAGGGGATCCCATCCCCAACCACGTCACCCTATAACTCTACAAACAAAACAACCATACACATCACTAGAATAGAGCAAGAGTGTTTTAAGATTTTTTAACACCATTCATTATGTTTCTTCTTTCTATTTGGTTAACTAGGGTGATCGAACAAGGATTCTTGTTCACTGGGAATCTATTTAATCAACTGAGTTTACATGATTAACCAGTTTCCAAGTCACAACTATTTAATCAGAAGATTATCCAGAAAAAAGAGGTTAATTAGCACGCAAAAAAGAACCAGCAATGACCACAATTTTCAGTGGACATAAGCCAGTAAAATTCATGTGATATAAGCAAAGATAAAATAGTAAAACAACATCATCAAACACACCACTTCATTCTTTAAAAACCGTTTATTATCTTTGTTCAGGTATGGTTTCATCCATCCCCGAATCAATATTATCGTACCCACACCGCATGATACATAGTAAAGAGAGACGAAAGAAAACCCTACCTAGATGATCAATGATCGAAGTTTTCTTCCTCAAAAAAGGAATTGGGGATACACGACTTGTAGGGGAGGAACTCCAAGGACTCCAAGAGTGAGTATTAAAGGCTCAATCCTGGGCACACAACTAGCCTCGGGAAAAGGGACTCGAAACACCCCAAGTAAAGGATAAGAGACCCGCCAATAAAAAGAAAGAAAATCTGTGCGATAAAAAGTAAGATCCCAGAGTAATGGGATATGATATCTTGAATGAATTTAAAGGTAGATCGTGGTTTTTCCAAGTGGTCGGGTGATTAAACACGATGGAATTAATTGTTATTTAATAATCCTCCTCGGAGATATGGAAATAATGGTTGTGAGTTAAATGGTTTCCTTTAAACAGCGAAAAAACCACGTCATTGGGGAAAAGCTGAAAAGTATGGGAAGAAGGGGTGGAACCCAGGAAAAGTACAAATGTTTTTGTAAGTCAGGGGTCACCTGACTCTTTGGGGATTTTAGACACTATACTGGTTCCACCATCATGGTGCCACCGGTCTAGTGCAACACCTTAAGCGGTGACACTGTTTTGGTGTGTGACCACTACAGTTCCACTGTCATGGTGCCACTGTTTTAGTGTGTGAATATGACAGTGCGAATGCTATGGTGCCACTGTCGCATTGTCGTCATGATCGGTTCCACCATCACAGTGTTTCTATGATAGTTCCAAGGTTTTTCTGGAAGTGTTTGCTGAAACTGAGTTTTTGGAAACTCCTTAATGAGTAACCTGTGGTCCCCAGGATACCCCAAACACCAAAAATTTGGCAAATTAATGGATGAGGAGGGTCCGTTCCATTACATTTGATACCCCTCAAACTATTATCGTCCTTGACAATACAAGAGTAAACCTAACGGAAAGAGGGGGGGACGAATGACCACCTTGTATGAACTCTCCCAGGAGTAAACCTCCTTGACTTAAAGGAACACCTCTCCCTCATACTGATAATCTTTAGAGGCACTACTGCTTCCCTACCTTAAGAATCCACACAAAATATAAAGGTTATACCATCCAGGAATATGGATTAGGTAGTCCCTTCCCCCATGTCAAGATACGGAACACTTTGGGCAGAACTGAATCGCCCGCATAGGTTTAATCGCATCCACCCTAATGCATCTCGATTAGGGATCAGGCCCTCCCGTTCCCACAATCCGGACACTTCAAACACAATCAGAAATCAAGGGAAATAACACATCTCATAGTTAACAACGTCAATAATTACATCCCTGTCAACAACAAAACAACACAGAACAAAACTCAAAATAGCTCTTGGTACTAGGCGCGGATTTGTGCCTCTAATTCCTAGGTACTCTCCTCGAGGGAACCATGCCTCCATAACACCCAATCCAAATAATTTTTTTTTCAAAAAATCACATTATCCTCATGATCCTTGATCATAACCGGTCTCTCTACGAACCATGAATCATCATCTATATCCATCTTCCCCAATCAAGGATGTGTGAATCCTTCTGTAGATACTGACGGAGCTGAGACACATGGAAGATGTCATTCACCCTTAGTAGCAGTGGTGGCAGCACTAGCTGATAAGACAGATCATCGAACAACCACAACACCTCAAAGGGTCTGACGAACTTGGGAGAAATCTTACCTCCCCTGTCAAACCTCCAATTCCCTCGTTGAGGGGAGACCTTCAAAAACATATGGTCCCAAACCTCTAACTCCAAGTGCCTCCTCTGATGATCGGAATATGACTTTTGACCATCCTAATACACCATCATCCTCACTAGTAAAAGCTGAACCTTCTTTGTAGTTCTCTATACTACCTTTGGTCAACTAACACCTACTTCTTGAACCTTTATCCAACACACAGGTGAGAGAAACGATCTCTCGTACAAGGCTTCAAATGTATCCATGCCAATGGTAGAGTTATAACTATTTCTGTAGGAAAACTCTACTAGAGGAAAGTGCCGCACCCATGATCCCCTAAAGTCCAAAACACATGCTTGTAGCATATCCTCCAACGTCGGGATGGTCCACTCTGTCTGTCCATCTATATGGGGGTAGAAAAAAGTGTTGAGGTATAACTCATTTCCAAAACCATGTTGAAATCATTTCCAGACCACTGAGGTAAACCATGAATCCCAATATGAGACTATGGACCTAATAACTCCATTAAATTGCACCACCTCATCCGTGTACCTCTATGGAAAGACATCCACCGCACTCGACTCCTTGATTTCCAAAAAGTGAGCTAATTTCGTCAGCCGGTCACCACTACCCAAATAACATTGCAGCCTCCTTTAAACCCCAGGTAGTCCCATTAAGAAATCCATTGAGATTTTATCCAACTTCCACTCAAGGACATCTAAAGGAGGCAATAGACCACCAAGAACATGGTGCTTAGCCTTCACCTGCTTGCACATGAGGCACTTTTCTACAAACCCTACCACTATCTGTTTCACCCCAGGACACCGAAACTAACTCATCATGCCTCGGAACATTTTCGAAACTCTTAGGTGTACCTCAAGGGATGAGTTGTGGAACTCCACAAGAACTCTCCCACGAATTTTCACCATGATGTCCAACCTTCCATGAAACGAAATCATATTCTATCCATCTTCTGACCATCCATCCATAGCATTACCCTGGATAATAGGATCACACAACACTTTTTCCTCTGAGATCCCCACTGAGACTCCCCCACCTACTGAAATAGAGAGTGCTGCACTATCATCTGGAATAGATAGAATCTCCCATCCTCGACCCTTTCATCTATGTATAGGGATTCCAACTCTTCCATCACCTTCCAAGCATCTACCCATTCCCAAACCACATCCTTCTATGAAATCCTACTCAAGGCATCGACCACAACATTCCCCATTCCTAAGGTTTAGGAAATCTCTAAGTCGTAGTCTTAAAGAAACTCCATCCACCTCTGCTACTGCATGTATGGGTCCCACTGGGAGAAGATATACCTCAAGCTCTAGTGATTCATGAACACCGTGAAGTGTTCCCCGATGAGGTAATTCTGTCAAAAATTTAGTGACAACATGACCACTATAAGCTCCAGATCATGGGTGGCATAGTTACGCTCGAAGGGATGTATCGACCTATACCCATAAGAGATCAAACCCTATTGTTGCATCTGTAAAAACCCTAGACCGAGGCTCGAAGCATCACCGAACATTTCTAATGCCACCCATTCTTATAGAAACCTCAACAATGGGGAACTAAACAACCTCCACTTTAGGTAACTGAAGGCTTCTTAACATTGATCGCTCCATAAAAAATTAGTGTGTTTCTTGGTGAAGGATGTAAAAGGTGCTACAACTTGGGAGATGTTGGGCACGAATCTCTATTAGTGACATGCTAGACCTGGGAAACTACGAACCTATACCACCTTCTTGGGTTCTTTCCATGAATCAACTGCTTCAACCTTCAATGAGTCCCCTACTATTCCCTGCTCGGACACCACTTGTCCAAGGAATTGCACCTCTCATATCGAAAACATACACTTGGACAACTTCCCATAGATCTGGTGCTATTGGAGATCCTCTAAAACCATCTTCAGAGGTTCAGTGTGATCCTCCTCTGATATTGAGTAGATCAGGAATTCGTCAAAAAACATGACCATGAACTAGTCAAGATATCTTGAAAGACGGAGTTCCTAAGCCCCATGAACACAGTTGGTGCATTCGTAACGAAGAATGGAATGACCCCAAACTCAATGTGCCCATATCTACACCTGAAGGTAGTCTTCGATATGTCACCCCCCCTTCACCCTCTACTGGTGATATCCTGAACATAGGTCGATCTTGGAGAAACATACTACCCCCTTCAATTGATCAAAAAGGTCTCTAATCCTTAGGAGGGGGTAACTGTTCTTAACTATCACCTGGTTCAGCCTCCAGTAGTCTATACACAGCCTAAGGCCACCATCTTCTTTCATTGAGAAGAAGAATGGAGAACGCCATGGTAATGCGCTTGGTTTGAAAAAATCTTACTTCATCATACCGTCAATCTGAATCAGTAACTCCTACAACTCGGAAGGCTCCATTCGATAGGGATCCGTTGAGATTGGTTGGGCACTGGGCTGAAATTCTATCCAAAACTCAACATCATGTTGAGGGGGAAGAGTCGCTGCCTCTCCTGGGAAGACACCTAGAAACTCACTGAAGATCCCAAGGACTTCCACCATCATTGTATCTGCTGACTCCACTGATAGATCAACTAACGAATAAATAAGGGGCTCCACTTGGTGGATACCCTCCTGGAAGCCCCAATCACTAATGAAAGTCATAGGTTGTCCTCTCACATATGAAAAAACTACCCTTCTTTAGAATTATTAAATAATGGAACACAAAGAGAATAGCTAGTAGATGCCTAAAATAACATATTATGGATTAATTTGTAGAAAAAGAAGGTCCCCACTGGACTGATATGGCCCTAACATTAGTCTGCGTCCCCGAAAAACACAAGACAAGCTGGTCTGACCTCTGACTGGCATAATCAAAACTATTGGCATGGGAAATCTTTCGGCATCTCGACCTAGAGTATGGACTAGACTGTTTTAAACAAAGGAGTGAAAAGATCCTGAATCAAATGAGGCGTGTCAAAGAGTGCTAAAAAATCTAATTGCACCTCAAATGAAATCAATCCCTACTGGGACAGCTACTTATGCAGCGTGCAACAACCCACTCCTAGCTTCTCTTCCCCTCAGCTATCGACTGCCTACCAAACCATGCCCTGGTTTAGGTCCCTGAGGAGCACTCTGAGGTTGGTCTCCTCCTACAATGTCTTCTCTAATAGGAAAGGGAGCTTGCTATCCCAACTACAGCTGTTTAAAGGGACTGTCTGTAAACTACTGCTGCTGCTGAGTTGGGTGCTGAACCCGCCGACCCCCACTTTATTACACCCAGTCCAGGAAATGATTCTGAAGTTTCCCAAGACTGCCACAGATGAAGCATCTTAGTCATGGAACCAAAAAAAAAAGGAAGAGGACCAGGAGATCAGAATTGGAACTACTGGGTCTTCTCCCAAATGGATGAAACTTAGAAGTCCCTGACGTTGGAGGCCTACTCCTAACAGCCTTCCCCTTTTACTATCCCAACTAGCTCCACTCTCACGGTAAACCTCCCAGCATGTGATTACTCTCCACCAATTCAGCCTTCTTCTGGACCTCCATGTACATTGGTAGCGTGAAGGGAATTACAACATACTAAAGATAAGGTTGGAGTGCCTCCTCTAAATGTCTCACCCGAGACTCCTCATCCGAAAAAAATTTCAGAGAAAAATGAAGGAGATCCTTGATCATGATCCCCGCCTCTCTCACTAACATATTCCCCTTCTGAAGGTAAAGTATATTTTACCTCTTCTCAGCCTTCATCGAAGAGGAAAGGAATTCTTCCTAGAACTCCTTCTCGAAGTCAGCCCACAAAATCTTATTCCTCATCCTCTATCAATGGTACAGAATACCCCAATGACATGCTACTCCCCACATTTGACTAACCTCCAACAGAACCCAGTACTCATCTGGAGCCCGGATCAAGCTGAATGTTATCCCCAACTCCTCGAGCCAGATTTAGGCTCTATATCTGAGATGTTGCCCTCGTACTTCTAGAGGGTCAGTCGCTAAAAGGCATGAAACATCTTTTCCACTGGTCAACCTCCTCCTCTCGATCAGTTCTCCAATGATCATCCATATCGGCCTACTGGGCCTCGATCACCCACACTAATTGTGGTCATTATCTGGGTTCCATAGCTGCAAGGTAAACAAGGAATTCCTAAGACCGAGTATTTTAAAATATTTCTTCTAAATTTTTCTTCAACATGTTTTTTATTTAAATTCGAAGAACACCCATAGCACATAAGAACACAATTCATTATGATGCATGTACCTTTCCTGGGGTCTCTCCCTTGTAATCGGTGTAGCCTCACTCGGTCATTCGGTAGGTGCAAAGTCCTTACATTGGATCACGGGGACGATAAAATCAATGTCCTAGCCAGTCTTCCCTAGCCTATTTCACGCAACAATGTTTCCTAACACTATTTCCCTACCGCACCATTTTATCATTATTATGCCTAACCCTGATCTCCATCCAATATCTCAACGGTCACCTCTTATACCATTCTCTCACGACCTTCCTTCAGGAAGATGAGGGAAGTGATAGAAAAATGTCAGACCCTTTCATCCTCAAGTTTAAGGATAGATAATGACCCCAAGTACCACATTCAATAGGTCCTAGAGTGGAGACTAGAACCAATGGGTATAGAATCACATGTAATATGGAAGGAATTGCCCTTTTATTTAGTAAGATCAGGAGACACGATAGTAAAAAACCCAAAACTCTACAATGTTGAAGGTAAAAGTAAATTCAAAACCCATTCTCATATGTATGTTCAAATATGAACTCATACAAGTAAAAAAAAAACTCCATAGGAAAATTTCTCAAAGAAACAAAATAAAAATGGAAACTATTCTGACGTTCGAGCTAGTACGGTCCCACATGGTCCCTGAAGTCCTAATAGAAATATGAAAGTAGTTTTATATATGTAGGTTGAGCATATAGGTATACTCAGTAGGGAAAACCAAAAGCCCTTAGGAATAAGTGGGGTGGAATTCTAATGCCCCGTGAGAAAAAGGTGATAACCAATGCACCGAGCTAGAAAAAAACCCTCCCAACATCACCAAGACACACTCCCCAAATAAATCTAGTAAGTTAAAAATTATAGTAATACAACATCGATGTTAGGGTACCCCGCACCACTTTCCCATTCGTTATTGAAGACATCCTACGCGTCACCCCTCCCACGCTATTTTCACTGTAGTCTCACTACCGCCAAAACAACAACCTTAGGGGCCACCCCAACCATGTATCCAACCCGCAGACACCTAGTCCACCAAAACAATGTATCCTTCCTGCAAAAAACTAGGCCACCACACCATCATACACCTGGTCCATAACATCCACTATTATGCCCGAATACACCTAGGCCTCATCTCGAAGACATTTGGGAAACAAACCCACCCGCACACACCTGGGCCAACCACCACAACCAGCTTTCCTAATGAATATTGGGCTATAATTGACATTAGGACATCACAACCGGCCGGAAGTGTCTTGGGCTACCCAAGAGAGGGAGCAAAAAGGAGCAAATAACAGCCCACCCAAGAGGATATTGATAAAAAAACACCCTCCCCCATGAAATGGGGATGTTCAGCACAAAGAGCTAAAATTGGATGGAGTGTGAATGAGAAACAAATAATAATAATTTATAATTATAGTTGAACAAACAATCATCCCCAACTAAGGGTTCTAAAACTATCCTACACACAAACACCCCCATTACTATTCATTCATACAAAAGCACAACAACACCAACCAAAGCACAAATAATTCCTGGAAAACAATTCCTCATTGAACACATTCTTATTATAATATTCAAGTAATTATATTTAAATAATTCTTTACAACAAGGAAACTAATAATCATAGCCACAAACTGAGGAAGGAAAAATAGCCAAGAAGTAATTTAAGCATTCACACCTAGTTCTCTTGTAATGTCCCAACACCAATAGGGATTTGTGAGATCCATCTAAGCACAGGAACCAATCAAAGCCCCATAGTACGACCCCACATGGCCTCAATCCCACAAACAATAACTAAATAATTGGGGATCACAACCCCAACCCCATCCACATCACCCCACAAGGCGTTAAACATAACAATCATACATATTACAAGAATAGATCAAGGTAGTTCTCAGAGTTAATCACACCATTAATTAAGTTTCATTTTTCTATTTAGTTAACTGTGGCGGTAAAACAAGGATTCCTATTCATTGGGAATTCATTTAATCAACCAAGTTAACATAATTTACATGTTTCCATGTTACATCCAATCAATCACAGGATTATACAGAAAATAGAGGATTATTAGTGCCCAAGAAAGGACCACCAACATCCACTGATTTTAGTGCACATAAGCCCGTAAAATTTACAACATATAAGAAAACACAAAATAGTACAACAAAATCATCAAACACACCCCTTTATTCAATAAAAACCATTTATTATCTTCTTTATGTTTTGGTTTCATCCATCCTTGAAGAAACACTATCGTACCCACCTCGCATGATACATAGTTAAGTTATAAAAAGGAGAAACCTACCTCGATGATCAACGATCAATGTTTTAATCCTTGTACCAAGAACTGGGGTTGCGCAACTTGTAGGGGAGGAACTCCAAGTACTCCAAGAGTGAGTAGGAAAGGATCCAGCATGGGCGCACAACTATCCTTAGGAAGAGGGACTCGAAACGCACCAAGGAAAGAAAAAGAGGGCATCCAAGAGGAGAAATAAACTCCTTGCAATAAAAGGAGAGACCCTAGAGTTATGGGATATGATATCTTAACAGGATTTTAAAGTCGGATCGTGGTTCCTCAGAGAAGTGCTGATAACGGTTGTGAGTTAAAGGGTTTCCATTAAATGGGGAAAAACCACATAACAGGGGTGAAGATAAAAAGTATGGTAAGAAAGAGTGACACTGAGGAAAAAGCCACACATTTTGGTAAGTTAAGGGTCTCCCGACACTTGCGGGATTTTAGATATCATTTATGGGATTTAAATGGATTTTAAAGGGGTATTAAAATACTTTTACATCAAAAGATGTGTTGTAGGAGCGGAACTAGAAAAAGTCGAAAATTTGGAAAAAACCAAAGGTGGGACAATGTTGGTTGAGAAATCATAATGATGCCACAGTCATAGTGCCACCATAATGTTTCCAATGTTTCAGTGTGTTACTGATATGGTTACATCATCACTGTGCCATCGGTTTGGGGGAGCACTGTAATCGGTGATGTCGTTTCGGTGTGCAATTATGACGGTGTGACTGCGATGGTGCCACAGTCACTATGCCAAAACCAAGGTGCCACCGTCATGGTTCCTTAGTGACCAGTACAACCGTCACGGTGCTTCCATGACCAGTTCCACTACCATGGTGCCTCCATGATTGGTTCCACCATTTCGGTGGAACCGTTTGGTGGAACTGAGTTTTTGGAAACTCCATAATGAGTCACCGATGGTCCCCATGATATCCTAAACACCAAAAATTTATCAATGTAATGGACCAGGAGGGTCCATTCCATTACAATTATTTCATGGTATTGATATTTTTATCATTTTTTAGGTTTATATTTAAAGAGTTTCATATGGATTACATTAGTTTTTTATAACTTACATATATACGAACTTGAGCCTTGGGTTGTATGTTCTGTCTACACTTATTTCATTATATTTATATATATATGATGAGTTCTTTCCTAGGTGGAGAAGTATTTATTACATACATGATGGATTTGTGTGTGTGTGTGTGTGTGTGTAATTATGGATATATATATATATAAGAACATCTTATATTCCTATGAGAATATGAGTGCCCTCCATGTTCAGGAATATATTTATATTCAGTTTCTATATATGAAAATATTAGTGGCCTTCTAGACAAGGTAGATATTAATATATTGATCCTCTATTTTAGGATATGAGTGTCCTTGTGGGGAGGATCATTCTGGATACACATCCTTCTTTAGAGGATGGTACCAATACTACACCATATATTCTAGTCCAGGACAGAAGGGTGTAAATCATGTATGGAACCTACTGATTTATAGTGTTATTTTTTATAGTTCATAACAATCTATAACTTGTTTACCTATTATTATTTTCATGATTTTATGACTCTTCGTAATGTTATTTTATAATAATTATATAAAAAAGTATACATGTTCATGTATATACATGATTTTCACTAGGAGAGTTGGGACACCATTGGTGGTTTTCTATAGGGTTTTTATAGTCACACACTACATGAACGCTTTATTAGACAAGCATTCTCATCTATATAATTTCATGTAATTATAGGTATATTGGAAACATATAGAGGAAAATAGATTATCGATCATGAATGCCATTTTAGTAAGATCATTTCCCAATATGCATTGGATCTAGCAGTATGAGGGTTAGAGGATTTTATTAGTATATTTCAAACTTACCTTTGAATTTATTTTCTTAAAGCCCTGTTAGACATGTGAATTTACTATGGTTTAATTGTACATTTTATACTTTTTTTGGTCTTTATCGATTCATTTAGAAAATTTTTAATTTTAATTTTCTTGTTCACTCATGTATGACCACATTGGAATTGGAATTCATTTATGGAACATTCAATTTAGGGGAAGGTTATCTCATATTTTAAGTAGAATACATCCATGGATTTTTATTATAACCCAAGCAGTGAGATCATTTCTAAATTTCACATCAAGTCCATAAACACTACTCAAAAAACAATGGGGAACAAGGAATTCTCCTAGGGGTTATGAATTCCCATTTTTTAAAAAATACTATTATTTGGTTATGGTTCACTACTCTAAAAGTAAAATTTTAGAAGAGAGGATTGGAGAAAAGGAAAGGAATGAGAAATAATGGATATTACCTAAATATCAAAACCCAGCATCACCAAACATGTTGTGGATTAAAGGATATGGAGGTAGAGAACAAGGGTGTCCTTACAGTTCATACAACTTGGCTAGGAAGAAAGGAAGGAAAGTATTTTTATAGATACAATTTGGAATTACCCAAAGAAACATTACATAAAAGTAAGGTATGAGGTTTCCATTAGATGTACAATGTCCCTGACTAAACTCATATTGAGGCCACCAGGGCCTCAATGTATTTTCATCAAGTTTTTAAGGATAGGGTAGTGGTTATGCCCTACTAACCATCCTACTAATACTGTAGTCGAATACCATCGAGGTTTGGATGACTTTCTGCAATACCCTCCCAAACCTCCTCATTTTCCCAACACCAAAAATCTCACTCTAATTAATTTACTCCTATAGTTCTACTTAAAAATAATCCTTTTAAATATCCCAAATAAATTAAAAAAAATTCATAAAATCTAATTTCCAGAATTTTAAATTCATCCAAATCCATATCCTGAGAGACCCATACATTCTTTGATTCCATCAATGCAGAGTAGTGTGGGTTGTTAAAATCAAAAAATTAGGTTCCTTTAGACATATTTAGAAAGAGGGGTTAAATATTTTTCCCTAGGCCTTGTGATAAATTGGATGGAAAATTCCTTTATATCTTGTTTCCATGGAATTATGATAATTATAAAAAAAATATAAGGGTTGTCTTCCTGAGTAATGGTAATTCATGGAAAAATGAGCTATAGTTTAAGTAAGTGTTTGATTGAAATAAATGTTTATTTAATGTTTTTTATGACTTTTAATCCATATTAACTTAATTTTATTTTCTCTAAATTTTTTCAAAGTAATATTTATTATTCTATGATTCATTTCACTATTAATAAAATTATGCAAATATTCGTGGTAATTTTTTAAAAAGTACAAAATACACATAGATTTTCACATGTAGATCATTATGGGAATCTACATGAAAATTCAACTTAGCATTATGCTTATCCCCTACATGATATCCATAATGAATATATATATATATATATATATATATTCTTATTTATTTATAGGTTAGATAGGGGATAGTAAACATGATATGGGATAGAGGCTTGTCTTATTTTTCAATTAGTGTTTTAAGAATTTTTTGGGAGGTGGTAGATGACCATAGCCTTAAGGTCATTGTTGGACATTTTAGTTGTTCCTTTTTTGTGATTATTGGGTTTTAATCCCAAAATTTGTTATCATATTTATTTTATAAAATAAAAAATATTATTTATATGGTATGAATTTCCCTTAAATTTGATATTGTATATGTTTCATTTTTTAAATATAAGTCCTTATAACAATAACAAGATGAAATGATCTTACTTGGGAAGGTGTTGGTTTGAAAAAAAAAACATCCCAAAAATGATGGATTATAATAATTTAATAATAAACTATTACATAATGTGTCATGTTAAACTCTCATAACTAGTTTTAAACCTCTCATGATTGGGGAAGGAAACTAAGACCATTTTACATGTTAACCTAGGTACTAGGAAAAGTATTAAAATAAAAAAAATCAGGGGGAACAAAGGCTTTTATCGTCTCTTTTTTGTAAGTGTCAAGAATGGTCTCCCTTATCAAATCTTATTTTAGAAAAGATAAAAGTTGATATCCATGATCACTGAATTTAGCACTGATAAATTATATTATAAAAAATAAATAAATTAAAGCGTATATGTGTTCTATAATATATACATACACACACATATCTTTATAGGGAAATTTTGTTTCGTGTTCATATATCCCATATTAGAATACACACACACACACACATATATCCCAATAAAGACATCAAGTTTCACCATCCTCATAAAATTATATATATACACACATTATATATATTTATATCAAAGATTAGAGATATAATATTACTTCATAATATCAATATATGAAATTATATTGACTGTAATATAAAAATGAAAACATATTTTAATAAATATTATAATATATAAATCTTTTTCTATGTGTGTCTGTTTAATTGTATGAATACAAGAAAATATATATTATTAATTGGAAATATTTAACTTTAATTTTTAAATGAATTTATGAATCTAACATGGATTTAAAATTTAGTAATTTTTTTATTGAATGGAAAATATTATTATTACTACTAATTATATTATAGTTGTTGTTGTTATATGTCATAATTTTTCAAAATATAATAGAAAATTACTTTTTTTAATTTAATTAATATTATTTTTTATATATAATCACATATAATTAATAATATATATATATATATATATATATAATTATAAATTATGTAATTATTCACATTTTTAAAATATAGAAAATAATATTTTTCATATAATATTAAATAATCAGTTCTACAACACATATAATTAATACTTTTTAAAAAAATATAAATAAAAATAAAAATAAAAATAAAAAATATTTTATATTATTGTAAACAATATTGATAGTTAATTTAACATGTATTCTTAATGACAAATATGTTATAAATATTTTGATATTTTTATTTAATTATTTACATTTATTAAATATAATTGTGCATTTATTTATTTAATCCTATATATTATAAAATATATTAATTCTTTACATAATTAATAATATTTTTTAAAATCCCATTGAAATTACTTAAATATAATTATTATCTATTAATAAATTTTACTAATGATTAATAATATTTACATTTATATAATTAACAATTTATAATATATCTTATAGCTTTTAAATAAAATTATTAATATTTTGAAATTTAGTTATACATTTATATAATTAAAATTTAATATTTAAAAAAACATTTATATAATTAATAAATATAAATATTTATTATATAATGGATAATATATAAATTTATATATTAGTAATTTATTGAAAATATCTTCTTTTTAGAAATAGATATTAATATTTTTAAAATTAATTATAGATATATATAATCAATAATGTGTTATAAAAATATTCAAACTTTTACCTATGTAAAAAAATTAAATATAATAAATAATTGTTAATGTTATTTATATATAATTAATAATATAAACACAATTTATATATTTTGAATAATATTTAAAAAATATAAATCTATATAATTTTATTTTAATACATTTAATATAAATTTTAACATATAAATATATAATCATTTATATATAAATAAATTAGGGAATAATAATATATCATTTTACTATAAATTAAAAGATAAAAATCTATATTAACAATAGATAAGCTCATTTGGTCAATAAAAACTTCCCTCAAATCCTCGACTTGAGTGATGGTGTTTGAAACCCCTAATTTACCGAAATAAATTTTTTTTATAAATTTTAGATTTATGAACAGTGACTTTTTTAGTGATGATAAAGACTTTTCTCCCTTTTTAAATGAACCTTAATTTCTGCACTAATCCTCCCAATTCTTCAAGTCATCTTGGAAGCTAATCCCTGTGGGATTTTTTATGCAATCCTTTGGATGAATTAACCTCAAAAACTGCAAGTATATAATGTGAAACTTATTGTTAATGACTTTTTTCTAATCATATATTGGTTTTTTTCTTTCGACTATTCGTCATCGATCATCCATGTGTATGTGTGTACATATTGACAATCAGAATTTTGAGTGTGTGTATATATATATATATTATGAATAAATAAATAAATATATATATATATATATATTTGTGTGTGTGTGTTTGTTCCTATATATATATACATGTCTATATATATTTAGATATATGGGTTGTCTGTGTGTGTGCTTACCTATACACAAACACAGAGACAGACACACACACACACACACATTATTGTAATTCAATTTTATAAAAAAATAATATTTTATATATTATATATATTTATTTATATAATTTATAAGCATATTCTCAAAATTTATATTTTCAATACACACACACACACACACACTGGTGTATTTATATGTGTCTGTTTGTGTTTGTGTGTCGGTGTAAGTAATCATATATTTGTGTGTGTGTTTAATTTGTTTTATGTTTGTGTGTATACATATTTACACACACACACACACATATATATATATTTATATAAATAGTTATATATTTACTCACAAATGTTTAATTAATAGATATATTATTCTATATATCTGTTATATAAAATTATATATATAGTAATTTTGTTATATTTATAATTTTATAAATTTGTGAAAAAAATATAGCCTCTGTATTTATCATTTTATAAACTATATATATGTCTTATAATTTATAAATATTTTTAAAAAAATACACAATACAATTTATGAATGTAAAATATTATAAATTACATGCATAACATATCTATATCTTTTTTTTTTGTAAAATAGGAATATTATAGATCTAAATATAATGAATATAAATAAAAAATTGTATTTCAATTATAAGACAAATGAGTTCATGGATGTGGTTAAATTGTTCAATAAGTTGGAAACACTGTGTGCAAATGACCATTCTTGAATTAATTTTTTTTAAGTTATGGTCAAATCCTATTTTAATTTTTCTAAAGGACCAATTTTCACAATTTGGGTCTAGGAAAACACATTCCATGGATCGTAGGTGCAGATGCACTAAGGCCAATGTAAATATCCATGAATACCCATCAACAAGCCCTTAAAGCCCCCAAAACCTGCACCAAGGACCATTTCCCATAGGTCCCAAAGTGACTCAAAGTCCCTTGTACAAATTAACCATGTATGTGGGTCCATAATATAGAGCACGCCCTATTTGTAGATGCCCCAACTATACCCGACCTATGCTTACCACCACTAGCCCCCACATTCTATGTTGTTGTTGACCTATGCACATGCATGCATGAATAAAGACAATCCCCCCCTAATGGGGGTAATAAATGATGCAGTCAGAACTTGATAAGTTAAAGAAGTGTGCAATGATTCCACAAGATGTTGGCTGTAATAAATATTCAACATTTTCTTCAATGATAAAACTATTTATTTTTGATAGTAGAAAATGGGTGGAGTGATATAATATTTTTAATGCTACATTCACACTTTAAAGATTTGTTATATGAAGATAATGAGATTCCTAGGTTAACATATGATGTTCAACAAATGTTTTATTCAATGGGTATAAAATATGAATGAATACATACATATCCAAATAACTATATATTTCTCTAAAAATATTTTTGAATCAAATATAATATACTCTAAGTTAATTCCATCATGATAAATGAAAATTGAATCAAGTCCATCAAAAATTTTATAGTACATTCTAATAATTTTATAATTTGTAAGGCTTTATTGAAATAAGGATACTGTAAGTAAATTGGAATATCCTAAAAATAAAATAATTCTAAATGGGAAACTCCATCACCTATTAATCGTTCCTCAATGAGAGAAAATTGATCAAAGGTGTCCTGAATTTTTGAATCAAATCGATAAAACTATTATATAAATTATCTACATATAGCACGATTCCTTCTAGTGTATAAAGAGGCACTAAAATTAGATGCCCAGTTATGTCAAAAAATAATAATTTTTTATTGTTATTATATAATAAGTGCTAGTACAGCATATTTCCATCACATATTTTTGGACTAAAAGAAGTTGGTAATGATATTGCTGTTTATTTTGGATCCATTCACAAAAAATCTAAAAATGAAATAATTTGTTCATGTTGAGATCCATGATGTTCATGATGATAAATGGCTTCTATGCATATCGAAATTCATTAGGATACAACATTAATGAAATGTTATGGTTTTTCATTTGTAGAGAAGTTACACACAAAGTTAGGTTAAAAGATTATATTAAGATTGTGTTTTATATACATTGTAAATTTTTTCCAATATGACATAAATAATGGCCTTGTAAAATAGCATTTGATAGAAACTCAAATGAATTTAAGAAACCTTCTATAATAATAGGTGATCAACACTCTGAGAAAGTAAATAATTTTTTCATTGTTTTTTGTCATCTTTTTTCTAAAGCCAAATAAAAATTGGTTGGAAATGGAAAATAGTTTTATTCATATTTTTATATTGACTTTTTTCAAACTAATTCATTAATCCATTCATATAGAGAAAAATATATTTGATAGGTTTATATGTATATATCAAAATTCACCATTGAAATGAATATAATATCAAGTTCAGGTAAGACATGATTGAAATGTGGATAAGTTAATAGTTGGCTTATGTGAAGAGAAGAAGATTTAATTTTCTTACTCGAGTGTCTTGAATTACTTCCAAGAAAGAAATATTTGAATTTTAAGACTTCATAAATACTAAAACGACACTATAGAATTATTCATAAAATATCTATAATATCCTTATCAAGAATGTGTTGAAATTAAGGAGATTTAAGGAAATTAATTTTATGTTTTGATTCATGATTTATTGCTTGTGGTTATATATATCATTATTCCTAGAAATTTCTCACACACAATAACCAATATTCGCTTCATTTTTTTGACATATATCTAGAAATGTTATAGACCCATCAATGTTTTCATCTATAAAAAATAAAAATATCATATAATTTTAATTAAATATATTTTTGCACCATAATTTTTAATATAATAGTTCACTTCATAGTTCACTTTATGGGAGAGATCTTATTATGTTTTACTATACATTATCTGTGGGTGTACCCCATTTTATTTTACATAAATATTTTAAAATGGTGTGTCAAAAATTGTATTCTCCTCTAAGGTAATATTATTAAGATGAATATTATTGAATAATCCAATCTATTATAGATCAAAAACATGTTGGTTTTTGGATACCTTTAAAATCCAAAAATATTAACATAGTGGGTTCCTTGTGGGTAAATGACTTTTAGGAAGAGATATTGTCACAATTACGACACCAAATTAGGAGCAGGGCCACCTTTATGTTTTATATAATATTATAAAGGTTTTTTCATGTGTTAAAATTCAAAATAAATTATGAGGAATTTGAATCCATCAAGGAGAAAAATTTAGATATTAAAAAAACTAAAAAATTGTTTATTGTGTTTTTTAGACCATATTTTAAAGAATTTATCTACATGGAAAATTGAATTTTCGAAAGGCTATAATGGATAGTCACATACAAAGTGTACATGTATCAACATAAAATATTTAGATTATTAATAGTATATATTATAAATAAAGGATTGTGATGAAACTATAATAATGAAAATACTGAAGGTACTCTCGTAGTCAAAACAAAGAAAGGATTTCTTGAAAAGGATAAAATCCAATCTATGTGAATATTTCATACTTTATCATCATTGAAAAAGAAATTAAGTTGGATTACACAACATTATATTCGCCCATTTTTTGATGAAAATGGGATGATAACAGTAGTGCAGTTAAAAATTATGAATTGGGATTCATGAAAGTGATTTTTTTTAAGGAAGTGTACAAGAATAATGTTGGGAAAAAATCCCTCAAGGCATCAATGATGTATTTTTGAGGTGATTGTGTTTGTTGAAAAAGTGAACATCTGTGTTGTGATTGTTGAAAATGCAAACCATGACATACAAATTTGTTGACTTGCGTTCCATGAAGAGACTTGCACGCCGATGCATTGGATGCTTGAGAACTTGCACGCCTATTGTTTTTCAATATCAAAAGATCAAAATATGGAAAAGTAAAGAGGGTTTCATAGGTTATTGGTTTGGTCATGCAAGTAAATTGCTAGAGAAGAGACCTACACACTGAGACTTGCGCACCGAGGGTAGACTTGTGTGGCGTCACGCAGGGTGACAAAATTTCTTATAAATACTAGAATACCCCTTCTCATTTCTAACCGGAGTTCAACACTTTTAAGTTTCGGATCTCCCGTCATGCAGGTGTGGTGGTGTGACTCACAAGTGGGACTTGCGTGCCAGTGTTGGAAGTTGCGCGCCAAGTGTTAGTTGCGCGCCTGAGGTGGTTTAGGAAAGGAAGGAAGTGAGTCGCGCAGGTTTGGATTTGCAGAATATTGTGTCACGCAAGACTTTGAAATGACTTGTGCACCAGTTGTGGCTTGCACGCCGATACATGCGCACCAGATTAGACTTGTGTGCCAAGTAAGGTTGATTCCCCGGTAGTGTTTTCATACTGTGTGGAAGCTATAAGTTTGCCTGATACCTTCGGTGCAAAGAGATATTCATCTACAGGTGAAAGATAGACTTCAACATAGCATCTACATACAGAGGAATATGCATTCCTTCATGAAAATGAAGAGACCTACATGTCTATAAACTGTGAGTGTATTCTTTCTAGATCAGTGAGTAAAGGATGAGAAAGAAGGCGATCCTCTCCACCGGCAGTGATCCAGAGAGAGAGAAACATGGAGTGACCCTTGGGAAAGCAGTGATATGACCCTAAACATTGTAAATTCAGTGAGCCTGGGCATAGAAGTGAACTTCCACAAACCTTGTAATCCACAGCTAGTGAAATTTAGTGGAATTTGGTACGACAAACAACCTATCGGCGTATGCTCCTTGGACGTAGCCCTTAGCGGTGAACCAAGTAAAATTGTTGTGTCATGTGCTTGCTTTACTTTCTGTTTATATAGTGAAACAGGAAAGAGAGAGAAGAATGTTTTTTTTAACAGCGAAACAAGATCAGAATGAGCTTTAATTTAAAATTATTCATACCATGATTCACCCCCCTCTCAGGGTATTTAGCCTTGTGGACCTAACAAATAATGTATTCATAATGAAATCATTTGAATTGAATGTATTTTATGCATAAGATTCTAAAACAGAAACTCATTGTTCGTTTTATTCATGACTAAAACTAATGAATAATAAATGAAAATTCCCTTAAGGATGAATTTAATTAGAAAATCATAATAATTTTTCAGTGGTCCTAATATGGATTATGTTTTATATCTCATAGGGTACCATGGGAAGGTGATATAGATACTTGATAGAGTGAGAAAATCTATTAAACCTTTAAAGAAAATATATATAGTTTTGTAAACATGATTGATGTCTCTAGTTATTTTTTTATTATTAAAAGTGTTTTATCTCTATATTATGTGTTCAATGTGTTGTAAATATATTTTAAATTAAATATCAAACTATTCATATACAAAATGGATTCTACAAAAACTAGGTTTACTGATCTAAAGAAATTACATAAGATTGATTTTAAAAATGAAAACTATCATAAAGTGAGAAACAAATTGAATATTGGCAACAAACTAAAGGTGATAAATATGTTAAAATAAATAAAGTATAGAAAATATGAGATTAAATTCATGAGATGGTTTTACTAAAGGTTATTAATGAAATAACTAATTTTCAAAAATTTGGTGTTTGAAGAAAGGCACATGTTCAACCTATTGAAAAATTCCATTTTCATTAGTAAGATTGGGTTCAATACTCGAATGCATGTGCCAATTGATATATATACCTATAAAAATATTGTGTTTGTATAGAAGTCAATAATTATGGAATGAATTATTATATAATTATAAAATAATATTTATATTATACTAAAAAATAAAATAAAATAAAATATATATTTATTAACATAATACTTTTTGCAAGCACCATTAGAGGGGGAAGTGTGAATCAAAGTGCATAACAAATAAATCATTTCATCTTCAAAGTCACATTGTCTATTAGAATAGTCTTCCAATGTAATAAATAACATGTTCAGTCCCACATTATCTCATTTTCAATCACATATAATGTTGAAACAAATGTAGGAAAGTGAAACACAAACACATAAATATTGTACACGTCTCCTCACGAATGGATAATACACTTGGAAATGTAACAACTTACTAGTTTCTACAATTATCAAATGTTTGGTGGATACTATATTTTATGTCACATTAACTATATTCCAAGGTAAACAATATTTATAATGTTTATTTGAAAATCATTATCAATCCAAGTGGCACTCCCACTTCATCTACGCCAGGAAAAAATTTGGTAAAAGCAATGACTGTTTATAGATATGAGCATCTCTTAAATAGTATATAGACATAAATTTATTTTCTGTATCAGTGAAAGATTTTATATATACTTTCTTCTGAAAATCTATAATAGATTATTTTTTCAATATCCTCTACATTGTGCTTCAAATTCATTAAATTTAGACGAGATCCAATTTACAATGATTGAGGTATGACTTCTTTGATCACTCATGAACACAATAGTATCACATCTTCTTGTAGGTTAATAATAATTGTGTTATGGAAATATTCTATTTTAAATCCTTATTTAGTATCTATATATTTAAATAAAAACTCTCTTATTAGATCCTTTTTCCGACCAACCAAATGTGAATAATGGAAATATGATTCAGCTTGTTTCTCCCTCTCTTTTCTGAAACCTTATCTATCAATAAGTTTAGGCTCTTATCTAATTTTTTATAACTACTATGAGTAATTTTTTATAAATTTATTCAAGAATATAACTATTGTTGTAATGATTAGGATAAATCATCATTTTTCTAATCCTCAATGATCATTGCAAGTGTCCCATGTATTTAAATGTGACCAAGTACATGCAATTATGTCAAGTAAACACACAAAATTTCATTTCGTATAATCTCCCCATTTGAATTCAAAGCAAATATTCAAGATATTCTATAAAATACATGACTGCAGTTTCAAACCCTTCCCTACGTAGTAATTCCATATGACTTCATCCTTGTTATGTCATGAGCACTTCCACTACTGAGTAGTCATTTTTGAATCAAAAATTTCACAATATACACTCAATATGTCATTTTAAATTACTCTAAATTTAATTATTTGATCTCTTAAATATTCTTGAATCATATATAATTTTGAACATGTTTTTCTATGGAACTATTATTCATTGTGTAAGTCCATAAATACTTAATAGATCAATAACTCTAAAATTCTTCCAAAAATTCATACTCCACTACACAACCATTATGTCCCAGAAAATTACTTCCTCACAATCAACCTATTCACTCTTGATCTACCTATTTCAATGTGAAAGTCTCAATTTAAAACATTACTAGTTTTTGTTAGATTGAAATTGTGGTGTGGCTTCATATCATAGTCATATATTTAACATATTTACAATTTTTTATAACATGTTTTGTGATGTTTTCAGAATATTATCATTGTGTTACATCAAAATATTAATGTTTTAACCTTACATAGATCATGGTATTTAATCAAACAAAGATTTCAATAATTATGAATTATTCTTACATAAGATTCATTGTGGTGTAGTTTGTTCCTTTTATTGTGCATCAATTTAAAGTCATCTGTAATTAATCTTACATAGTAGTAAGATTATTCTTATATGATACCTCTTGATGTGTGAAAAAATATTCATGGATTTATGCACTCATCATGGTCCTAATTTATTCTAACATAGTATTTATGTTTTCTCACAATATAATAAATTTCGGTGTCATCACTATTTTTATGGTGTGATTGTATTTCTTCACTATAAACCACCATTTTTCTTCAAATGACTTCATATAAGCTCCGACTTATTGAAAACCTCATTAGACAAAAATAAACATAGTATTCCTCTCCTACAAGCATTCAATTATATATATTTTTTAATTCTCTATGTCTTGATATCCTTATACCATAACCTCGATGTATAAGGATATTTAAGCATCTCTTTAGTCACAACTCCATGTAGACACTATACAGCCTTCAACAATTCATCATCAGATTTATTATGATTACTCATATTATTTAATGTCATATTTATAAATACATTATTAATAATTGGAAAACTATTATTTTCTTAAATCCATCATTTCACATCTTCAATTGACAATAGTAATCGAAAAAAATCCAACTCACTACATGGGGTAAAATAATTCTCCCCCATTGTATATATATTTTTCAATTTTACTATAAATACAACTCCACAATATAACTAAATTTATTTAAAATACATATATGGATTTATAGTTTATTTTATTGTCCCCGTTGATAATAAAACTCCATGATATTCTACTTCAATCTTTTAATTTTCACAACCCATTACTCTATATATAGATGAATCAAGGATTGAACTCTAGATTTTTTTATATCTTCAACATTTTCCAGGAATGTCAAAATATTTCACTTTCAGGTTCTCTATTGATTTATTAATGAATTTAATCGGGTTATCTTTTTAAAATTTACTCCACCTATAAACCCTATTTTCAATGAAATATTTCTTCAGTGTCTTCTTAAAATAATAAACCAGATTTTTACAAGAAGAAAACACAATATTTAGACAGAATATGCCTCTTTTTTTATTCGAAACATATTAATATTAAAAAAATCATGTCTATTTCATCTAATTTTAGTTTTTCTTTCGATGTTTTGGTCTCTTTCTCTACCAACAAATAAATAATACGAGATTGTTTCTTTAAGCTTCATATCACTTTCACTCTTAGTTTTGTTTCCAAATATATTTCAGTGATTGGATTTACCAATTATACATGTGTCATTAGAAATAAATCTTAGAATACTTTATTGGAACTGTTTGTAATAAAAAACAGTCTCAGTAATTAATTTCAAAGATGTAAATATAACTCAATTAATTCCAAAACACATACATATTGAAATTTTACTTTCATAATATATTTATCCATGTGATCATAAAAACACTCAAACAAGAAAATTTTAAATTAAATAATAAATTACAATGTTTGTGATTCATACCATATGTTGAATCGACTGATAAAACTTGATTTAATAAAATCATGATACCACTTGATATCTAAGATATTAATTTAACTACAAATTCTTCTTCAATTTCTAATGAGGAAAACTGCATTTGTGATTTAAAATTCATGCTCCCTTTGAGTTTCATATCTTTTGATACAAATAATAACGTATTTTCACTAATTGCGGAGACATAGAAAGGTATATTTCATTTAAGAGTTCTTAGTATCAAAATAACTCATTCTCTAATAACACACAATTATTACAGAAAAAATAAACCTGAACTTCATAACAAATGATGATTCTCCAATTGAGATAGAATATTCCTATTATCGGTATGGTGCTACTAGAAATGTGTTATCATTTAAAAATTTGACCAAAACAATTCCCTAACTTATATGAATATTTTTGCTGAGGAATTGACAACATTTTAAATCCAAATTAGGCACTATGTCCTTTTTACATTTCAATCGCAATATCAAATTCTAGATTAATCATTAATATTCAATGGGGTTTCTCAACATCGCTTATTGATTTAAATGAAACCATAATATAATTTTCATTTTTGTCCAGTAATGATTCTAATTAAGGTCTTTAATAACTTTAGTCCCACTCATTACATTTATCACCTTTCCGAACACTCACACCCTATAGATTGTATCTCCCCCTTAAATCGGCATCACAACCCACAAATAGTTAAAACATTTAATCACATTGGGAGAGAGGTAATTCTCAGACATCCTCAAGTTGAGTAATTTAAATTTCTTCTGGAAAAATACCCTTTAATCAAACATGCTTCCAAGACTTTATAGTGTTTTTATATCCAATATCACTTGTATAATGTTTACTCTATATGTTAGCTACATATTTCTCCATCATTCTTGGATTAGGATTCAACATCATTGTAATACTAAAATTGTAGGTGAATTATTTCTCTATTGATGCATAATCATGGAATTATTATTCATTATTCCTCCACTATTGGATGGAACATCCACCATTATTCATATATCAACCTTGAATCACTTTTCCTAATATATTATATAAATATGTATTCTTTGGAAATTTTTGCAGTTTATTAATTAAAAATTATTAATTCCTTATCATAATTTATATATAATTTCTACTACAAGGTTTCCACATTATTAATAGTAACTATACAGGATATTATTAAATATTAAAATTCATATTCAGTGTTAAATTCAATATTAGCACATGGTTATAAGTAATGTTGTAGACCAATGTTATGTAGAGATCCATTTTAGTAGTTACCGTATAATAAGTACACCATTTGCATGTGGAATATAATAATCACATGGATTATTCTTATGTAAATTAATTTTATTTTAGGGGTAGTTTATTTTTATAACATAGTTTCGAAAATCACGAGGACTCTCCATTTATAGTGGTATTTATTTATTAATTTTGGCATGTTTTTTGCATGGATTAGACACCCATGTAGACTAATTGGGAGAAGTTTTGTGGCTTGATATTTGGGTATGTTTCGTGATTGATGCAAGGTTTGGTAAATTGTGTGGCTAAACCATGTGAGATTCATGAAATCTTGAATTTTGAAATTAAATGGTTACGCCCTAGTTGTTATTATCCTTCATTTACTTCCTTCCCACCACATTTTTCTCAATCTATCAAGGGAGATCACTAAAAATATTCTATTTTCTCCTTACATGGTTTCAAGTGATTTTTTAATTGATTATGAGTGGAATTCTAAGGTAAACCCTTATTTTTTATTCATTACTCCTCTATTCCATTCCTTATTTATTTATTCTCTTACCCTGAACCATATTTTCCATGAACATCAATAATAAAATATTTCTTGGTTTGATATTATATTTTTGGGATAGTTAAATATTATTTAGTATATAATATTCATTAGTTTTTCTTCTATAGTTTACCATAACAAGATTTTGTAAATTTAATGTAGGTTTTTCGTAAATTACCTTTTTTTAGTAAATGATGTTATGATAGTGTTTTATACACTATTTTTATAATAATATATACATTTATCTGATACCCCTGATTGGGATGTAATCAATATTCATGTTTTTGTAAAAATTAAATAATTGTATTTTCATGGAATTCGAATTCTTGATTTCTAAAACAAAAATGTGTATATGTCAAGTGTTCATATAAATTCATAATTCGCTATTTTCAAATGAATTTAAATATAAAACAGCTATTTTGACTTCAAATTGATTTTCAAATAGGGTAACACGTTTTTCAAAAGGATTCTTTCTAATCGAGGGGATATGTTTAGACCTTATGAAATTATATCATAGATTTTGTATCCATTTTTATGTTTTAGGATTTTTAAAATGAAGTTTTGTTTTCCAAATAATTTAAATTATTTTTTGAGAGTTTAGTTTTCTTTTAGTGGTTTTAAAACATGGTTTTTCTTGGGTGATCTAAAGTCTGTATTGGAACCTTATAAAATGGTTTTTATTGGTTTATATGACAGCCTTGGTTATGAGACCCTTGGTATTGGGATTTATAAATCCATGTTCCCTATGAAGCATGATTTGTATTATAATTTTTTGTATACATAAATATGAAGGGGATTATTTCATGATAAGGTGTTATAGGTGAGATAAAGTGTTGTTGTTTTGTTTTATTACTGGTCAATGGGATGATAATATTACTAGTTTTTTTCTCACCCCCCTTTGGATTAGTTCATAAAACCCCAAGGTAGTTATGTGAGACATTTAAATATAGTATACAAAATCTTAGATTACTACATTAGATAGAGGCCATTAGTTTAGATTATTCCATATCCTAAGTATTGGGCCGATGATAAAATTTTATAGTAATTTGGTAATAAATCATTGTTATGATCACAATATAGGTTTTCAGTTTCTCCCAACTATGTATTTATCAGATCATTTCACTTTAGGACCAATTAAATTTCCCATGATTCCATTAGATTGGCTTGAAATATTGATATATTTTTTTATTATAACTTATTCCTTGGTGCCAATTTTATCTTCACCATAGACATGTTATCAGTTTTATATAGAGTTATAGTTGTGGTATCTATTTTTTAGTTTTCTTTTGTGGTTTGATTACATTCTTAATGGTTTTTTTGAAATGGGGTTTTGAGAAATGTATTAAAAATAGGAAAATGTCATAGTTTTGTTTTTATAAATTTAAAACTCACATTTCCATGGCGTTAAATTATTTTCTCTCTAAGTTTGTGTTATATTTTTTTACATAAATCATGGTGGTTCCTTTTTTATTGAATAATCGTGTTACTTTTTTTCTTCAAACATTCTCAAATGAAAACATATTTCCAAAATAAATTTTAAACAAGTGAGGGAAGATTTACCCTCTAAGAAATAAACTAATAAACCTACAAAACATAACCAAACATTCACTATATAATGCATGAATGAAGGAATGACACCCAAAATCTTCAGGTATCTCAAAACCATATCAAAATATGAAACCGCAGAATAATAACCAAGTATCAAAGTACACAACGGATAAACAATACAAGACTTTGAAAAGTCCAAAGGACTCTTTTCTCCACAAGATCCATGTTCCAAAATCATCAAACAGCCTAAAATTAATGAGTTAGTGATAGATACATGTGAAACATTACCTTTTCCCATGTCCTGGAAGATAGCATCTGTAAAAGCACCAAAGTGCCAAAGTAGGGGGTGAGTATAAAACTCAGTAGGTATTCCCAAAAGTCTTTCCTACTCACGCCACTAGGATAGAAAATCTATTCACATTTATATAAAAAAATTTATATAAACAATTTACTAACACAGTTTATAACCAAATATAAACAAGTTTCCAAAACTATTTACAACCAAAATCATAAAAGTGTAATGGAAACCAATTTTTCCAACAAGTTATTTTTCCAGAAAAATAACTAATCAAGCATTAAAAACATTTCTCAATATTATTTTGACATAACTAATTCATTCCATACATCCACACAACCAACCCTTAATGTAACATGGATCTATCTTACTCGTGAGTGGTGAGTCAACCTTTCACTAAGTCATCCCTAGTGAACCAATTGACAGGAGAGATCCCTAACCCTAATCCATCCCATTAATGATGGGGGAGACCCCTAACACTAATTATTTCCACATGAACCCTTTGAAGATGGAGAGACCTAACCCTTATTAATCCCATTAATGATGGGGGAGATCCCAAACCCTTATCCATTCCACATTCTCGTGAACACACACAACAATCATGTCAAAAACCAATTGTGTTCTGCCAATTCAAACCATTTCAATAAAACTGTACATTTATTGAAAACCAATGAGTAAACCTATTTCAAAATAGCTATTTCACTTCAATAAAACATTACCTTTTATTGAAAACATTTAATCCAAACCATGTGTCACAATTCTAGAAAATCCCCATTTTAAAATCTCTATTTTAAAATTAAGAACCAAAGCACTTATTTGAAATCCCCAATTTTCCATATTTCACAACCATCACTCAAGAAGGATTCCAACAGGTGTTCAAAAACAAAATCACAATCCATTCAACACCAAAAATTAAATTTTATATCATGACAATGAGTTCTACTATTTGAAGTCGAGAAATAATCCTCCTACCCTGAAGGTTTGGACAAGAACCACAACGAACGAAGAGCGCACCAGAAAACTGATTGATTATTCTAGAACCCACCATAGATCTCTTCTCCTAGATAGTAAAAGACCTAATATCATCATATTTTGGCATCCAAAAACTTATATATATCCATAAAAAGCATAGATATATGAAACCGAGATAATTGGAGAAGTAGAACTAAGAAAAGGATCAAAACAATGATGAACTATCACATACCTCAAGAATCCAACATTTATTCGCCAAGGAAAGCCTTCAAATTGCCTCCAAAATGCATGGGAGAAGTAATCCTACATTCAAGGGAGAGTGATCCTGAGTTAGGGACGCTTAGGAGGGAAAATGATCCATTTAGAGACAAAAACATGTGAGATCCACTTTTTTAAAATCTCACATAAGTGCTCGCATGGTTAGTTCACATGGTTTGACAAACTATGTTCTAACCATGCATTATCCACTGCCTAGGCAGACCATCGCAAGTCCTCCTTGCATAGTCTACCAAACCATGCTCTTACCTTGCAAGATACACTACCTCAAAAGTGCCAACTATGCATGGTTTGGCAACACGGTTAGACAAACAGTGTGTCGCCCATGTGACTTCCCCTTTGCCTCCAAACGTCATTCCAAGTTCTTATGACTCTCTCATTCATCACCCTTAACATTGTAACCATGAAAATAATTATGTAAGGGTTATATACCAGAAACTGGGGGTACTAAATTCTCCCCACCATTGGATTTTCCATCAACGAAAACTAGAAAACCTTCACCAAACATAAAGAGTTTCGGCCACTACTCTTTCATTTCCTTCTCATGTTCCCATGTATCTTCTTGAATCTTACCATGCTTTCCTAAAACCCACGGTAGAATGATGATTTTATCCCTCAAGAATTTCTCTTTCCTATCCACAATCCGCACGGATATATATACCAGTGATGCATCTAGTTCCATCTCAATGTGATCCCATCTGATCACATGGTCCGGATCAGGGAGATAATTTTTCCACTTGGATACATGGAACACATTATGCACCAAAATAAACCATGTTGGTAATGAAAACTGATATTCCAACTCTCCAACTCGTTCAAATAACTCAAAATGGTCAATGTATCTAGAAGATAACTTTCCCTGCTTCAGAAAACGATGATTTCCAAACCATGGGAGGATACTCAAGAAGACATGATCACCCACAACGAATGACAAAAGACTTTGATGGTGATATGCATAAGATTTCGGAAAACTCTAAGTCGTCTCCATACTCTTTCTAATCAAATAGATATTCTCTGTTGTTTCTTTGACAAGTCTTGTCCTGACTTGTGAATTTTCACCAGTTTCCACCCAACATAGTGGAGAACGAAAAGGACTCATATACAATGCTTCAAACGGATCCAGGCATTTCATGGCCAGATATATGTTATTTTATGAGAACTCCACTAAGGGTATATGCTCCTCCCATGAGCCACCGAAATCCATTACACAATCCCACAACATGTCTCCCAACATTTATATCATTCGCTCGGATTGTCCATCCGTCTGAGGATGATACACTATGCTCATAGTCAACTGTGTCCCAAAGGCTTGCTGTAATGATTTCTGGAAAGGAGATGTGAACCTCAGATCTCTATATGAGACTATCGACAGTGGTACACCATGACTCTTTACCACTACTCAAATATATATTTTTGAATGATCCACCCCCGTATTAGTTTCTTGAAAAGGGATGAAATGGGCCAACTTGGTCAGATGATCCACTTTCACCCAAAAGGAATCCTGTTTCCAGACCATTCTTGGAAGAACTTTAACAAAATCCTCTTCTATTTGATCCCATTTCCACACTGATTTGGGAAAATATTATAACATACTAGCTAGTCTATTATGATCTAATATAACCTGCTGACAAGTTAACCACTGCAAGACGAACTCGGCCACCTTCCATTTCATGCCACTCCAACAAAACATCACCCTCAATGCCTTATACATCTTCTGTGTACCTGGATGTATAGCTCATATCGAATGGCGGTAATCCTGAAAGAGTTTTTCTTGCCAAACCATAGGTATAACCATCTGATATCTGAAATATCAAACTGAACCCCCATCAAGATTCCTTCCCTCGATGGTCTCCCCTCCATTGTGTTTTGAACTTACAACCAGACATTCTGCATCAGATGTTTGTGATTATTTGATGATTTTTACTAAATCAGGAACCAGTTTAGCTAAAAATAAAATAGGAACATCACCTTGTTCTTCACATTACACATGCGTGTCAGCTAAGACCGATGTCAACTAGGATTCATCGGAAGTTTCTTTCACCAACAGAGAAAATAAATTTCTACTCAATGCATATGCCACCAAATTACTTTTCCCTGGTGTGTACATCACATAAAAGTAAAACATTTGGAGGTACTCCACCCATCTTATTGACCACAGATTCAAATATCACTGTGAGAAAATGTGTTTCAAGATTTTTTGATTCGTAAAAATAGTAAATTTCTCACCAAAGAGATAACGTCTCCTTGTATTCAAAGCAAGGATGACTGCAGCTAACTCCGAATCATGCGTCGGGTAATTATTCTCATGAACCCTTAACTACCTTGAACCATAAGTAACCACATGGTCTCCTTGAATGAGAACACAGCCCATCCCTAATCCCAAAGAATCACAACACACAACTTACCCCTATCCTGGTTCGGGAAAGATCATGACAGGTGCTGATGTAAGCCAAAATTTCAGTTTCGAGAAATACTTTTAACATTCCTCCATCCATTGAAATAGAGAATTCTTCTTTGTCAAAGTTTTCATTGGTGAATCTAGTCATGAGAAATCATGCACAATGTGTTATTAGTAACCAGCTAGACCCAGAAAACATCATATCTCGAACACATTCTTCGGTGGTTGCCAATAGATAACGGCTTAAATGTTTTCAGGATCCATAGAAATGCCTTTCTCATAAATTATAAGGCCAAGGAAACATACTTCATTTAACCAAAAGTCACACTTTGATAATTTGGAATACAAACGATGATCTCTCAAGATTTGTAACATAGTTTCTAGGTGCACCTCATGGTCATCTCCAATGTTTGAATAAACTAAAATATCATCCACAAACACCACAACAAAAGAATCCAGATATTGTTGAAATGTTAGATTCATCAATTACATGAAGAATTATGGTGCATTTTTTAAACCAAAACGCATAAATACATATTCATAGTGGCCATATCTACTTCTAAAAGTTGTCTTTGGAATATCCTCTTTCCGAACTGTAAATTGGTGATATTCTAATCGCAAGTCAATCTTGTATAACCACTGAGCATCCCTTGATAAAATAGATCATCAATGCATTGAAGTGGATATATATTATTTATCGTAACATGGTTTAGAGTATGATAATAAACACACAACGAAAGAGTTACATCTTCCTTCTTTACGAACAAAACTGGTGCTGCCCAAGGAGACGTACTTGGTCGAATGGAGCATTGCTTTCCAGCTCTTCTAACTAAACTTTCTATTCTCGTAACTCTATTTGTTCCATCCTATAAGATGGAAGGGAAATAGGACTAGTCCCCAGAAGGAGATCAATCATAAACTCCCCTTCCCATAGAGGTGGTAACCCTGAGAAGGTCTTGGAAAATACATCTGGAAATTGATCCAAAAAAGCTAGAAAACTATTTCCCTTGATCACTTCCATTGATGCCAAAGTCAAATCTGCCAATTGGTAAGAGTTTGTTCCCACCATTGGTGCCAACAAGCTCTTTGCACCCTTATATACAATACTCTCTCCTATAAAGAGATTCTTGATTCCATCCTATGTAATGAAACTAATTGTTCTCTTATAACAGTTGATTTGATCCTAGTACATTGTCAGCCAATCCATACCCATGATTACAACATAGACATCTATATCCAACACTGAGAAGTCCCATTTTATCTTAGCTCCATCAAACGTTACAGAACCTTCTCTACACACAAAGGCTTGACATTCTCTTTCACTAAGAGGAGTTTTCAGTTTCAAAATAGAAGGCATAATTTCCAATTTTTAACATAGCTAGTCAACAGCACGAGAATCAATGGAAAAATTTGATCAACCAGTATCAAACCACACTTTTAAAAATGTAGAATTCAAAATAATCCTTCCTCTCACTATAGATGGTCCAACCTGGTCATTGAAAATCATCTTCGTTTATCCATACAATTGCTTCTTCAATATACAATTCTCCTTGTATCCTAGCTCAGGTTTCCCTGGTTGAGGATCATGTAATTTCTAGAATCACCCTAAATAACTCTACTCTATTGATGAGACTGATTCTGCTATCCTTCTCCAGTTGAATCATACGATGCTTGAGACGGCTGAGAAGTGTCTCGAGCACCTGAACTTGGAGCACAATGACAATAGTGATGAATATGTATCATCTTGTTATAATTATGACATGATCTGGGTTGTGTTGTACCATATCGCTTTATGTGTTCAAGCAAACCATAATGAAAGCAACCTTCATTGCTCTGGGGTTGTGGAGGAAGGTTTACCGATCCAGTTGTCTAGTTTTAATTTCCACTTACACCTTGGAAATAGGTGTCCATTTTCCTCTTCATCCTAGTGGTTGAGTTCCCCAAATTTTCTATAGGTATCATCATTCCACCTCTTATAGATCCCAAGATATCATGTTCAACAAATGTAGCTCTGTTCACCATCTCTATATAATCTTTAAGACAGAGAATTGTAATCTTCGATCGAATCTCATGCCTTAGCCGTAATTTGAAGATATATTCCTTTAAAGATGAACTTTCCACTTCCTATAGTGAAAAATTGACTAAATTCATGAACTTATTTGCATACTATTTGACAGAGAGGCTCTAATGTTTCAAGATGAAGAAGTCTATCATTTTCTGTATTTTTAACATGTGAGGATAGAATTATTTGTTGAACAATTCATAAAAATCCTCTCATGTACGGACTTCATCCAATTTATCCCACACCGATAAATCCCACAACTGACTTGCAAGATCTTAGAGAATATACATTTACAACATGACCTTGATCTCTGATGGAGTGCCAATGAAATCGAATATACGATTCATCCTGCATAGCCACACCTCCACCTTCTTCGGATCAGCATTACCACCAAAGTTCTATGGATTCTACTTCATAAACTGGACGGTATGATCTACAAGCCTTGGTTCATTCCTCCAGTTCCCTGTATCCACAGCATGAACGGCCTAGATAGTACTCTGAAATGGCTCTTAGTTCACCCATGGTTCTGGGGTAACCACATTCTCTGTTGATTTTTTGGGTTGGTTTTGACGACACCAACCGGGTGCCATTTTCTAAACCAACAACAGACTCCGTCATTCTAGCTCTCTAGAAACAGATGGTTTAGCATTTCAAATTATATCACATCAACTACCACAATGTTTTTATCCAAAATATCCTTTTTCCCATCTTCAAATATTTTTAAAACCACATCACTTGATTTTGAAAATTAAACCATTTTCAAAATATGATAATCATTCACTTCTTTAAATCATTCATTTGAAAACCAATTCCATAAATTTCAAAAATGAACACTTTTTTTCACTACATGAATCATTTCTTGAAATAATTTATGTACTTCTGGTGGGATGTAATTCATCTATAAAGCATGTCATGCTCGTCTCGTAGGATAAACCCATGACAATGAGATTTCAAAATCCTAGAAATGTCTCCAAACACTTATTTACCCAACTCCCTGGTAACTTGATGTTCAACATAAAAGGGTTACCTATGTCCTTTTATTCTATACATTGCATGTTCCGAAAAGCCTACTCCTTTCTATGATTCCCACACAAGGAATAGAAAAGATGGCATTTCATCTCCAAATCTAGGAACATCGATGACTACTTGTTATACAAGGACTGAACAAGCTGATACAATTTTTAAAGACCCACAAATTCTCATTGGATTGAGAGTACAACGAGTCATTAACAAGCCTTAAGCGACATCCCCAAGGCGCCAATGGTAGGAAACAAATGCTGAAGGGTTCTAAATAGAAGTGGGGTAGGATTTACCCTTGAAGAAATAAACCAAAAAACTTACAAACAATAACCAAACATTCACTACATGATGTATGAACGAATGAAAGACAACCCAACATCTTCATGTATCTCACAACCATATCAAGGTATGAAATAGCGGAAGAATGAAAAAGTGTCAAAGTACACATTGGATAAATGATACAAGGCTCTCAAAAGACCCCAAGACTCCATGATCCACAAGATCCAAGCTCCACATTCACCAAACAACCCAAACGTCATGAGGTAGTGCTAAATACATTTGAAATATTACCTTTTCCCCTATCCTGAAAGATAGCATCAGGAAAAGAACCAAAGTGGCAAAGTAGGGGTGAGTATAAAACTCAGTAGGTTTTCCCCAATTACTTCCCTACTCATGCCACTAGGATAGAAAATTTAGTCACATTTATATTAAAAATATTATATAAAACAATTTACCAAAGAAGTTTATAACCAAATATAAACACGTTTCTAAAAAACATTTATAACCAAAAGCATACATGTGAGATTGAAACCAATTTTCCCAAACAATTATTTTTTTATGAAAAAAAACTAAACAAGCATTATCACCATTTCTCAAAAAAAAAATTGACATACCCAATTCATTACATACATCCACACAACCAACCCTGCAAGTAACCTGGATCTCCCTATACTTGCGAGTTGTGAGTCATCCTTTCACTAAGTCGTCCCTAGTGAACCAATTGATATGAGAGATACCTAACCCTTTTTAATCCCATTAATGATAGGGGAGACCCCTAACCCTTATTCGTCCAACATGAACCCTTTGACAGTGGAGTTCCCTAACCCTTATCTATTCTATTAATGATGGTGGATACCCCTAACCCTTATCTGTCCCACATGCCCATGAACGCACACAACCATCATGTTAAAAACCAATTGTGTTCAACCAATTAAAAACATTTCAATAAAACTGTACTTTTTTTGAAAATAAAAGAATAAAACAATTTCAAACATCCATGAGTCATAATTCTAGAAAATACCCATTTTTAAAACACTATTTTATAATTAAGAACCCAAGAACTCATTAAAAACCCCCAATTTTCCAGATTTCACAACCGTCACTCAAGAAGGATTCCAACAAGTGTTCAACAACCAAATCAAAATCCATTCAACACCACACATTCAATTTGTAATCATGCAAATCAGTTTTACTAAGTGGAGTAGAGAAAGAAGCCTCCTACCTCAAAGGTTTTGATGAAAACCACAACGAACGAAGTGCACACAAGAAAATTGAGTTTATTCTTCAAGAAACCACCTTATATCTCTTCTCTTAGAAATGCCAAGACGAAATATCATCATATTATACATCCACACACTATGATATACCCATAATGGGCATAGATCTAAGAAATTGAGAGAATATGAGAAGTAGATCCAAGAAACCGATCAAAACGATGACGAACAATCAAATACCACGAGAATATGGCTTTGATTCTCCAAGAAAAGCCTTAGAATCGCCTCCAAAACACTTGGGGGAGCTTATCCTACCTTTAAGGGAGAGTAATCCCAAGTTATGGCCATTTAAGAGGAAAAACGACCCATTTGAGAGCAAAACTGTGTGAGATCCACCTTTTTAGGATCTCACTTAAGTGCCCGCACTGTTAGTTCGCATGGTTTGAGAAGCTATGCACTAACCATGTGTTAGCCAATACCTCAGCATGCCCTCATAAGACCTCCTCACACAGTCTCCCGAATGGTGATCTAACTATGTGGGAGCCAATACCTCAAAAGAGTCAACTACGAATGGTTTGGCCGCATGGTTAGAAAAACTGTGCGCCGCTCGGGTGACTTCCCCTTTACCTCCAAACTTCATTCCATGTTCTCCAGACTCTACCATTCATCACCCTTAACATTATAACCATGAAAATAATTAAGTATGGGTTACATACTAGAAACCGGGGGGTAATACATTTAACCTCATTGCATGTTCCTTTTTCAGAGTAATCAATACATAAATATTCCACCAATACTAATTTTCTCTTATAATTCACTTGACCCTCTGGATATGAAATAATAAAAACTAACTTTATTCTTCAATAACATTAGCGTTCATATTTTTAGGGGCACACCATGTCGTTCATTCTCATACTCCCTTATTTTATCCATATATATTCACCTATAAATGTGGACTCACTATAAAAATATTTTTAAACTATCTCAATCAATATCACATTAATATTTTCCATATATGAATTTTGAAAACTCAATAAATTACTATTTTTTGATCTTCACATACACCTTATTAATTATTCAAATGTGGAAATATCCATCTTCAAACCTCATTAATTGGAAACAAATATTCATAATCAAACCAAAAAAACACTCATTAAATATATTTATAAATCTTCACTAATATTTATCATCAATTACACTACAAAATCATCTTAAAAATTCTTCAGACTTCTATCAAAATCATGTGAGAAACACTTATATAACATATTCAGTAATGTCATGCAACTTCTATGAACAAATACATGGGATAAAAAAATTTATATGGAAGATAAAATTACTCTCATAAAATATTCAAAAACAAAAGCATAATATTAAATGATTCTAGAATAATCTTGCATAACCATTGAAACCAGGTACTTACTCATTCTTAACCGATTGAGATTTTTAACTACTCTTATACAACTACTTTTATTTTACATATTTACACATACGTTGCTACTACATCTTTCTCTATAATTAAAAAAAATAATTAAAACAATATAAAACTTCTAAAATCACATCATATTTTCTTCATAATTCAACAAATTAATTCCAATATATTTTTCAATAATATAAGAAATAATTTTTCAGTTTCTAAATTACTAAAAAACAATTAATTCATTAAAATCTCAACTACCACCATAATTGTTCATCTTCATAGTCATTAAATGCCTTTGTTGATAGTGGATCTAACAATCATAAAATAATATGTCACATTTATCATCCTATACTATTCTATAAATAATCTTTATTATATATGTGAATCCTCAAGATCATTTAGATATATTCATGAAAAAAACAAAAGGCGGCGTTATCATTAATGTTCATATCCAACGTTTTTCTTCTTTACAACATCATTATATTCCAAGGGATCTTCATAATCTACGTAACTCATCTCATATTCAATTATTGATTATTTTTCATAATCATATTGATATTTTAATCCATCCAGTTTATTAATTCATGTATAATATGAAATATTCAAAATTTTATATTCACTTCATTAAATATTTCATGCACTATAAAATATAATTCCATAACTCATTATATCAATTGTTTGTTTCGATTTCATATAACTTATCCCCACATCAAACTATTATTTTAACATTCTTGGATTAAATATAAATAATAGTATCTCAAACTTATTTTCAAATATTTAATAGATGAATAACAAAATAGATGTGTATATATTGATAGCAAGTCATATTCATATTCCATGATCAAATCAATTCTCTATATTGTTCTATAATCTGTTAGCACATATTGATGGTAAATATATATAATTCAAAAAACCCTTCAATATGTATCTCAATAATTTATGATTATCAATTATCCCTCTTTTTATTGGACTTCTCATTTTTACACAGAATATATTATATGAATCATCTATTTATAATAAATAAAATATTAAAACTTTTCATCAAATTTTATTGGGTACTTTAATAACCCATTTTGTACCTCAATATCCTTCTTTAAATTTTTTTAACACCTTAGAAATAATTAAATGTCAATATTATCCTCTCAAAATATTTTCTCATACTTATTAATAATATATATATAAAGGATTGAAACCATGATTTATCAATTAACAAAATCAAAATCTATATGATAAATAACTGGTATAGAAAAAAATATTGATTAATTAACTTCCCAAATTTTACCACTGTAGAAATGTCTTCATTAAAAAATCATTTCATTTAATAACCCAATTTCTCCAATTTATATTCAGAATTTATTATCTCAACAACATGGGTTGAAACAATTATAATTGTATGTTGAAATTAAATTTTTAATAACATTATTTAATGTTCAACTTCATATAAATTATATATAATCTTCTCATAAAAACTCCCCCCAATGGGTAAACAATATCATCACATCCTCGTACCTATTATCCTTCTTAAATAAACACATCATGAAATGTCTTTTCATAAACATATTACCAAAAATAATTTCACTAGATATTTAACACTTCAAAATGAAAATTTCTTCAAACTATAAATATTTAAAACATTACAAATCTTCCCTAGATCACTTCTCCTTTAATGGATTGAAATAAAAAAATAAGTAAATAGACATTCTCATATGGTGGATTATTCTTTGTATTTTTTTGATAGAGTGAAAAAGAAGAGGGTTATTTATCAATTGATAAACTCCTACCATTTTAACTCTCATTATTTTAGAAATGTTTTGGATTTTTACTTTAATTGTACAAACTACAACCACCTTATAGATAATGCCCTTTTCAATAATTTAAATTTTTTCTGGTGCCAAATTTCATTTTTCATCACATATATTATACTATATAAATTTATGGATACTTTATTCAATATTTTCTACATATGAAACTATGTAGGTGTCATAGGCAAACAACATTTTAATATATGTACTGCTTTTTTGGAACATCCACACAGCCTCTCAACAGACATTGAGTCACCCACTTTTAGAAACTATTCATTGAAATCATGTCCATGAATATTTTTAATGTCATATATTTTACACCAAATAAATAATATTACTTACTTAAAATATTAATAATAGTTTTTATTTCATATTGGTTTATATAATAGTTAGTCTCATGGATATTTCATTGAAATCCTTGATGTTTTGTATCTTTAATTAGAATAGATTCTATATCTGGTATTTGGAGAAACATTTTAATTAATATTCATGTGTATACTTTGTTCATATCTATATTTTGGCACTTACCCTATGGTTAACTCATAATATTCTTCCTTTATATTGGTCTCGTTGTTTGTGGTCTCTTTTCATTAATAATATTAGAACCCTGTATTGTTTTTTAAAAATAATTCTTCATTAAAATTACAATATATTAATTCTAAATTTCACATTATTATTCTACGTAATTAAATTTTAAAGTTATATAGATACTTAACATTCATAGTCCATGTATTATTCCTAAAATCAACAAAATGTTTCCTGTTTTAGAATTGATCTCCCAGATGGAATGCCTTTTTCTCCTTAAATTGGAAAACTAAGTATCTTTTCCAAAAAAACATAGAACCAAAAATATCAATTAATTCTGGATTTTCTACTTTAAAACACAATATAGATTGCTTTATTAACTTTTTTAAACCAAAAATCCTCTTAGTTTATAATATTTTTTGGAAACCAATTTTTTATATGTGTCTATTGTAATAGACCTTTGAATAAATTTTGATGGGATTTTTATTATGGTTTTATGGGATTTTGGTGTGTTCATTCATCATGAGTAGGCATGTAGGATCAAATTAAAAATCTATACAGATTTTTTAATCCATATTAGTTCTTCAATTAAAGAAATTTATTAGTGCTAATTTTTGAGTGATATATCTATTATAATTAGTTAGTTGAATTTGAGAACATAGTTAAATTTTGTTTCTATATATATAATTATGAATAACGTGATTATATGAGGGACTAGGTTCGATCTTTGGGTAGAACTAAGATGGTTAAACCGTATGTGTTGGTATCTATTAGGATTTTTCTTATAATAGGAATCCATTATGTGATCCTTATAACTTCTTAAGTTGTTCTTATATGAAAGTTTTTATAGATACATAAAAATATTTTTTGACATTGGAGAAAAATACAATCATAGAGATTCCATAATTCTCATTTTTAGGATGACACACCAGTCTAACCATATTCTATTCATGGCTATTCTGAAGAGAATGCTTCGATACACACTACTAGTTCTATAAATGAACTCTCTCATCCCAGTGTCTTGTTGATTATGTCTACCCATGGTAGAGGGGTGCAAAATAGAATTCTCTTCTATGATGAGGAATTTAAACATCAACGTATACTAGAGTTATAGGGAATTAGTGGTACTCATTATGTTGAGGATTGGATTGATATCATCCAAGGAATTTTTTGACTTAGTAGAGAATCCTAGGGATAGGAAGTAAAATATTATATCCTTTATTCTTAAGTAACCCTCCATGATGTGGCGGGGCATTATCGGATTAGAGGTAAGGAATGAAGGTCCTAATTGGGAAGCTATGAAGGATCAAATATTTGATGAGGCATTTCCAAACATGTTTAATCTAGATAGATATCTAAAACATAAGGACATTAAAAAAGGTATGGAATAAATTTTTTCATACTCAAATCATTCTATTCAGTTGCTACACTTTTATCCTGTTTTAGATTAGATTGAGATGAGAAGGTGTATACAGTTTTAGATTTGGATTTTTCCAGAGTTCAGTTGTATGATTAGGGGGTTTTACCTAAGGACATATGTATAGTTTCTTAACATGGACTTTACCTCTAAGAGATTTCTAATGGATGATGGAGTTTAATTTCTCTCTATTTCTTTTAGTGGTTTAATTGGAAAACATTAGGATGCTATGGTGGGTTCTAGTTGGGGGAATTCATGAATTTCCCATGATTATTGTTGGATATAATCATTAATTTACTTAGTAATCTTAAAGATCATTAGTTTCTATGTGATATTTAGAATGGACCATTTCTTTAGTTATCATGATCATATCTAATACTATTAGAGATGTGTGTCTTTCACTATGCCTAGTGGAGAAACCTTTATATTGACCCGAGAGTGGGATAATTGAGTAGGTAGAATAAGACCATACCTGAGTCAGACCCAATTGATCATTGTGCAAGTCATAGGTTTGGCTCTTGAAGAAGTGTCAATAGTATACCTTTTAACCATACCAATAGTTGTGGATTGTTATCAGTAAGTTTTCTCAGATGGCTACTCAGGCCTTCCTCTAGATAGAGGAGTTATGTTTTAGATTTAGTTTTCTATGAGAGTTTAAGTAATATCTATTCCTACTTATCAAATGGTAAAAATTATGTTAAAGAGTTAAATGTATAGATAGAGGATTTCTAGGTTAAGTGGTTTATTTTAATGAGCATGTCTCCATGATATGAATCGGTGTATTTTTATAAGAATACAGATGTAAATATATTTCTTTATATAGACTACAAGATATTTATTTATAATTAGTTGTATTGAAACATTATTTAAATTGTGATTTGAATTATTTTTGACCTTTTATAGGGATCTCGATTGTTCTCCAACAATGATCTTCACTTTGTCTAGCATTATTTATAGGCCATATATGAAGATATCAATAATATTGAGTTAAAAATTAGATATAAAATGTATGAGTACATCGACATTTCTTTTTTTATTGATAAATTCTTCATCAATGTTAGTGGTTATCATGAATAAGATCTCTTTTCCCTATACCAAAAATTCTATCACCGTATTTTTTATGAAATCATTATATCATCACAGACCTCTAAGATAACTTACAGACACTTTGAGACTGTTTCGGGAACACACTAATCATGTCAGCTTTATACAAAGTTTTTTAAGTGCAATCCCTGTATCCAATAGTTTATTTTTCTGGGACATGACATCTCTTGGGAGTGAATTTTATGTACATGAATAAGGTGGAAGGATTGATGAAACTAGATCACCCTCTAAATGTTTTTTAGATTAGGAGTTTCATTAGGTTTTTTGGACACAATTGATAATTCTTCCAAGACTTATCTAGTTTGGAAACACCTATGAATGAGCTTACCCAAAGGGGGTGAATTTTTAGTGCTCTAATTAGTGTGAATATGTCTTAATATATTTGAATAGGATATTGATTACATACCCAAATTCAACCCTTATATATCCTAGGATTGAAAATGAAATTTATTATGGTCCCCTGGAGTTGGGCGGGGAGTTATATTGTTCTAGGGGGATTTTCTGGTCACTTATGGGTCACACTGGCTACGACCCTATGATTGTCACTATCCAAATAGTGAATTAGTTTTGGTAGATATAGACTATTACCTAATGACACGTTGGTAATGTCACTTCATTCATAGGTTTTTCATTTACACAAACCACAAGAGCTTGTGATAAAACTTCTCTTAGTGGATTCTCAATATGTGGTAGAGAAATTGGGTATGTTTTCATTCATAGGATTTTCATTTGGAGAAGATGTATGTGTGGGATATTTTAAACCTTTGAGGATATCCTATATGGATCATATCAGATTTATATGGGAATTTCACATCATGGATGGTAGAAATCAATGGGTATATGGATGAAATTGAGTAAATCATAACAACTACATCCCAATGGTCAATCAGAGAGTACGATCCAGATATTTGAAGATTTTTTTTGGAAATTTTTTTATATTTCAGTGAATCTAGGGATGTTATCATAGAATTAATATATTTCTTGAACATCAGTAGCTTCAAGGTTTATTTTTAGATGGTTAATTTTGAGTCTTTTAATAGTCAGTAGTGTCATTCACCACTATATTGGCATAAGGAAGGTGATGTGAATATTGTGGGGCCAAGTATGTTTCTTGAGTCCTCTAAGAAAGTTTAGTTAATCAGGAAGTGGTTTAACTGCACTCAAAATATAAATTAAACATATTCTAACCAAACGAGGTTACCATTGGAGTTCATTGATGGATACATAGTTTTATTACGGTTGAGTACTCATCTAGAACATTGAAGGTTACAGAATGAAGGAACATTAGCATCAAAATTAAATGGGTTGTTCAACATTTCAGAGTGTATCAAGCGTATGGATTACCATATTGATTTTCCAACATGGAACTGAGTTGTTCATGATTTTTCTCATGTTTCTTAGCTCTGTTCAAACATGATTGATCTTATATATATAATTGACTATGAGGATAATGTTCTGCAGGACAACAAATCTTGTGAGGAATCCCATGTGAGGATTTTAGACTAGAGAAATAAATTATTGTTGGTGAACACAGTTCCACACTTCGAGAACCTATCCTGCAATTGATATATTTAGGAGGGATAATGGGAGTAACAGTTATAAATTTTGGCTCAGTTTTCCTAGTTGTTCAATCCAAATACTTAAATTTTCTCCTCGGAGATGATAAGTCATTGTTATGGGAGAATATAATGACCAAGTATTTATCAAGCATCCTATATTCATTTGTTTTTTAAAATATTTTTTTATATGTATCAAGGGATTTTGGATATTTTTTTAAATGTTTAGGTGTCATAAATGGGGTGAATTATTTTAAAATTGTTCGGGGAAACTATGAAGTTCTACCTATTAAAACATGTGGCTATTTTGGATAATCAAGGTGGATGGTGAATGGTTATCCCAAATTTAGATAAAACCATGAGAAATTCCCTAGAAACCACATGGATTTTGAGAGAATGGAAAAAAGAATGGTTAGTGAAATTTTTACCAAATAGCATGACAAAACCATAAGAGTTCTCAAGAGTTGTGGAAAGCCTCACATAGTTGGTTTATAGTTTTGAAAATTATGTGACCAAACCATGTGTACATTTTTTAATGATTGGAAATATTTTTTAATGATTATGACTCCATTTATTTTACTCATTGTTCTTCTTAATTATATCCATATCAACCATATATAATCTAATGGATGTACATAATAATTTCATTCTATTATAAACTCAATTTTGGAGGATTGAATCATGTTAGATATTAGTGAATTATGTTATATAACCCATGAAAAATCATTATTCAAGGTTCTTCAAGATCTACCCCTATCACCTTAAGAACATTCAATTGTCCAACCAATTTTGGATAGAGATTTGGATGTTGATTTCATTGAATGATGAATTTATTGATGGTTACTAGAAAAATGTAATATTATATGTGTCAGGTGAATCCCTTTGATAAAAGTTATATATAGAATAATTTTAAGATCTTGGGAGGTATGCACTTCTTTTCATTTCCACGTAATATTCTTGAGCTCCATTATATAACCTTGATGTGATTATTTGGGATTGTTTTAAGGGGTTATTGGTGTATGGACATGACTTGATAGATCCTGTGTGTGACTAATATACCATCTCTTGATGGGTATTGAATATTTTCATCAATAAGGTAATGTTAGGAAACTCCTAATAATCATTGGAAACTTTATAAAATTGTTTCCATAATGTGATACATCTTTTCACGTATATGGTTTGACCAAGCTTGATAGTGATCACATGTGTTTGTGCATGTGTAACACATGAAGCCAATAGGTGATGTGTGATTCCATTATTATGCTTATGTGTCTTTTTAGATCATTTTTTATATTGATCACATGTAATCGTATGTTTCTAGTAATTCTCATGATGTAATTCTATGTTCTGCCTATAAATTATAGGTTCTATTATGTGTGATTATCATTCCTTTGGTTGTATTTATACATGGATTCAAAATATTTGGAAAACTGTTATATGATTATTCCTTAGAGAGTGTGTATATAATACAACGCTAGTGTTTATGGGCCTGGATATAGGGTATATAATGACAGCCTTGAGGCTAGAACAGAGGCATTGGATGTAGATGAATTATGGCCTTATGACCTTATAGAAGGAAAATATAAGATACAACATCCTTGAAGCCTGACCTATGACTAATATGGGTTATGATTTAATTGAGTCCTTACTTATAAATGAGATAAATTTTGATGGTCATGAGGGATGAACCATGGTAGAGGTGGGATACGGTGGTCTTATGGCCTTATCTAACTCAATGACTTGTGACTATTGAGTTACATTTTCATGATCCTTATAGATATTTTTTGATCAATCCTAATATCCATTATGATGATCCATCTATCCTGGAGATGAAGTTGTTTGGTTTAGGGATCATGGTTGATTGCTTAGCATAATAATTCTTGGGATAAGTTGGTTATTTCCTGCTTGATAATTTAAAATTATCATGGTACAGACTTGTTATACATTTTAAGCCTTGTAAATAATGCAATAGTGGTGTCCTACTAGGTTTTATTACTCACACCCAATATAGCCATTTTGATTTACATGAAGACATCATGATTAAGGATCCATGTAACGATAAGGGGATTGTATAATATAGCTTTGTCAGGGAGTATTGTGTTAAGGGAATTACTGGGATATTCTATAGAGGAAATCCATAGTGTTTTTATTAATTAATAAATTATACATTATATGGTCTAATATGTCATGTAACATTGTGATCTTGATATATTTTACATATATGACATGGATAACATTTGTTACCACACTATCTAACCTTTATATTTCACTATGATATTCTAGGTTTTAATATTTTGGTATCCTTATGGTGTATGGATATGAATATAGAGGGTATAGTCTCCCAACTTCACCTTTATACCCTCTCAATTAGTCACAAACCCCTTTCATATAGTGAGATACACAAGAGGTCTTGTGGACTCTCCGTTTGGGTGTTGTTTGGGTAATCTAGGTTATGTTGTTACATATGTCATTAGTTGTTCCCAATATTTATTTATTAATAGAATGGGGTCTCCTTGAATTACAACCCCCTCTTGAATTATTTATGATATCACATATATTATAAAAACCTATAAATATCATGCATGAACATTAACTAGATTTTTTAATTTTCCTTCCAACTCAAGACACCTCAAATTCTGAATATTTCTTTCTTCTATAGCATTCTCCATTCTGTCATAAATTTATATTTTGATCAACTCCACATGATTCTCATGATCATCAAGAATCTTATATTTTTCTGGAAATAATTTTTAATCTCTTTATATATTTTTTCTTTGATATTTGATGGTTCATTATTGGGACAGATAATATGATTCTAGAGTTTAATATAAATCATGGATCCTCTCCTCAAAAAATATACAGGTCTCGTCATTCTCATTAATTTCAAATGGTATAGTTTCTTTAGTCTGGGTGTATTTTTGTTAAAATTAAAATTTATACGTGCCCTTGATTTTAACCTTTTTATAAGAATATTTTATATCATAATTATCAAAACCAATGATTTATTTAATTCACTAGCCTCCATATCCATCCAATTTAATCATACTATATGTCCTTGATGAATAAAAATATGAAAGTGACAACTTCTATGAGGATGTTTTTCATGTAAACCATTTTTTAGAATAAAAACTCATTGTCATTAAACAAATATAATCTCATCATGGATTAATTTTTATTCTTCTAGAGTATAATTTTAAAAGGATATAAAAAAGATTTATTCATTTTTATTACCATCATTAAGTGGTAACTCATATATTAGAACTTATGTAATGTTATTTCCTCTTTCTCCATTCATTTATTTAAATAATATTAATAAACAACCTCCATGTTTCCTTTGAAAAGGGAAGCATCTATATTATACATCCTATGAATTTATATTCTTCTTTAATTCCAACCATTATATATCATATTTAATCCTAACTTGAATCTCAATAAATGCATTAAAAAGTAGGTCCTTAGATCTGATAACAGTTTATTTGTTCAGTGAATGTGTATAGCTATAATAAAAAGGGGCGAATTAGTATAAATATTTTTTTACCAACTCACTTATTTTAGATATTTACACTTTTTAGGATGAATGGATCTTTTTTATATAAATCAAAACACATATCACATGAAAAAAATGTGAAAATACTAAATCATATGTTATTTTTTCACGTTTCACCCCCAATGTGGGTGATTGTGTCTATATGGTGTTCGTTGAAATCCAAGACATAGCTGTTCCACTAATATCATTACGAGAATACATGTAGTGAAGGTATTATTTATAACCAATCTCATTTTCCATATAGTTTATATATCATGATAATTTTGTTATATATGATACCAAAAATTTACAATGATATTTTAGAAGGATTTATCTTCAACCTGATGGTTATTCACCCCCCTTAAAAATGTCCTCATGGAACTTTAGGCTATTCCAAAATCATATGAAAAAAATTCTTTTTTTCTAAAGATAGTTTTATGATAGCCTTTTATTACTCATATTTTACGTCAACAAAAAAACACAATAATTGTCTTCTTAATAGTCATTGAGTATTTAGTAGTAGTGAATGGTTTCTTTATCAAAATAATAAGTTCAAAAATATCTCAAGAATACTTAAATTTTCTTCTTCCATGATTGATCCTATAAAAATTAAATAATAATAGATGTTCTTCTACTTTATGAACATTGGTATTAGATCTTTCGAAGTATCACCACATAAGTCTTTAAAAAAATCCCTTACATTTTATATATTCCCTTACTATATATATGTTATTTTCATTAGATCGACTTTTATTGAAAATATCATAATAGATATCTTATGGATAGCATTTAAATTTGAGTTTTTTTAAACAACATACAGTTTTTTCATCTTGATCTTAACTAGTGTCATAAAAAATATTCACAAATTGAAAGATTAAAATTAAATCTTAAAAAAAGAGACAAGCCATTATATTTACAAATATAAAAATCCAATTACATATCCTTTTTAAATATTCACTTGTCCTATTTGTTATTTCTTCCAAAAAATATTCTTCAAACTCATTCATGTTTTTTGAGGAACAAATTGAGAAACACTTACATAAAAACTCAATTATTTTTACACAACTCCAATGAACACATAAATGATCTCATGTTATTCGTATTAAAGGTTTTATTACTCTTACATGAGATAATTAACATTCATATTATTGTTATTTAACATTTAAATTTAATATATGAGAACATTTGAACTTTATATATACTCATACATTTCAAGTTAAAATTCCATAAAACTGTTATGTAGTTACTTTTTATATTTATATTTAAATATTTGTAGCTACAAAAAATTTCTCCAAACTTCTCAGAATATCTTATACCATATCAAAACATCTAAAATCACATTATTATAGTTAGAAACATTTTTAAATCAGTTTCAATATATTTTTATTCAGCATAAAAACATATTTTTTTATCATTAAGTTAATTAAAAAACAAGTAATTAAATAAAATAAAAACAATATCGATAATTGATTATCTTCATACTCATTAAATTACCTAAATGATAGTTCTTCAAGTAGTTATCAACTAATGAAATATTTTTATTATGTCATATTTACATCTCATAGATATTTATCATCCAAGTGATTCATTTAACTCAAAAAGAAATATTTTTGCCAAAAACATAAGGATGAATTCAAATTAGAATTCATAGAAAACTCTTAATATTTATAAAGGTACAATATTCGATGTGGTCATTATAATCTATATAACTAAAAAAAATTATAGAACAATGTATTCTTCATTGTGAGATTATATTTATGTCCATAAACTCTATTGATTCATTTTTCATATCATATTAGATATTTTACATTTCCTGATATGTAACCTATATGTCATTATTTCAATAGTCCCCTAACACGATTCCGACCTTACAACATATAAAACTTCTGTTTTTCCATTCTATATTACTCTCTATATAATTGAATATAAGTATTTATTTACAATGTTAAAAAGAAAAATAACTACCTTACAATATAAATATTGAAAACATATCATATTCAAATTCTATGACCAAATCAACTATTCATATTTTTCAATTTTAATTCAAAACATAAATATAGTAAAATATAGGAATCCATAAAAACAATAAGGAGAATATCAATCCTTTTAGGTTATTCAATAACCACCTTTTCATGGTATGTTTTAACTAAAATCAATATATATTACCTTTATTATATGTTAAAAATACATAAAACACTTCCTCAAGTAACAAGCTTCAAAAAAATCAATTCGGTACATAAATCTCAAATTGTGAACTTCAACGATGTTATTTTTATGATATGGCATCCATTTTAAATCCATTATTATACCAATATGTTATTCTTTTATGGATTTTTATATTTTTTACTTGATATTGTCCATGATCATATTGAGTATATAGTCTTCCGACATGGTTTATTTGACCATCTCCACTAGTCGACTACCTATTTATATAAAGAGGTACATTTGAGGTGTGTAGTGCTTTGTCTCAGACCTTGTGGCTAGTTACCAGTCTAGACAGGTAGAAATATTTTTCTACACACTGTATTGATTCCCCTATCAATTATTCATTGATGATAACAAAACACAATTTCACACATGAAATCTTAAACAATACTCATAATCTGCATTAGATATAACCTAGAAAATCCATATCATGAGCCTCACAGAAGGATTTTATGCCATTTTGTTGCTCTGTACAACCAATCTGTTTCAATATAGACCCTCTATTATCACCACCCATGAGTCCCCATGGGCAAACAACAAAACAGCCACATGGATAACACTAAAAATATTAAATAGTTACCCCTTATGTATCGTTATGAAACTCTGAGATTTCAATTTTGGCCTCATGTGTGTGACTTGAAATAACTGCCACTCAATTTCGGTGATAGAACTACTAAAACAAATATTCCTCTCTACAATAAGTATTTTAAAACATATATGACACCTCAAATAACCATGAATAAGACATATTATACCAAACCCTTCTGGTTTATTGATCCTCCACTATATTGGAGTTTTACCACCCAAATATTAGTGGCCAAACTCAACTTTCATTTCCATTACATGACTAAATATGCTAAATTATACATTAATATTATGATCTAATATTCATAATCCTACAACACTCTATGGATTTTATAGGATTTATCTAAGATTTACAATAATTAAATCCATAATCACCTATCCATTTATGAACCCTTACTTATGATTTATGTAGATTTATATCTAACATACAACTAAAGGTACTTTTTACCAAAGAACTAACCATCTGGGATCTTTCACTGTTCTTGTTCAACCCTTTATATGTGAGTTACTCTGATTCACTACTCTAAAACACTAAGTTACATACTTAGTAATTATTTCCAAATCACCCATCACTCAAAACCATACATCTATTCATTATCCAATTATAACTTAACATTAAAACCATCCTCAAAACCCAAATATATGTCCCTTTATTCCATTCCCTGTTATTATTATTTCCAATACAACTATTCTCATAAATCATTTACATCATTTTCCACAATATGAATAGTTCACATGAATCCCATTTCTCTAAAAAATCATGTTTCCAATGAATCGTTCATGCTATATAATTTAATTTTCCATTCCTCGAAATGATTTATATCCTCATACAACTATCATTGAATCAAAATCAATCCATAATTCAACTCATATTTTAATTTCTACTAAATTTTGATATTTCACACATCACATACTTCTCTAAACTGATCATACCCATGATGATCACTAAGAAAGTTCTCACATTGTCAAGGTCACATTGTAAACATCAATACACCTAAAACATTATACCAAAACACACTATATTACCTACATGATAAGAGAGAACCCAAAATTTCTATTGTTATGAAAATATACATATATCCCCTGATTCGTACATATCATGAAACCACTATTTCTTGCCTCTATGGAAAGAGAGTTCCAACCAAAACCCTAACCTAGAAGTTTTCTCAAAAATAAGAATGTTTTCTTTTACTATCCTACACTTACACTGATTCATGAAACCATGGGCATTATTTTACTAACACAAGCCTCACAAAGCCCCACAAAAGTCAGTTCTCCATGTTTTAACCAATCCAACCCAACACTTGAACATACTTTCTTCCACATGTTCAAGGAAAATTGGTTATGGGTGCTTCGAGATAGACCCTAGAGACCATATAATCACAATGTGGGTGGAAGGAGATAGAGACATGGGCCCTAATATCAATAAAAAGGGTTCCATCCTATAAGAATAAATCATTATTAAAAAATTAAAAAAATATGAGAAGTAATTTTTATGGTTAATTATATTAATAATTAATACATAGTTGGTATCATAACACACTAGTATGGAATTCAGAAGCTAAAAAATAATGGAAAAAAATAAAACAACAACACATGTCATTACAATACAATTCCTTTTCATCAACTAAACACTTCCATGTATCTCACATACCCAATCCTAACATGTCATACGTAGTCCTCAACAAATATCATCACATTCCATGTGCCTTACTATCAAGTTACTCTTAATAATCAAATATATCATAATAATATCCCTTAATTCTCTATAAACATCACTCAAAGACTAATGAACCATAGTACAAAACCCATCATACCCATTTCTCAACTCTCATATAGAACATAGTTTAATTATTAGATAACATATTCATTGATCAATAAATCATCTCACTCAGTCACTTCAAAACACACTTAAATATTCATTCCATATTTTCAACCACAACCAATTTGATCCTTAGTATATTTACACCCAATTTTTATTCATTAAATATATTAATCTATTTAATGTACCAATAATTAGTAATCAACCCCATGGTTCACTAAAAGTCGACAACTCTATTGGTCTATTCATACACTAGAAAAACCCTAGGACTATTCCCATAATCAGTATCTATCCTTATCGACCCTCTAAATATCCAACCCATGATACACTAGAAAATAAAAACTAAGGAGATTATAAAGCTCCTAAGATCATTCTCAATCACCTTCATGGTCTATAACCAACATGAATATCCTATCATTATACTATCAATAAAAAATCTACACCTAGTGGGAAACCCCTACATATCCATGTCATATGATCCCCAAACCATCTTGTCCAACATCACTCCTAAACACCTATAAAAAACTATTATATTAATAAACCTAATTATCATATGGGGAAATTATTTTTGAGCATCCTAAAAATTATATCACTATAGAAAGTTTATTCATTTAAAATTTAATAGTCTCTACCAATTTATTATAAATGAATGAACACTCTATACTATTCCAAGTATACTTATGTCAAGTATCCATGACTATATGTCACATTACACAAAAAAAAATATGAAACGTGGATTAATAACATAGGATACATCTATGTCATTGACAAAGTTAACCCCGTTGATTTTTTCAAATAAAATTCCATCAAATCCCCCATTTATAATCCTAATTCACATAAGAAACTATTTCATACAAAAGGATCAATTAATTAATTAAAAAATTAATTATAATTAATTCACCTTAGAAGAATCCAAAAAATCCCACTAAGTAGTGTGAATAAATTGAACCCAAAACCAACAGCATGTAAATGATCTATGTTAAGATCTTGGTACTCCTATGAGAAAATTCTTTAAGATTCCAAAACCAAACAATAATCTATTTAAAAAAAATTAATGAAATATCTCAGAGAACTCACATTATGGTTCAACTTAATTATAATGACTTCCAAGGATATACATTCACCCTCATCTAATATCCTATAGATACCGCATAAGAAAATAAACATCATATTAGAAAGATAGCATGATGATTTAATGAAACATAGTGTCATATCCCTAACCAAACTATAATAACCCATTTCCCAATTACCATGCTTTAGGTTTATTTAATGTCTAAAAAATGAATTTTTAAATTTTAAAGTGTGTACTCATTTGAATTTTTTGTTTTGTTTGAAGGGATATATATCATTAAATGATTTTCATTAGAATTTTTGATGTTTGATGACTAAATATTACATATTTTTAGTTGTTTTCTAACGTTCAGTGATTGATTTAGGTTTGGTGGGTCCCTAGCACTGGTTCCCTTGTATTTTATAAATAAAAGGCAATATCAAGTACTTGTTGGAGTTATAAATGGTAATGGTGGAATTGGGTTCCATATCATACCACATGGTTACTATTTGGATGACTAGTAGCTTTAGGTTGTGTTTTTTTAAATGTTATTTTCATCATTCAACGCTATACCCTTATTTTTTCATCCTAATTATTCTTTTACCTCTAATACATCCGAGAAACATGAAGACCATATTTTGGATATTTTTTTCTTCTCTATCCCGCCATCTTATCTCTTTCTTAACAATGATTTCATGGATATTTTTCATACTGAATCCAAGGCTAATTTTTTTCCTTCTTCGTATCTTCCATCATATTTTTGTTTCACTAACAACTCTTTCTATAATTTAATATTTTTAGATAATGTTCATAAAATCATTGTGGAATACATCCATAATGGTGGGGATTTCCTTTCTCATGTTCCAAGGATCCTTGTGTAGGTGTCTTCTTACCCAATTTTTTATAAAACGTGACTACATAATATTTTTATTATATTTGTTCATTTTTGAGGTAGTGATTTTGTAATGAAAACTTGGATTTATTTAGTTCCTTATGATATTCAATTTTTTATGTATTTTAAACGTTGGTCCCATTGGTTTTCCCTAGATTTTTTTTAAAATTGGTTTAAGAGGATTATAAAATTAGGCTCACATTGTTATGAAATTTGGATTAAATGATTATTAGTTGTTTCTTAGATATTTATAGATTATTAAATATAAAATATTTTATGGGTATGTACTCTTGACCTCTTTGTGATTCTTGGATTATACTAGTGACATTATTTAATTTTTTCCCAAAAAAATGTAAATAAATATAATTACATATTTTGAAAATAGTAAAGGATTTATTTTTAATGGTTGTTTTTCATTTAATATGTAAATGTTTTCAATAAATTCATATATTATATAAATTTGGTATAGTTTCCCTCTATTTTTATTTTATGAAATTATTATCTAGATTTTTGTATTGAGGATTTATTTTAATCCTAATATCCATTGTTAAATTTTAATTTGAAATATGAATGTGGTGTGTTTCCAATTATTTCACAGACGGGGATATGTGTAATCCCTCCATATAGTGGTGGCACAATTTTTTTTGTTTCACCATTTTCTTACATTCAAATGGTGAGAATCTTCCATTACATTAATCGGTAATGTTGAATCTATGATAGAAATAGGATTATGGGATGTCAATTCGTCACTACAAGGGTCAATCCTTTGAGCTCATTCTCTAGTTTGAGTATCCATCATAAATTTGAGTCATGTTTGTAAAACATGTTCATGGTGCTATCTTGAGGTGGGAACCAATACATTTTTCTTCTTCTATCTCTATAGGAAAGAAAAAAAAATTTGGTTTTGTACTAACAATGGGCATTTCTAATAATTCTATGAAATTGGGTATGTTGGAAACCTTTAAAGTATTCTAATTTTGGAAGTCATATCACATAAGGATTATTAGACATGGAACCTAATCCAAACCATGTTTTCTATAAGGTAGTTGATGCTAGGGGTATAAGTCTTTTGAGAATTTTTACCACATGCATCCAATGTTAATTGTATGGGGTGAATATTTTGGATTAGGTCACATGTTTACTATTTTTTCGGGTAGGTGTGTCACATGTAAAATGTATTGGGTTGATATATGGTTCATAGTATTAACTCTTTGAAGGGACTACTGGGTCACATGTTTATTGTCTTGTGGGGATATGTGGGTCATAGGTTTAAAGTCCTGTGTGGATTGATGGGTCACATGTTTAACATATTGAGGGTAAATAAGGGGCACATATTTAACATATTACAGGGATAGAAGGGATTTGGGTTTAGATTCCTGTGTGGAGAGGTGCAATAGAGGTTTAACATCTTGTGGGAAAAAATGGGTCACATTTTTTACATCTTGTGGGTATATGGGGTTCACAGGATTAAAATCTGGTGGTAAAATATGGGTTTTAGGTTTATCATCTTCCAGGGGTAGGTGCGTGATTTTGTTTGTCCCTAGGGGGGATTATCACACTTGAAGGGTTTGGTTAAGTGTGGTTGCATCAAGATTGGAACATAGGGTGGTATCCCATATGGATTGGAAAGTCTGGATCGAACCTCAATGAGGTGTCCTTCACACCCTTTTAATAAATAGAAATCAAAACCCACATAGTATAATGACATAGTTTAGGGTCATGTGGAAGGGCGGGTCCATGAAATTTAACATCATTTGGTGGTTTTCCCATGTTGTGGAAGGAGAATTAATGATATATGGGTTGGGTATTATGAATATAGGATTCTTGGTGTATGAGTTTTTCCCATGGTAGGGGAGGATATTTCACTTCATGATAATTGTACATGGGGTATACTATATTTGATATATAATGTAAGGCTCCCGTTTAATGTCATGTGATGAGGATGTTTTTGAGAAGTTTAAACTCATACGACTAATAAATGATGCTAGCCAATTTATATAACACTGATCGAATGTGGATGGGGATACACCCAAAGGGTCAACATGTCAAGGTGATAGGGATATTTAACAAAAGGGATCTCTACCAAGATAGTCAAAACATTTCCCTTAGGGATTACACCTTTAAGAAGTATATATCAAGTGATTATGCACCTATGGGTGAGGTATCGCATAAATACATCCATGGAGGAGTGGCATTCAGGAGTCCCAATGTTAGGGTTATGATGATAAAGATCAAGATGAATTAGGGTACCTATTATTAGAATAAAACCTCTAGGTAATGGTTGATGGTCCACTTGATGATGATCAGTCGAACATAAGGGTTTGTGGTAGTGGTCACATTGAGATTTGGGGTGTGTTTCAACCATCTCTAGGATTGCATAGGGTCCCCAAGAAATAAACTTTCATGAAAGAGGATTGGTTGAAAGGAGGAACCATATAGAGGCCTGATGGATGGGTTCCATGGAATTTTTTTCGTGAATGCTATGGGAATCGTGAAGCCCATGGGTCTCATGAAGCAGCTTGTTTTATTAAATATTGTGAACCATACCCAGAGTGAAGTTTTGGTCCTAATGAGTTTTGTTCCGTGATGGATAATTATCTCACAAAACCCCAAAATACATAATTGTATTTCTTCTTACACGAATTACATGGATCATCCTGAATGGTATCTCTACCATGGGTTGAGTTTCTCAAAAATTCGGGGGAGACAGTTTTGAGAAGGATGGATACCATTGGAAATCCATATCCTCTCTTTCCTTAAAATATTAAAATTTTCATTTCTTTTATTAGATGTTGAATGTTCTGTCCCCCTCTAAATTTCATTTGTGGGTTTGTATTTATAAAACCAGCGAAGGAAAGGGCATTGATTTATTTGAAATTTAGAGGCTTCCATGGAATATTATGATCTGTAATAACGGATGGGGTCATGTGAACAAGAGTTACAATTTGTGAAGGTTTCCATCGCAATCTCTGTGTGGTCGGTTACTTCCACAAACCCGATATAAATTAAAAATAGGTTATCGTATCAAGGGTTTTTCTCCATGTAACATATAAAATCTAATGTTTTGTTATGAAAAGGTAACCACATCATTCTCTTTTCAGCTTTGGAACTTCTGTGAATAAGAGTTAATTTGTCTGGAGGTAACATCCTAAATATTTGCATGATCGAGTGACTTCCAAAAACTATATCCATTAAATAATGTTTAGACCATCATAAATATTTTCCACTATATGGATTTTTTATCAAATTTAGATAAAATTTACTTTGAACTTGAAATCATTTTGTTTCTCTCTATCGTGACACATGAATTTTGATGTCATCAAATGAACCTCTTATAATTGGATCTGATGAGGGAGAGGAGGTCAAGATTTTCAAAAAACCTACGAATAATGATAGATTATAAATCACTATTCATGAAACATGATCTAACATTGTGCCTAAAAATATGGGTGAGGATCTCTATGGGGGACACAAGATATTCATGAATGATAAGACAGTTCTCTCATTTCATTAAACTCAATACCATCATGAGTGTTTTGTGATCATAATCCACGCCAATAATGAAAACCCAATATTAATGAAACTTAGTCCCATGAATAGTCTTACGGGATCTTGAAACGTTCATGATATTGACCATCGCAAATCAGTTCCTAAAATTTTCTATGTCTTAGATAAAAAAGATCACTAAAGGTGATGAGTCATTCACAGACCAGTGAAGAGAGATGGGAGGAAATATCATGATTGGGGATATCATGTAAATGGAGTGAAATCATGACACAATCAATACATTGTGGAAGGGTTCTCAATCAGAATTCCCACTACATAAGTGGTTTACATTGTATGGTTTTAGATAGAGGAGTGATGTGTTCTACCCCAGTTCTAATTATGATGTACCCACCTATAGATACAGAATCATGCCTACATAATTCCAGTGGAACATGGATATTAGAGGACACCATATGAAGAACATGAATCTATTATTTCTCACAATATATGGAACCATCTGAAAATGTCAGTGGGGAGGAATTAGATATAGAGGCATGTCCTCCTCCATATGAGATAATCCTCAGGGTGGGTTTGATGGACCACCTCGAAGTGTGAACATAAAATGGTAGCTATGATAGTGTGGTAACTTTAGATATGAGTGGGAATGGGAATATAGGGAATTCAAGTCCTCTCATGAATTTCAATTGAAGCTAAAGTATTTCAGAATTTGAGAAGCACTATGAACCTCAATTTTCCAATAAAACTTCCACCCATAGATCATGCCATAGTTTTTGAGAAGGTGGTCATCGAGGACCAACACATTTCAACAACATCATTGGGTGGTTGGAATTGTTTTATGGGACCTCTAACACATTATAGGGATACCCATCTAGGGATATATGTTTGATAATATTCTCTGAGATGACGGTGTCTATGATGACCATGATAAGTTTTTGAGGAACGTATGGGTGTTTCTTCAATTGGTTCATGGGGAGAGCCACCAAAAATATGTAATAATAACATCTCTTTCAAGAAATTATCCATGTATTTCTTAAATTAACTAGTGTAGAGACTTCTCAGGAGTCCATGTTGATTTCAAAGAAAACTAAATGGGGAAAGGACCACTCATATTGAATGATCCTGGAGGCAGTCTAGTGTAAATTGTGGAACTATAGAGTGAATCATAAGGATCTTATGATTAGACTGAAAATATATATTATCTCACTAATTTATTGTTAGATTCTCCTTTTTTAGGATTCTCGCATGGAGGTATTGCTAAGAACCCTTATTATGGTAGTGAAACTATTGATAGGGAATAAAATCAACCTTACATTCCCAATATTATTATGGTTTTATTATAAGTTATTGCAGAAAATCCAACTGGGGAAAACCACCCTTTGTGCATGTGGGACCTGCCATTTTCTTTATGGAAAAACTTTCTTTCAAATAGAGAAGCTAAGTATTTAAACCCCATTTCCCCTCCCAACACATATTTTAGGGAGTTGATCCTCAAAATTGTCATGAGTCGACCAATTGACTTTTTCTCAGTCGATGTACTAGTGAGGATTGGGTTGGTGAAGGAGAGTTGATAGGCGATTTGGGAGTTATACTCCCCACAATTCATTTAATGGTAGATTTGGTTCCTACAATGTCTTAACCCAAAGGTTTTTATGGGGGTACAAAACAAACTCCACCCCTCAGTTTTTTGATATATATGTCACATGTTTACATCTGAATATGGCATGGGGTGAAATGAGATGCTGCCACTCATTTCCATATATAGTCTCATCCATGAATATTTGTTGAGTTGGGAGAGCATGTACGATGGTGATTTTATAAGTTGGAGAACCACTTGGGCTGATGATGGATTATGGTCCGAAAACAATGGTTTTGAAGGTGATCATTAACAACGGCACACTATAGAGTCATAGTTGGTACATTCGGTGGAGAAGTGGTTGTTGAGATAGAATTTCTTGGTCCTATAAAGGTGTAAACTGCTGGTAGGGGAGTAGCAATAGAACCAATTCTCTTAGGTAAGCATCTTTGAGAGGAATTAATACCCTCTAGATTAGTACCAAGTAAAAACACCTAAGGTATGGGGAAGTAGGTACATCACCTAGATGTTCCTAGTACTACTATTTTTCTTAATTCTTAAGAGAGTTGGTGAATCCAAAAAACAACTCACCTATCTTGGTCAGATATGTAAGCATCTCCACTCTAAGGGAATATTCCTAAACTTATTCAGTCTTATGAGGGTAGGCTTCCAGGTTCCCTAAGATGAGGAAATTTAATACATGTTTCGAGTTAGAATACTTGATCTCTCTCATTCCATCATTCATCCCTTAACTGATAGAGAAAAGGTTCTTCTAGTCAGGCCTTCTCCTTTTGATCTTCCTATTATATAAATGGATGTTCATGTGGATGAGTGAGAGGGATTTTAATATTAGTAGTTATGGGACAATGATCTCAAATTACATTCCATAGGGGGAGGATTCCCCATTGCTGATCAGGCTAATACCCAAACTTTTCATTCTTGGACTACTTTCTTGACATGTATGATATTATCTAAAACTTTTCACTTTTACAGGAATTAGATAGTAGTGAGGAAGGGGAGTTAAATAATGAACCTTTTTTGTAGATTCATGCAAACCCAACCCCTTAAGGGGGGATGTGTTCTCCTCCTAACATTTTTGTCACAAGTGTCTAACCTTCTTTTGAAACAGTTCCTGCAACATGGGTAAAAGCATAAATTCTGATAACAGGGGGATTTCCCATGATAATACCTAAGATTATAGTCAGACCTAACCATTACCATTATTCTTATATCCTTTCACATTTTCCATAATTTTTCCTCTCTCTATGTAATTATTTTTTAAAACATACATTAATGGATGTTAAAACTTTTTTTTAGAGATCAACCAATCTTGGCAATGCTTGAGTCTTTCGTAGTATTGGAATATATGGTTATTCGTTTGAGGAAGATAGCCTAGGAATATATGGTTGCTGGGACTGTCAAATAAGTTCCATGGGATATCGATTTTTTTACTCTTAAACAGAGGAGTTATAAATTTTGTCAACAACTAATATGATTGGGGAGTGTACAATGACCATTCCAATCTCAGAAGGTTGATTGGAAGTAGTTGTTGGAATAGGGACCTAAAAAACATTTGACAAGATCATGAAACTGATATAGGTAGTTTAGGAGACTTTTTTGTTTATCATATCTTGAAAGTATCATAGTAGGTGATTGGGGCTCCTAATATAGGTCAAGTATAATGGGAGGACACATTTTTCATAGACATAGGGAATAACACACTTGATGAATTTCCTACAGAGGAACACACAACCAATGTATTATTGGTATTCCCTCAGTATGAGCCTAAGACACCTAAGGATTTTCAAGGATTATCTCTTAGAAATTTATATGGAGAACCAGATCGTCTAGCATAAGGCATGGATGAGTGTGTATAATTTAATAACATACAATCAATTTTCCTATATTCTAAACTTGATGGGATTTCTCTAATATTGATTAGTCATCCTAGGGACTATGTTGTGGATTATAGTGTTTTATATACACTAGATCACCAATTTATCATTAATGGGACATGTTCCATGTTGTCAGATTTTGACATTGTACTTCAAAAAGAATATGTTTTTGGGAAGTCAGGAGCTCCAGGTAGCTGAAGATGAGATTGGTCAACTAAAAGAAAAGTCGTGAGAGTGTGATTTTCATCACTGCACAAGAATAAATCATTCAAAAATTAAGGTATCATTACGAATAATATGAGGACAAGTTAGTGGAGGTGTAATATCTAGTCGTAAAGTTCCAAGCTGAGAGGAATCAGGTAAGAATCAATGATGAAGAATTATTATGTGTTTTAGAGGAGGAAAAAGTTGATCAAGCGTAAAAGTAGTTGACTCTAGAGGATACTCAATAGAGGTTGGATGATCTTGAGGTATCGGTCATTGGGGTTTAGAACTAGGGAAATTTATATTATCTTAACATCACAGAGATGCTTCAACATGTTGAATTCCCCCTAAAAATTTTGGAATATATTTTTTAAACATACCATATGACATAATGCCTTAATTTCTTATATCTAGATCATATCAACAAAACAACCAACAATGAATCTCTAATCTCATGTGATTCATGATCACTGTAGGAAACATGAGAAAGAAATAATACTTCTTATTTATATGAAAGTGATAAATGAAGGTCAAACGCTTCGGATTTGAGTTTTTTATCAACCATTAGGAGTGTCCTAACTAGAAAAGATTTGGTTTTAGGATAGGAATCTCTGCACACCTAACTCTTTTTCCTAATATGTGAAATTTCAAAAATGGGGTACTTCTAGGGAAATTTATTTCTACTCAAACTAAAAGGGATGATCAAGATCATGAATGGAGATGACCTATATCTAGAAGACAATGGGGGTGATAAGACTGTAAAAGATGAATATTGATCATTTTATAAACATAATATCCCCTATAGATTCAATAGATATGGGGAAATATAAATGAGGGTCATCAATTGACCATAATTAAAACATGATACTAAACTCAAAATGTCATCAGAAGTATTCTATAGTGTCTATCTAGGGCAGTACATGATCCAGTTTCTCGGGGAACAATTTCAATTAAGGGCAACATTCTGAAGTGGATGATGGTGGAGATTCAAAAAAAATTGATACACAAAGCATGGGGTTGAACTAATGTAATTTTTAAATGTATTTCAACAGTCTTGTTATTATTCCACTATTGCTTTGATAACATTGGGTAGGTGTATCCGTATGAAAAAAATAGACTCATCTTCCAGGATGAGTACTGAATTAGATTCTTGTAGGCAGTTGAAGAACATGAATTATGTAGTGGGTGACTATAACTTAAGGGGAAAATAGATTCTTAGGGGAGGGATTAGTATGATTTGTAGTATTACATTATGCAATGATGAGGATGGTCTTGCAGTTTAGCATCTTTTAGAGAGGATAATATACCTGAAGTTTAAATTCATATGTTAAGAATGATATATAGATATTTTAATTTTTTTCGATGAGGATGATGCATTATACAATTTTTAATGTCGTGTGATTAGGATTCCCATTGTGTAGTATATAATTTAATGTCTATGATGTTTGAACCAATATACATAACTCCCACCCATACAAGGTGAATGGGGGTATAAAATGGTAACATAACGGTGATACCTAATAGAGGATATCATGAGTAAAAGGGATATATCATTTGGAAATAATTTTTTCCTTAATTAAGGGTTTTAGAGAGAATATAAATTTTTTTACTAGGCTCCACGGTGGGTCCTTGCAGGCTTTGTACATATTTATTTTTATCAACTTATTTTTTCCCTATTTGTGGGGGTGACCTGGTGAGGGGATTCTAACTATTTACAAGGTTTACCCTATAGTCTTTCATATTGAAAGATGTATGTGCCTCTTTAATTTGGTATTTTATGGTCATACCAATCAAAACAAGAAGTTATAGATAGTTTAGTGTCATAATGCTTGGGCCATGGGGTTGAAAATAGTTTAAGGGAATAATTATTAGACCAAGACTCATAGATTAAGGTCCTAGACCATGAACCATAGTGCTAAAAATAGATTATGTTCATAATTCTTCGACCTAAGGGGTGGCGGTCATTTCAGAAAAGTTTTCATAACACCATATGGTTCCAAATTGACGAGAATGGTGTGTTTTGGAGGACCTACACCAAGAAGAAGAATCTGGGTGAATTATCATAATTTTTAAGGTCTTGATGCATGGAACTTGGGATACATGTATCAAAAATATTTTGTGGATTAGAGGATTGGAAAACTGACAAGAATTATGATCCTTGTAGGCCCTTTTACAAGAAACATATTTGAGAAAACATGCATACAACTGAAAGTCATGATGCTTGGACCTGGGACCCCAGTTTAAGGTCATAAAGTTTGGACCAGGGGATTAATTTCCCAAAGTAACATGTGTATCATTGAAAAGTGTAAGACCAACATGAATGGATGACCAAGGATGCTCGAAGTCATAAAAAACATTCCCACAGTGACCAACACACGGTTTAATGCCATAATTCTTGGACTTCGGCTCTTAGTTTAAGTTCATACAATTTGGACTAAAACAGGTCACCTGTGTGTCTCAAATTTTCATATCGAACTCCATATCCAACTTATAAGCCCTTGTGATCCATGATTTATGTGATAAACAAGGAACAATATAGATTTCTGATTGTTTTCCAAGGTCCACAAAAAAATGGGCACAGGTGACCGGCTTGATGTAGTCTGGAGATGATAGATCCTTTCTTCTAATACATTGATAATAAAAATGGGGAATGGTTGATGATCAAGAAAAAAAATTACCATGTTATTAATAAATTTTATACACCTACATTGATCTAGGATGGGGTGAACAGATGCAGGATAGATGGTAGAGTGAGTTTGAAACATGAGAGTCGCTATCTGTTACTAAGGAACCATTGAGGTGTGAGCCCAAGATGGTAAGTGGTCCAATATTGAAAATCACCACTGTAATTGTGGATAATTTTTAGATCATGAGGATAATGATTATATAAATCAAATAAATTAAGACATTTAGACATAGAAGTGGGGAATGTCACGGGGGGAAGGTTGAGTGACCTCAGAGAAATTCCCCCAGTACTCAAATAAACTGAATGATCATGTAGGTAGGTGAGGTTCAAGAATGTCCCAATGGGGGGCCCTGAAATGAGTTGATGTTAGTTCTAGACCTAAGGTATAATATCTATTTTCCCTATGTATACAATTTTAGTTGCAATCAATCCATACATAGTTCTAAAATACGATGAGGTTGGAGACTGATGCCGGAGGGGAGGTGTACTCTCTTGTGAGTACATCGAATCATCCCATACTAGTCATGTGGGGAATACTACATTCATTTCATATGGTAAAATTGTATTTTAACATTGTGTGTAGTGGAATTTGGTTTTGTCTATTCAATATTTATCATATGAGGCATCACGATTTAATATGGGGTAAGGATGTAGTATAACATCATGTGCTCAGGACATTGGTTTTTTGTCATCCCATGTTTTTCATTTGTGGAATCCTGGTTTTATGTGTGGTAATGAAATAGTTTATCATTATTTATTAAATATTTTGTGTTGGTTTATATCATATTTATCATATGAGGAATACCAGTTTTAAATGGTTCAAGGCTGTTGTCTAGCCTTGTGTGTTGAGGGAATTGGGATGTTTATTATATATTGACACATCTTGGACTATAGTTTCTACTAGTTTAAGGTTATGGAGCTCAAACCAAAATAATTATTTCTTAAAGAGGAATGTGTGGCTCAAACGAGTGATAATCTAACTTGAAAATAGGGTAAATGGGGAACCATTTCTATAGAAACTTCCAAGACACACTACACCCAAGAAGATATTGTGATGTAGGTGGAGGAAATGCCTTGTGATAGGTTAACGTTGGGGGATGGACCTAGGATATGAAATCACGGAATTTCTACATATACCATGAAAATGGGAATCAAGACACATACAGTTCTATAATGTGGTGTTGTAGGGGAACAAATAAAGTAAGGGGAGGTCCTCTCAATCAATGTTGTGATGAAAATATTTGAGGGGTTCATTGACTTATTGAAACACCAGGGGTGAATGAAACAATGTGAATAAGGGGCAAAAAATGGGGATGTTGAACATTTTTTATGTTCTTAATATTTATACCTAAAGGGGAATATATAATTTTAGGATGAATTGGTATTTTTTAGAGTAAAAATCAGACACGAAGGAGTCTAAACAGCTTTGCACCACACAAATAAATCCTAAAACTAGTTGTGCACATTTTTAGGTAGTAATGTTTGGACTAGGTGGAGGTCCAAAAATAGGTTGGTACTAAGGTTAGGACTATGATGTTAGATCCAACCATGATTAATTATCCCATCAGGCATGGGAATCAAACCATATGTAGTTCTAGAACATGTAATTGTATGATTCCAATACTGTTACAATGGAATCCTATCTAGAAAATACATTGAATCATCTAGTATTTGTGATATGAGAAAAAGTCTGTTCATTGTATAGGTTAAGGCACCAGTATTACATAATGTGTTATGGATGTTGATTTTTTTATTTATCCAATAGTTTTCATATGATAAATCATGGGAGTATTTAGGGTAAGGATACAGTATAACATATTCTACAAAGGATGTTGGTTTTACTATTCATCCTATATTTTTCATATTAGGCATCCCATGCCTATACGTGGTAAGAATATTGTTTAATATATTAATCTGTTGATGTTTTTAGTTTTTAGGAATTAAGCTTCCCATTCTTTCCTTCATCAATTTGGTTCATCTGGGTACCATGATTTGTTGGAAAGCCATGGAATATGATTGAGACTTATACCCGAAGAGGATGCCCATAAATAAATTTGGTAGTGATAACTCCCAAGTTAATGGGTTTCATTATTATGAATTCTTGGAAAGGTATCAAGAAAGGAGGTCGATGTGTTACTATATATCCTATGGGAATGGGAATCCAGACATACATAGTTATTTAATATGGCATGCTAGAATAACAAAACTAAAAGTTGATCGGGAAATATTCTATGATGTGGATGGTAAATTCCTCTGGTAGTTAAAAAATCATATATATCAATGCTAGTTTTATAGATTAAGGTTATGCATCTTTGAAAAAGTTGAATTTGTAAAATAGTTTATGGTCAGGATGCTGGGACTGGGGATTGTTTTTAAGGTTTTTTTGTTGAATGAAATAGGTAAAACCTTACATTAAATGTGGGTGATGCAAGTTCCACATAAATATCTGAAAACAAAATTCTCATAGTTTAGGGTCTCAATTATTACACTAGAAGTTGGAAAAAATGATAAAGGTTATAGAATGTAATTCCCCCACATAATGGAAATATTTTATGATTAATTAGAAGCTGAGCCCAAAGATAGACATTCTAGACATCACTGTGTATCCCACTGAATTTGGAATCAAGAAACATGTTGTTCTGAAATGATAAGATGCTAGAAACTGATTCAAAAAGTAGGGGGATACCTTTTCAAGGGTGGGAATAGTTGTCTCCCATGGTTTCCATGGGGAATCCCATGTTTATGAAATGGGGTGAGGCTAAAGTTTCTCTATGTTACCTAAGGAGGATTTTTTCATCCTATGTTTTTCATATGAGGAATCATGATTTCATACAGGGTAAGCATACCGATTAAAATTTTGTGATGATGATGTTGGTTTTTTACATCTCACACTTGGTATATGTGTCATCCCATTTTTATCATATGGGGTAATATTATAGTTTAACATCGTGTGAGGAGTATTTTGGGCTCTATAGTTTAAATTCATACAACTCAGACTATGGTGATATAAAATACTATGTGGTCACAATACATAGACAAAAGGGGACACTGTTAGTTTAATATCAAAGGGATTTGACCCTAGTTGTTGTATTTTGAGTTCTCATATCTTTTACCCTAGTTTTTATAGTTTAAGGTTACATATCTTTTACCATGGGTGTTTCAATTTAAGGTCTTGTAACTTTGACCATGGTTGGTATAGTTTAAGGTCCCATAACAATGACCATAGTTTCCCATGAATTACTATATGAGAAACATAAAATTCATGAGATGTGTGATATAATTTCCATCCATGATGATTAAATATTATTCTCCATTGGAATAAATGTTATATATAATGTAAGGTCATTCACATTTTGGCTTCAACTTCAGTTGATTTGTTTAAGGTTACATCAGTGCTCTGAGAGCTAGAACCATATCACTCATGAGGATGGATCAGAGGAGATCCTTCTAGTTCAGTACTCTCTCTATTGTATTCTATTTCCTCTTTATGATATTTAAATAATGAATTATATATTCCTTGAGGGACTCCAACTCATCTATATTCACCTCTTCCCTTATTTCTATGGTTTGTTGTTATAAAGAGACATTCAGAGTGATGAAAACTAAAACTTAATGGGTAATACTACCTAAATTCCATACATCAAGGAGTATGGGATTGCCTAGGTGGAATTTCAAGATGTTTTCAGATAGGAAAAAAGGGGACTAGGTATCTTTTCTGGCTCACACTTTTTTTCTGACCCACTGTTTTCCACAATATGATTTTCATGTTCTTTTTTAATGCCTCAATATTTTCATTTTCCTTTTTTTATCTTATCGTATGGTTAGAAAATATTTTGTAGTTAGAATAATGTTTCATTAGCACAAAAGATTGTTAGTTGGTGTTGTTTTATGTGATAATAGTGTGATTCACCCAACTGTTTTCAAAAATAAGTCTATTGCAATAAAAATGAACTTACACTGTTGAGTTTTTATTCTTGGGTATGGTCTCCCAACATCAATTCCCCTTACTGAAAATGTCAAGAATATTTTAAAGTGTAGAGAAACTCTGAAGGTTGGTGAAAAAAAGTTTTCATAGATATAACACCCATGACACCTCTTGGTGAACTCGATGTAGTTATGAACTATGGGGGGATAGAATTAAACTAACATATAAATTTGTTGGTAGATAGTTAATCCTACTTGACATGTTCCACGTGATCCTTTAGGAACCTCCTCCATGACATAAGGTATCTCATTTCCTTGGATGTAATGTCGGATAATTCAATCGAACTAATTCTTGTAGAGGGTCTTCTCAAGGATAGGACCACTATAGAGGGTAAACTATTTAACACATTATATGATTCACTAATTCTCTTATCAGACATATGAGGGAATTATATGCTATAGATAATCAAAAAATTTAGTCATCCAATTAGTTTTTACCTTGGTTGTGGGGGGGGTGAGGGTTTGGGATCCAAAATACAATTATCCAGTTAATAAACATGTCCGTTTCCATCCTCTAAGGTGGTGGGGGTGATGACCCTATGGTGTTTCACTTGAATGACTAGATCAATTGGTTATGGTTCTATGAGGTACATGGATAAACATTCAAAATCCAATGCTTGACCAATCTTGGATTGAGAAACTTGAGAGACCTTTTTTTACAGGATCAGAACATTGGCTTTACCTGATTGGTACATTCTAACATGGGCACATGATCTTTATTTTTTATGATGTAAACACCCTTGATTTTCTTAATGAGTAACTCAGAATATACCATTCACATGTAAATAGGGGACAAAAATTTATAGGTACAACTTGAGACTGTTGATAAGATCCTGATATTCTACCTCCTTATTAGTAAAATATTTTGACAACAATAATGAGTTTTCCAAGATGGCATGTGTTGGGGTGATGAAAATGTTCCTTATGTTTACTGTATTGAGCTTTGGGAAATTGCTCCTTCTTCTTTTTAGGATCCATGAGGAACCATAAATGTCCATCTGCGAACACGGTATAGCCTGATCCACTATAAGAATAGATTCATCAAGAAAATCAATATCCTATGGAAGTCCTTTAGGTGATGGATGTGTCGATAGGATGTCTATCATAACTTGAACATTAATAACCTTCTGTAGGACAGACATGATGTCTAACTACTTTAGGATTACCAACCATCTCAATAATCATCGCATCAATAATGGGTGATTGAGGATATACTTTATAGGTTGAATCGAGACACCAACTCTATCTCATTGTCCTATAAATTATGTTACAAATTATGCACTGAAAATACTAGTACAATATGACTCTTCTAGATGTAGGATTATCCTTTCACTATGTTGAGGAATATATGGATGAGATAGTATAGACTATTTTTCCTTCCCTCTTTGTTTTTTAAGGATAGAAGTGTGCCAAGGTACTATTCCAGAGTAGTGACATAAGATACAGAAGTATTTCTTAATATGGAAAAAATTAGAAATAGTGGCTATAATAGATAATACTTGATATCCTTAATGGTAGTATTGAATTCCTCCTCACATAGGTAAATGGACCCTTTTTCATGTGACCCATAAAGGGCTTACACTTATTGTCCAGATTTGCAATAAATCGGTGTATATAGGCTATGTTCCCCATTACTCCTTACAATTCCCTGATATTTATTTTGGGGATAATTTTATTGATACCCTCAATTTTTCCTAATTCAATCACAATTATACTATATCTTGTATAAATAAATGATATATTTTCCAGAGGTAACCTAGAACATTCACATCAGTGTGTTAATCATCAAATGTCTAGAGTGGATGAAACTGAACACTTTCTCAAGATCCTTCAGATATTTCTATTTCTTGTGGGATTTGACCACCAGAACATCTATTTAAAAGTACACTAATTCCCTTGATAATTTTTATAATGATATGGTGATTGTACCACTAATAATTGGATCCGGAATTTTTGAAGACAAAAGGAATATACTACTAATAGAATGTTTCTTGGGTTCCATGAAGGTAGTAGACTCCTCATCATCAGGGGGAATATGGATCTGATTGTACACAACATATCTATCCATGATGTATATCTATTATAACCCATTTATAGCATCAATCAATAACTTTATCACTAGATATGGGAAATAATCCTTAAAAAACTAGTGGTTATGGTCCTATAAGTCAATTCAAAATATGATATTCACATTCTTCTTCCTGACGAGGATAGTGTCTTCTATCCACCTAGCGTACTGGACCTCTCTAAAAAATTTTAAAAAAATTATTTTCAATCATGTTGATGACCATTGCACCATGAGAGGTGTGATTTTTTCTGGGAGTCTGTTTGAACCTGTGATGAGTAACTATGACATGAAGATGCTAAAAATAAATATAAGGGTTTAACCCGAGTATCTCATCATAGATTCTAGAGAATATGTCATGGTTTCATTTCAAAAAGGCCACATATGGCGGCTGCTCCAATGGGGACATGTCTATGTTAATCAGTATCAGCCTTGGATCTTCTTCATTACCATGATTCACATAGGTTATATCATCAATATTAGTGGATACACCCTCTTAATATATAGGAGGGGAATCTTCCAAATCCACTTGTTCTTAAAATACTAAGGGAACAGAAGGATGAGGAAACTCTTCTAGGCTATCTGTCCTATAAGGAGAATTATTGTCAACTCTATAGGATACGAAATCCTTGATGAGGTATTCCCATTATATGGAGATAGTTGTGATAGAATCTATGGATCCCATTCCATTTGATTTATAGCTACAAGATCAACTCATTATATCAAAGAACTAGTGATGAGTTGACCTCCATCAATCCATCCCCGCTTTATGGAACATACAAGAATTCCCTTGATCAGTGGTCATGGAGAGAAATTTTCAGTACATTATTAGTGTAGGTTCATCAAGTATTAGTTAGATTTATTCATTTTAGGAGTATGAGGTGATATGTAATCCCTCCTTTTTCATATAGATTATGAATAAACCTCCCGTGTCTAGAATCATGGGCTCTAATTGATGAATTTAGAGAAAAAAATTTGTATTTCAAGTCTACCCATGGATTGGTTGTTGTGATTATTAGATCAGTAGGGGAATTTATGTGCTCAACCCATCATTATTGATATTATTTATTTCCTTTTTGTAGTAACAATAATTTAGATAGTGGGCCTCACATGTTTCAAAGGGGTGAGGAATCTCCCTAGATTCTCCCTACTCAACTTTTAAGAGAGTACTTGAGGCATAAGTGGTAGTAAGGTGGCACTAATGCATGAAAATGAATCTAGGTCCTTCCCAATAACATGTTGTAGGTAGTATTTGGTGAGACTACCATAAATTTAGGGCTTTGTATCAGTCCACTTAATTGAGTCTACAGTTGAATATTGTCCCCTGGTTTCTTCTCACTCTCTTCATGCCCCATATTTTTTATTTTGGAAGAACTTCGATATGCATCTGTAATCTCCAAATAATAGAGCATCTGCGTCTAGATGAGGTTGATCCTAGAGCCAGTATCCACTAAGAAGTGTAGAATATATATTTCTTTTAAATATACTATGATATATAGGGGTATATGATCCCCTAAGTTGTGATACACTATAATTATCTATAAAAAGAGACAATGGAATGACATTCCTCATCTTTAACCCCTTCTACGTAGTAGGCCTCAGTGTCTTCTTCCTCAGACTCACAAGACAGGGGGATTTTCAAGGCTTCAGCAATGGCCTTGTAGATTTCCTTTGATGATTGGAGTGGATTAAGAGGCTTGAAGATATTATGGTTAGATTTTTCATCACATAATAATTCCATGATAGGGGCATATTTTTCTTATAGAGGGTCATTCTTTTTTAGGGCTATAAGAGAGGTTGTTGGATGAATTTCTAGTCATGTCTTGTACTATTGGTATTCAGCTGCTATTTAGATAATATTATTTAAAAATTTATCGCTAGGAACCAACCATCTGAATTCAATCCATATCATGATGTGTCTTATTTAAGAGCAGTTGTTGTTAAGACACATGGTCAACTAATATAATTATCCTCAAAGGCATTCCCAATAGAGGGCTTTGAAATGTTACACTAACTGAGCCCTTTGAGTGGCATGTTTTCTGGTCATAGTGGTATGAATATATGAGACTAAAATGCTAACATGAGCATTCTATATGATTGTGTTCCCTCTACCTATCCTCCTTGGTCATTGTTAAAATGTTCCCAAGGGGTTATCATATCATTCCTCATTATTGTGTACTCTATAGCGAAACACTATTTCAATTGAATTCGTGGAGTTATATAGCTTCTCTTCATCAGTGGTATTGTTTAGGGATGGATGTATTCATGTTTAATCTCTATAATCATGAGGGATTAAGTCTCAAATGGTTTGATATAGCTTCAAAAATGGTGGGAGACTCCTATTTCCCTTATGCCACAGATGTCTTCTCTTTTGAGACTTGGGATGCCATAGGGAAGATGTAGATACACCTATTAGAGTAGATGTGGTGACAAAAGGAGTTTCATGAATTCCCAAACATGCACATTTAATAGCATTGTAACTAATTACTTCCTTATGATCTAACTAGTCATTTAACTTTGGTGTCTCAGGGCTGGGATATTTTTTCCACTCACCAGATCATTTTCTTTCACTATCCTTGTTAGTGGATACATGTGTCACATATTCCAATACATTTTCAACTTTGAATAAACTATAATCAACATGGTCTTGGAGCCAATATCTTATTCAATGAAAAATCATTCTTTGACGGTGGGTACAAGGATTCTATAATATAGAAAATGATCATTGTGTCTAGTGGGCCCAACCTCCTCGGGTCACCTACATTCTAGAAACATCAAGATTCCTTTTCCCAAGGTATAAATGGAGCAACCTAGGACTTGTGTATCCTTGAAGAAGAAGGTATTTTTTTTACTTTTTATGAAATGAATATTGGGAGAATCTCCCTGATGAGGAGTTGGAGGCACATTATCTAACTAAGGAAGTTATGCTTAGTGAGGTTGCTTTTAAAAGGGCTGAAATGGGCATGATTGTTGTTTGGTATGCTATAAGAATTCTTTCAGATGATGATATTTTTTTAAACTCTTGAAACCCACCAGGGTGGTTCCGAGAGATAAGGGTAGGGACTAAATAATTTTTGGTGTTCTCCACCCCCATAAAAAGTAATTATTCCTAAGAAAGTGACATGATGAGAAAGTACACTGGTCCCTCCAATCGGATGATGAAGTTAAAAAATCTCACATCGTGTCTCTGTTTGCATTTGAATATGCCAGTGATGATAATATTATGTTAGCTGTATCTAAACTAGTAGATTAACTATATATGAATTTCCTCTCAACTGGAAATTAAGCTGATGGGTAACTGATTTTAAAAGAGGGATGAAGGTTCTTTCAAAGTCTATACAAATAATTGGATCTTATCAGCTTCATGATGTTCTAGACTACCCAACATTAGATTTCACCTTGAGGAGAATTGGTTCAAATGCTATAGTGAATCTATCTTCCCATCCCACAAGATGAATCTAGGATTAACAAATTCGGGGGCACTCAAACATGGTCCAGCCATGCTGGGTACAATTTTACTTCAAGATAAATTACCACCTCTCACATTTTTAGTGCCTCAATATGATAATAGAGATTATTTATCAAATCATAATTGAAATATTTTGTGTCCATCCATGTGTTTAATGTTTTATAGAATTGGGTATTTACATAGAATTGGTCCCAAGGAAGATAATAAGGCTAATCAGGGAGGTTGGATGTCTCATATCTCAATCATTTTCCATAGTCTAGGGATTCTTCCCTAATCAGGTGTATAGTGATACCAAGTTCAAATATGGGTTCCTAGAAGAGCGGGACTGGGTGCCCCACTGGAAGATAAATGTGACCTTTTCATTATTTTATAAGTCCAATAACTAACTGAAAATAATATTAGTAGTGATCCGTTTATATTACTCAATCTCTGTAAGTAAGGTGGTTTTCATGTGGTTCAACTCAGCTATTGGTCCAAACTTAGATGGGTCAGCAGGCCCAAAATTTCCATTTTCATTATCAAAATATTAATGAGAATATATGAAAAAAACAAATTAGGGGGGTCTTCTCAGGAATATTTTTTGTCACTTCTATTGAGTTTGAGAACCTCTTTGGGGTTCTTCTTGTGGATATTTTATCCCTTAGAGTGGTTGTTTCTTATCATGACAAATGTCAGTGTCCCTATTTATCTAATCCTAGAGGGAATTAATGGTGACTACATTCACTATGGTAGTGATCAAGGAAAAATGAAAACTATTATTATGCTATTTGGATTAAAGGTAATGTATTTTTTATAGTATATGGATGAAATATAGGGTACCATAATATCCCCAGCAATTGATCTTGATGTATTGAGATTCCTCTTTCATGAAATGACTGAGCATGGTGAGGCACCTAACATATGTTTTCCATATATTCTATTAGTATCCATTTTATTTAAGTCACTGATCTACATGTAGATCTATGATTTCAACATTTTTAAGAAATTGGTGAATGAAATAGTGGTTCTCATGGATCATTGGGAAGGTCAAATGATGGCCTTGAAGATAATGAAGTTCTACTCAAGGATTCTAGAGAAAAAAAATAATCTAGTCCAAAATTAGGGACTATAAGATGAAAAAATATGGGGATTCATGTTTCCAAAACAGGGATGATAGCTCATATGTGGATAGGAGTCCCCAAAAATATAATTTTTTCACTACCAAAGGGACTTTCCTACTTCTGGTAAGACTAATCTTCGATCGGCGTATGATGAGGTAAAGATGGTGGCAAAGAAGAGGCATACTTTACTCCTAATTTATCAGAAGAGAAGTAACTACATGGGTAAAATATCCACTACTTGTTGGAATGTCTCCCTGAATCTGATCTATCTTCATGATTATATCCATGTAAGATCGGGTGTTTGTCACTTCCACATGTGTGAGGGTGGAAATTTCACTTTAAGCCTCACCAGCGTCCTCACCATCACTTGTGAGAATCATCCCAAACAAAGAATTTATTCATCTTCTTCCATGGATATAGAGAGTATAGAAACTAAAGGTGATGAATATGGTTGTATTGTGTTCCCTTGCATGGAGGTCATAACTTCCTCCACCTATAGGTATTATGAATGGATTTGGGAAATTTTAAGACTTTAGCTTTTCACTTTCTAAGACTCAATCGATTGGCATCTACCTCCAACTCTAGCTATAGGGATGAATATTCCCTCAATGATTAGTCCATCACTTCAGAGTCATAGTCCTACAATTACATGACTCTTCACACATTCTTACCTATGACATCATGGGACTACTCCAAGTACAATTATTGATATTTGATCTAGTTCCTTCCACGATTGTTGTGACCAATATCATCGGTGTCACCCCCATAATGGAATTCCACCTACTTACTTAAAATGGTTCTTCGATCAATGTTGGATCTAACATAGTCTTGTGGGATCCCTCCAAGAATTCCACCAAGTAGTGTCCATAATGGGTAGAACTCAAACAACCCTTTCCTTCTTATCATAGGCAAGTTTATTTTCGTAGCACTCTAGAAGGAGGTTCCCAAAGAGCTTCTCCATAAGTTGGGGTGGTTTACCCCTTTAGGTCTTTCATGGAGACGCGATGTCGTTGATGTATAGATGCCTCAAGATCATGGTAGGACATATCCTTGGTGCAAATAACCCCTTTCTTCTTATATAAAAAACAAGTTCATTGATCAACCCATTTTTTATGATCATGGAGAGTGATACAGGGAGTCTATTCCTAGTAGTTGAAGAGGTTTTGGATATTATAATAGGAATGTTTTCATCAGATTTATACACAATTATTTCCCCTACCCCAGTACCTTTTGGTCTAATAATTATGATCTCTTATAGCGTGAGTCTGGAAAGTATGGGGAATCAACTGTTAATACATGTATATTGAAATAAATTCCCAATGACCTGACATTGTCATCCTAGTTTAAACACAATATCTTCACATTGGGTTCACAATTTTTGTTAATAAAACTTTCACAGTTGGGGCTATGAATCATCCCTCCATCTTGTGGTGATGCACTTCTTTTTGTCTCCCCAAATTTTTTCTTTCTAAAGCTGGGTAATTTCAATAACTTTAATCACTGATGTTAACTTCATGATCAAAAAATGATGATGGGATGTCAGTTCCTTCTTTCAAGGATCCCTCCATGGAGCTTTTTTTCTAACCTGTGTATCCCTCATAGATTTTTTTCATGATCTTGAAACTCATTCATAGTTCCATATCAACCTAGAAACTGATTAATTATGCTAATTTTGTCTTGAAAGTGAAGAAACCTTCAGTTTGTGTAGGTAGTAATGTTGTTTATGTAATATCATTTCTATATTTTGGGTATATTAGGCTCCTATAAAGTCTTCATATTTTGGTTGGAATGTCAACTATATCATCTTAGGCATGGAACATAAGCCATAACATGTTGTCCAGGAGGTAGTTGATACCTAGGGTGTAAGAATTATATGACTTGTTACCTAATGAATTACATGTTTTATGTATTGAAAAAATATTTTCGATTAGGTCAGAAGATTAGAATCATGTGAGGATAGGTGGGCCGCATGTTCAATGTCTTGTGGGGACAGATTGATCATAGGTTTAATTTCTTTCAGTGATAGGTGGTTTATATGTTTAACATCTTGTGGGGACATGTGAGTAACTGGTTTAATGATTTTTGTTTGAAGATCGGTGACAAGATTAAAATATTTTTCCAACAGGTTGGTATCAGGTTAAATGTATTACAGGGATAGATGGGTCATAGATTTAACATATTACAGAGCAAGGTGGGTCCTAGATATGAAATATGATGGGAACATATGGTTTTCATGTTTTATGTCTTGTGTGGAAAGGTGGGTTGTATTTTTAACATTTTGTGGGGATATATGGGTCATAGTTTTAAGAACATGTATGGAAATATGGATTGCAGGTTTAACATCTTGTAGGGAAAGGTGGGTAGTTTAAGTGTTTTCCTAGGGGTAAGATAATCGCGCTTGAAGGGATTTTTTATGTGTGATGGAAATCAATATTAATCCTAAGGGTGATATCCTCGATGTTTTGGCATGTTTGGTTTGACCCTCATGGAGGTTTCCTATATTCTATATTATGAAATAGGGATAAGTACCTATATAGTTCCTTTTTGTTAGTTGGTTCGTGTGACATGACTGGTCCATCCAATTTAACATCGTGTAGTAAGGATTCATGGGTTATATAAGAAACATGGATAAGGGATTGTGTGCGGCCATTACATATGTGTTTCTAGGTGTAGGAGTGTCCTTCCATGGTAGTGAATGAGGTGGAATTACATGATGAACATACATTATTCATACTTCATTCATCACACAGGGTAAGGCTAAACTATAAATTCTTGTGATGAGGATGTTTTCATATAGTTTAATGTAAAGTGACTGGGATGTAGGGCTAGATAGTTTAATTTAATACAGCTCGGATATGGATGAAGATACAACTGAAGGGGGACCATGATGAAGAATGAGTAAGATATGGAAAAAGGGAAACTCTATAGAGACAATTAAGAAGTTTCCTTTGGTGATTCCACCTTTTGGTAATACATTTCCACTTCTCACGCACCTATGGGTGGGGAATGTAATAGACAATACCATGGAGGATTGAAAATATAGAGGGCCAGTGTTAGGGCTCCTCAGTATATAAGAAATTGAACATAGGATAACTATGATTCTGAGTAAATGGTAAGCTAAGGTCACATGCCTCACTTTAAGAAAAGTGGGTGGATACAAGGGTTGGTCATACTAGTTTCATGAATATACTCAGTTTAGTTGAACCAGTTCTTGATTGGTATAGGGGCCCTAGGAACTCAAATTTTCTGTATGGGTATTGGATGAAAGGATGAACCATGAAGATGTATGAAGGATGTGTTCTAAAAAATTTGTGGATTATTTAAATTTTTCTACTTATCAATGTACATGGGTATAATGAAGGATAATGTTTCCTGAAACAGGTTCACCCTACCTTGGAGTGAGGTCTTGGTTCCCATGAGGTTGGTTACGAAAAGTATAGTTATATCACAAAACCCCAAGAGATTCAAAGGTATTTCTTCTTAAAAAAGGCCATGGAACATAAAAAAAAGAATCTACATAATAGTTTTATGTTCTAAAAACCCATGGGAGTTGGTTTCACAATGGAAAAATACCCATGGAAGTCCATCTCCTCTATTGCATTTAGAAGATTCTAGGATTCATGAATTTAGATCTTTTATTAGAAACTAAAAAGTCACAATCCCCTCTACAAATCTAAAAGGGGAGGTTTTTAAAGTCCCATTATTGGTTATGGAATTTTTTTTCAAGAAATATGGATGCCTCTATGAAATATTATTCACATCATTATGTGATGCGTTCCTATGAACCAAATTCACACTGTGCAGAGGATACCACCACATGCACCATAGAGTTACCAACTTTCATGAACCAGAGTTACAATGTTTAAAGGTTACCACCTGAACCTCCATAAAAATAATAATATTCTATGATGTAGAGATATTATTTGTGGTGGTTACCACCTCATGATCAGTGTTATAGAGAAACTTATATGAACCAGAGTTACGTTGTATAGATTTTACCACCTTAAGATCTCTATGGAGAAGAGACATCGATGAACTATGGATGTTCTCATAGGATTATAAATTCACAAACCGTGTCCCTTATTTATATTTTTTAGCTTCTTTCCTATAATTTTGTTCAAATTGTCTATTCCTTCCTCTATTAATCTTATGACATGTGTATTTTTTTTTCAACTGGGTGGATGTATTTGGTTATTACATGTGACCCATTTTTGAAAAAAGTTTCAAAGACTTCATTACATTAATAAATTAATTTTAACATATTCCTTAGTCATTTCTATGGTATTAAAATTCTTTTTGGATATATTGTAATCATAGAGTGACTTCATATATTAAAATGTTTTTTTATTTAATATATATTAAATTTTTTTTATTTGGATTAGATTGTCACCTATAAAATGGAATCACCTATTCCACTTAAACCATGTTAAATAATAAGTAAAATAACAGCCCTTAACTGAAGTTTATTAAATTAATTCTATTGTAAGGTACTTGTTGGGTCATCTTCATAGGAAGTTATTTTTCCTTAAAAACAATATTGTTTGGTTTTAATCTTAAACATTGATATATAATCCTGGAATAAGTATTATACTGGTCAATGTTCATGGTTTTTTAAATAAAAACCTTATTTTATAAATGGATCCTTTTGAAAACACATTGTTGGTAAAATCTCTTTCTCATTTCGAGTTTTTTTTCAACGCATGTTCTCAAAATCACTCACCATATTCAATTGTCACTACTCTCATTTAAAGAATTATTTTATGCACACGTGTTCTAAACACATAATTTATATAGTAATTTAAAAAGTGGTTTATAAAATATTTTTTATGGGTTTTGTGAATAAAAAATATTTTTATTATATATTCAATATAAATTATGCCATTCATTTAAAATAATATTTTTAAGTTACTCAATTTGTGGTTTCTAAATTTCTAATTAAATGTTGATATTAAATAAATAACTTGTACTAATCCATTTATGATATATGGACCATTAGAAACATATGACTCTAATTATTAGTTGTGACTTTTTCACTTTATTTCATGCACTACTAATAGTGGGAACTAGTCAGTACCTTACTTTAGTTGTATATACCATGTTTGAAACTATTTTATATTCCTTGAAGATTAATTTTATTGGAATATTTGTAATATATTATGTAACTTAAATATAGTTTATCTCATATTTTATTTGGGTTGATATTGGCATGGTTGAATATAATATCTTTGTATTTTACTTATGGGTAACCTCATGGTCTATCCATGGTGTTATATCGAGTTAGTTGTTAAAACAATTATACGGTTCAGTATTTTTGTGTAATAATAATGTATAATATGTTTCATTAAGAGTATGTAAATTTGTTTTATAAGGATCATGAATTTTTTTTCTTATAGATAATTTTGATGGATTTTATATAAAACATCCATATTTTTTCTGTAGAGAACATTTATTACAATGATGCAGATCATTAAAAATATTATGACATAGAAACCATGATAACTATTATTATTATTATTATTATTATTGGCATGATTACCATGTTCTAAAGTTTCCATTTTTAGTGTTCAATTTGGATATATTTGGTTTCTATATAAATTACGTACGCATAAGTTTAATCATTGTGTTATATGTTCAATCTTTACCTATAGATATATATATATATATATATATATCTAAATATGAATAGAGAGAGATACATTAATAGTTAAGGCTTATAAAATTTATTAGGTTATCAATATGTGTTGGAGATGTGTGAAGAAGATGTGGAAGTGTTTAGACAGCTGAAGAATCCTTGAACATGTATTTTAGGATGCATTCATCTGATTGAAATAAATTGTGAACATATAGTTTCATGAAGAATGTGGATGTAAATATTCATGTATCATTACATTATTTGATGGTTTTAGAGGTGATCATCAAAAATACCAAGGACAACTTCTGATGGATGAAGAAATTTTTTATATAACTGTTTGAGGGATTATTTGGATGAAGTTGGCTAGTGAGGACTCACAAGATTTAATTGATGAATGATTATTCAGAAAGAGAGGCTAGATGATATTATGAATAATCAATATAGGTATCCCTAATCATGAACACTTCTGTATCAATAGAAAGTGAATAATTTTCTGATGTTTTCAGTACATTTATGGTATTTGGGAAGTTACTCTAAATATTTAAAGATGTTTTGAGACTATTTGAGTAAACTATATAATAATAACACAAGAGATAAATATTTATAAATTAATTTCATTATTAGTTATTTAAGATCTAAATATTAATTATTTCAAGAAGAATAACCAGGATTTGGATAATTATAGAAGAATAAAAAAGACATCTTGACTATGTGTATTCTGTCATTTAAAATTCCAAGGTCTCTATATAAGAATAATCATAGAGTTATGATAGAGTTATTGGGACTAAGTATGAGTAATTTTGATCTACATATTATTTATTTATTAGATGTGTAATAATCATTTCATCTTTGTATGGAAAATTTGGTAAAGTCATTTGTACTTCATTAGGATGATTTTACACTTTTGTAAGGATGTTTTGAACTTCATAAGGATGCACTTCACAATTATTTATAAGGATTATGAAGTTCATAAGGATAATTATTTTATTTATAAGTTCATATATTGGTTCTGTATGGATCATATTTTATCTTCATAATGTTGATGGAGAAAAATATATAGATAATTTATCCATAAGGTGGAGAAGTACTTTGTGGAAATGGAAAATGAATGAAGATACATAAGGATCCCAAAGATCAACGTGTAGCTAGATTCCTTTTCAAATACTATATCAATCGAGAGAAATTCCTCTAAAAAATATAATAATGAGTATTCTTATGTAAAATAAATTAGATGATGCCCATATTATTTTCTTAATTGATCAATCATCATGATCACTCAAAGGGAATGTGAACCAGGCTGTGATAGTGAATCAATCTAAATATGATTAAAGATGATATTGAGATTAGTTACAAACCATAAATAGATTCCATGCCACAACTACATGTTTTCATTAAAACATGAAGTATTTTATAATAAATTAGATATGTGCATTTTGTAGAGATAATAAATATGCAATATTCAAATTTTGTTGGAGGAAGGACACACTTGAGCCTTAAAAAATATTCAAAAGGGAGAACTTGAATTGGATTTTGATGTGATTTACAACCACTAAAGATCAAATGATATAAATGATTTAAATATAGAAATAATATTCACGATAATAAGAATATAAAATAGGAAATATCAAAACAAAAAATTAACATTGAGAGTTGAAAGAAAATCATGGGATAATGAAATCACACTGAAGAAATAATTTGGATAAAAGGATAAGGATACTATGATATTGATACTACTAGGGAGATCATAACTAAATCAAAGTAAGAACCAAAAAATCTATGAGAACCTATGTGTTTAATAATAAATAAAAGGAGGATGCATATAATAAAAAATATTACACAATGTGATTGAAAATAGTATGTATATGGAGTTTTTAATAATCTTTTGGTTGTTAAATACATATTCATTAAGGAAGAAGAACAGAGAATACTAATATTGTGACATACTTTTAATAAAATAGAATGTATGAATCACTAAATTTGATAATATCTATTAAATACTATTGATACACATATAAATAATTCTATTGAGTAACTTTGGGATGTAGTGTAAGGATTTATTCACTTACACCATATAGTGGAGAGATGATTGTGGATGATACCTTCCCCAAGGGTACATGGGTGATACCTTCCCAACCATTGTGAGTGAATTAAACTACACTTATCATCATAAAAATATAAAGTGATAATAAAATATATTTTTATATAAAATAGTTGAATATGGTAAATAGTATGTCTTCCATGAACGAATCAAACCTTGTAAAAGCATGAGTATTTTTGTTCTTTTTCATTCTGCATATTATATCAATGTGATGGTTATGTCTCTTAACTAGGATAAATTTTATGAAAAATAGGTAAATAATATTAATGATATGAAAACATAGTAAATTTCAAGTACAAAAACAAACCCCCTTGATGTCCTTGACAGGACTACTGGGAAATTTAACTAATCTCAGAGTAGGCCACATCAAACTTATTTTAGATCTAAATTTATTCGATTTGTTTTTAGTTTTCCTATATGATGTGAAAATTTAAATATAATTTATATATTACTTTTGTGGAGAAAAATAAATTTCCTTTTGGATAAGGTTGCATTTATTCCTGAAAAAACCTATGGTACATAAAAAATTTCAGAAAACAAGTAGAAAATATTTTCAAAGAATAAAAAGGATGAAACAAATCATGAATTTTACCATGTTGGTAAGAGTTTATCTATCTAATTTATTGAACATGGTATTTTTTAGAGACTAGTTCATGATATGTATAGTAAGGAGATGTAGGAGTCTATCAGATCTTTAGAATACTTTCACTCTCAACTCTAAAGGTATATGAATATACTCCCTATTTGAATAGGAATATATAAAATTGGGTTTTGTAGGGTTATTCTTGATTAAAAAACACATCTCAAAGAAGATGTTTTAGGAAAATAGGACACACTAAAAAGTGATATCCTAAAGTTCATTGCTCTCAAAACCATTCAATAAGAAAATGAAAAATTATTATTACTTTGAAATAAAAATATTTTATTGATTTAATAGAAGTTACAAATAAATTGGTGTGATAAAGTTATGATAGAAATTATTTTATAAAATATTATTCATTCACAAATAAAATTATATGATACCTCCATCGATGTTAATAATTCATAGTTATTGGGTAATGAAACTAATAATAAAACCTATTGATAAATTTTTAAAATAATCGAGTAAAATGCATGATGAAAAAATAAAAATGGAGGAGAATAGTGAGGAAAAAATATTGAGATCTATTAAGGTTGATAATTACTCCCTTAAAATGCAGTTTATTATTCTTAAGGTGAATATAAGTAATCTTGAACTAGTATATGAAAAATCTTCTAAAAATTTGGAAAACAAAAGTACTTACAAATAGACTATTATGGAAGATCCAACTCTAAAATGGAATATGATAGTGGAATTATGATATTGATATCAATACATGATAAATCCTTACCATGATCCTTGAAATTTTTAACCCAATTTCTTCTTATCCTTTTTCTTTACTAATTGTTTCTCATGTTAAATTTAAGGTTATAAAATAATCTATATTGTTATTAATATTGTAGATTTCCATATTTGTTAGAGATATGTGAATAATATAATGATTTTTTTCCCTTAAAGAATCATTAAATGTTTATTTTAGGATCCATTTATGTTATGGAAAATCGTGTGAACATATGTTTTCTAGATTAAATTGTACTGATATATTCAAGAATCATCACCTTATGTGATGATTATTGATCTAGTCTTTAATGAGACTAAATAAGAGATTTCATGGATGAATAAACACAAAATACGTCAGATTGGAAGAGTCTTAGGACCAAATCAGATAGTGGGGAGATGGAAAATTTAATTGAATAATGATTTTTCAAAAAGAGAAGCTAGATGATTTTTTGAATAATCCATCCATAAATGCATGAACATTAATTCTATTGTATCAAGTGAATGATAACCCTTGGATGATGTTTTCAATTTATTTAATGTTTTTGATGAGGAAATTTAAATATGTTAAGAGTTTATAAGTCTATTTGAATAAATTATAGAACATATAGTCTACAGATGAAATTATATAAAGGACTAGTTGTGTGAGTCATTCAAGATCAATATATGATTCATTTAAATAAAAATTTATAATAGTTTTAAGAAGTTATAAATGGTTATGTTTTGTCTCTTCTTATAAAATTTGTCATTTTAGATACCAAACATTGTTTTTAAGAATCTTATAAAGGCTATAAATGAGTCATTGGTTCTATAAATGATTCATTTGTATATGCTTCATATTATTTCATGAGATGTGTAGGAATCATTTCAACACCACAATGTAAATTTGAAAAAGATATTTGTACTTCATAAGGATGATTTTCTAGTTTTTTAAGGATTAATGGAACTTCATAGGGATGATAATACTAGTTCTTCATAAGAATCATGATGTTTTAAGGGATGGTTATTTACTTCTTAAGAATCATAGATTGATTCCATATGGATCATATTTCAACTTTTTAAGGATATTTGAGAAAAATGTATAGATAATTTATCCTTATTATGTAAAATTACATTTTGAGATGAAAAAAGGAAGGAAGATGCATAATGATCATTTGGATCTATGTAAAAATGAAATAATTTTGAAATACTGTTTGAATATAGAATGAATTTTCTAGGAAATATCAACATAAATATTATGATAATAACTAATTTAGATTATGCCAATATTTTTTTCTTTATTTAATAAACATCATAATCATTCAAATGGGTCTTAATTCATGTTGAGATAATGAACAAATCCAATGATAATTTAATATGATATTGGGATGAGTTCAACATTGCAATGAGATTCTCCATCAAAACATTATGCTTCTATAGAAGTGGAATATTTCAAAACAAGTTAAATGTGTGGATATTGTAGAGATAAAAAAACGTGATATGATAATATTACATGTGGAATGAAAAACGTGATTTTTAAAGATAGTTAAAAAGGCAGACCTCAGTTGATATTTTGATGATATTTTAATGAGATTTTGACTTCCCACTAAGATAAAAGGGTTTCCAAAATAGGAATATGGAAATAATATTCATGATTTTGTTAATATAAAAACATTGAATAGGAGAATGTGAAAGTAAGATTAAATATCAATAGAGAACGCTTTTATTGGGTAATTAATATAAAAAATACTTTTAGTAGAAGAATAAGGAGACCCTTATACTACTACAACCAAGGATATCATATATTTATCCAATAAATAATTATTCATATAGGAGTACCTATTTATTGAATAATAATGATAAGGATGCCCATAATAAAATAGTTTTGGATAAATATATTGAAAATAGAATGGTCTTACATTTGTGTTGATTTCCATTATTATATTAATCACATGAAGAGTAATAATCCATTGTGGTTAAATATCACATTATGATTGAGGTAAGAAACAAGGCCAAGTTTCATGTGGAGTTTTTGATCATCATTCATTGGTTAAGGATATAGTCATTGTGGAATTAGATCTTAGAATATTGATGTTCTAACATCCTTAGTATAAAGGATAAGATTTGATGCTACTAGTTTTGAGAGGATTTGTTAAATTTGTGTGGTGCCATTATAAATAAGTCTATTAAGGAATAATGTGATGTAGTATAAAAAACACTTCACTTGCATTATTTAGTAGATAAAGAAAAGTCGATATTACCATACACAAGGTAATATGGATTATACATGCATCAAAATTAAGTTCAATTGAACTATACATGTAATTACGGAAATTTATAGTTATAATAAAATATGTGTCTCAAAAAAGTCAAATATGACAAGGAGTAGGTTTCCTATATTTGGATCGAACCTTGTAAAAATGTTTGTGTTATTGTTGTTGTTCATTTTGAATTGATTATAATGGTGAGAGTTGAGTGAGAATATAGATACTTGTATCTCTTACCTGGGAAAAATATATCAATATAGGTGACAACTAATAAATAATGAATAATTATGGGAAATTTGGGTACACAAGTCCCCCCCACCCTCTCAATGTCCATGTATGAACACTAGGAAATTTATTAATGTTGATAATGTCTTCTATTATGATAAATAGTCCATATAAAACACTATTATTGTCACAACCCACCTTCCCTAAGATAAGGGAAGGGACAGAAAACTGTGAGACCCTTCCATCCTCAGGTTGAAGAAGAGATCATGACCCTTGAGTCCCACCTTCAATATGCCCCGGAGTGGCGAATAGCACCAAGGGTATAGAATCACACGTTATATGGAAAAAAATTACCATTTTTAATTATTTGTATTGGGAGATACGATGGTAAAAAACTAAAACAACTCCAAAGATGAAGGTAAAATTAAATCAAAAAACCCATTCCCATATGCATGTTCAAAGATAAACCAATTCAAGTACAAGAAAAACACCAAATGTAAAGTACCAAAAGAAATAAAACAACAACTAAAATGTCACGATGTTTAATTTAGTATAGTCTTGCTCCATCCCCGAAGTCCACCTAGAACCCTAAACGCAGATTTATATATTTTGGGTGAGTATGCAGGTATACTCAGTAGGGAACACCAAAATCTCGTGTGCATAAGTGGGGAGGCATTCTAATGCCCCATGAGAAAAAGGAGATAAACAATGCACCTATCAAGGGAATTATCCACCCAACCTCACCATGGCACACTCACCAAATAATTCATGTAAGTTAAAAATAATTGTAATAGTGCATCAATGTTTGGGTACCCAGCACCACTCTCCCATTGGTTATTGAAGACATCCTACAAGTTATACCTCCACCGTCATTTTCAATGTAGTCCCACTACCATGCCAACAACAACTTTATTGTGCACCACAACCATGTATCCTTCCCGCAGAAACCTGGAAAACCATAACGACACATCATTCCTGCAAACACTAGGGCCACCACAACCACATGTAACCACGCTCGTAGACACCTCGGCTAGAACAACCACCACCACACCCAAAGACACCTGGGTCTCATTGAAAAGATACTTAGGAAACGAACCCACCCGCATACACCTAGCCCTACCACCACAGCCACCCTTCCTGAAGAATCTTGGGCTATAATGGACACCAGGTCATCACATCCTACCCGAAGAGTCTTGAGATACCTGATAGAGGGGGAAAATAGGTTCTAATAACCATCCACCCAATAGGATGTTGAGAAGAACACCCTCCCCCATGAAATGGGTGTGTTCGGTATGAAGTGCTCAACTTGGGTGGGGTGAAAATGAGAAACACAGAAACTAATTTAGAAATATAGTTGAACAAGCACTCATCCAAACCTAAGGGTTATGAAACCATATTATACACAAACACCCTCATTACTATTCATTCATACAAAATCACAACTACCACAACCAAAGCACAACTCATTCCTGGAAAACAATTCCACATTGAACCCATTCTTGTTATCATATTCAGTGATTCTATTTAACTAAATTTTCACTACTGGGAAACTAAAAGGAATAGCCATAAGCCAAGGAATGAAAAATAGACAAGTAGTAATTTAAGCATTCACACCTAGTTCTCTTGTAAAGTCACATCAACAAAATGGATTTGTGATATCCCTGAAGTTCTAGAACCCAACCAATCCCCATCCTAAATCCCAACATGCCCTCAGGTCCGCAACCAATAACTCAATAATAAGGGATCGCATCCCCAACCACATCACCCCACAATGCTTCAAACAAAACAACCATACACATCACCAGAACAGAGCAAGAGTGTTATCAGATTTTTTAATGCCATTAATTATGTTTGTTCTTTCTATTTGGTTAACCGGGGTGATCAAATAAGTATTCTTGTTCATTGGGAATATATTTAATCAACCTAGTTTACGCGACTAAACATTTTCCATGTTATAGCCATTCAAACACAGGATTATCCATGAAACATAGGTTAATTAGTGCGCAAGAAAGGACCACAAATGGCAACAATTTTAAGGGGACATAAGCTAGTAAAATACACATGATATAAGAAAAGATAAATGATTAAAACAACATCATAAAAACACCACTTCATTCTTTAAAACCCATTTATTATATTCATTCAAGTATGGTTTCATCCATCCCTAAAGGGACTTTATCGTACCCACACTGCATGATAAACAGAAAAGAGAGACAAACAAAAACCCTACCTGGATGATCAACGATCAAATTTTTCTTCCTCATACTAGGAATTGGGGATGAGAGACTTGCAGGGGAAGAACTCCAAGGACTCCAAGAGTGAGTACTAAATTCTCTAGAATGGTTGCACACCTAGCTTCAGGAAGAGGGACTCCAAACAAACCAAGGAAAGGAAAAGAGACCTGCCAAGAAGGAGAAAAAAATCTGTGTGATAAAAAGTGCGATCCTGGAGTTACGGTATACGATATCTTGAATGAATTTAAAGGCAGATCGTAGTTTTTTCATGTTGTTAGGCGATTACACATGATGGAATTAATTTTTATTTAATAATTTTCCTCAATGAAGTGGCAATAATGGATGTGAGTCTAAGGGTTTCCTTTTAACGGGGAAAAAACCATGTCAAAGGGGAAAAGTTGAAAAGTATGGGATGAAGGGGTGACACCGAGGAAAAGGCCAAATGTTTTTGTAAGTCAAGGGTCTCCTTACTCTTTGGGGGATTTTAGATATCATTTATGGACTTTAAATGGATTTTAAAGGGATATTAAAACACTTTTACGTCAAAATATATGTTGTTGGAGAGAAACTGGAAAATGTTAAAATGGGAAAAATAAATGTGAGAAAATTTTTGGTGAGGCACTGTAACAGTTCCACCATCGTGGTGCCACCAGTTTGGTGGAACACCTTAAGCGGTGCCACCGTTTTGGTGTGTGACCGCTATGGTGCCACCGTCACAACGCCACCATTTCAGTTTGTGACTGTGATGGTGAGACTACCCTGGTGCCACCATCACATTTCCACTATGATCAGTACCACCATCATGGTGTTGTTGTGACCATTGCCAATGTTTTTCTAGAAGTGTTTAGTGGAATTGAGTTTTTGGAAACTTCTTAATGAGTCACCGGTGGTCCCCAGGATACCGAAAACACCAGAAATTAGGCAAATTAATGGATGGGTAGGGGATGGTCCATTATATAAGATACCCCTCAAACTATTATCATACTATACAATCTAAGAGTAAACCTAAAGGAAAGAGTGGTTTCTCTATGAACCAAGCATCATTATCTACATCCAGCTTCCCTAATCAAGGATGTGAGAATCATCGTATAGATACCGACTGTAAAACCCCTGTTTTTGGAAAGGTATGTTTTCATTATGTTTTGGTTGAATCCCTTGTTACGAGCTTCAAAGTGATATTTCATGAATGTGTGAGAGGCCTTGGGTGTGTTCCTAGGGCTCAAGGCATGGAAGAAAGGAAATCTAGGCAAGACAGGCTAGGGCGCACGGCCTGTGCATGGCCAGGAAAACAGTGCGGCCTGCCCAGGATAAACCGTGCGACCCTTCCTCCTCCGGACAGAAGCATGCCCACGGTTTGTGCAAGGTTATCCAAACCTTGTGGCTAAATCATGCAACCCCCCCCCCCCCCCCCCCCGCCTCCAGATAGTGGTATGCGTACAGTTTTCCAAACCGTACAACCACTTAAAGTAGGGAAAAATTACAAGTTTTCCACTCCGGGATTTTAAATCCTAACTCGGGATTTTTCTTATTTCATACCCTCTCAACCCTAGTGATGAAATTGGATGACCCATGATTTTCAAGGGTGGTTATCCTTCGATTCTAAGGAATTTTGGGTGTTGTTGGTTGCGAATTGAAGATTCAGGTAAGGCTAATCCCATCTTTTCTTCTCTCTTTGGTTTAGGGTTTGTATCTTCTCCCCCTCCCGTTCTGAAGCTCTAAAAACCTATATTTTTTGTGAGTTTTAGGTTGAATCTCAAATGTCTGGTTGGATCGAGGTCAAAGGACCCGATTGAGAGTGCGTTCTTCCGCGGTTTTGAGGTAGGTGGTCTACAAGTGATATCCCTTAGTTATTTGGGTATTTGTGCATGTTTAGTTGTGTTCTTGCTTTCCTTTGGTTATTTTTTGGATAACCTTGGAATAATTGGTAATAATGGTGTTTAAAATGGCAAATGGGAACCCTCAAGATCCCCTTGGGATGTGTTTGGATATACTTGACCTAATTTGGGACATCCATGGGACGTGCCGGCATTTCCCAGATTTAGGGATTGATATTAAACAAGCGACCTTGTTGTAATGAATTTTAGATCCCTTTATAAATGTGTTGGCATGATTGGTTGAACTTGGAAAAAAAGTTAGCTGATGCACCTAGACTTCGTAAAAACCTATGGCTTAAAGCGGAATGGGATAAATGATTGATTCATGGGAATGATGAATGGTTTAAATGGGTTAATGTGTAAACAGATTAAAGACCATAATGGGATAGATTATGGGTTAAATGTTGAATGCTTAGTGATATAGGCATAAATCATGTAAATTGGTTGAATGGTTAAATGATATAAAATGGTAATGTGTTAATGGGTTAAGGCATGATGTGGTTTCCCATGTGGGTTGTGGTTAATTGTGTTTTCTGAAGGGCAATGGTTTGGATGGTTGATGGTTACTTATATATAAGCATGTTTAAATGGCTTCGTAGAGTGGGGTATGACTTGAGGATCTATGCCCATGGTTCAAGTGAAGACTGAGGTTCTAATCACCACCCTAAATGCATGGGTTTGGAAATGGGACTGAGGGTCTATTCTTCTAATGGTTGCATCTACCCGAACTAATGCTTCGAGGTGAGGTTATGGTTACTGTGAGGGGTTAGTCCTAGTGAGATAGGATAACAATGTGTTTACCCTCTTTCACATGATTTTTGGCCTTAGACCCATGTAACATAATGTATGTGATTAACCCATGGAAATGTGATGAAATGGTAAATGGTGATAATGGGTTTGTATTGAATGGTAATGTAAATGGCAATGACTTTGGCTCTGAACATGTTAATGGCACATGAATTTATTACTTGGAAATTACCATCCATATTTCCCTTCCATGCACTATCTGTTTAGATGGGATATTTTGTAGACACCATTGGTGGTGGCCTACTGAGTTGTAATCACACCCTGCTCAGGCTGCCATTGGGTACCTGAGTAGACTTCGTGTTTGCAGGTCAGGAGAAGGGCAAGGGTCCTTGCTAGATAGTTGAGTGGACATGGGTAGCACCTGGTAGAAGATCCTGACTTAGAGTCGGGACCATTTTTGGGATTTTGGATGTTTTCCTTGTTTGGGGACTTTGTTCACTTTTGCACTTGTAGTATGACATGAAAAATTTTATTGACGGAAATGGTTGTTATACATGTTCCTTGTTGTTGATTATTGTTTCTACTATTGGGTTATTTCTATTGTTGCTTACTCTGATAAAAAAGGGGTATAGTCTCCCCACTTGACCAAATAGACCCCCGCTGCTAGTCGGAAGCCTTTGGCAAATGGGGAGGTGCACTTAAGGTTAACTAACCACCCATCTTGGACCACCGGTTTAGTGTCTTCTGGGTCGGGGACGTTAAAAGGTGGTATCAGAGGAGGTATTTTTTCTCCTTCTCTATGGTATTTTTATTTGGGATTGGTTACCAAGGGTTAAGATGTGTTAGGGCTTGGTAATAAGCTCGTGCTTGGGAGTAGCTAACCCAGGTACGGGGGAAACCCAAGTCACCCTAGGTGGTAAATGATGTTCATTGTTGTGTGATGTTACAGTTGATGATATTTCACCGTTGGGTGATGCACATGTGGTTTGATGTGATTGTTTGATGATGTTTGGCTCCTAGACTTAACATCAAGAGGATTGGAATTCATGAATCAATATAGGCACCTAGGGAGATAGGTGACATGCATTGTATTAGACACACGCATGGGGTGGGTGTTTGAGGCAGGAAAGTAGGGTACATCATGCATTTCATGAAACCATGAAATAATGAGAAGAATGATATAAAACAAGTGGGTAAATGATGTTTAATGGAGTAATAGGGTTTGAAACAAGTTGGAAAATGTTTTTGGGTTAGCATATGAAAAATGGGTTGTTGTAGCTAGAAAAAAGCTTTTGATGGAGTCATGAAAGTTTATTGTATGTGTGATAAATCTCGTGCTTGGCATTGTAGATAAATGCCACCAAGACGTCGGTTACCAGTTGGGAAATGGGAGGGTGTTGCTGATAACACTCCTCCCGTAGAGGAATAAGAAAATGTGGTGATAAATGAAGGTAGAGAAGACCAGTTCTGAGAGAAATTGACTCACCTTATGCAGATGATGGATCGGGACCCAGGGCGGGTTGCACCGAGTTTGTTTGAGCTGACTAGGGAGTTCCAACTGCAGCACCCTCCGACTTTCACCGGAGAGGGTGGGCCAGAGGTACCGGAGTTCTGGTTAGATTCTGTCCAGATGATACTAGATCATCTACAGAACCCCATTGAAATGCGAGTAAAGCTGGCAACTTATATGTTTTGGGGCCAGTCCAGGCGTTGGTGGGACATTCAGGCTAAAATTGAGCAGGCTAAGGGAATGTCCTGGATGGTTTTTCAGGAAAAAATTTTCGAGCATTTCTACCCAGAGAACTTGAGACCGTATAAGGCTGTAGAGTTTATGAGCCTAACTTAGGGATCACTATCGGTGATGGAATATGCTAGTCTCTTCACTGATTTGAGATTCTTTGTCCCAGTGTTATCAGGGGATGAGGCAGAAGTAGAAAGTCATTTCTAGGATGGGCTGAGACATGAGATCAGGTCTCAAGTAAACATCTTCCACTTGAAGGGGTTCGCAGAGATAGTAGATTAGGCACTGATCTTGGAAGGAAACCTGAAGGGAGATTTGGGTAGTGGGCTTGTGGTGCCAGCGGGGCAGAAGAGCGGTGCAGCTACCGATGGTCGGAAGCGACACCATGAAAGCTCACAGCATGGCGGAAGTGTACAAAGTGGCTGGAAGAGAGGGTCAACCTCTCATAATGGAAATCAGGTGTTCTACTATTAGTGCAGTAGGTTGGGGAATATGCATGATCAGTTTCCTCAACCTCCAGTCAAGTGCCATTCGTGAGGCCAGATGGGACATGTGCAGAAGTTCTACAGGAAACCTCGGTAGGTGTGCACGTATGATGGTGGAAGGCAGGTATCGGGTACGGGAAGTGGATCAGTTGCCCCTTATCAGGCAAGAAGTTGGAGCTCCACGGGCTGTACTGGTAGAGGCAGTGGACGTGGAACCCCAGGGCAGGATTGCTCATGCCAGCAGGGTAGTGCAGCCCAGGGCGTTCAGGCTAGAGCCCAAGGTAGAGGGGCAAGTCAGCTTCAAGCATTTTAGTTTGCGCCTAGTGGTGGCGAGGCTAGACCATCGACTATTCGAGGTATGATCCATGTAGCTTCTAATTTTTCTAGTGTGTTGTTTGACATAAGTTCTAAAAACTCTTTTATCTCTGCTCATCTTATGGTAGCAGTGGGTTTACCTATGGAGGGGGTGTGTGGGGTGATGTCAATTGACACTCCGTTGGGGGTGAGGGTTGAGGATATAAAGCAATACAAGGGATGTGCCTTGTATGTTGGTGGGTATCGTTTTCTGTGGGACCTGTTCATTCTCGAGATGTCATGTTTTGACCTAATCTTGGAAATGGTTTGGTTGGTGTTGTATCAGGCACATATAGACTGTTACCATCGCAGAGTATCATTCTGGTCACTTGAGGGTGTCACTTATGTCCACCGTGGTGAATGGGATGTTCGAGCATGGTGTGCGGGTCCGTTTTGTTAACAGATGAGTGGACTCATGACTCAATTTTCATGTCTCATTCTTGATGACAATACAAGAGGGGATCAGTCTGGTTTCCCTCCTGTGGTGGATAGGTTTTAGAACGTGTTTACAGACAATTTCTTGGGGTTACCCCCTGAGATGGATGTTGAGTTCACGATCGAGTTGATGCCGGGAGCGGAGCCAGTTTCTATTCCACTATACCGAATGGCACCAGTAGAACTCCAGGAACTAAAGATTCAGCTTGAGGAGTTGGAGTGTAAGGGGTTTATCCGTCCTATTACATCTCCTTGGGGATCTCCCATTCTTTTTGAAAAGAACTTTGATGGGTCATTGAGGTTGTGTGTTGACTATTGAAAGTTGAATCAGATAATAGTGAAAAATTGGTTCCATGTTCCTAGAATTGATGACCTATTTGACCAGTTGAGGGGTGCATCGGTGTTTTCTAATATTGATCTGAGGTAGGGATATCACCAGTTGAGGGTGTGGTCTTCCGACATACTGCGGATAGCTTTCCGGAGTCGGTACGAGTTTTTTGAGTTTGTAGTGATGCCTTTCGGCTTGACTAATGAAGCAACGGTGTTTATGGCCTTGATTAACTAGATCATCCATCCCTATATAGATCGGTTTGTGGTTGTCTTTGTTGATGATATCTTAATGTACTCGAAAACTCACGACGATCATGCCCAACATCTTGATATCATCTTGGCTACGCTAAGAGAGCACTGGTTATACACCAAGCTATCCAAGTGTCAATTATGGATGGGTGAGGTACATTTTCTGGGTCACATCATCTTGGAGGCAGCTGTGTCAGTGGATCCAGAGAAAGTGCATGCAGTTGTATGCTGGGATCATCCCAAGAGTGTTTCAGATGTTTGGAGTTTTCTGGTTTTGGCCAGATATTACTGAAGGTTCATTCAGGATTTGTCTCACTTTGCAGAACCACTATCGAGCTTGACCAAGAATGGAATCAGGTTCGAATGGTTTGAGGCTTGTGAGAATTCCTATCAAGAGTTGAAGAAGCGGCTGACAACTGCACCTATCTTGATCTAACATGAGCCAGGTAATAAGTACATCGTGTTTTGTGATGCATCTGGAATCAGACTTGGGGCTGTGTTGATGCAAGATGACCAGGTGGTGGCTTACGGGTCAAGAAAGTTGAGACCCCATGAGCAAAATTATCCCACACACGATCTTGAGTTGTCTACAGTGGTGTACACCTTGAAGTGTTGGAGGCACTATCTGTTGGGAGAACGGTTTACCGTGTTTACCAAATATAAGATTTTAAATTACATCTTCTCACAAAGGGATCTGATTCTTCAGCAGTGAAGATGGGTTGAATATCTCTAGTCTTTCGACTTTGAATTTGTGTACATGCCGGGAAATGGAAATAGTGTTGCAGATGTTCTGAGCATGAAGGTTCAAAATTAGTTGGTTCAGGAGTCCAACATTGAGTGGAAGGTGATGGCTTTGTTTCTAGAAATGCACCTGGAGGTGCCGGAGAAGAATGGTTAGGTCACTCTTTCTTACTTAACGATGGATTCAACGCTTTTAAGTTGAGTTAAGGAAGGTCAGCTTGATGATCCTGAGTGTTTGATCAGGAAGAAAAATATTAAAGGTGGGGAGCTACCTTCTGGTTGGGTCGTCGGTGTGGACGGTGTTATTCGTGTTAATGATCGTGTGGTTGTGCCAAAGTGTGTGCAGGAAGAGTTTATGCATGAGTTCCATGCATCAAAGTGGGTAGTGCATCCTGGTTTGACCAAGATGTACCGTGATCTCCAAAGGAAGTTTTGGTGGCCTGAGATGAAGAAGGAAGTTGCGGGCTTTGCGGCACGGTGTCTTACCTGTCAGTAGGTGAAGGCTAAGAATCAACGCCCTGGTGGTTTGTTGCATCCATTGCCCATCCCAGAATGGAAATGGGATCATTTGACAATGGATTTTGTCAAGGTTCTTCTGAGGATGCCATAGAAGAATGATGCAATATGGGTGGTTGTAGATCAGTTAACGAAAGTGGCTCATTTCTTACCGATTCAGGAGACCAATACAATTGACCAGTTGGTTGAGCTGTATGTTCGGGAAATAGTGTCGTTGCACAGTGTTCCATAGACCATAGTTTCGGACCGAGATCTGTGTTTCACATCATGTTTCATTCAAGGGTTGTATAAGGTGCTTGGTATGAAGGTGTTTTTGATTACGGCTTTCCACCTGCAGACGGACGGGCAGTTGGAGCGTACGATCCAAGTGTTGGAAGACATGTTAAGAGCATGTGTCATGGACATTGGTGGTTCATGGGAGAGACACCTATCTTTAGTTGAGTTTTCCTACAACAGCAGTTTTCAGGCTATGATTCAGATGGCACCATTTGAGGCACTATACGGGAGGCCATATAGATCTCTGTTGTGTTTCCTAGAGACCGGTGAATTCGAATTGTTGGGTCCAAGTCTCCTGCAGGAGACTTCAGAGAGAGTTAAGTTGATCATGAAGTAGATGGCTACTGCTCAGAGTAGGTAGAAGTCATATGCAGATTGGAGGCATAGAGCTCTTGAGTTTGAGGTGGGTGACAAAGTATTCCTTCGGTGTCGCCAAGGTTGGCTCACCGTCGAATAAGAAAGCAGGGTAAGTCGGCGCCCATGTATGTTGGACCTTTTGAGATTGTGGAGAGGATTGGACCAGTGTCTTACTGATTGGATCTTCCACAATGTTATGGTGGGATGCATTATGTGTTTCATGTTTCACAGCTTTGATGGTATCACTATGACCCATCTCACGTGATTGATATTGAGGATGTGGAGCTTGAGGCTGATGCGTCCTTTGAGGAGCATTCAGTTCGTGTGGTGGATTGTAGTGAAAAGGTCTTGTGAGGCAAGGTTGTGCCATTAGTGCGAGTAATATGGAAGCATGGGAAAGTTCATGAAGAAACTTGGGAGCGGGAATCAGATATGCGGGCTAAGTGGCCCGAACACTTCTCTTAGGTGGATCAATGAGGCTTTGAAACTCGGCTCGAGGACGAGACGTTATAAGGTTGGAAGATTGTAAGATCCTGGATTTTGGAAATGTATGTTTTTGTTATGTTTTGGTTGAATCCATTTTTACGGGCTTCAAAGGGATGTATCCTGAAATTTTGAGAGGCCTTGGGGGTGTTCTGGGGGCTCGGGGAACGGAATAAAGGAAATCTAGGCAAGACAGGCTAGGGCGCACGGCCGGGAAAACCGTGCGGCCTGCCCAGGATAAACCGTGTGACCCTTCCTCCTCAGGATAGAATCATGCACACGGTTTTCGCATGGTTTTCCAAATAGTGAGGCTATATCGTGCGACTCCCCACCTCCAGATAGTGTCATGCACATAGTTTGCGCATGGTTTTCCAAACTCTACGGATAAACCGTGCGGCCACTTAAAGTTGGGAAAAATTACATGTTTTCCACTCCGGGCTTTTAAACCCAAACTCAGGATTTTCCACATTTCTTACCCTCTCAACCCTAGAAACGAAAATGGCTGACCCATGCTTCTCAAGGGTGGTTCTCCTTCTATTATAAGATGTTTTTTGTGTCGTTGGTTGCGGATCGATGCTCCGGGTAAGGCTAATCCCATCCTTGATTCTCTTTTTGGTTTAGGGTTTGTATCTTATCTCCCTCCCATTCCTAAGCTCTAAAACCCTTACTTTTGGGTGAGTTTTAGGTTGAAGCTCCAATGGTTGGTTGGATCAAGGTCTAAGGACTTGATTGAGAGTGTGTTCAACCATGGTTTTGAGGTAGGTGGTCTATAAGTGATATCCCATAGTTATTTGGGTATTTGAGCATGTTTAGTTGTGTTCTAGCTTTCCTTTGGTTATGTTTTAGATTACCTTGGCATGATTGGTAATAATGGTGTTTAAAATGGAAATTGGGAACCCCCACAATCCTCATGGGATGTGTTGGGATAGACTTGACCTAATTGGGGCCATCCATGGGATGTGCCGGCATTTACCGGATTTAGGTATTGATATTAAACAAGTGAACTTTTTGTAATGAATTGTAGAGCCGTTGATAAATGTGTTGGCATGATTGGTTGAACTTGGAATAGAAGTTAGGTGATGCACCTAGACTTGGTAATAACCTATGGGTTAAAGCGGATTGGGTTAAATGATTGATTCATGGGAATGATGAACAGGTTAAATGGGTTAATACGTAAACGGATTAAAGACCATAATGGGATAGATTATGGGTTAAGTGTTTAATTCTTAGTGATATAGGAATAACACATGGGAATTGGGTGAATGGTTAAATGATGTGAAATGGTAATGTGTTAATGGTTTAAGGCGTGATGTGGTTTCCCATGTGGGTTGTGGTGAATAGTGTTTTCCGAAGGGCAATCGTTTGGATGGTTGATGGTTACTTATATATAAGCATGTGCACATGGCTTCGTGGAGTGGGGTATGACTTGAGGATCAACGCCCACTGGTCAAGTAAAGACTGAGGTTCTGATCTCCACCCTAAATGCACGAGTTAGGAAAGGGGACTGAGGGACTATTCTCCTAACGGTTGCATCCACCCGGACTGAGGCTTCGAGGTGAGGTTATGGTTGCTATGAGGGGATAGTCCTAGTGAGATAGGATAACTATGTGTTTACCCTCTTGCATGTGATTGTTTTCCTTAGACCCATGTAGCATAATCTATGTGATTAACCCATTGAAAAGTGATGAAATGGTAAATGGTGAAATGGGTGTGTAATGAATGGTAATGGAAATGGCTATGACTTTGGTTCTGAACTTGTTAATGGCACTTTAATTAATTAAATGGAAATTACCATCCATATTTCCCTAGAATGCACTATCTATTTAGACTGAAAAATTTTTAGAAACCATTGGTGGTGGCCTACTAATTTGTACTCACACACTGCTCAGGTCGTCATTGGGTACCCTAGCAGACTTCATGTTTGCAGGTCAGGAGAAGGGCAAGGGTCCCTGCTAGATAGTTGAGTGGACATGGGTAGCACTTTTGGACTTGTAGTATGACATGACATATTTTATTGATTGAAATGGTTGTTATACATGTTCCTTGTTGTTGATTACTGTTTCCGCTATTGGGTTATTTCTGTTGTGGATTACTCTAATAAAAATGGGTTTTAGTCTCCCCACTTGACCAAATAGACCCCAGCTGCTAGTCGAAAGCCTTTGGCATACGGGGAGGCACGCTTAAGGTCATGTAACCACCCAGATCGGAGCACCGGTTTAGTGGCTTCCGGGTCGGGGACGTTACACTGACAGAGCTAAGACACATGGAAGACGTCATGCACCCTTAGTAGCGGTGGTGGTAGCACGAACTGATAAGCCACATCAACTAACCACCCCAACACCTCGAAGGGTCTAACGAACCTGGGAGAAAGCTTACCTCCCCTTCCGAAACTCCATTTTCCATGCTGAGGGGAGACCTTTAAAAACATGTGGTCCCTAACCTCTAACTCTAAGGGTATCCTCCCATGATTTGAATAAAACTTCTACCGGTCCTAATACACCTTTATCCTCTCCCATATAAGCTGAACCTTCTCTGTTGTGCTCTGCACTACCTTTGGTCAAAGAACACCTACTTCCCCTACCTATGTCCAACACACAAGTGAGAGACACAGTCTCTCATACAAGGCTTCAAATGGATCCATGTAAATGGTAGAGTGATAACTATTGTTTTAGGAAAACTCTACCAGAGGAAAGTGTCTCACCAATGATCCCCTGAAGTCCAAAACACCTGCCTGTACCATATCCTCTAATTGTCAGGATGGTCCACTCTGTCTGCCCATCAGTCTGGGGGTAGAAACCAGTGTTGATGTATAGCTCATTTCCAAAATCATATTTCAATCCTTTCCAGACCCATGAGGTAAACCTTGTATCTCGATACGAGACTATGGACCTCAGAACTCCATTAAATTTCACCACCTCATCCGTGTAACTCTATGCCAATACATCCACCGCACTCGACTCCTTGACTGCTAAGAAGTGAGGTAATATCATTATCCAGTCCACCACTACCCAAATATCATTACAGCCTTCTTTGAACCCTAGGTAGTCCCATGATAAAATCCATTGAGATGTTATCCCACTTCCACTCGAGGACATCTAAAGGATGGAATAGACTGCCAAGAACATGGTGCTCAACCTTCACCTACTGACACATGAGGCACTTTTCCACAAACCCTGCCACTACCCATTTCACCCCAGGCCACCAAAAATAACTCATCAACCCCCGAATCATTTTCAAAACTTCTGGGTGTACCTCCAGGGGTGAATTTTGGAACTCCCCATGAACTCTCCCATGAATTTTCAAGGGGACGAACAACTTTCCATGAAAGAACAGCCAATTCTATCCATCTTATGACCGTCCATCCAGAGTATTTCTCTATATTATAAGATCACACATTACTTCTACCTCTATGTCCCCACACTGAGAATACTCCACCTACTGAAACAGAGAGTATTACACTATCATCTGGAACAGATAGCCTCTCCCATCCTCCACCCTTTCATCCAGGTGTAGGGAATCTAAATCTTTAATCACATTACAAGAATCTAAAGATTCTCAAACCACATCCTTCTTGACTTCCTACTCAAGGCATCGACCACCACATTCCCCATTTCTGAGGTTTAGAAAATCTCAAAGTTGTAGTTCTAAAGAATCTATGTCCACCTCCGCTGCTGCAAGTTTTGGTCCTATTGGGAGAAGATATACCTCAAGCTCTAGTGATTCATGAAGACCATGAATTATTACCCGATGTGGTAATTACGCCACTAATTTTTTGCAAACCTGGCCATTGAAAGCTCCAGATCATGGGTGGTATAGTTACGCTCATAGGGATGTAACATCCTAGATCCATAAGAGATCACCCCTTACTGTTGCATCAGTACAAACCCCAGACCTAGACTCGAAGCATCACAGAACACCTCTAACGCCACCCATTATTCTAGAAACCTCGGCACTGGGGAACTAACCAACCTCCCCTTCAGGTTAATGAAGGCTTCCTAACATTTCTTGCTCCATACAAAATCTTGGAGTTTCTTGGTGACGGCTGTAAAATTTGCTACAACTCGGGAGAATATGGGCACGAATATCCATTAGTAACCTGTTAGACCTAGGAAACTATGAACCTCTACTACATTCTTGGGTGCATCCCGAGAAACAACCACTTCAACCTTCAATGGGTCCCCTGCTATTCCCTACTCGAACACCAAGTGTTCAAGTAATTTCACCCATCATTTTTAAAACATAAACTTGTATAACTTCCCATAGATCAGGTGCTATTGGAGAACCTCTAAAACCATATTTATATGCTCAGTGTGATCATCCTCTGATCTTGAGTATATCAATAATTCTTCAATAAACATGACCAGGAACTTGTCCAGATATCTGGAAAGATGGTGTTCATGAGCCCCATGAACACGGCTGGTGTGTTCGTAACGACGAATGGCATGACCCCAAACCTAAAGTGCCCATATATACACCTAAAGGTAGTCTTTGATATGTCACCCTCCTTCACCATCTACTGGTGATATCCTGAACATAGGTCGATCATGGAGAACCATCCTACCCCCTTAAATTGATCAAAAATGTCTCTAATCCTCGAGAGAGGGTAATGGTTCTTGACCGTCCCCTGGTTCAGCCTCTAGTAGTCTATATATAGCCTAAGACCACCATATTCATTCATTGTGAACAAGACCAGAGCACCCAATGGTAATGCGCTCTGTAAAAAAAACATACTTCATCATATCGTCAATATGAATCAGTAACTCACACAAATCAGAAGTCTCCATTCAATAGGGATCCATTGAAATCAGATAGGCACTGGGATGCAATTATCTTCAAAACTCAACATCACGTTGAGGGGGAAGAGTCACCACCTCTCCTGGGAAGATGTCGAGGAACTCACTGACGATCCTCAGGACTTCCACCATCTCAGAATCTTCCGACTCCACTTATAGCTTAACTAATGAAGAAATAAGGTGTTCCACTCAGCAAATACCCTCCTGGAAGCCCCGCTAACTGATGAAAGTCACACGTTGTCCTACCAAATCTGAAAACATTAACCTTCTTCATAATTATTCAATAATGTCAGACACAAGGAATTGGTATTAGATGCCTAAAATGACATCTTATCGATGAATTCATAGTAAATGAAGGTCCCCACTGAACTGATATGGCCCCAACATCAGTCTGCATCCCAGAAAAACACAAGACAAGCTGGTCTGACCTCTGACTGGCATACTCAAAACCAGTTCCATGGGAAATCATTCGGCATCTTGACATAGAGTATAGTCTAGACTGGGTGATACAAAGGAGTGAAAAGCTCCCGAATCAAACAAGGCACATACAAGAGTGTGAAGCAACCTAATTGTACCTCGAATGACTTCTTGCCCTATTGGAACTATTGCTTATGTGGCATGAAACTGGCCACTCCTAGCTCTTCTGCCCCTTGTCTTTCAACTGCCTACCCAACCAAGCCCCGGTTGAGGTCCCTAAGGTGCGCCCTCAGGTTGGCCTCCTCCTGCAATGTCTTCTCTCATAGGAGTGGGAGCTCGTTATACCTACTAAAGTTGCTTAAAGGAACTGGTTGGAAGCTGCTATTGCTGCTGAGGTGGGTGCTGAACTTGCCCACCCCCACATTACTTCACATGGTTGGGGCACTGGTTCTGATGGTTCCCATGACTGACACAAATGAAGCATCTCAGTCATGTGATTAGAAAGAAAGGGAGAGGACTAAGAGATCATAACTAGAACTACTGGGCCCTTCGCCCAAATGGATAAAACATAGAAGGCTCTGATGCTAGAGGCCTACTACTGACATCCTTCCCCTTTGATGAGGCTAACTATCTCCCCTATCACAGTGAACCTCCCAGCATGTAATTCCTCTCCATCACATCATCCTTCTTCTGGAACTCCATGTACATAGGTAGACTGAAGGGAGTAACAACATACTAAAGATAAGGTTAGAGTGCCTCCTCTAAACATCTCACCCAAGACTCCTCATCTGAAAAAAGGATCTAGGAAAAATGAAGGAGATCCTTGAACAGGATCCCCAACTCTCCCACTTAACATATTCCCCTTATAAAGGTAAATTAGCTCCTACCTCTTCTCATCCTTTATCATAGAATAAAGGGATTCTTCCTATAACTCCTTCTCAAAGTCAGCCCACAAAATTTTACTCCCCATCCTCTCTCGGAGGTAGAGAATCCCCCAATGACACGCTGCTCCCCTCATCTGACTGACCTCCCACAGAACCCAGTACTTATCCAGTGCCCAGATCAAGATGAATGATATCACCAACTCCTAGAGCCATCTTTAGGATCTATGTCTGAGATGTCACCCTCATACTTCCTAAGGGTATCCCATTGAAATTCATGAAGCGTCTTTTCCACTGGTCATCCTTCTTTTCTTGATCAGTTCTCCGTTGATCATCCATATTAGCCACATGGGCCTCAATCACCTGCACTACTCATAGTCATCATCTGGGTTCCATAGCTGTAAGGTAAATAAGGAATTCATAAGCATGAGTATTTTAGAATATTTCTTATAAATTTTTTCCTAAAATTTATTTTATTTAAATTCCATGAACACCCATAACACACAATAACACAATTCATTATGACGCATGTACTTTCCTAGGGTCTCTACCTTGTAATCAGTGTAGCCTCAATTTGTCATTCGGTTGGTCTAGATTCCTTACATTGGATCATGGGGGGGATAAAATCCATGTCCTTTTCAGTCTTCCCTGGCCTATTTCACCCACCAATATTGCCTAACACTATTTCCCTATGACACCATTTTATCATTATTATGCCTAACCCAAATATCCATCCAATCTCTCAACCATCACCTATAATACCATTCTGTCACAACCTGGCTTCATGAAGATGAGGAAAGGTATAGAAAAATGTCAGACCCTTCCTTCCTCAAGTTTATGTAGAGATAATGACCCCCCGAGTCTTTCCTTCAATTGGCCCCAGAGTGAAGCCTAGAACCAAGTGTGTAGAATCACATGTAATATGGAAGGAATTACCCTTTTATTTAGTAGGATAGGGAGATACGATGGAAAAAAGCCAATAAAATTTAATGCTGAAGGTGAAAGTAAATTCCAAACACAATCCCACATGCATGTTCAAAGATGAACCCATACAAGTGCAAGAAAAACTCTAAAGGAAACTTATAAAATGAAACAAAACAATAGTGGAAACTATCCAGAAGTCCAAGATAGTACGGTCCCACATGGTACCCAAAGTCCTACCAGAAACCTGAAAGCAGTTTTATATACGTTGGTTGAGCATATAGGTATACTCAGTAGGGAAAACCAAAAGCCATGAGGCACAAGTGGGGAGGAATTATAATGCCCCGTGTGAAAAAGGTGATAACCAATACACCTAGAAAAGAAATAATCAACCCAACCTCACCAAGACACACTCTCCAAATAATGGAAGTAAGTTAAAAATAATAGTAATACAACAGCGATTTTTGGGAACCCTGCACCACTTTCCCACTAGTTATTGAAGACATCCTATGAATCACACCTCCCCTACTATTTTCATTATAGTCTCACTACCGCCCAAAAAAAATTTATGGGCCACCCAAACCACGTATCCTACCTGAAGAAACCTGGTCCAACAAAACCATGTATCATGCCTGCAAAAACCTGAACCACCAAAACCATACATTACCACACCCTCATACACCTGGTCTAAAACAACCACCACTATTTCCAAAGACACCTGGGCCTCATCCCGAAGACACTTCGAAAACACACCCACCCACACACACCTGGGCCAACCACTAAAACCTGCCTTCCTAAAAAAATATTGGGCTATAATTGACATTAGGTCATCACAACCTTCTAGAATATTCTTAGGATACCAGGAAGAGGGAGTAGAAATGAGCTAATAACCACCCACCCAAGATGATGTTGATAAAAAACACCATTCCCCATGAAATGGAAATGTTCAACACAAAGTTCTCAAAATGGATGGAGTGTGAATGAGAAACAAAAAATAATAATTTATAAGTATAGTTGAACAAACACACATCCCAACTTAAGGGTTCTGGAACCAGCCTATACACAAACACCCTCATTACTTTTCATTCATACAAAATCAAAACAACCCCAACCAAAGCACAAATTATTCCTGGAAAACAATTCCTCATTGGACACATTCTTATTATTATATTCAAGTAATTATATTTAAATAAATCCTCACAAACAGGAAACTAATAGGCATAGCCACAAACTAAGGAAGGAAAAACATCCAAGCAGTAATTTAAGCATTCACAGCAAGTTCTATTGTAATGTCCCAACAGCAAAAGGGATATGTGAGATCCCTCTAAGTACAGGAACCAAACTATGCCCAATAGTATAACCACACATGGCCTCAGGTCCACAACCAATGACTCAATAATAGTGGATCCCAACCCTATCCACATCACCCCACAAGGCATTAAATAGAACAACTATACATATCACAAGAACAGAGCAAGGGAGTTCTCAGATTTAATCACACCATTAATTAAGTTTCATTTTTCTCTTTTGTTAACTATGGTGAGCAAACAAGGATTATTATTTATTGGGAATCCATTTAATCAAACAAGTTAACATGATTTACTAATTTCCAAATTACATCCATTCAATCACAGGAATATCCAGAAAAAAGAGGTTCATTAGTGTCCAAGAATGGACAACCAACATCCACGGTTTTCAGTGGACATAAGCCATTATAATTTACAACATATAAGAAAACATAAAAGAGTACGAAAAAATCATCAAACACACACCTTTATTCTATAAAAACCATTTATTATCTTATTTATGTTTTGGTTTCATCCATACTTGATGAAACATTATCGTACCCACCTCGCATGATACACAGTAAAGATAAACAAATGAGAACCCTACCTTTATGATCAATGATCAATGTTTTCTTCCTCTTACCAAGAACTGGGGATGTGAAACTTGTAGGGGAGGAACTCAAAGAACTCCAAGAGTGAGTAGGAAAGTCTCTAGATGGGCGCACAACTAGCCTCAGGATGAGGTACACCAAATGCACCAAGGAAAGAAAAAGAGACTAGCCAAAAGGTGAAATAAACTCTATGCGATAAAAGGTGAGATCCTAGAGTTACGGGATATGATATCATAAAAGGATTTAAATACATATCATGGTTTATCCACAAATTTGGGCAGTTACACACGATTGAATTAATTGTTATTTAATAATTTTCATCAGTGAAGTGGTGATAACGGTTGTGATTCAAAGGGTTTCCTTTAAACGGGGAAAAAACCACGTAACAGGGGAGAAGATGAAATGTATGGTAAGAAGGGGTGACAGTAAGTAAAAATACAAACATTTTGGTAAGTTAAGGGTCTCCCAACACTTGAGGGATTTCAGATATCATTTATGGGATTTAAATGGATTTGAAAGGGCTATTAAAACACTTTTACATCAATAGACGTGTTGTAGGAGCAGAAATAGAAAAAGTCGAAAATTAGAACAAAAAATGGTGGGACACCATTTGTTGAGACATCATAATGGTGACACTGTCACGGTGCCACCAAAATGGTGCCAGTGTTTCATTGTGTGACTGATATGGTGACATCGTCATGGTGCCACCAGTTTGGGGGAACACTGTAATCGGTTATGTCGTTTCGGTGAGCAACCGTGATGGTGTGACCATGACAGTGCCACAGTCATGGTGCCACCACCACAGTGCCACCGTCATGGTGCCTCAGTGACCATTACAACCATCATGGTACTTCCATGAACAGTTCCTCTCCCATGTTGCCTCAGTGACCGGTTCCACCATTTCGGTGGAACTGTTTAGTGGAACTGAGTTTTTGGAAATTCCATAATGAGTCACCAATGGTCCCCATGATATCCTAAACACCATAAATTTTGAAAAGTAATGGACCAAGAGGTTCAATACCATTACAATTATTCCATGTAATTTATATTTTTACCATTTTTTAGGTTTATATTTAAAGATTTTCATGTGGATTACATTGGTTTTTCATAACTTACATATGTACGTATTTGAGCCTTGTGTTGTATGTTTCGGATACACTTATTTCGTTATATTTATATATCTATGATGAGTTCTTTCCTAGGAGGAGAGTTATTTCCTACATACATGATGGATCTGATTGTGTGTGTGTAATTATGGATATATATATATATGAACATATCTGATTCCTATGAGAATAAGAGTTCCCTCCATGTTCAAGAATATATTTATATACAGTTTCTATCTATGAAGAGATGACTGGCCTTCTAGATGAGGTAGATATTAATATATTTATCCTCTATTTTAGGATATGATTGTCATTATGGGGAGGATCATTCTGGATACACATCTTTCTTTAATGTATGGTACCAATACTACACCATATATTCCAGTCTAGGATAGAAGGCTGTAAATCAAGTATGAAACTTACTAATATATAGTGTAATTTTTTATAGCTCATAAAAGTCTATAACTTTTTTACCTATTATTATTTTCATGACTTTATGAATATTCGTAAAGTTATTTTATTAAAATTAAATAAATAAGTATACATGTTCATATATATACATGATTTTCTAGGATATTTGAGACACCATTGGTGGTTTCCTATAGAGTTGTTATAGTAAAACACACTATGAACACATTATTAGACAACCAATCACATCTATAGTGTTTCATGTAATTATAGGTATATTGTAAACCTATATAATAACTTAGATTATCAGCCATCAAATGACTTTTTAGTAAGATCATTTCCCAATATGAATTTGATCTAGCGGTATGTGGGTTAGAGGATTTTATTAGTATATTTCATAACTAAATTTGAATTTTGTTTCCTAAAGATGTGCTAGACATGTGAATTTACTATGATTTAATTGTACATTTTGTATTATTTTTTTGTTATTGTATGGATTCATTTAGAAAAAATTTACATTTTAATTTTCTTGTTCACTCATTTATGACCACATTAAAATTGGACATTATTTATGGAACATTCAATTTATGGGAAATTTATGTTAGATTTTATGTAGAATACATCTTGGTATTTTTTTATAACCTAATAGGTTAAATTATTTCTAAATTTCACATCGATTCCATAAACACAACTCACAAATCCATATGGATCAAGGAATTATTCTAGGGGTTGTGAATTCCCATTTTTGGAAAAATACTAGTATTTGGTTCTGGTTCACTACTCTAAAAATCAAATTATAGAAGATAGTATTGGAGAAAATTAAAGGGATGAAAAATAAAGGATATTAGCTAAATATCAAAACCCAGCATCACCAAAAAAGTTGTGGATTAAAGGAGATGGAGGTAGAGAACAAGGGGGTCCTTCTTACAATTCATACAACTTGACTAGGAAGAATGGAATGTATTTTTATAAAGATAATTTGGAATTACCCAAAGAAACCTTACACAAAAGTAAGGGATGAGGTTCCCATTAGATGTACAATGTCCCTCACTAAACTTCGATTGAGGCCAGCCGGGCCTCAATGGGTTTTCATCAGGTTTCTAAGGTTAAGGTAGTGGTTATGAACCACTGACCATCCTACTAAAACACAATTCGACTATCATCAAGGTTTCAATAACTTGCTGCAATAGCCCACCCAAACCTTCTCATTTACACCACACCAAAAATCTAACTCTAATTAATTTACACCTATATTTCAACTTCAAAATAATCTTTTTAAATATCCCAAATAAATGAATAAATTTCTTCATAAAATATAATTTCTTGAATTTAAATTCACCTAAATCCATATCCTAAGAGACCCATGCATTCATTGATTCCATCGACGCGCGGTAGTGTGGGTTGTTACAATCCAAAAATTAGGTTCTTTTATCTATATTGAGATAGAGATGATAAATATTTTTTCCTGAGACATGGGATAAATTTGATGGAAAACTCCTTTATATCATTTTTCCCTGGAATTTGATAATTAGAATAATTTTTTTATATGGTTTTTCTTCCTGAGTAATGGGAATTCTTGGAAAATGAGCTATAGTTTAAGTAGGTTTGTGTTTCAAATGAATGTTTATTTAATGTTTTTTATATCTTTTAATCCATCTTAACTTAATTTTATTTTCTCTAATTTTTTTATATTTATTATTTATTCTTATATGATTCATTTAACATAAAAAAATTATGCCAATGTCCATGTTAATTTTTTAAAAACTAAAAAATACACTTCGAATTTCACATGTAGTGAATTATGGGAATCTACATGAAAATCCAACTTAGTATTATCATTAGCCCCAACATGATATCCATAATGAATATATATATATATATATATATTCTAATTGATTTATATGTCAGATGGTGTATAGTAAACATGATATGGGATAGAGACTTGTCTTATTTTTCAATTATTGTTTTATGTATTTTTTGGGATGTGGTAGATGACCATAGCCTCAAGTTCAATATTGGACATTTAGGATGTTCATTTTTTTATTGTGATTTTATCCCAAAATTAGTTTTCATATTTATTTTTTAAAATACTAAATATTTTTTATGAATTTCACTTAAACTATGATATTGTATATGTTTCATTTTTAAATATAAGTCCCTATAAAAATAACTAGATGAAATGATCATCTTTGGACAGGTGTTGGTTTGACAAAAAAACATCCCTATAATGATGGATTATAATAGAGTAATACTAATCTATTACATAATGGTTCATGTAAAACTCCCATAACTGGTTTTAAACCTCTCATGATCGGGGAAGGGACCTAAGAACATTTGACATGTTAACCTGGGTACTAGGAAAGGTATAAAAACAAAAGAAATCAAGGGGAACAAAGCCTTTTATCATCTCTTTTTTGTAAGTGCAGAGAATGGTCTCCCTTATCAAAGAATATTTTAGCAAAGATAAAAGTTGATATCCATGATAACTGAATTTAGCATTGATAAATTATATTATAAAAATAAATAAATTAGAGAGTATATGTGTTATGTAATATATACGTAGACACACATATTTTTATAGGGACATTTTGTTTCATGTTCATATATCCCATATTAGTATACATGAACACACACATATATTCCAATAAAGGCATCAAGTTTCACCTTCCTCATAAAAGTATATATATATACACACATCATATATTTATATATATATATATATATCAAATATTAGAGATATAATATTACTGCATGATATCTATATATGAAATTATATTCATTGTAATATAAAAATGAAAACATATTTTAATAAATATTATAATATATAAATCTTTTTCTATGTGTGTGTGTTTATTTTTATAAATTTAATAAAATATATATTATTAATTGAAAATATTTAACTTTAATTTTTAAATGAATTAACGAATCGACCATGGATTTAAAATTTTAGTAATTTTTTAACTAATGGTAAATATTATTTTTACTACTACTTCTATTATTGTTGTTGTTGGTATATGTCATAGTTATTCAAAATATAATTAATAATTACTTTTTCCCAATTTAGTTAATATTATTTTATATATATAATCAAATATAATTAATAATATATATATAATTATACATTATGTAATTAGTCATATTTTTAAAATATGGAAAATATTATTTATCATATAATCATAATTAATAAATTTTATAACATATATAATTAATAGTTTTTTAAAAATATAAATAACAATAGAAATATATTTAAAAATATATTTTATTTTATTTTAAACAATATTGACAGTAAATTTAACTTGTATTCTTAATTACTAATTTGTTATAAATATTTTGATATTTTCATTTAATTATTAACATTTTTTAAATATAATTGTGCATTTATTTATTTAATAATATATATTATAAAATATATTAATTCATTTATATAATTAATAATATTTTTTATAATCCCATTGAAATTATTTAAATATAATTATTAACTATTAATAAATTTTAGTATAGTTAATAATATATACATTTATATAATTAGTAAATTATAATATATATTTTAGCATTTAAATACAATTATTAATATTTCTAAATTTAGTTATACATTTATATAATTAAAAATGAATATTTTAAAAAAATCATGTATATAATTAATATTTATAAATATTAAAAATATAATGGATAATATATAAATTTATAATATTAGTAATTTATTGAAAAAATATTTTTATTTAAATATAGTTATTAATATTTTTTAAATTATCTATACATATATATAATCAATAATGTGTTATAAAAAATATTCAAACATTTACATATTTAAAAAAATTAAATATAATAAATAATTGTTAATGTTATTTATATATAATTAATAATATAAACACATTTTAAGTATTTTTAATAATATTTAAATAATATAAATCTGTATAATTTTATTTTAATATATTTAATATAATTTTTAACATTTAAATATATAAATATTTATATATAAATAAATTAGGAAATAAAAATATATCAGTTTAATATAAATTAAAATATAAAATTCCATATTAATAATAGATATTCTCATTTGGTCAATTAAAACTTCTTTCTAATCGTCGACTCGAGCGATGGGGTTTGAAACCCCCAATTTTCAGAAATAACTTTTTTTCATAAATTTCAGATTTATGAACATTGACTTTTTAGTTATGATAAAGACTTTTCCCCCTTTTAAAATGAACCATAATTTTTGCTCTGATCCTCGCAATTCTTCATGTTATTTTGGAAGCTGACCCCTGTGGGATTTTTTATTCAATCCTTTGGATGAATTAACCTCCAAAACTGCAAGTATATAATTTAAAACTTATTATTAATGATTTTTTTTCTAATCATATATAGGTTTTTTTCTTTCGATTATTCGTCATCAATCATCCATGTGTATGTGGGTACATATTGACAATCGTAATTTTGAATATGTGTGTATATATATATATATTATGACTAAATACAAATATATATATATATATATATTTTGTGTGTGTGTTTGTTCCTGTATATATATACATGTCTATATATATTTATATATATGGGTTGTGTGTGTGTGCTTACCTATACACAGACAAAGACATACACATACACAGATAGATATATATATATATATATATATATTATTGTAATTAAATTTGTTAAATATGTATTATTTTATATATTTTATATAATTATTTATTATAATTTATAAGCATAGTCTCAAAATTTATATTTTCTATACACACACACACATGTGTATTTATATGTGTCTGTTTGTATTTGTGTGTGTGTGTGTAAGTATATATATATATATATTTGTGTGTGTGTTTAATTTGTTTCTATGTTTGTGTTTCTACGTATTTACACACACACACACATTTATATATGTAGTTATATATTTACTCAAAAAAATTTAATTAGTTGATATATTTTTCTATATATCCGTTATATAAAATTATATACATAGTAATTTTATTATATTCATAATTTTATAAAATTATGAAAAGAAATATATCCTCTGTAAGTATTATTTTATATATTATATATATGTCTTATAATTTATAAATATTTTTAAAAAAATTACACTATACAATTTATGAATGTAAAATATTATACTTTATATGCATAACATATTTGTATCTATTTTTTTGTAAAATAGGAATATTATTGATCCAAATATAATGAATATAAAAAAAATTATGGATTTCAATTATAAGACAAATGGGTTCATGGATGGGGTTAAAGGGTTTAATAAGTTTGCAACACTGTGTTCAAATGACCATTCTTGAATTAATTGTTTTATTTAAGTTGTGGTAAAAGCCTATTTTAATTTTTTTTAATGGACCACTTTTCATTATTTGGGTCTAGGAAAACACATTGCATGGCTCATAGGTGCAGATGCACCAAGGCCTATGTAAATAGCCAGGAATACCTATCATCAGGCCCTTAAGGCCCCCAAAACTAGCACCAAGGACCATTTCCCATAGTTACCAATATAAGGACATAACCTTAAACATTACATAATATTGAACTACATGAATAATTCACATTGAGGATCTTTTCAGGTTTAGAGTTTTAGAGAATTAGGCCCTAACTATTACATTATAACTTGAATATTACAAGTAGACACTACTACCCAGTATCCATTTTTTCATAAAATAAAAACTCTTAAAAAGAAACATGTCTAGTTCCATGTTTTAGATAGCATGACTTTTCCTTAATCCCATAATTGACCCCATTCATCTATTATTCCTGTGGAAAACATTTCCAAAACTTGGGATGAGCATAAAAATCTAAGTAAGGGTTATAAAATAAGGAATAAAAACATTATCCCATTAATAAATACAAATCAATGAAACCATACTTTTCAATCATAACATACCTTATGAAATCATGAGATTTATGAATAACACACACAAATCATAAATCATAAAGGTTACTTATGGAGTCCATATCAAACATACATTGTAGCTATCATAGCTACATACAGAGTTACACTTGGAATACCCATCACGGTATATTCCTTAAATCTCTAAGGAGAAACATCACGTTTACCTTCGTCACGTTACCCAATGCATTTGAGAGCTATCTCGAGCACACTCGCCCTAGGTTTATCACAGAACCACCTGTATAGGAAAACAATTCCCAATAACCATAACATAATCATAACATATAACACATGTATAATGTAAATATAACATTTCCACATTCTAATATATCAAATCAAGATATTGAAATAAACAATGTTTTATCAAATCATCTTCAAACCCATTTAAAAAGTTGTTTTTGAATCAAAGTGTCCCATACCACTTTGAAGATTTTAAAAGAATTATCATTTGAAAACATTAATTTCCATATAAATAAATCCTAAAACCCATTTTGAAAATATGGAAATTAATGAGAAATATTTAGAATAATAAATCTTTAAAACATTTAAAAAGATCTTTTAGTTAAAGATTTTTTTAATTAAAAGAGAGATGCTTGAATACAAATAATTGAAGAATAAATTTTAATCAGAACATTAAAATATCATAAGAATAAAGGGATTCATGATATAATAGTTCAAAGTATAGTATATAAACCATATAAGAGTGAATTGGTGCATAACAACAATGAAGTCTCAATGGAAATGTAAATTGAGATAAAATCCCTTATAAAGATGGTATCCGTAAATTAAGGATAAATCAATCACATAATTATGTGTGGAAAATATATATACACCCAAAATAATTGTATATTATGTTTAAAACAATCATAGGTCATTTACACATATTCATTGGATGACATATTCAGTAAGTACTAGTTGAACCCAAATATTTTAAATTGGGTTAAGAGGTTCCCTTGTAAAAATTCGACAGCCTAACGACGTCACTTTAAAATTAAAAAAATGAGCTGATGAGATAAAAAGGGAATCGCATCACTTGGATATAAGGTTTACATCAATAAGTATATATAATAACATATCCCAACATAATAAGATGTAAATTAAAAGACATAACAAAAAGAAGCCTTTTATAAAGAGGATGGTGAATGGTTTCCGTACCGATTTGGTAACATACAAAACATACACCACATGAATGAAGGATCATTAAATGAAGATTTAAATAATCATAAATGAATCTATATTACACAAAGAGTACAATAATGGACAGTACATATGCCACACAAAAGGAAATAGTGTCCAATATAGCATTAATCTCACGGGAATAAAAAGTGAGGTGAAGCCCTTTACCACGTGGTAATCAACCGAGTCGTATGCCCAAAAGTTAATAACCAACAAATAAATCACAGAATACCATGAATATAATGATTATCATGATGATATATATCAAATGGCAGTACATAATACACCACATTCAATGATTAAGTGGCAAACAATGGAAATTTCATTGAATTAAAATTGAGATAGGAAAATCCCATACCTCGTGTCCGACTTGACTCGATTGTTCTTTAATCTCTTGAATAATATAATAAAGTTAATTTATACTTGATAAATAACATTTATTAAGTTTATTATTCCTTTTATATCACTTCTTACCATGTTATAAAAATTATGTAATCATTTATGTTAATAATATTCGTTTTGTCGATATTTGGTACATGAGTCAAAAATGGACTTCTTATAATTACATGTTGTTCATGTGGTCAAAGGTTAATTATATCTAGAATTATATTCATGATTTAGATATAATATATATCATATATATCTATTATAAACATGTATTTTTAATAGTACATAAAATTTAAAGGTACGAAATGAAATGCACCGTTCATGGAGACGGTAAGTCATTCGTACGCGTGTAAGCTACTTTCATTTCTATTTCTTATTTATAATGAATTAAAACATAATGATACGTAGGTATATTATAATTATAGTATAATACCATATATAATATTATTAAATCTATCCTTTATACATCCCACATAAGGCCTTAACGAGTCACATCACTTTGAGGGGGCGGTAGTCCACACATCCTCAAATTAAATTATCGTATTTACCCACTATGGAAAGCATAAAGGAGTTCTATAAATGGAAAATAAAGATGCATAAAGAAAACATAAAAATAATATATATCATATATAAAAATATTTCCATCTTAATGGCCACCATGAGAGGCGGTTGAAGATATTTGAGCAATCATCGTTTTGTGAGGCGTTAGTTTTCCATCCACATAAACATTATGTTCTTCATCCATTAGATGGAGGTGTGTGTAAGTGTAGTTAGAATACTTATCATAACAACATCCTAGTATATTTTGGATAATTTTTTCGTTACAAAAAATGGAATAAAAAGTGTTTAGGGGTTGGAGAAGTAAAATAAAAGAAAACAACTTAAGAGAACATGTTACCTTTAAATTGGGTAACTTCATTTGGTTTGAAACAAAGGACTTCTTGAAGTGCCTTCTGCCTATGTTAAGGCTTCTAAGGGTAGGATAAGGGTGTAGAAAGCTTAATTGGGAAGATCTTGGATGAGCCAAATGGCTTGAGAGGTGTGAGGAATTGGATAGAAATTGTCTCCTTTTATAAGGGAGAGGAGGTTCTCTTTAGGAAATCGTGAAAATATTATTTTATTATATAATGATATTCGGTTTCAAATGGTCCAAAAATATTTAAAGATGACGATAAGATGTCTCATGGTCGAAATAAAATCATCCAATCATAATTGGACATGTTTTGTATAATATATTAATCATTATAATCTTACTTATTTAAATCATTTATTAATGAGGTAAATACTCCATCATTATTGGGTCATAAATAATTTAATTTATATGATATCTAGAAATTATAAAAAAAATACCATGATTTATTAAATCTTTTTATCTTTAGAATGAATATTTATAGCCTAAAATATGACTTATATAACTCCATATAAAAATTAATTACTAAAATATTTTTGTTAATGTCAAATTTGTCTTTACATTATATTAATTAATCTAAATTGTCATTATCACTCCTAAGTGGCTCAATGGGGTCCCAAAATCAACCCAAAGATTCCGATGGTCATTAATGACTCAATCAATAAGGTTTGGACAAATGTTATGGTAATTTTTAATTTTTATAAAATTTTTTAACCTTGAATTACCTTATTTACCTTTAACAGTGGTAAATAAAAGTCAAAAGTTACTATTCACCCAAAATTATTTTCATCTTAATGAACCACATTTTACTTCTTGATAACAACAATGTATGTCAGATTTTTGAAATTCAATTCAGAGAAGTGGTAAACTTTCATTTAAATAAAAAAGTCAGTTTTTTTAACTACCACTAAGTGGTTTCACTATTCATCAAAAATTGACGTTTTTCAGAAAAAAACCAAAAATTAAGCCTAAGATATATTTGATATTACAAATTCAAAAATTATGTCTATTATTCCAAATTAAAAACATATAATTGTAATTAATTAACATTAAAAGTTATCCACGTTATCAAAAAAATAGCATGTTTTTAAGAAACATTAAGTATCAAAAGTTTGATACTTGTTTATGTCCAATTTCAAAGTGAAATTAATTCCAATGACCAACATTGGATTAAATGGTAAAAATATATTTTAATTAAACTTTAAAACCAATTAAAAAGATAATATAACCATAAAATAAATTATATTAAAAGGCACTTTTGAATTAAAATACAATATTTTTCACTATTAATTAAAAAATGAACTTTATTGGAAAAATTCCAAAAAATTTACAAAAAATTAAATTTTGATGTCCCCATTATAGAGAAGGATTTTATTTGGTCATATATAATGTATTAAAGTGACCAAAACTATATTTAAAAAGGGGTTTCCATTAAAAGGTTATTATTCGGCCTTTTAATGTAAATTATTCTTAAAATTAGATTCATTCACATTTTAAGCCTCTAACTTTTATTGGATAAATGATAATAAATTTAGCAAATATGTATAATCATATTGTATTTAGTTTTGTTCACTCCTTCAAATAAAATGGCATGGAGTTGACTACCATTTAAAATAATAATATTATATTATTAGCGTGCAACATAAGATTTCAAAAAAACTTGTTGTTGCATATCGGGTACGCTATCGAACATAACAACCATTTTAAAGTAAAATTAATATTTAATTCATAAAATAATAAATATGAAAAATTCATATATTTATTTACCTGGGATGTTACATCCTTCCCCCCTTTTCGGAATTGCGTCCTCGCAATTTTAAAATTTGGACTCGGAAACTTTATTGAAAGTCCTATATCGGAAAAAAAAAGAGACTGTAAAACTATCACTTTAAAAGAAATAAAGAGAAGTAAAATGGTCACTCGAGTTAACCCATAATAAGATTCCATGAAATCATGGATATGGAGGAGAAAGCAAAGGGCCATTTTCTGATAGAGAGTGATAGGAAACATGTTTAGGAGAAAGTTAACCACCAGAAAATCACAAACTTGCGATGGGTTAAACAGTCTTTGATTCCCCAGTAGGAAAAGTTAATGGACAAGGTTTTTGTTTAAAGTTAATTTTCATTGCTGAATTTATTTATGATCTTAACTGAAAACATAGGGAAATATACTTACTTGTCATGTATGCAATCATCTTTTACTGGATTTCTAACACAAACTCATATTTTCTCCAAACGATGAATATTCAGGATGACGTTTTGTTCACATTAAGAGAGATATAATCAACTTTGAGAGAATAACAATATACACAAAATATGAACTATATATTTCCCCTATCTTCAGATATTAACTAAAAGCAAAACTTTTAGTATAAGATCAGATAATCACCAAAAGGAGAATCCTTTATAAAAAGAAATTTTACTCTTAATCCCCAAAATTCAGAAAAAAGAACCCAAGGTTCAAGAAAGAAAATTAAATAAATAGTTATCCTTAAAATTATTCAATGTAATTCAAACTAAGATTGAAACCCAAATCTCTGAAGGATTTAACCACATAGTCATCCAAGGTAAATCTTAACATGTATCTACAAATAACATCATTTACTCCTAAAGTATCATACTGAAAAATAATTAACCTAATCACATATCATCCATGATAGGTTAATCATTTCCATAGATAACCCAAAATCAACTTATTCCAGATTTATAAGATCATCTAACTAAAAATAATTAGTCATACAAACCAGGAACTTCACGTGTTCCAGTGGTAGATGATAAATACCAGTCGCACTTTGGTTGTGGGTTTGATTCCCACAACTTCGTCCGACACAATGTGTTGTCACACGGTTTGTGTGTTGTCCCTTTTCAAAAATGACATGATTTTATAATATTCCAAAAAAGAGATAAATTCATCAAAATAACCATAACATATTTTAACCACAAAGGTTATCTATTAACTTTTGTTTTTAATCCCAAAATGTATTAACCTTTAATTGCCTCAAATTCAAGGATCATATAAACCCAAATGGTTCTTTATAAATATAAACACAAAAAAAGATAATTATTCCTTGAATAATATTTTCATATATCAAACTTGAGGGTTAAACATATTATAATGAGTATTATAATGTAATCCCTTCATCAAAAGAGCCATTATACTTTTAATCATTTCACTTTCCTAAGATCTACAATAACTCTTGAATCCCTTATATGTTGACCTCTTACTCATTCAACATTCTTCATTATCCATTAACCATTCTTTTCCAACTTATTCTGAAATACTTCTTTCCTACAAAAAAATCATGAATCATATCCTAATAGTTCAATAATAGGAAAACATAATTTAAGAAATAATCCATACCTTTCATTGGTCATTGTCAGTTTCTTCATCCTCAATCGGATTGCCATTAGGTATTGTTAAACGAATATTTGTACAATCCTGGTGATCCCATTCCCGAAACTTCTTCATATGACATGTGTTTGCATAATGACCATGTTCACTACATTTTAAACATTCAATTGATCCTTCAAAAAGAACTACATTCTGTTTCGTAGAGTCAACTAGATGCTTCCTTTTTCCATGGCAGAATCTTGCTTTATGACCATCATTTCCACATCTATAGCATCTTTCTGTCCCATTGAAACATTTTCCTATGTGTTTCTTCCCACATCTTTGAAACATAGGTTTTTGAACATACTTACCTTTATGACAATTACCTGAGCATCTGTAGGGATGTTTTTCTCACATATATGATGTCTTATAAAAATCACTAAGGTTCATGTGGTCAATCATGACTCCAGATAGTTGGTTAAGAATGACCATAAGAGTTCTCATTGCAGCTCCCATATCATCCAGCTGCTCGTTCAGAAAACTATCACAGTTTTCTTTACATCAACTGTTACTTTGGTGCCTGCTAGATCCACCCATTTACTATAACCAAAATGGTCAGTGTGATAATATCAGTAAAATCATCATATGATATCTTATAAGGAGGGTAAACACTAAGATAACTTATTCATCTAATCTTAAACTCATTAACTTTATAAAAATAACTATAATTCTTTCTAAAATCCAAACCATTATGGTAATGTCACTTATGCTTAAATTGTACCCTAACCTCTAAAATTATCTAAACCAACCTCTAATACCAACTATAAAGACCCAAATATAAACATTACATAATATTAAATTAAATGAAAAATTCACATTGAATATATTTTCAGTTATATAGTTATAGATAATTAGGCCATAACTATTACATTAGAACTTGAATATTATATGTAGACACTACTACTCAGTATCAATTTTTTTTATAAAATAAAAACTCTTAAAAAGAAACATGTCTAGTTCCATGTTTTAGATAGCATGACTTTTCCTTGATCCCATCCTTGACCCTATTCATCTTTAAGTCATGTGGAAAACATTTCATGAACATGGGATGATCATAAAAAGCTCAGTAAGGGTTATAAAATAAGAAAGGAAAACATTAGCCCATCAATAAATACAAATCAATGAAGACATACTTTTCAATCATAACATACCTTATGAAATCATGAGATTTATGAATAACACGCACAAATCATAAATCATAAAGGTTACTTATGGCATCCATATCAAACATACATTGTAGATATCACAGCTACATAGGGAGTTACACTTGTAATACCCATCATGGTACATTCCTTTAATCTCTTAGGAGAAACATCACGTTTACCTCTGTCACGTTACCCAATGCATTGGAGAGCTATCACGGGGTCACCCACCCTAGGTTTATCACGGAAACACTTGTATACGAAAACAATGCCCAATAACCATAACATAATCATAACATATAACATATTTATAAAGGAAAGATAGCATTTCCACATTCCAATATATCAAATCAATATATTGAAATAAACAATGTTTTATCAAATAATTTTCAAAACCATTTAAAAAGTGATTTTTGAATCAATGTGTCCCATACCACTTTGATGCTATTAAAAGAATTATCATTTGAAAAAATTATTTTCCATATAAATTAATCCTAAAACCCATTTTTAAAACATTTACATTAATTAGAAATATTTAGAAGAATAAATATTTAAAAAATTTAAAGTGATCTTTTAGTTAAAGAGTTTTTTAACAAAAAGAGAGATGATTGAATACAAATAATTGTAGAATAAATTTTAATCAGAACATTATAATATCATGAGAATAAACATATTCAAGATATAATATGTCAAAGTATATTATATACTCCATATAAGAGTGAATTGGTTCATAACAACAATGAAGTCTCAAAGGAAATGTAAATTGAGATAAAATCCCTTATAAATATGGTATCCTTAAATTAAGGATAAATCAATCACATAATTATTTGAGGAAAATATAAATACACCCAATATTAAGTGTAAAAAATCAGAGGACATTCACACATATTCATTGGATGACATATTCAATAAGTACATGTTGAACCCGAAGATTTGAAATTGGGTTAAGATGTTCCCTTATAAAAATCAGACAGCCTAACAGCGTCACATTAAAATTCATAAAATGATTTTATGAGATAAAAAAGGGAATCTAATCACTTGGATATAATGTTTACATCAATAAGGATATATAAGAACATATCCCAACATAATAAGATGTAAATTAAAAGTCATAACAAAAAGAAGTCTTTTATAAAGAGGAGGGTGAATTGTTCCCTTACCGATTTGGTAACTTACAAAACATACGCCACATGAATGAAGGATCATACAATGAAGATGTAAATAATAATAAATGAAAGTATATTTCACAAATTTTACAATCATGGGCAGTACATACACCACATAAAAGGAAATAGTGGCCAATATAGCATTAATCTCACTGGAATAAAAAGTGAGATAAATCCCCTTACCACGTTGTAATCAACTGAGTCATATGACCAAAAGGTAATAACCACCAAATTAATCATAGAATACCATGAATATAATTAGAATCAGGATAATATATATCAAATGGTAGCACACAGTAAACCACATGAAATGATTAAGTGGCGAACAATGGAAATTCTCACAAAATGTAAAAGTTAGATAAGAAAAGTCCTGACCGTCGTGTCGACGTGCGGGTGGCGATCAGTTCGTTTGTCTCGCTAGGGAGTACGGGAGATAGTTAAGGGGGATTTGGGTGGTGGAAGGGGGTGTGATAGGTGGTAAGGGGTGTTTTTGGTGGGTTGAAGGGTTGGTTGTTGGGGATGGGGGGGGTGTGGGGAGGGGGAAGATATTATGTATTCATGTTAGTTTAATAATGTTCATTTTGTTGATATTTGGTACTTGAGTCAAAATGAACTTCTTGTAATTACATGTTGTTCATGTGGTCAAAGGTTCATTATATCCAGAATTATATTCATGATTTAGATATCATATATATCATATATACCCAGTATATACATGTATTTATCATAGTACATAACATTTAGTGGTAAGCAATGAAATGCACCATTCATGGAGACGGTAAGCCTTATGTACGCATGAATGATACTTTCATTTCTATTTCATATTTTAATGGAATTAAAACATAATGATACATATGTATATTATAATTACAGTATAATATCATATATAATATCATTAATTATATCCTTTATACATCCCACATAAGGAATTAATGTGTCACATCACTTTGAGGGGGCAGTAGTCCGCGCTTCCTCAAATGAGATTATCGTATTTACCCACTATGGAAACCATAAAGGAGTGATATAAATGGAAAATAAAGAAGAATAAAAAAACATAAACATAATATATATCATATATAATTATAGTTCCAAATTAATGGCCACCATAAGAGGTGATTGGAGATATTTGAATAATCATCGTTTCGTGAGGCATTAGTTTTCCATCAATAGAAACATTATGTTCTTCATCCATTAGATAGAGGTGTGTGTAAGTGTAGTTTGAATACATCTCATAACAATATCCTAGTATATTTTGGATACTATTTTTTTCACAAAATAAATTAATAAAAATATTTTAGGGGTTGGATAAGTAAAATAAAAGAAAACAATTTAAGAGAAACGGTTACCTATAATTTGGGTAACTCCCTTTGGTTTGAACCAAAGGTCATCTTGAAGTTCCTTATGCCTAATTTAAGGCTTCTAAGGGGAGTAGAGTTATGTAGTGAGGTAAATTGGGAACATTTTGGACAATCCAAATGTCTTGAGAGGTGTGAGGAACTGGATAGAAATGGTCTCCTTTTATAAGGGAGAGGAGGGGCTCTTTAAGAAAGTGTGAAAATATAATTTTATTATATAATGATATTCGGTTTAAAAAGGTCCAAAGACATTAAAAAAGAATATAAGATGACTCATGGTCTAAATAAAATCATCCAATCAGAATTGGACATGTTTTGGATGATTTTGTAATCATTATAATCTTATTTATTTATATCATTTATTAATGAGGTAAATACTGCATCATTATTGTGTCATAAATAATTTAATTTATTTGATGCCTAAAAATTATAAAAAAATACCATGATGTAGGAAAGATTTTTATCTTTAAAATTAATGTTTATAGTCTAAAATATGACTTATATAACTCCATAAAAAACGTAATTACTAAATGATATTTGTTATTGTCAAATTTGTCTTTACATTATATTAATTAATCTAAATTGTCATTATCACTCCCAAGTGGCTCAATGGGGTCCCAAAATCGACCCAAATATTCCCATGGTTGTTAATGACTCAAAAAATAAGTTTTTGACAACGTTTAAGGTAATTTGGAATTAATATAATATTTATTTAACCTTGAATTACCATATTTACCATTAACCACAGTAAATAAAAGTCAAAAATTACTATTCACCAACAATTATTTTCATCTTAATGAACCACATTTTACTTCTTGATAACAACAATGTACGTCATATTTTTTATATTCAATTCACATATGTGGTAAATTTTCATTTAAATGAAAAAGTCAGTTTTTTTAACTACCACAAAGTGGTATACAATTCATCAAAAATTGATCTTTTTCAGAAAAAAACCAAAAATTAAGCCTAAGATATATTTGATATTCCAAATTAAAAAATTATGTCTATTATGACAAATTAAGAACATATAAGTGGAATTAGTTAACATTAAAATTAATTCTCGTTATCAAAACAAATAGCGTGTTTTTAAGAAACATTAACTATCAAAAGTTTGATACTTATTTATGTCCAATTTCAAAGTAAAATTAATTTCAATGACCCAAATTGGATCTAATGGTAAAAATATATTTTAATTTAACTTTAAATCCAATTAAAAATATAATATAACCAAATAAATATATTATATTAAAAGTCACTTTTGAATTAAAATACAATATTTTTCACTATTCATTAATAAATGAACTTTATCGGAAAAATTACAAAAAATTTACAAAAAGTTAATTTTGATTTCCCCATTATAAAGAAGGATTTTATTTAGTCATATATAATGTATTAAAGTGACCAAAACTATATTTAAAAAGGGTTCTCCATTAAAAATTGATTAATCAGCCTTTTAATGTAAATTATTCTTAAAATTAGATTCATTCACATTTTAAGCCTCTAACTTTTATTGGATAAATGTAAATAAATTTAACAAAAATGTATAATCATATTTAATTTAGTTTTTTTCAATCCTTCCAATACAACGTCTAGGAGTTAACTATCATTTAAAATAATAATATTTTATTATTAGTGTACAATGTAAGATTTCAAAGAAACTCGTTGTTGCGTATCAGGTACGCTATTGAACATAGTAACCCATTTAAATTAAAATTAATATTTAATTAAAAAATTAATAAATATGAAACATTCATATTTTTAATTACCTATGATGTTACATCCTTCCCCACTTTAGGGAATTGTATCCTCACAATTTTAAAAATTAGGCTCGGAATCTTTATTGAAAGTCCCATGTCAGAAAAAAAAAGAGTCAGTAAAACTATCACATGAAAAGAAATAAAGAGAAGTACAATAGTCACTCGAGTTAACCCATACTAAGATTCCATGAAAACATTGATACGGAGGAGAAAACTAAGGGTCAAGTTCTGATGGAGAGTGATATGAAACATGTTTAGGAGAATGTTAACCACCAGAAAATCACAAACTTGTGATGGGTTAAACATTCTTTGATTCCCTAGTTGGAAAAGTTAATGAACAAGGTTTTTGTTTAAAGTTACTTTTATTTGAAGAATTTATTTATGATCTTAACCAAAAACATAAGGAAATATACTTACTTTTCATGTAGACATTAATCTTTTACTAGATTTCTAACACAAACTCATATTTTCTCTAAACGATGAATATTCAGGATGAAGTTTTGTTCACATTAAGAGAACTATAATCAACTTTGAGAGAATAAAATTATCCACATAATATGACCTATATATTTCCCATGTCTTTAGATATTAACTAAAACCAAAACGTTTAGTATAAGATCAAATAACCACCCAAAGGATAATATTTTATAAAAAGAAATACTACTCTTAATCTCCAAAATTCAGAAAAAAGAACCCATGGTTCAAGAAAGACAATTAAATAAACAGTTATCCTTAAAAGGATTTAACCACATAGTCTTCCAAGGTAAATCTTATCATTTAACTCTAAATAACATCATTTTCTCATAAATCCTCATACTGAAATATAATTAATGTAATCACATATCTTCCATGATAGGTTAATAATTTCCATAGATAACCCAAAATCAACTTATTCCTGATTCATAAGATCATCTAACTAAAAATAATTAGTCATACTAACCTGGAACTTCACATAGTCTAGTGGTAGGTGATAAATAACAGTTGCACTTTGGTTGTGGGTTCGATTCCCACAGCTTCGTCCGACGTGATGGGTTGTCACACGGTTTCTGTGTAGTCCCTTTTAGAAAACTACATAATTTTATAACATTCCCAAAAAGAGATAAATTCATCAAAAATTACCATAATATATTTTAACCACAAAGGTTATCTAATATCTTTCATTTTGCATCCCAATATGTATTAACCTGTAATTGACTCAAATTCAAGGATCATATAAACCCAAATGGTTCTTTATAACTATAAACACAAAAAAAGAAGATAATTATCCCTTGAATAATATTTTCATATATCAAACTTCAGGGATACACATACTATAAAGAGTCTTCTAATGTAATCCATTCATCAAAATAGCCTTTATACTTTTTATCATTTCACCATCCTAAAATCTACCATAACTCTTGAATCCCTTATATGTTGACCTCTTACTCATTCAGAGTTCTTCATGTTCCATTAACCATTCTTTACCAACGTATTCTGAAATACTCCTTTCCAAAAAACAAAATCATGATTCATAACCTAAGACTTCAACAATAGGAAAACAAATGTTAAGAAATAATGCATACCTTTCATTGGTCATTGTCAGTTTCTTCATCCTCAATTGGAATGAATTAGGTATTGGCAAACGAATATTTGTACAATCCTGGTTAGCCCATTCCCAAAACATTTTCATAGGACATATGTTTTCATAATGACCATGCTCACCACATTTAAAACATTCAATTTATCCTTCAGAAAGAACTTCTTTCCCTTTCCTAGAGTCAACTAGAAGATTCCTTTTTCTATGGTAGGATCTTGCTTTATGACCTTCATTTCCACATATATATCATCTTTCTGTCCCTTTGAATCATTTTCCGATTTTTTTCTTTCCACATCTTTGACACATAGGTTTTTGAACATACTTACCTTAATGATTATTACCTGAAAATATGTAGGGATTTGTTTCTCGCATATATGATGTCTTATAAAAATCACTAAGGTTTAGGTGGTCAATCATGACTCCAGATAGTTGGTTGAGAATAACCACAAGAGTTCTCATTAATTCTCCCATTTCATTCAGTATCTCATTCAGAAAACTATCATAGTTTTCTTCACATCCACTGTTACTTTGGTTCCTGCTAGATCCAGCCATTTACTATAACCAAAGAGGACAGTGTGATTATATCAGTAAAATCATCATATAATTTCATAAGAGGAGGGTAAACACTAAGATAACTCATTCATGTTATCTTAAACTCATTCACATTATAAAAATAACTATGAATCTTTCTAAAATCCTACCCATTAATGTAATTTCACTTATGCTTAAATTGTACCGTAACCTCTAAAGTTATCTAAACCAACCTCTAATACCAACTATAAGGACTCAGCCATAAACATTACATAATATTGAATTAAATGAAAAATTCACATTGAAGATATTTTCAGGATTATAGTTTTAGAGAATTAGGCCATAAATATTACATCACAAATTGAATATTTCAAGTAGAAACTACTACTCAGTATCTATTTTTTTCACAAAATAAAAACTCTTAAAAAAACATGTATAGTTCCATGATTTAGATATCATGAATTTTCCTTGATCCCATCCTTGACCCTATTCATCTCTAAGTCCTGTGGAAAACATTTCAAAAACATGGGATGATCATAAAAAGCTCAGTAAGGGTTATAAAATAAGGAAGGAAAACATTAGCCCATCAACAAATAAAAATTAATGAAAACATACTTTTCAATCATAACATACCTTATAAAATCATGAGATTTATGAATAACACACACAAATCATAAATCATAAAGGTTACTTATGGCATCCATATCAAACTTACATTGTAGCTATCACAGCTACATAGGGATTTACACTTGGAATACCAAACACGGTATATTCCTTAACCCTCTTAGGAGAAACATCATATTTACCTCTGTCACATTACCCAATGCATTGGAGATCTATCTCAGGCTCACCCGCCCTAGGTTTATCACGGAACCACATATATACGAAAAAAATTCCTAATAACCGTAACATAATCATAACATATAATAGAAGTATAAAGGAAAGATAATATTTCCACATTCCAATATATCAAATCAAGATATTGAAATAAACAATGTTTTATCAAATCATTTTCAAAACCATTTAAAAAGTGATTTTTGAATCAAAGTGTCCCATACCACTTTGGATCTTTTAAAATAATAATCAATTGAAAATATTATTTTCTATATAAATAAATCCTAAAACCCATTTTTAAAACATGTACATTAATGAGAAATATTTAGAAGAATAAATCTTTAAAACATTTAAAATAATCTTTTAGTTAATGAGTTTTTTAACAAAAAGAGAGATTCTTGAATACAAATAATTGAAGAATAACTTTTAATCAGAACATTATAAAATCAGAAGAATAAAAGAATTCATGATATGATATGTCAAATTACAGTATATACACCATATAAGAGTGAATTGGTGCATAACAACAATGAAGTCTCTATGGAAATGTAAATTGAGATAAAATCCCTTATAAATATGTTATCCTTTAATTAAGGATAAATATATCACATTATTATGTGTGGGAAATATAAATTCACCCAATATATGTGGATATTAAGTTTAAAACTATCATAGGTCATTCACACATATTCATTGGATGTCATTTTCAATAAGTACAAGTTGAACTGAAGATTTGAAATTGGGTTAAGAGGTTCCCTTGTAAAAAATCGACAGCCTAACAGTGTCACATTAAAATTTAGAAAATGATTTGATGAGATAAAAAAAGCTAATATCATCACTTGGATATATTTTTTACATCAATAAGGATATATAATAACATATCCCATCTTAAAAATATGTAAATTAAAAGACATAACAAAAAAAGTCTTTCATAAAGAGGAGGGTGAATTGTTCCCTTACCGATTTGGAAACATACAAAACATACGCCACGTGAATTAAGGATCATACAATAAAGATGTAAATACTCATAAATGATATTATATTACACAAATATTACAATCATTGATAGTACATATGCCAAAAAAAAGGAAATAGTTGCCAATATAGCATTAATCTCATGGGAATAAAAAGTGAGATGAATCCCTTTACCACGTTGTAATTAACGGAGTCATATGACCAAAAGTTAATAACCACCAAATTAATCACATAATACCATGAATATAATGTTAATCATGATAATATATATCAAATTTAAGTACAAAATACACCACATTCATTGATTATGTGGCGAACAATGGAAATCTCACAGAATTAAAAGTGAGATAAGAAAATCTCTGGCCTCATGTCTGACTTGACTCGATCGTTCTTTAGTCTCCTAAATAATAAACTAATGTTAATCAATACTTTATTAAGAACCTTTCTCAAATTTATTATTCTTTTTGTATCACTTATTACCATTTTATAAACATTATGTAATCATTTAAGTTAATAATGTTCATTTTGTCGATATTTGGTACTTGAGTCAAAAATGGACTTCTTGTAATTACATGTTGTTCATGTGGTCAATGGTTCATTATATACAGAATTATATTCATGATATAGATATCATATATATAATATATATCCATTATATACACGTATTTATCCTAGTACATAACATTTAGAGGTAAGAAATGAAATTCACCGTTCATGGAGACGGAAAGCCATACGTACGCATGAAAGATACTTTCATTTATATTTCATATTTTAATGGAATTAAAACATAATTACACATAGGTATATTATAATTCCAGTATAATATCTTATATAATATCATTAACTCAATCCTTTATACATCCTACATAAGGCATTAACGTGTCACTTCACATTGAGGGGGCGGTAGTCCGCACTTCCTCAAATAAGATTATTGTATTTACCCACTATAGAAACCATAAAAGTGTGCTATAAATGTAAAATACAAAAGCATAAAGAAAAAATAAACATAATATATATCATATATAAATATAGTGACATAGTAATGGCCACAATGAGAGGTGGTTGGATATATTTGAACAATCATCGTTTCGTGAGGCGTTGGTTTGCGATCCACAGAAACATTATGTTCTTCATCCATTAGATGGAGGTGTGTGTAAGTGTAGTTCGAATCCTTCTCATAAAAACATCCTAGTAAATTTATGATACTGGTGTTCTTACAAAATAAAGGAATAAAAAGAGTTTAGGGTTTGGAGAAGGAAAATAAAAAGAAAACAATTTAAGAGAAATGGTTACCTTTAATTTGGGTAACTCCCTTTGGTTTGAACCAAAGGACTTCTTGAAGTTCCTTATGCCTAAGGTAAGGCTTATAAGGGGAGTATAGGGATGTAGGTAGATTAATTGGGCAGAGTTTGGACTAGCCAAATGGCTTGAGATGTGTGATGAACTAGATAGAAATGGTCTCCTTTTATAAGGGAGACGAGGGGATATTTAAGAAAGTGTGAAAATATTATTTTATTATATAATGATATTCGGTTTACAAAGGTCCAAAAATCCATAAAGATGAATATAAGATGACTCAAGGTCAAAATAAAATCATCTAATCAGAATTGGACATGTTTTGGATAATATTTTAATCATTATAATCTTATTTATTTAAATCATTTTCTAATGAGGTAAATACAACATCATTATTGTGTCATAAATAATTTAATTTATTTGATGTCTAAAAATTATAAAACAAAATTACATGATGTAGGGAAAATTTTTATCTTTATAATGAATATTTATAGTCGAAAATATTACTTATATAACTCAATATATAAATTAATTACTAAAATATTTTTGTTAATGTCAAATTTGTCTTTACATTATATTAATTAATCTAAATTGTCATTGTCACTCCCATGTGGCTCAATGGGGTCCCAAAATCGACCCAAAGATGACCATGATCGTTAATAACTCAACAAATAAAGTTTGAAAAAGTTTTAAAGTAATATTGAATTATTATAATTTTCTTTTAACCTTGAATTACCCAATTTATCTTTAACCGCGTTAAATTAAAGTCAAAAGTTACTATTCACCAAAAATTATCTTCATCTTAATGAACCAAATTTTACTTCTTCATAACAAAAATGTATGTCAGATTTTTAAATTTTAATTCACAGAAGTGGTAAAATTTCATTTAAATGAAAAAGTAAGTTTTTTTAACTACCACTAAGTGGTTTCACTATTCATCAAAAATTGAAGTTTTTCAGAAAAAAACCAAAACTTCATCCTAAGCTATATTTGATATTCCGAATTAAAAAATTATTTCTATTATTCCAAATTCAAAACATAGAAGTGACATTAATTAACTTCAAAATTAAATCCCGTTATCAAAACAAATATCGTGTTTTTAAGAAACAATGACTATCAAAAGTTTAATACTTGTTTATGTCCAATTTCAATGAAAAATTAATTCCAATGACCCACATTCGATTAAATGGTAAAAATATATTTTAATTTCACTTTAAAACCAATTAAATATATAATATAACCATATAAATAAATTAGATTAAAAGGCACTTTTGAATTAAAATACAATATTTTTCATTGTTCATTAAAAATGAACTTTATTGGAAAAATTCCAAAAAATTACAAAAATTAAATTTTTATGTCTCCATTCTAAATAAGGATTTTATTTGGTCATATATAATGTATTAAAGTAACAAAAACTATATATAAAAATGGTTCTCCATTAAAAGGTGATAAATCGGCCTTTTAGTGTTAATAATGCTTAAAATTGTATTCGTTCACATTTAACACCTCTAAATTTTATTGGATAAATGTAAATACTTTCAACAAAGCTGTATAATCAAATTCTATTTAGTTTTGTTCATTATTGCCAATAAAATGACTAGAAGTTGACTACCATTTAAAATAATAATATTAAATTATTAGTATGCAACGTAATAGTTCGAAGAAACCCGTTGTTGCGTATCGGGTACGGTATCGAACATAGAAACAATTTTAAAGTAAAATTAATATTTATTTTAAAAATTTACAAATATGAAAAATTCATATTCTTTATTTACCTAGGATTTTACACCCAAAGTGGCATGAAGTCCCTAGTCCAAAGTAACCATGTGTGTGGGTCCAGAATATGGACCACGCCCCATTTGTAGATGCCCTGACTGTACCCAACCTATGATTACCACCACTGGCCCCCTCCTTTTGTGTTGTTGTTGAACTATGCACATGTATGTAGGAATAATGACAATCCCCCCCCCCCACGCAATGGGTGTAATAAATGATATAGTCAGGACTTGAGAATTTAAAGAATTGTGCAATGATTCTACTATATGCTAGTTGTAATAAATATTCATCATTTTCTTCAATGATAAAACTATTAAATTTTGATAGCAGAAAATGGGTGGACTGATATAATACTTTCAAGGCTACTTTCCCTCAATAAAGATGTGTTATATGAATATAATGAGATTCCTAGGTAAACATATGATGTTTAATGAATATTGTATTCAATTGGTATAAAATATTAATAAATACAAACCTATACAAATAAAAATATATTTTTTATGAGAATATTTTTGAATCACATATAATATACTCTAAGTGAATTTAATCTTTATAAAAGAAAAATAATCAAGTTCATCCAGATTTTTATAGTACATTCTAATAATTTTATAATTTATAAGGCTTTATTGAAATAAGGATACTGTAAGTAAATTAGAATTTATGAAAATAAAATAATTCAAAATGGGAAACTTCATCAGCTGGTAATCGTCCCTCAATGGGAGAAAAATGATCAGAGGTGTCCTGAATTTTTGAATCCAATCGGTAAGACAATTATATGAATTATCTACATATATCATGATTCCTTATGATGTATAAATAGGATCTAAAATTACAATCCCGGTTATATCAAAAATTAATAATGTTTTATTGTGGTTATATAATAAGTGCTAGTTAAACAAATTTTCATGACATATTTCTGGACTGAAAGAAGTTGGTAATGATATTGGTGTTTATTTTGGATCCATTCACTAAAAATCTAAATTTTTATAGGGTACTGGTATTACAGCGCATGATTCTCATTCAAATAATTTGTTCATGTTGAGATCCATGATGTTCATGATGATAAATGGATTCTTTGAATATCGAAATTCATTAGGATACAACATTAATGAAATGTTATGGTTTTTCATTTGTAGAGAAGTTACACACAATGTTATGTTAAAAGATTATATTAAGATTGGGTTTTATATACATTGTAAATTTTTACCCTGATGACATAATGAATGGACGTGTAAAATAACATTTGATAGAAACTCAAAAGAATGTAAGAAACCTTCTCTAATAATAGGTGATCAACACTCTGAGAAAGTAAATAATGTTTTCATGGTTTTTTGTCATCCTTTTTCAAAAAACCAAATGAAAATGGGTTAGAAATGGAAAACTATTTTATTCATATTTTTTATATTGATTTTTTTTCAAAATTATTAATTTAGTGATCCATATGGAGAAAAATATATTTGATAGGTTTATTTGTACGTAACTAAATTCACCATTGAAAAAAATATAATATAAAGTTCATGTAAGACATTATTGAAATGTGGATAAGGTAATATTTGGCTTATGTGAAGAGTAGAAGATTTAATTTTCTTACTCGAATGTCTTGAATTACTTCCAAGAAAGAGATATTTGAATTTCAAGACTTCTTAAATACTGAAACAACACTATAGGGTTATTTATAAAATAACTATAATATCCTTATCAAGAATGTGTTGAAATTAAGGAGATTAAATGAAATTAATTTCATGTCTTTATGCATGATTTAATGCTTGTGGTTATATATAACATTCTTCTTAGAAATTTCTAACACACAATAACCAATATTCGCTTCATTTTTTAGACATATATCTATAAATGTTATTGTCCCATTAATGTTTTCATCTATATAAAATAAAAATATCATATAATTTTAATTAAATATATTTTCCACCATAAATTCTAATATAATATTTCACTTCATAGTTCACTTTATGGGAGAGATATTATTATGTTTTACTATACATTATAGATGGGTGTACCCAATTTTATTTTATATAAATATTTTGAAATGGTGTGTCGAAAATTGTATTCTCCTATAAGGAAATATTATGAAGATGAATATTATTTAAGAATCAAATGAATTATAGATCAAAAACATGTTGGTTTTTGGGTACCTTTAAAATCCCAAAATATTATTATATTGGGTTCCTTGTGGGTAAATGAATTTTTGGAAGAGATATTGTCACAATTATGACACCAAATTAAGAGCAGGGTCACCATTATGTTTTATATAATATTATAAAGATTTTTTCATGAATTAAAACTCACAATAAAATATGAGGAATTTGAATCCATCAAGGTGAGAAATTTGGATATTAAAAAAACATAAAAAATTGTTTATTATGTTTTTTTGAGACCATATTATTAAGAAATTATCTACATGGAAAATTGAATTTTGGAAAGGATCTAATTGATATTCATGTACCAAGTGTACATATATCAACTTATAATGTTTATCTGATTAATATTATATATTATAAATAAATTATTGTGATGAAATTATAATAATGAATACAGTGGAGTTACTCTTATAGTCAAAAAAATGAAAGGATTTCTTGAAGAGGATAAAATCCAATCTATATGAATATTTCATACTTTATCATCATTGAAAAAAATTGTAAGTTGTATTATAAAACATTATATGCGCCCATATTTTTGTGAGAATGGGATGATAACAGAAGCGTAGTTAGAAATTATGAACTGGGATACAAGAATGTGATTTTTTGCAAGGGAGAGTACAAGAATGAACTATTCATAATGAAATCCTATGAATTGAAAGTATTTTATGCATAATATAATAAAACAAAATTTTTGTTGTTGTTTTATTCATGACTAAAATAAGTGAAGAATAAAATGAAAATTCCCTTAAGGATGAATTTAATTATGAAATAATAAAAATGTATTGGTGTTCCTAATATTCATTATGTTTTAAATCTCATAGGGGACCATGGGAAGGTGATATAGATACATGACAGAGTTTGAAAATATATTCAACCTTATAAGAAAATATATATAGTTTTGTAAACAATATTGATGTCTCTGATTATTTTTTTATTATAAAAAGTGTTTTCTCTATATATTATGTGTTCAATGTGTTTTATATACATTTTAAAATATATATCAAACTATTCATATAAGAAATTGATTCTACAAAAACTGAGGATACTGATATAAAGGAATTACATAAGAGTTATTTTAAAAATTAACAATTGTCATAAAGTGAGAAAACAAATAAAAGATTGGAAACAACCTAAAGGTGAGAAATATGCAAAAAACATTAAGTATACAAAAGACTAGATTTACTTCATGAGATGATTTTACTAAATGTTATTAAATAAATAAGTATTTTTCAAAAATTTGGAGTTTGATGAAATTGACATGGTCAACCTATTGAAAAATTCAATTTTCATTAGTTACATTGGGTTTAATACTTGAATGCATGTTCCAATTCATATAGATACCAACAATAATATTTTGTTTTTATGGAAGTCAATAATTTGGGAATAAATTATTATATAATTATAAAATAATTTTTATATTATACTCAAAAACAAAACAAAACAAAAATTTATTTATTAACACAATACTTTTTTGTATGCACCATTAGAGGGGGACGTGTGAATCAAAGTGCATAATAAGTAAATAATTTCATCTTCAAAGTCACATTGTCGATAAGAATAGTATTCCATTTCAATAAATAACATGATCAGTCCCACATTATCTCATTTTTGATCACACATAATGTCGAACACAAATTTTGGAAAGTGAAGGACAAACACATAAATATTTTACACGGTTCCTCACAAATGGATAATATACTTGTAAATGTAACAACTTACTACATTCTACAATTATCTAATGTTGGGTGGATTCAATATTTTATGTCACATTCACTATATTCCAAGGTAAACAAGATTTATAAGGTTTATTTAATAATCATTATCAATCCATGTGGCACTCCCTCTTCATCTATTCCAGGAACAAATTTGGTAAAAGCAATGTTCGTTTATAGATATGAGCATCTCATCAGTAGTATATAGACATACATTTCTCTTCTGTATCAGTGAAAACTTTTATATATAGTTGCTTATGAAAATCCAAAATAGATTCTTTTTAAATATCCTCTACATTATGCTTCAAATTTATTGAATTTATATGAGATCCACTTTACAATGAATGAGATAGAACTTCTCTGATCACACATGAACACAATAATATAACTTCTTCTTGTATATTAATAATAATTGAGTGATGGAAATATTAAATTTGTAATCCCTATTTAGTATCTAGATATGTAAATAAAAACTCTCTTATTTGATCTTTATTCCTTCCAACCAAATGTGAATAATGGAAATATGATTTATCTTTCCTCTCCCCCTATTTTCTGAAAACTTATCTATCAATATGTTCAGGCTCTTATCTACTTTTTTATAACTACTATGAGTACTTTTTATAAATTTATTCAAGAATATAACTTTTTTTTAATGATTGGGATCTATCGTCCTTCATATAAAACTAAATGATTATTATAGGTATCCCATGTATTTTAATGTGACCAAATACATCAAATTATTTCAAGTAAACACCCAAAATTTCATTCCATATAATCTCCCCATTTGAATTCAAACCAAACCCTCAATAAATTATAGAAACTACATAACTGATGTTTCAAACCCTTCACTATGTAGTGATTCCCTTTCTCTTTATCCTTGTTGTGTCATGAGCACTTCCACTACTGAGTAGTCTTTTTTGAATAGAAAAATTCACAATATACACTCAATATATCATTTAAAATTACTCTAAACATAATGATTTGATCACTTAAATCTTCCCGAATCACATCAAATTTTGAACATGTTGTTGTATGGAACTCTTATGCATTGTGCAAGCCTATAAATACTCAATATATCAATAACTCAAATATTATTCCAAAAATACATACTCCACAACACAACCATTATTTCACATTAAATTACTTCATAATATTCAAACTATTCACTCATGATCTACCTATTTCAATTTGAACATCTCAATTTAAAACTATACTAGTTCTCTTAGATTGAAATTATGGTGTGGATTCATCACATAGTCCTATATTTAACATATTTAAAATTTTTATAACATGTGTTGTGATGTTATCATAAGGTTTAACCTTACATAGATCATGGTGTTTAATCCCTTATAAATTTAACAAATAATGAATTATAATTACACAAGATTTGATGTGGTGTAGTATGTTTCTTTTATTGTGCATAAATTTAAAGTCATGAAAATTTAATCTTACTTAGTAGTAAGATTATTCTTACATGATACCTCTTGATGTGTGAACAAATATTAATGGATTTATGCACTCATCATGGTCCTAAATTATTCCAACATAGCCTTTATTTTTCCTCACAATAGACTGAATTTTGGCGTCATCACTATTTTTATGGTATGATTTTATTTATTCATTGTAATCCACCATTTTTCTCCAAATGACTTCATATAAGCTCCAACATATTGAAAACCTCATTAGACAAAAATAATCATAGTATTACTCTCATATACCCTTTAATTATATATATTTTTTAATGCTTTAAGTCTTGATCTCCTTATACTATGACCTCGATATATAAAGATATTTAAGGGTCTCTTCCATCATAACTCCATATAGCCACTATATAGCCCTTAATAAGTCAACATCTAATTTATCATGATTACACATATTATTTAATGGAATATTTATAAATACATTATTGATAATTGGTTTATCAATTATTGGAAAACTATTATTTTCTTAAATCCTTCATTTCTCATCTTCAATTCACAATCGTAATCAAAAAAAATCCAACTCGCAACATGGGGTAAAATAATTCTCCCCCTTTATATATATATTTTTTAAATTTTCAATAAATAAATCTCCACCCTATAACTACATTTATTTGAAATACATGTATGGATTTGTAGTTCATTTTATTGTCCCTATTGATAATAAAAATCAATGATATTCTAATTCAGTCTTTTAATTTTCACCGCCGCTACCTCTATATATATATATGAATCAGTGATTCAACTCTAGATTTTTTTATATCCACTAGATTTTCCTGGAATGTCACAGTATTTCCCTTTCAGGTTCTCTATTGATTTATCAATGAATTTAATTGGGTTATCTTTATGAAATTTATTCCACCTATGAACCATATTTTCAATGAAATATTTATTTAGTGTCTTCTTGAAATAATAAAACATAATTTTACATGAAGAAAACACAATATTTAGATAGAATATACATCTCCTTTTTATTTAAAACATAATAATATTAAAAAACTCATGTCCATTTCATCCAATTTTAGGATTTCTTTGGATGGTTTGGTCTCTTTCTCAACCAACTACTGAAAAATATCATATTTTTTCATTAAGCGTTATATCAATTTCACTCTTAGTTTTGTTTACTAAAATATTTCAGTGATTATAGTTACCAATTATACATGAGTCATTATAAAACCCTCTAAGAATTCTTTATTGGAACTGTGTGTAATAAAAAAAAGTCCTAAGTAATTAATTTCAAAGATGTACATACAAGTCACTTACTTCTAAAACATATACATCTTAAGATTTTACTTTCAAAATATAATTATCCATGTGATCCTAACAACACTCAAACAAGATAATTTTAAATTAAATAAATAATTACAATGTTTGTGAGTAATACCATATGTTGAATCAACTGATAACACTCGATTTAATAAAATTTTGATACCACTTGATATCTAGGATATTACTTCAACCATAAGATTCATCTTCTATTTCTAATGAGGAAAACCGCATTTGTGATTTTAACCTCATGCTCCCTATGAGTTTCACATCATTTGATACCAATAATAATTTATTTTCACTAATTATCGATACATACAAAGGTATATTTTATTTAAGAGTTATTAGAATCCAAATATCCCATTATCTAATAACATATTGTTATTACAGAAAAAATAAACATGAACTTCATAATTATTGACGGTTCTCCAATCAAGTTAGAATACTCCTTTTTGTGGAATGATTTCACTAGAAATGTGTTATAATTTAAAATTTTGACCAAAAAAATCCCTAACTTCAATTAATATTTTATATGAGGAATTGACACAATATTAAAACCAAATCATGCACTATGAGCTTTTTGCATTTTAATCTCATCATACAATTCTATATTAATCATTAATATTCAAAGGTGTTTCTCAACATCGGTTATTGATTTAAATAAAACCATAATATCATTTAAATTTTTGTCGAGTAATGATTCTAATTAAGGACTTTAATAACTCTTGTCCAACTCATTACATTTATCACATTTCTGAACACTCACACCCTATAGATTGTATCTCCCCCTTAAATCGGCATCATAACCAACAAATAGTTAAAAATTTTGATTACATGGGGAGAGAGGTACTTCCCTGACATCCTCAAGTTGAGTAATTTAAATTCCTTCTTGAAAAATCCCCTTTCTTCAAACATGCTTCCAAGACTTTATTGTGTTTTTATATTGAATATCACTTGTATAATCTTTACTCTATATGTTATCTACAGATTTATCTATCTTTCTTAGATTAGGATTCAACATCATTGTGATACTAAAACTATAGGTGAATTATTCCTCTATTAATGCATAATCATGGAATTATTATTCATTATTCCACCACTATTGGATGGATCATCCACCATTATTCATATATCAACCTTGAGTCACTTTTCATAGTATATTATATAAATATGTATTATTTTGATATTTTTTCAGTTTATTAATTTAAAATTGTTAAATTTTTATCATATTTTATAGAGAATTTCTACTATAAGGTTTCCACATGATTAGTAGCAACTATACAGACCATTATTAAATATTAAAATTCATATTTATTGATAAATAAATTAGTATCACATGGTTAGAAGTAATCATGTAGACTAATGTTATGTGGAGATCCAGTTTAGTAGTTACCACATATTAAGTATATGAGTTGTGTGTGGAATATAATAAACAGATGGATTATTCTTATGTAAATTAATTTAAATTTAGTGGTGGTTTATGTTTATAACATAGTTTGGACAATTGAGAGGACTCACCATTTATAGTGGGATTTATTTGTTAATTTACACATGATTTTTGCATGGATTTGAGACCCATGTGGACTAATTGGGAGAATTTTTGTGGCTTGATTTTAGGGGATGTTTCATGTTTGATGCAAGGTTTGGTAAATTATTTGGATAAACCATGTGAGATTCATAAAAATTTTGAATTTTTGAAATTAAATTCTTACCCCCTAGTTGTTATTATCCTTCATTTACTACCTTCCCCCACATTTCTCTCATTCTGTAAAGGAAGATCACTGACAACTTTTCATTTTATCCATTCACGGTTTCAAGTGATTTTTTCATTGATTATGAGTGGAATTCTAAGGCAAACCCTTATTTTGGTATTCATTACTCCTCTATTCAATTCCTTATTTGTTTATTCTCTTACCAAGAACCCTATTTTCCATTGTGTTCCATAATAAAGTTTTTTTTGGTTTGATATTATATTTTTTGGGATAGTTAGGTATTTGTTTAGTATATATTATTCCTTAGTTTTTCTTCTATTATCAACAATAATAAGATTCTAGAAATTTGATGTAGGTTTTTTGTAATGTACTTTTATTTAGTATATCCTGTTATGATTGGGTTTTCTAAAATATTTTTATAATAATATATACATTTATGTGATCCCTTGATGGGGATATAAACAATTTTCATGTTTTTATAAAAATTAAATAAAGGTATTTTCATGGATTTCACATTCTTGATTACTAAAACAACAATTCGTATATGTCAAGTGTTCATATAAAATATTATTTCCCAATTTTAAAATGAATTTAAATATAAAACAGTTGTATTGAATTCAAATTGATTTTCAAATAGGGTAACCCATTTTTCAAAAGGACTCTTTCTAATCAAGGGGATATCTTTGGTCCTTATAAAATTATATCTGAGATTTATTATCCATTTTTATGTTTTATGATATTTAAAATGATGTTTTGTTTTCCAAATAATTTTAAATATTTTTTGAGAGTTTAGTTTTCCATTAGTGGTTTTAAAACTTGGTTTTCCATGTGTGATATAAACTCTGTATTGTAACCTTATAAAATGGGTTTTATTGGTTTATATGACAGCCTTGGTTATGAGTCCCTTGGTATTGGGATTTAAAAACGCATGTTCCCCATCCAGCATGATGTATATTACAATTTTTTTTATACATATATGTGAAAGGGATTATTTCTTTAGAAAGTGTTACAGGTGAGATAAAATATTGTTGTTTTGTTTTATTACTGATAAATGGGAGGACCATTTTACTAGTTTTTTTCTCACCCACATTAAGATTATTTCATAAAAACCCAAGGTAGTTATGTGAGACATCTAAATATAGTATACAATATCTTAGATTACTACATTAGATAGTGTCCCTTAGTTTAGATTATTCCCTATACTAAGTAGTGGGCCGATGATACTATTTGATAGAAATTTGGTAATAAATAATTTTTACAATCACAATATAGGTTTTCAGTTTCTTCCAACTATGTATCTATCTGATCATTTCACTTTAGGACCAATTAAATTTCCCCTGATTCCATTAGGTAGGCTTGAAATCTTATTATATTTTTTTATTGTAACTTATTTTTTGGTGCCCCTTTTATCTTCACCATAGTCATTTTATCAGTTTTATATAGAGTTATAGCTATGGTATTTATATTTCAGTTTCCTTTTGTTGTTTGATTACATTCCTAATGGATTTTGTTTTGAAATGGGGTTTTGAGAAATATTTTGAAAATAAGAAAATGGAATTGTTTTGTTTTTATAAATTTAAAACTCCCATTTTTATGGTTTCAAATAATTTTCTCTCAACATTTGTGTTATATTTTTTTACATAAATCATGGTGGTTCCTTTTTCATAGAACAATCATGTTACATTTCTACTTCAAACATTCTAATATGAAAAAATATTTCCAAAATATATTTTAAACAAGTAACTATAATATATATTTTAAAAAAAATCATAATAAAATTTATGAGATCCTCTTTGTAGTATTAAACACACACCCTATATACACACCTTCATGTTTATATAGATATCATGTTTTCATCAAGGTTATAATATTCTGATCTCATGGGTATTATGTTCTTGTTAATAAAATTATGGATGTTTTTAAATTGTTCGGTAACCTTGAGGAACCTGAAGATGATCTCATAGTAGTTCAATTTTATGGTTTGATCCTGATTTTCATGTATCGGCTAATTCTTCCAACTATATTTATTTTTGAATCTCTCTAGTTTAATTACTTGTTATGCATTCTTTATACTTTTGTCTTTCACCTACAGATTTTGGTATTTTGTTATGCTTAATCCTTGGTTTCATGTCATATTATATGAAATTGTTTATTTCATATGCAAGAACTATGGGAAAAAGGACTTTTTGCAACGGAATTTTTGTGACGGGAATAAATCCCGTTGCAAAAATGTTCGTCCAAGAGGTTATTTGTGATGGTGGTAATGACCCGTCGCAAATAACGAATTATTTGCGACGGGATTTTATCTCCCGTCGCAAAAAGATTGGCGCAGGTAGCGTGCCCAACAACACAAAGGTTATTTGTGATGATGGGATCCACCGTCAGAAATAGTGAAGTATTTGCAACAGGCCCCGTCGCAAATACCCGATGGCGGTTAATAGCTTTTTACGATGGGATGTCGTCTCATCGCAAAAGATGTGTTGGCATGGACTATTTGCGACGGGACCCGTCGCAAATAACTTTTTAACTGCCGACAGTAATTAATGCGGCCGACGATATTTGCGATGGGTCCCATCAGAAAAGATACTATTTTCCATGGGTATCCCATCGCAAATAGTCTTGTCACAAATAATCTAACCTATTTTTACCTCCATCTATTTTTCCTCTCATTCCTCTCAATTCTTAGATCATGTTTCTCTCTGAACTCTGATTTTATAGGGAAATTTTTTCTATGTTAATTTTTTTGTTCACAAAGAAGTTGTGAAGCCGTCTACATCAATAGAAAATCAAGCTTAAAGGTAAGTTTTGTTTTATTTAATTTATTATTTATTTCATTTTTTATGTTAATTTTTATTATTTTTGATTAGTTGTGATTAAATTAAATTTAAATTGTTTTGTCATGAGTATTTATTTGTACTAATAAATTGAAATTTTTAGTACTTATATTTAATAATTAGTCGTAATTAATAATTATTAACGATAATTAGCAATGTATATAATTTATTTGTAGTAATTAATAATATTTGGTAATAAATAAAAATAAATACTAATAATTAGTAATAATTACTAATAATTATTTATAAGTAGTAATAATGAGTAATAAATAGTAATAATGAGTAATAAACAGTAATAATTAGTAATAAATTGTAATAAATTGTCATGAATAGTAATAAATAGTAATAATTAATAATAAATTGTAATAATTGGTAATAAATCGTAATAATTAGTAATAAATTGTAATAATTAGTAATAAATTGTAAAAATTAGTAATAAATTGTAATAATTAGTAATAAATTGTAATAATTAGTAATAAATTAGAGTAATGAGTACTAAATAGTAATAGTGAGTCATAAATAGTAATAAATTATATTAATTAGTAATAAATTGTAATAATTAGTAATAAATTGTAATAATTAGTAACAAATTGTAATAATTAGTAATAAATAGTAATAATTTCTAATAAATTTTAATAAATTTTAATAAATTTTAATAAATTGTAATATTTATTAATAAATTGTAATAATTACTAATAAATTGTAATAATTACTAACAATTAGTAATAAATTATAATAATTAGTAATAAATTGTAATAATTAGTAAAAAACTGTAATAATTATTAATAAACTTTAATAATTACTAATAAGTTGTAATAATTAGTAATAATTAGTAATTTTTATTAATAAATACTAATAATTAGTAATAATTTGTAATAATTAGTAATAAATACTGATAATTAGTAATAAATAGAGATAATTAGTAATAATTAGTAATAATTAGTAGTAATTATTCAGAATTAGTAATAAATTGTAATAATTAGTAATAAATTGTAATAATTAGTAATAAATTGTAATAATTAGTAATAAATTATAATAATAAGTAATAAATTGTAATAATTAGTAATAAATTCTAATAATTAGTAATAATTAGTAATATTTAGTAACAAATTGTAATAATAAGTAATAATTTGTAATAATTAGTAATGAATTGTAATAATTACTAATAAATTGTAATAATTAGTAATAAATTGAATTAAAGAGTAATAAATACTAGTAATTAGTAATAAATACTAATAACTATTAACAATTACTAATAATTAGTAATAATTGGCAATAATTAGGAATAATTTGCAGTAATTAGTAATAATTAGCAATAATTAGTAATAAATAGCAATAAATTTCAATAATTAGTAATCAATAGCAATAATTTGTAACAAATAGAAATAAATAGTAATAAATATGAATAATTTGTAATAAATATGAATAATTAGTAATAATTATTAATAATTAGGAATAATTATGAATAATTAGTAATAAATAGGAATAATTAATAATAATTATTAATACAATGTAATAATTAGTAATAAATTGTAATAATTAGTAATAAATACTATTAATTACTAATAATTACCATAAATAATAATAATTAGTAATAATTAGCAATAATTAAGAATAATTAGAAATAATTAGAATTAAATAGCAATAATTAGCAATAATTAGGAATAATTAGGAATAATTAGTCATAATTAGTAATAATTAGTAATAATTAGCAATAATTAGTAATAAATAGAAATAATTAGTAATAAATAGTAATAAATAGTAATAAATAAAAATAATTATTAATAATTATTAATAATTAGTAATAATCATGAATAATTAGGAATAATTAGTAATAATTAGGAATAATTAGGAATAATTAGTAATAAATAGGATTAATTGGTAATAATTAGCAATTATTACTAATTATTAATAATAATTAGTAATAATTAGATATAAAAATGAATAAATTGGAATAAATTGGAATAAATAGGAATAAATAGTAATAAATATGAATAATTAGTAATAATTAGGAATAAATAGTAATAGTTAGTAATAAATAGGAATAGTTAGGAATAAATAGTAATAGTTAGTAATAAATATGTATAGTTAGTAATAAATATGAATTATTAGTAATAAATAGGAATAATTAGTAATAAATAAGAATAATTAGTAATAATTAGTCATAATTAGTAATAAATAGTAATAAATAGTAATAAATAGTAATAGTTATTAATAAATAGGAACAGTTAGTAATAAATATGAATAATTAGTAATAAATAGGAATGATTTGTAATAAATAGGAATAACTAATAATAAATATGAATAATTTGTAATAAATAGTAATAATTAGTAATAAATAATAATAATTATTTAGGACAAGTTAGTAATTGTTAGAAATAAATTTTCATAAATATTTAGAACTTCGCACAATTTCCAGTGGATTGACAACACTCCGTTTGCTCGATGACTTTTCGCCTTTCAACTCGCATCAACTCAAAACATTATGAAAAATGTGCTTCTACATAGGAATATTCAATCTCGTATGCACGAGATTGTATATGCATTTGTAAGATCATACTTTTTATAATGTTTTCAGGTGGTGAATGTTGGAAGAAGATGATTCATCGACGAAAAGGCGTCTCTTTTGTCCCACGCATCATTTACTTGCATCTTTCTCACACTGAACTCACAATGAAGAATCTGGTCGGAGGTATGCATATTCATTCTCGTATACGAGAATGAATATGTGTACCTCTCACCAGATTCTTCATTGTGACTTCAGTGTGAGAAAGATGCAAGTAAATGTGCCGTCAGACAAAAGAGTAGCTGTCAATCCACTGGAAATTGTGTCTCCCTTAATTAATGATAATTATTAAGAAGTAGAAGTATTTATTTATCTTCTTTTTTTAGGTAGTGTTTTTATAATTTCGAATTATTCAAAAATAGTGATGATTTTATATTTTGTTGAAAAATATGGAACAAGGAAGTCGACATCGGTACTTATTAGATGATCGTGCTTGGATAAATCAGCACAGAAATCCAAATGGTTCTGGTTCAAATATTGTATATATTGAGGGTGTTGATGCTTTCATAGAATTTGCATCATCCAAACCAGAATATGTTTCATAAGGAACAATTAACTGTCCATGTAACAAAATTTCTCTGAGAATGTTTGACACAATTGAAAAGGTTGGGGGACATCTCTTATGGTTTGGTTTTCAACCAGATTATGTTTTTTGGTATCAACATGGAGAACCAATTTCTAAAGAAGATACTAAAAACTTGATTCTGGATCCATCATGGTCCCAAAATTTAGTACATGATGTTGTAGGTCTATCTGTTCAACAAATTGAAACTTGCGATGATAGTGATTTAACTCCCGAGTTGGCACCATCTGAATTTTATGAGTTGTTGAGGTCTGCTGAGGATGAATTATATCATGGTTGCAAGATAAGAAAATTAGAAGCGGTTGAAAAATTTATGTCTATTAAATCAGACAATGCAATGTCAAACAATAGTTTTGATCATATATTTTCATTAGTTAAAACACTTCTACCTGAAGGAAATGTGTTGCCCGCAAATTACTATGAGAGCAAGAGGTTTCTTCGTAATCTAGGCCTTAATTATCGGAAGATTCATTCATGTGCAAATGATTACATCTTATATTCTAGTGAAAATGAGTCGTTGGATAGTTTTCCCACATGTGGAAAATTGAGGTATAAAGAAGCTCAACTAGGGAAGTCCGGATCGATTCCTATAAAACAGTTGAGATATTTCCCCCTTAAACCTCAGCTGCAACGTTTATTTATGTCTCATAACATAGTGTCAACGATGTCATGGCACAAAACCAATATTTCAACTGGTAAAATCTAGAATCGTCCATCTGATGGTGATTCAAGGAAAATTTTTGATTGTATACATCTGTCTTTTACTTTAAAAGTCTGAAATAGGTGATTGGGTCTTTCTACTGATGGTTTCTATCCATTTGGTTATAATGTTATTCAGTATTCATGTTGGCATATCTTTATAACTCCGTACAATCTACCTCCATGAATTTTGATGAAGGATCCCTATAAATTTTTGACCTTATTAATCCAAGGACATCCGAAAAAGAAAATTTATGTTTATTTGAAACCATTGATTGATGAGTTAAATTCATTATGGGGTAATGGTTTTAGTACATATGATGTTGTTGCGAAATAATATTTCACATTAAAATATGAATTGATGTGGATGATTAGTGAATTTCCGACATATGGCATGTTATTTGGCTAGAGTACATATGGTTCGAAATCATGTCCTTATTGTATGAAAAACAACAAATATTTTATGCTCGTCAATGGAAAAAAAACATTTCTATTTTGACTGTCATCTCAGATTTCTTCGAAACGATCATCATTTTCGAAGGCAAAAATCTCATTTCAGAAAAGGCACAATTGAAAGGGATGAACCTCTAAAAATGATCTGAGGTATAGAGTTAAAATCAGTTGTATTTCCATTACCACCCATCACATTCGGGTAAACATTAAACCAACAGAAAATTCATGGCTTTGGGAAAGAACATAATTCGATAAAACAAAGAATTTTTTGGGATCTCCCATATTGGTATGATTTTTTGGTCCACCACATGTTGGGTGCCATGCATATTGAGAAGAACTATTTTGGTAATTTATTTCATACAGTTTTGGATACACCAGGTAAGACCAAAAATACTGTAAAAGAATGATTAGATCTTTCCCAAATTTGCAGGTGACCAGAACTTGAACTATTTGAAAATGTTAGATCATAGAGATTAATAAAGCCAAAAGCAGCTTATACACTGTCTAAAGAGAGTCTCTTATTGTTTTGTTAATGGATTTCAGATTTGAGACTTCCAGATGGTTATGCTTCCAATTTGAGTAGATGGGTTAAGAATGGTCATATTACCGGATTAAAAAGTCATGATTGTCATGTTGTAATGGAAAGACTTATACCGATTGGATTTATAGGTTTGTTGAATTCTATGATTTGGGATTTGATAACAGACATATCATATTTTTTCCAAGACATTTGTGCAGTGACAACAGACTATGATACGTTAAGAAAACCATAAGAAGATGTTGCTGTAATTATATATAAAATGGAAAAAATATTCCCTCCTACTTTCTTTGACTCAATGGAACATCTGATATTACATTTTCCACAAGAAGCTAAATGTTGAGTTCCATTACAGTTTCAATGGTTGTACCCATTCAAGAGATGCATGCATAAATTGAAGAAAAAAGTACGTAACAAAGCATCAATTGAAGGCTCAATTGCTGAAACTTATTTTCAAGAGGAAATTACTTTTTTCTGCTCTCACTATTTTGAATCTGAATATCCCTCAAAACAAAAATATAAGGGACAGAATGGGGGAAATGTTAATGATTAAATGTACAATCAATTATCAGTTTTTAATCAGCCAAATCTTGTCTTCAGTGGAGTTCAAGAACGATGGATTTTAGAAGATGAACATCACAGAGCTCATACATATGTTCTACTAAACTGTGAAAAAATGAAAGCATTTATACTGTGAGTACTTCTATGACTTATTCTATAATTTTTATTATAGTGTGTAAACTTATTTTATTTTTAGGATATATGATAATCATATTAAAAAAAACTTCCACAAATTATAGCAGCTGCTCTTGAAGAACGCAAGCAAAGGTTTTTTCTCAATGGTTTAAAAAACTGGTAACATAAATTATTAATGGTTTAATATCAATTAGGTTTAATATTAATTATATTAATAATTTTTTAAGAAAATTTCAGGTGTCTCAACATGCTGATAAAATTGATAAGAAATTGTGTATATTCAGTAACCCACTGTCAAAAATGGTTAAATCCTATAATTCATATGTGTTGAATGGTTTTCGATTTCATACACGTGCATATGGGGAATCAAAAAAAAACAATGAATAGTGGAGTTTTTTTGAGAGGATTTAGTCATATAGAAACTGAAGTTGAATTTTACGGAATTCAAGATGAAATTATAGAGCTATGTTGTCTTGGAAATAATTACATAAAGATGTTTAAATGTCAGTGGCTGGATACTGAGAGAGGCTTACATGTTCATCAGACTCTTGGAATCGTTGACATAAAATATAAAAGTCTACTTGTAGTAAATAAACCAACTTTACTAGCTCAACCGGAACATCAATTTTATTATGCAAAGTATTATGCAACTTCAAGAGTCCTGAGTTATTGGTGGAGCATAATAAAAATGAAATTTAGGAAAAAATCAATTTACTCAAACTGAATGTGGTTCCGCTGAAGTGGAAGGAATTGAAAATTTTCAAGAGACTACTCAAAATCCATCTTTTTCACAAAGAAATGTGAATATAGATGATGACACCCCACAATTAAGGGTCGATGGTGACGAAGATGTTAAAAATGTTCCAAATGAATTTGAAATGACAGGGGATGGTAAATGTGAAACTCATATGGATATTGATAATGCCGAGGAGGAATATGAAGTCATTGACAGTGTCAGATATAAAGATGATGATGAAGGTGAAAATTTACATAGTTAAATTCTGGTTATGATCATAACTAATATATATCTATATATAATAGTTATTTTCAACAATCTTCTAAAAATAATCATTTTGTGTTTCAGATGGAATTTGATCCATTTCGTGAGTTAGAAGAGGATGATCTACCTTTGGATGAGGGGGATGTGGGATCATCTGACCCTCATCCTAATGGTGGTTCAGGAGGTACACAGAGAGGGTGCGTTCTTGCACGACTGATGATTCCCAACCCTATCCCCGAGCGACATCCACGTCATGGATTTGATCCACGAACACAGAGGTATGATAACCTATATATTTTAGTAATCTTTCAATAATTTATTTATATATATACTAATTGTTTGATTATTTATTCTTTATTCATAGTTTTGAAAATATACCTATTGGACAGGGGAGCGCTGTCTTGCGCAATAATATTTCTTAACCATGGATCACATGGTAACAGATTCTCGTTGATGTGCAGCTTGGCATGTAAAATCATTGGCTGGTACATATATAAATAATATTTATTTTGAAATTTATTATATTAATAAATTGATATTATAAATTATTTATAAGGTTAATGGTATCCCATAAATGATAGAATGCGTGAAGATATCCTTGCAGCATGGGAGGTGGCTATGCATGAGCGTTTGCATTAGTTTTTGCACAAATTGAAAAATACAGCAATTCAGAATTCATGAACAAAAGTATTTGATGAGTCGTCTAGAGCCAACTGACCAGAGTACATTTCATCTCAGGTTTGGGATGGATTATGTGCACACTGGTTGTGTGGTGGATTTTATATGAGGTCATCATTTGGTCAGCAAAACCAGAGGAGACAGGAGGTGACACATTAAGCTGGTAGTCGTATATTCAGTACGCATAGTGATCATATTGTAAGTATTTTTTTTAAATATTTTATATAACATAAAAAATAAACAGTTTATTTTATATTCATATAGGCAGTCAAGCATCCCAATATTACATATTACGATGTTTATTGGAAGACATACATTGATCGAGCCACATGAGAGATTAGAGGTGATCGCCAACAACAGATTGTGGTTAGTCTAATTTTTTTCAATTTGAAAATTAACTCCATATAATATTTTTACAATTTTAATTTAAAATTGGAAATGAAGTAGTCATATGAGGTTGCGACCTCTCATATACAGGATAAGGTCAGGATGAGGCGACTGATCAGACTGGTGCCCACCAATTCGATGAGGCGACATGGATGTAGGCGATTCAGTATAGCTTTGTGAAGGGTCAAGTAGTTGGTATCGTCTCTCATGTGACTCATGGTATATATTATGGTACTACTGCGATGTTGGTGTCCAGCTCAAGAGGAGCTCGTGGAGAGGCATCATCTTCTGGCTCACAGTATTAGGAGTAGTTCCGAGCTCAGAATGACCTTATAGAGAGTTTGCAGAAGCAGCAAGAAGAGATGCATCAATAGCAGCAGTAGCAGAAGTAGTAGCACGAGGAGGAAATGTGTCGATGGCAACAGCAGCATCACGAGCAGATGGAGTACATGCGTCATCTGACTCATAGTTTAGGGATGGAGTTTCTTCCACCATCTACTTCAGCTCCTCTACCTCCTCCAAAAGACGACCCCCCAGTGATTTTTTTATGTTAAAAATATTTGAATTTAACATTTGTTGTAATATGAACTATTTACAGTTTATGCCGTTTATATTGGTGTGAATATTACATAATTTAATTTTTAATATTTTGTCTTTTTTTTGTCAATATTGTGAATTTTAATAATTTTTTTTTAATTATTTTATTAATATCAATATTATGGTTTCATTAATCATAATTTTATTAAATATATTTTTTCAGTATTATATTCTTTAATTTTTTTTTTACAAATAATAATAACAATAATATTATTATTATTTTATGATTTTTTCATATTTTTTTGTGAATGTTGAAATTTATAATATTTTTTATTTTTTATTATTTTAATAATATTAAAATTAATTTATCAATAATAATAATTTTATTAAATTTATTTTTAAAAAAATTATTTATTATTTGTGATGGGATCTATTGTGATGGGTTCCCGTCGCAAATAGCATAAATATTTTCTTTTTAAAAAGTATTTTCAAGAGGATTATAGGCCAGTCAAAAATATTATTTGCGACGGGCCCATCGTAGATAGTCTAAATAAATATTTTCAAAAAAGTATTTGCGATAGGATTACGGTCATGTCTCAAAAAGTATTACTGATAGGCCTTTCACAAAAAAGTTTATATATATAAAGTATGTAATTGGAGACTTATTTGCGACAATGAAGTTGCACGTCGCAAAAAATATTATTTACGACGAGCCCATCGTAAAAAATATATTTTGCGAGGAAGTTTTCCACAACGGGATATTTGTGATGGGACCCCATTGCTAAAGCTTATTTGTTATGGGATCTTGTCACAAAAAACCCATCAAAAATACCTATATTTCTAGTAGTCAAGGAACTAAAAAGTATGGATACACATTATCATATTTTTGGTATTGATCTACTATTTATTTCTTTTCATATAATGGAAAAATAATTCTCACATCGATGTATTTTCTTCCGTGGTGCTTTAAGATATCTCGAGGGAATTGAGAACGTGCTTTAGGAATTATGTTTGATCAATTCATGTGACATGGCAGGTCGACCATGGATAATTTAATAAAAAATGGTATAAAATATCCCTTATTAGAGATGGATGTTTGGTAGAATAGATATAAGAACTTCAGAATTAAATAATTATTCCATATGTAGGTTCTTAATCACCACCATTCATTACAGTACTTAAGTTATCAGTGATATTTAGGGTGTGAGTCATGAATATACATTTTTTCTATTATTTTATGTATATTTTGATAAGAATTTATGGTTTTTTTGTTTTGGTATTTATATATGTTATATAGAGACTAATGATGTTTTTTTTTGGTAAAGGAAAGATAATAAAGGGTGAAATGTTAGTGCATGGGGTGGAAACTGATGTACACTCTATACAAATTATTCGAGACACCTCTTGGTGAAAAACATGTAACTGATGCATGGTCTTCCAAACCATGTGGAAAAACCATTCACAGACATGAAACCCCTATAATTGTTTTATATAACCTAATTTACTTATCATAATGTATCTATTTTTTTATTTTTAATTTTATATGAATAAAAGTGAATAATTATAATATATTCTTGTTTTTTGGTTGAATTATCTTTAATATTTCATGTTATATTGTTTGGATTTTTTTATAAATAATAATCTCCTGAAACTTTTCAAATTTATAATTATTATTTATTTTATCTTTTTTTAAAAATCTTAACATTCATAATTTTTTACAGAATTTGTTTATTTTTTAATAACTATAAAAAAAAGTTTTGAAATAAATGTGACCTTTATAATGTTTTGGCCGCAAGAAATTTATAGTTTCTTGAACTCAATCTGATATTTTTTAAATTTTTACATAATGTATCTATATTTTTATATTGGTTTGTATGAATTTCAATGGGTCACTTGATTGCATATGCCTCTACATGAATAAGTTGGTGATTTTAGAACCAATGCAAAAAAATTAACTCTCTTATTGTGGGAGTTTGAATTAAGTCCTGACTTAAACCTGTGGTAGAGTTATAAAATTATTATTTTTAGTTTAATAAATATCTAATTATGTTTTCAATGATTTTATGATATTATAAAATTAATTTTTGATTCTTCAACAAATACTTATAGTATAAACATAAAAAAATCCATATTTTCTCTTGGTAAGTTCATGATTTTGGGTTTGTACCATTGGATTATATTGGGGCTATGATATTTCAATTATGAATTATGTATTTAATGGGTTTTTATTGCATCTTATTTTGAATATGATTCAAATGAAGGATTAAGTTAAATAATAAGAATTCATTTTAATGGATGATTCTCAGTATTATTACTCTCATCATTTGGGAAAGATCCTTACCACTGTTAACACCTACCAATCTCTAAATATCATATTGGTTCCTTAGTATTATCAATAATTAAATCCTATCCAATATTTCATAAATCAATATTCACCTTATTTCAATAGTAATCTAGGTTTCTTTGTGTAAATTGAGTGGTAATGGGGGATTGAGGGGATATTTAGATCCTCCAAAACAACTGGAACTTCAAGGGTTAAAAAATTTATAGGCTTTATTGAAAGGCCAAGTTGAGTGCAGTGGGAAAATATTTACCCATATTAGATAAATGATAACATATGATAGGAATTAATTTATATTATATTAATTAAGTTGAATTATTTTGAGTATTTTGTGGTGGATAAATCTAATGAACTCATGAGTCTCTATCGGTTTGACGAGACAGTGAAAGAGTATGTCATTCATTTATTTGATATAGTGTTATTGATGAATAATGTGACAAATAATAACCCACTAAAAGCATAATTAATTGAATAAGGCTTTCACTAATACCTTAGATCAATAGTATTTTAATTTAGCCTATGATTTTATAAGGTAGTGGTCTGATGGTACTTGATTGTGGAATCTAGTTGGTCGGGGATACCTATGATTGATGATGTATCTATTTCATCTGTTATAATAAATGTTATTCAATTTGGTGAGAAATAAAATCAATATAAACATAATAATAGAATTCTAATTGATAAGTTCCAATATTCTAAGTAAATTACTAGCCCTCATGAGAAGAATGGCTCTCTCATGTGTTTCCAGTATGGTACACTTGGAAACTTTAAGCCCTCAACATTTAAAGCTCTACAGACCATTGTTTAGTGTAAAATATTTGTTAATAGTAAGAAATTTTATTAATTATAATATAGAAAGAAGATAATAAGTCATACATAACCTGGATCCAATTAATATTTTATTCTGGGATTCATACGTGAAAATATTATAACTGATTAAATATTTGTAGGTAATTATTATGTGATGCATTCTTTGGCAGTATATTCTAATATTATATCATAAGATATTGATAAATTAATTAAATATTTAGGGTGGTAAATTGGGGATTTTTTATTTCCATTTTTATATTGTGAACTAGAATCTATAAGGGTTTTTTTGGTTAGTGAATATTATCGTTTCCATTGAAATTTGTTGATGATGTGTTCCCTTTGGTAATATATTTTTTATGGAAGTGTATATCATTTTCTCTCTATTCTAAGCTTAATTATAAATGGTGAAGAGACCAATAGTATGAATAAATATTTAAAGTGAATGATTTCATTATATTATCATTATTCTATAAGATTATTTACTTCTTGATTTTGATTTGGGTTATACATAGGATTGAGAGATGATGTTTCATGATTATTTCCATTGAAAAGAGGGATTCATAATGATTCATTTGGGTTGTCTGATTTTCTAGTTATTTGATATTATGGTGGGTTGTGTAATTATAGAATTTCTTGTCCTCCTTTTTCTTTTGGCCTCCTCGAGTTTTTCCCAACCCTCCCTCCACATGTATCAACGTGAAGGAATATTATGCTGTATCTTTATCAAAATAAACATGTAAGTTCAACAATAGATAGACCATTTTTCTACAATATAGATTACAGGTAACCACTTAATTATTTATTCCCATGTTAAACCATTGATCCCCTGATTAAGTAAAAGTTCTTTTATTCTCTTTATATAATAAATTTACCAAATACTTTCTGTTGGTGGAAAGAGGTATAGAGGGGGAATTGTGACACCCTCAATCCAATTTTGTGTGATATATTGTATTCTTATAGGATATTTTAAAATTTTATGATTTTAAATTTTAAATTTGTAGTTTTTTAAATAAATTATGATAAACGGTTATTGTAAACCTACTATATAATTAGTAGATACCATAAATAATATTCTTAATTAATGAAATTCATATTACGTGATCAAAAAATGGTAATGAAATGGTTTGAAGTAACCATGTAGACTGACCATACATATAGATTCCCATCAGTAACTATTATGTCGTTCCAACACATTTAGTGCTTGGTTAGTAGTAATGTAACACCCGAGACTTTTATTAATATAAATCATCAAAGGAATATTTTTCTACACAACACTTGCTTGGCTTGCTTTACACGCAATCGCGACCTTCCTCGATAGCTTTCATCGTACGCAATACCGAGTTTCACTAAATAACAATATGCTATTAAAACTAGCCGTTATGAATAGTAATAACCACTTTTTGAAATTTTATAAATTTTATTTTTCAAAATGGACTTCATTTTTGGACATAGAATATCGAAATTAGCCTAGGGTGAAATTTTGGTATTTTTCTGAAAACTTTCAATTTTTGATGAATAGTGAAACCACTAAGTGGTAGGTTAAAAAACTGAATTTTGAATAAAACTTAATTTTACCGCTTCTGTGAATGGAATTTCGAAAATCTGAGAGACACGGTTAATATCAAGGACTAAAATGTGGTTCAATGAGATGAAAATAATTTTTGGTGAATAGTAACTTTTTACTTTTTTTACCACGGTTAATAGTAAATAGGGTAACTAAGGGTAAATATGATATTAATATTACCCTAACACATGTCCTAATTCTATTGGACAAGTGTAATTCGACCCAAAACAAACTTAGGAATAAAATATGACCATTTAGGCCCACTTGGATTAGATTAGGACATTTATTATTAATTTATTTAAAGAAGGGTTAAAATAGTTAAAATCAAAGTTTAATAAGTAAATCATTTCTAATATGGGGTTATACATAGGATAAATTCGATTGTAAATATTCATTAGAAAGCTAAACAGATTTACTACATGATGGTATTTTATTTGTAATTTTTAGACATCAAATAATTTAATTTATTTATGACACAAAGATGATGCAGTAATTATCTTGTTAATGAAATATTGACATAATTGATGTTATAAACACCCAAATAAATGTAATTTGAGACTTTTTATGAATTAAACTAATTTTCTAGGTTACTATGATATATTAGTGTTGATTTAATCAACTTGGTTCGAACATATAATTCTGTTATGACTTTCAAAAAAATCATATATCAAATAGTGTCAAAATTGACACAAAATAGTTTTTAAATCAAATATTATATTATTAATTGTTATTTTATTCCTAAAAATCTAAGGTTCGGCCAAATGACTTAGATAAGGATATATATATATTAATAATAAACAATTTGGGGTTCGTTTGGAATGTTATAGTAAGTGTATTAACCATATAGTGGAAGAAAACAAAAAGACACGGTAAAAGTTAAATTAATTAACTTATAGTTAAATCTAATTGATAAGGTTAAAATAATACCCTAAACTTGTCTAAATCCTATTTTTTGATAGGATTTCGACCCTTACCCACTTTAGCTTCGAAATAGGACCCTTTGGAACCATTATAAACCGATTTTTACTTTAATATAAAATAATATTTTGAGATATTCCTAAGGTGCCCCTCTCCTCCCTTATAAAAGGGCACCTCCTCCCCCTCCTCCTCACACCAATTTGAGCACTCAAGCTCGGCCAACCCCTGCCATTTTCTCCTCTCCACTTCCCTAGAATAATCCTAGAGGTCCTGGTCTTCTCCAAAGACCAATCTTAGTTCCTTAAGTGGAGGATTCAAAGAGGCGTTCCAAAGAAGAGGTAATATCCATTACCGATCTTTTCAATTTCTTTCTTCTTCAACTTCTTCTTATTTAGTTGTTTCATGATAAAGTAATAACATCAGTATTAATTACATACTGATATGTTATTATAAATATGAAACAACCCTAATTAACCTTCTATCCATCCTACGGAAAAATGAAATCATCGCGCGTGCGTACGTACGGAATACCGTCTCCACGCCGTGGTGTAATCTATTTTTCACCATCACCTTACAAGGATGGGTATAATGGTGTAATGAGTAACTATATATTAACGTAATATTGATACTAAAATAATATATATATACTCCAATACAATTCCACGATCATAGGAACGATATCATCACTCGTGCGTACGTACGGAATACCGTCTCCACGATGTGATGCGACTCGTTCTACATGATCTTCATTTCATAATGATTATATAAGTGAATTGAATGAATGAATATGGTATATAATACACTAATACCATTCTGTAAATGAATTATCTATAACCTAAAGATAAGAATAAGAATTTATTCGACAAAACACGCATAAGAACAAAAAGTTATAAAGACCCGAGTAACAAGTAACAATGAAATATTACTAACAAGAAGCTAATAATATGACCATATATGATATCATATCAATATGTATGATTCTGGAATAAGTCAATAACATTATTTAAACCATTATACAGGAGCTTCGGACACGAACAAAGCAAATCGGACCTAAGGTAAAGGAAATATCACAATCTCATTTTTATCCGAGATTGTTTATTCGTAAGTATTTACTGGGGTGTATTTTATCATCCACATCCATGTTCCCTCAATATGTAATATTGTTTCCATCCACTTGCAATAGTTTAAATCCAATTTTACCCTTAGGTGAGTTTTTAGTAAAGAATATGAAAGGAATCTTTTGTCGTTTTTCCGTACGAGGTACTTTTTGACTTTTCTGACAAAAGTACGAAGAATGTTTTTTCTAACTTATACGGCATGAATGGATTTTTAAAACATTATTTCCAAGAAGATTCCTTTACAAGTTTTCAAGTTTATTTTTAATCAACTTCTTTTATTTTAAAGTCGTATGACATGCTATGAAAGGAAAAAAAAATTTGAAGATGAAAGGATATTTTCCTCAAGAATGGAGTTCAAGTGTTTTATCAAAATTATTTTCCATCTAAGATAATAAAGGGTCCTGTTTTTATCCCTACTATTACATTGATTTGATTATGTTGTGAGGGAATTATTTTTATGAAGTCATATGATTTGTTTTATGATGTCATGATGTTTTCAAGAATCCCATTTTTGTTACATGTGTTATGCGATGATGTATGATTTATGATTATGTGGCACACATAAGAAAGGATTCATTATAAGATGGGTGGGACCTATATCTCCCTCCAATGCATTGGGTAAAGACTTTATATCTCATGAGATAGACATGGCTAGAACGGAAGGTTATTTCGGTTCAGTGATACAGGACTGAAACGAGGAGTGAACTCGGTTCAGAAAGGGACTTTGTCCACTAAGATAGTCTTGGCAATGAGTCATGACTAACAAGAAATGATTTTCCATGATTATGTGTGCATGCCAAAAAGTTTCAAGTTTTATGTTATGATTATGGGGATCTCATTTTCACTTCTATGATTTGTTCCATGTTAAGATATTATGATCTCTTTTGCAGGTTATGATTTTCAAAAAGATATGATATGATTTTTATTTCCTTTATTTTCCCTTGCTGAGCATTTGAGCTCACCCTTTTATGTTTTCTTTTCCCCAGGTCAGGAAGATGGATATTAAGTAGAATATGCTAAAAGGGACCCTAGATATGATGAAATAAATGGGAGACACTGTAGAAGATTTATGAACCAGTTGTTTATGTTTCCCAGTTTCTAAAGACGCTATACCTATACGGTCCTTTGTGGTTTTGTCATATGTTGTAATAAGTGTGCTTCAATTTTGAAGTATTAACAATGTATGTAATGTATGGGTCGTTATAGTTAGTATCAGAGGAAAGGTATAGTCAACCTTTGGAAACTAGGATGTGAAAGACTTAGTAAGAACCCTAAGGATAAGTCTAAGCATAGAACACAATCTTAGTGTTTTAGAAATGGCCTTGAATAACCTAGGATAAGACCATAAGCATGAAAATTTTATTCTTGAATTATGTGGTTTCCTATTATAATTAGTGTTGCTCACACTATTCTTCTTGGTTTTAGTCAATGGCTGGAACCCGAAGGAACCGTGTTAATGCGGAAAGCGATGGGCAATGCAATGATTGTCCCCCTGAGAAACCAAAAGATATGGGAGCTGGAATGCAAAATCTTGTAGCCATGCTCACACAACTTTCTCAAGCTATGAATCATGCAGGATTTCCAAACGAGCAAAGGAGGGAGAAACATTCTGTTGAATCCTTCATGAGGCAGCGTCCACCTTCTTTCAGTGGGTCTACTGATCCATTAGTTGCTGAACAATGGATTAGTACTACTGAAAAGATATTTTCAGTTCTTCAATGTTCTGAACATGATAAAGTCATCCTAGCAGTGTATCGTTTGGAGGGAGATGCTGATCAATGGTGGAATCTTGTTAAGAATACGAGGCAAAGGGATGAAATTGAGTCTATGGAATGGGACGAGTTCAAGAACTTATTTTTCAATAAGTACTTCCCTCGTATTCTCCGAACAAAGATGGAGAAAGAGTTTCTTGAACTGAAGCAAAGGGATGATGAATCTGTTGGTACCTATGAAGAAAATTTTACAAGACTTGAAAGGTACGCTTCTGGTATTATTATCCAACCTGAGAGTAAGATCGATCGATTCTTTAGTGGCTTAAAACCAAGTCTTCGAAGGGCGTTAGCCATAAGGGACTTCAATAGCTACGAGGAAATCGTTCGATGTTCTCTCAAAGTCGGGATGGATATTGGAGTAACCCATCAGTCACATGGGTTTGATAAGAAGAGGAAGATGGAATTCAAAGAAAAATCTAAAGAGCACACGGAAAAGAAGATGAGCTTTTCCTTATGCTCAAAGTGTGGAAAGAAACATGGAGGGAGTTGTCTTAAAGGGACAAGTAAATGTTTTAAATGTGGAAAGGAAGGTCATCGGGCATTTGAATGTCGTGATAATGGGAAGAAGATGTCTAATGATGCAAACAAAGGATGGGATACACAGAATGAACCTACTACACTTCAATGTTTCAAGTGCAAGGAGATGGGTCATTATGCCAATCAATGCCCAAATCCAAAGGTTGATGATGATGGTCGACGTCAACAAACTCTTAAGGCTAAAGACAAAGGAAAGTCACATGCAATTTCTATCAGCGATGTGGAGTACGATAACGATGTGGTGAAAGGTACACTTACCATCCACTCTAAAGTAGCAAATGTTTTATTTGATTCTGGATCCACCCACTCTTTCATTTCTGAAAAATTTCTAAGGGTATCACTGTATTACCTCAACAATTAGATGTTGAGTTAGCTGTGACAACACCTAATGGCACATCAATCGCATCAAAAGTTTATAATTCTTCTCCGATCGAAGTTTGTGGGAAAGTGCTTCCTGCAAATCTTGTGATCCTTCCTATAGTGGAATTTGATGTGATTCATGGCATGGATTGGCTTTCTTTATACGGAGCTCATATCAATTGTCAAAGAAGGGAAGTCACATTTCATATTCCAGATCAATCTGTGATCGTCTATCAATGCAAGGATGAACATAACCTTCCAGTGGAAATTTCTTCCATTTTATGGGTATTGATCCCACTAAATAAAGGTTATTTATCTCAAATGGTTGGTGAGAAACTCGCGATTAAGAATATGCCCATCGTACGGGAGTTTGATGATGTCTTTCCGGAGGAATTATCGGGTCTTCCACCAAATCGTGAAGTTGAGTTTTCAATAGAACTCGTACCGGGTGCTTTGCCTATTTCAAAGACACCTTATAGAATGGCCCCAATTGAGTTGTAGGAATTGAAGAAGCAACTCCAAGAGAATCTTGATAAGGGATTCATATGCCCTAGTGCGTCACCTTGGGGAGCACCTGTTCTATTTGTTAAGAAGAAAGATGGATCAATGAGACTCTGCATTGATTATAGAGAACTTAACAAGATCACTATCAAGAACAAATATCCTCTCCCACGCATTGATGACTTATTTGACCAACTACGCGGAGCTCAATACTTTTCCAAGATTGATCTTCGTTCAGGGTATCATCAATTAAGGGTCCAAAGGGAGGATATACCAAAGACGGCTTTCCGTACAAGGTATGGACACTATGAATTTATAGTGACGCCATTTGGTCTTACTAATGCCCCTGCTATCTTCATGGATCTAATGAATAGATTCTTTAGAGACTATCTTGATCAATTTGTGGTAGTCTGTATAGACGATATTCTTGTCTATTCAAAGAGAAAGGAAGAGCATGAAGATCACTTGAGAATTATATTGAAGACCCTGAGAAAAGAGAAGCTTTATGCCAAATTTACCAAGTGTGAATTTTGGTTTCAAAAAGTTTCATTTTGGGGTCATATAATCTCAAAAGAGGGGATATCTGTGGATCCAGCAAAAACAAAGGTTATCGAAAGATGGTCAAGACCAACAACAGTAACTGAGATCCGAAGTTTTCTTGGTTTGGCTGGATATTATCGACGTTTTGTAAAAGATTTTTCACGATTATCTAATCCAATCACCAAGTTGACTCGGAAAGGAGTTAAGTTTGTCTGGACAGAGGAATGTGAAGAGAATTTCAAGGAGTTGAAAAGAAGGTTATCCAGTGCACCTGTGCTCACACTGCCTTGTAGTGGAGAAAGGTTTGTGATCTACAGTGATGCATCCAAGAAGGGATTGGGGTGTGTTATTATGCAAAATGATATGGTGATAGCTTATGCCTCACGACAGTTGAAAATCCATGAGCAAAATTACCCAACACATGATTTGGAGTTGGCTGCGGTAATCTTTGCATTAAAGATTTGGAGGCATTACCTTTATGGTGAAAGGTGTGATATTTATACTGATCATAAAAGTTTAAAGTATATTTTCACAAAAAAGGAGTTGAATATGCGTCAAAGAAGATGGTTGGAGCTGATTAAGGATTATGACTGCTCAATCCATTACCACCCTGGAAAAGCAAACAAGGTGGCAGATGCATTAAGTCGACAAGACCATGCTAGTTTATCCATGATGAGGATCACAAAAGATCCAATATTTATGGATTTACAAAGGATGGATCTTGGAATTATAATGGAAGGGGAAAAATCTTATCTTTCTCAAATGAATGTTCAACCATCTATACATGTGAAGATTAAAGATGCACAGAAAGAAGATGTCGAGTTACAAAAGAAGGTGAGAAATGTTCCTGAATTCAGCCTTGATTGTGATGGGATAATAAAGTTCAGGAATCGGGTTTGCGTTCCTCCCATCCCTGAATTAAAGAAGGAGCTGCTGGATGAGGCTCATAGTTCATCATTCTCTATTCATCCTGGAAGCACGAAGATGTATAGGGACCTGAAAGAGTACTTCTGGTGGGATGGCATGAAAAGAGATGTTGCTGAATATGTCTCTCGATGCTTGGTTTGTCAACAAGTTAAAGCTGAGAGACAGAAGTCTAAGGGGATGTTACAACCATTACCCATACCCGAATGGAAATGGGAAAACATCACTATGGACTTTGTCACAGGACTTCCTAAGACATCCAAAGGCAATAATGCTATCTGGGTCATAGTTGATCGTCTTACAAAGTCCGCACACTTCATTGTTATTAGAGAGGATTTCTCTCTAGACCAGCTTGCCAGAATATATGTAAAGGAAGTGGTAAGATTGCATGGAGTACCACTTTCTATTATATCTGATCGGGATCCGAGATTTACCTCGATGTTCTGGCGAAGTCTTCAGCATACTATGGATACAGAGTTTAGTTTCAGCACTGCTTATCATCCCCAGACAGACGGTCAGTCTGAGAGAACAATTCAAACCCTAGAAGATATGTTGAGAGCTTGCTCTATGGATTTCAAAGGAGGTTGGGATCAACACCTACCTTTGGTGGAATTTTCTTATAATAATAGCTTTCACTCCAGTATTCAGATGGCTCCTTATGAAGCTCTCTATGGAAAGAAATGCAGGACTCCAACTTGCTGGGATGAAGTTGGGGAAAGAAAGCTGTTAGGACCTGATCTCGTTGATGAAATGGCAGAAAAGGTCAGATCTATTCAACAACACATAAGATCAGCTCAGAGTCGACAGAAAAGTTATGCCGACAACCGAAGAAAACACCTAGAGTTTGAAGTGGGTGATAAAGTGTTCTTACGAATATCTCCCTGGAAGAGGGTTATGAGATTTGGAAAGAAAGGGAAGTTGAGCCCTAGATATATCGGTCCTTTCGAAATACTGGATCGTGTTGGGAAGGTAGCTTACCGATTGGCGCTTCCACCAAATCTCTCTCAAGTTCACGATGTGTTCCATGTATCTCTCCTGAGAAAGTACATACTAGATCCTTCACATGTACTCAGCTCAGAAGTTGTACCGCTGGAGCAAGATCTTTCTTATGAAGAACAGCCGATAGAGATTCTGGATCGTAGCGAAAAAGTCCTACGAAACAAGACCACTCGCTTGGTGAAAGTTTTATGGAGGAACCACCAACTTGAAGAAGCTACATGGGAGCTTGAGGATATGATGAGGGAGAAGTATCCTCATCTGTTTGTTACAAAGTGACGAATTTTGAGGGCGAAATTCTTTTTAAGGGGGGTAGAATGTAACACCCGAGACTTTTATGTTATATAAATCATCAAAGGAATCTTTTTCTACACAACACTTGCTTGGCTTTCTTTACACGCAATCGCGACCTTCCTCGATAGCTTTCGTCGTACGCAATACCGAGTTTCACTAAATAACAATATGCTATTAAAACTAGCCATTATGAATAGTAATAACCACTTTTTTAAATTTTATAAATTTTATTTTTCAAAATGGACTTCATTTTTGGACTTAGAATATCGAAATTAGCCTAGGGTGAAATTTTGGTATTTTTCTGAAAACTTTCAATTTTTGATGAATAGTGAAACCACTAAGTGGTAGGTTAAAAAACTGAATTTTGCATAAAACTTAATTTTACCACTTCTGTGAATGGAATTTCGAAAATCCGAGAGACACGGTTAATATCAAGGACTAAAATGTGGTTCAATGAGATGAAAATAATTTTTGGTGAATAGTAACTTTTTACTTTTTTTACCACGGTTAATAGTAAATAGGGTAACTAAGGGTAAATATGATATTAATATTACCCTAACACATGTCCTAATTCTATTGGACAAGTGTAATTCGACCAAAAACAAACTTAGGAATAAAATATGACCATTTAGGCCCACTTGGATTAGATTAGGACATTTATTATTAATTTATTTAAAGAAGGGTTAAAATAGTTAAAATCAAAGTTTAATAAGTAAATCATTTCTAATATGGGGTTATACATAAGATAAATTCGATTGTAAATATTCATTAGAAAGATAAAAAGATTTACTACATGATGGTATTTTATTTGTAATTTTTAGACATCAAATAATTTAATTTATTTATGACACAAAGATGATGCAGTAATTATCTTGTTAATGAAATATTGACATAATTGATGTTATAAACACCCAAATAAATGTAATTTGAGACTTTTTATGAATTAAACTAATTTTCTAGGTTACTATGATATATTAGTGTTTATTTAATCAACTTGGTTCTAACATATAATTCTGTTATGACTTTCACAAAAATCATATATCAAATAGTGTCAAAATTGACACAAAATAGTTTTTAAATCAAATATTATATTATTAATTGTTATTTTATTCCTAAAAATCTAAGGTTCTGCCAAATGACTTAGATATGTATATATATATTAATAATAAACAATTTGGGGTTCGTTTGGAATGTTATAGTAAGTGTATTAACCATATAGTGGAAGAAAACAAAAAGACACGGTAAAAGTTAAATTAATTAACTTAGAGTTAAATCTAATTGATAAGGTTAAAATAATACCTTAAACTTGTCTAAATCCTATTGGTTGATAGGATTTCGACCCTTCCCCACTTTAGCTTCGAAATAAGACCCTTTGGAACCATTATAAACCGATTTTGACTTTAATATAAAATAATATTTTGAGATATTCCTAATGTGCCCCTCTCCTCCCTTATAAAAGGGCACCTCCTCCCCCTCCTCCTCACACCAATTTGAGCACTCAAGCTCGGCAAACCCCTGCCATTTTCTCCTCTCCACTTCCCTAGAATAATCCTATAGGTCCTGGTCTTCTCCAAAGACCAATCTTAGTTCCTTAAGTGGAGGATTCAAAGAGGCGTTCCAAAGAAGAGGTAATATCCATTACCGATCTTTTCAATTTCTTTCTTCTTCAACTTCTTCTTCTTTAGTTGTTTCATGATAAAGTAATAACATCAGTATTACTTACATACTGATATGTTATTATAAATATGAAACAACCCTAATTCACCTTCTATCCATCCTACGGAAAAATGAAATCACCGCGCGTGCGTACGTACGGAATACCGTCTCCACGCCGTGGTGTAATCTATTTTTCACCATCACCTTACAAGGATGGGTATAATGGTGTAATGAGTAACTATATATTATTATTATGAAGAAATATTGATACTGAAATAATATATATATACTCCAATACAATTCCACGATCATAGGAACGATATCATCACTCGTGCGTACGTACGGAATACCGTCTCCACGATGTGATGCGACTCGTTCTACATGATCTTCATTTCATAATGATTATATAAGTGAATTGAATGAATGAATATGGTATATACTACACTAATACCATTCTGGAAATGAATTATCTATAACCTAAAGATAAGAATAAGAATTTATTCGACAAAACACGCATAAGAACAAAAAGTTGTAAAGACCCGAGTAACAAGTAACAATGAAATATTACTAACAAGAAGCTAATAATATGACCATATATGATATCATATCAATATGTATGATTCTGGAATAAGTCAATAACATTATTTAAACCATTATACAGGAGCTTCGGACACGAACAAAGCAAATCGGACCTAAGGTAAGGGAAATATCACAATCTCATTTTTATCCGAGATTGTTTATTCGTAAGTATTTACTGGGGTGTATTTTATCATCCACATCCATGTTCCCTCAATATGTAATATTGTTTCCATCCACTTGCAATAGTTTAAATCCAATTTTACCCTTAGGTGAGTTTTTAGTAAAGAATATGAAAGGAATCTTTTGTCGTTTTTCCGTACGAGGTACTTTTTGACTTTTCCGACAAAAGTACGAAGAATGTTTTTTCTAACTTATACGGCATGAATGGATTTTTAAAACATTATTTCCAAGAAGATTCCTTTACAAGTTTTCAAGTTTATTTTTAATCAACTTTTTTTATTTTAAAGTCGTATGACATGCTATGAAAGGAAAAATGTTTTTGAAGAAGAAAGGATATTTTCCTCAAGAATGGAGTTCAAGTGTTTTATCAAAATTATTTTCCATCTAAGATAATAAAGGGTTCTGTTTTTATCCCTACTATTACATTGATTTGATTATGTTGTGAGGGAATTATTTTTATGAAGTCATATGATTTGTTTTATGATGTCATGATGTTTTCAAGAATCCCATTTTTGTTACATGTGTTATGCGATGATGTATGATTTATGATTATGTGGCACACATAAGAAAGGATTCATTATAAGATGGGTGGGACCTATATCTCCCTCCAATGCATTGGGTAAAGACTTTATATCTCATGAGATAGACATGGCTGGAACGGAAGGTTATTTCGGTTCAGTGATACAGGACTGAAACGAGGTGTGAACTCGGTTCAGAAAGGGACTTTGTCCACTAAGATAGTCTTGGCAATGAGTCATGACTAACAAGAAATGATTTTCCATGATTATGTGTGCATGCCAGAAAGTTTCAAGTTTTATGTTATGATTATGGGGATCTCATTTTCACTTCTATGATTTGTTCCATGTTAAGATATTATGATCTCTTTTGCAGGTTATGATTTTCAAAAAGATATGATATGATTTTTATTTCTTTTATTTGCCCTTGCTGAGCATTTGAGCTCACCCTTTTATGTTTTCTTTTCCCCAGGTCAGGAAGATGGATATTAAGTAGAATATGCTAAAAGGGACCCTAGATATGATGAAATAAATGGGAGACACTGTAGAAGATTTATGAACCAGTTGTTTATGTTTCCCAGTTTCTAAAGACACTATACCTATACGGTCCTTTGTGGTTTTGTCATATGTTGTAATAAGTGTGCTTCAATTTTGAAGTATTAACAATGTATGTAATGTATGGGTCGTTATAAGTAACATTGCATATTATTATTACATATAATAATTTGAGAATAGTGGTTGTCTATAACTATTACACAATAAGGAACAAGCATACATCCTCACCTTACATAGGGTGATTTTTTAATTAACCTGGGCACAATTTAGAGAACTATAATGCATAACCATGCATCATGTTCCATCTAGATTCTAGTGTCTACTTAATAGTATCCATAAAATTATAAATTGTGCTACTAGACCACGTGAACGTCCTAGAATTTAAAATTTTCTTTTTACACCTTGTCATTTTATCCCTAATTGGCCATCCTTCCTCCCTTATTTATATTAGTAGACTAAGAGATTAACCTCTAAGATTATAATTCTACACATCTATGGTTTTAATACTTTCTCTCATTTATTTAGAGATGTCTTCTAATTTAAACCATTATTTCCTTATTTATTCATCTTCTCTTATATTTCTTATAGATTTATTCATCTCCCATGAACCCCAATATATTAAGTTCATGAACCCAGGGTTTTTGTTTGTCTGGTTTTATAATTATTGGATGTTTGGTTGTGTAGATTCTAACTTATTCCTTGTTTTTTATTTCACCATTGAGTTATACATGATAACAGTGATTTGAGGTTGGTTTTTTTATTAAATACATTTTATTTTATAAATCATGTAATGAATGAGTGTTATAGACTAATTTTTTACATTTTAAAACAATATGTGATAAACATTATAGGTTAGTGAATGATTTTTTTTAAACACATTGAAAAAATAAATTTTCATGGATTTATAGTTCTTTATTTCTAAAAAAATCAATTATACCATTCCAGTGTCTGTATAAATTCTTTAGAGGTTCCTTGGAAAACAATTTGAAGACATAATAAGGGCTTTAACTTTGTATTGATTTTCAAATATTGAAGCCAATATTTTCAAATGGTTTCTTTCATACTAGAGGGGTGTTCTTGGAACTTAATAAATTATCATTTTGATTTATTATTTATTGTTATGTTTTATGATATTTTAAGGAAACTTTTTATTTCCAAATGATTTAATAAAAATTATATAGTGTGGTTTTACAAGGATGGTTATATAAATTTTTTTTCATGTGTGATATAAAGGTTTGGTTAGAAACTAATAAAAAGGCTATTATTGGTGTTTGTGACGGCATTAGTTTTGAGCCCCTTGGAATTTTACTTTATATATTTTTTCACCACATGTGTGATGATATGGATTATTATATTTTTATATAAATTTGAAATGGGTAGTTTCTTGAATGGGTGTTGGTGGTGAGATAATATATTATTGTTATGTTTTATAATTGATAAATTTTATGATAACATGAATTTCTTATTTTCTCAACTCAAAATGGGTTGATTCATGGGAACCCAAGGCAGCTAAGTGAGAGATATAGATTCATTCTACACCAGCATAGATTATTACACTATACAGAGTCCCTTAGTGAAGATCATTCCCTATCTAGTAGAATTTACAAATGAGATTTATTAAGATAAATATAGGAGGAATTTTTTTAGTATCAAAAAATTGTACAATAGTCAGTTATATTTTATTATACATGAGAACATGTTACATTAAAACCCAATAAGTTTACCAAGATATAATTTCATTTCTTTGAGAAATTATTAGGTTATTATTAATTTTCCTTGATTCCTTAGTATTTATTTTTTCTACATCATGGAACTTTTACCCTTTTTTAAGTAGTTTTGGTTATGATTTCTACTTAATGATTATTATTTTTGTTAATATTAAATTTCAACTAATAATTTTAATAATTTTATTTTTATAATGGTTTAGAATTATAGAAACAGGAATTTTTTTATTTTCTTAGATTTGAAATCCCTTTTTAAATGTTTAAAACCCTTTTCTTTTTACATGGTAATTACACTTTTTATTTCCAAAAAAATGAGATGTAATTTTCATAAAATAATCATGTAACATTATTTATTCACACATTATCATGTTAAAACCAATTTCTTCAATGTATTTAAAACCATAATATATTAAATTTCCTCAAAAATATATTTCATAAAATCTTTGGTGAAATCATATTTTGTGTGTTTTTATCAAACTCTATATACATACTTTTATATGTATGTAGTTATTTTGTTATAATAGAGATGATAAAGTTATTATATCATATGTATTATGTTCTTGATGTTCTAATGATGGATGTTTTGGATGTGGTGGTTGACCTTGGGTCACCTAGAGATTATCTTATGATAGTTTGGGTTTGTAGATTTTTGAGAATGTTCATGTATCCAATAACATATCCAAATATAAACAATGATTTATTAATAATGTTTTTTATCACATTGTGATTTTTTTAATTTATTGGTCAATTCCAATTTAGTTGTCATATCATTTGAAATTATTTAATTAATATGCATGGTAGTGAAAATTATAGAATAATCATCCAATATTTTTGGTAATATTTCAGTACATATTTATTATTCTATGAGGTTGAAATCCTTACCTATAAACTATATTTGATTTTATTGTTCTTTTCACATTCTTATAGTGATAGGGATAATTATTAGGGCCTTATGATGGATTGATTGGGGTGATGGGTCTGTTTTAACTGGGTGAGTTTGTTTCACTTCACCTCTTTTGTAGTGTTAAAAGTTTTTAATCTAGAAAATAATTCATCATGTTTCCCCCTAAATTTCCATTCGATTCAACTTAGAATTTATTTTCCTTAATTTATCTTACATGACATGTTCATACAATATTTATTTAGCTATATAATCTTCTTTATTTCCCCTAAATTATCTTTGATCATTCATAGAGAGAGATTGTGACTAAGGCATTATTAACTCTTGGTTTACCCTTTTTGGAAACAAAATTTTATTTTTATCCAAGTAAAAAATCATCAAAAAAATTACATCAGTGAAAACTATCATCTAGTTTGTCAGAGGAATGAAGGAATTATTTATCACACTTTTAACTCCTTTATTATTTCATTATCTTAGAATATAAACTTATTTATCACAAATAAGACATGTCTTGTTAAATTCATACCATGTAAAGTCATTCCTTGATTAAGATGGTGTTTTAGTCGATTTATCATCCTTTAATCCCTGGAGATTTCATACACACACCCACAGTGTGTCCCCTTCTTCTATAGAAATAAAATTGTAATAACCCCTTTTGTGCGTTTACTCTTAGTTATTCAATAATAATATTTTTTTTACTACCTAATTCTGAATTTGGATTTTAAAATATTCCACATGTTGATACTTTTTTGGGAGGGATTCTCTTCTTTCCAATGATGTTTTTCAACCTCGATTAAAGATATTTGATTTTATTATCCTTTAATTGAGAAACCATATTCTCCAAACCTGAGTTGGATTCATTTAAATATTTTATTCTCTATTAAATTTTAGTTTTTATAGGAATAATAATATATTTTTGCTCATTCTATGTGTCCATTTTTTCTCTTATCTCATGTGAGTGGTTTATAAGAAATCCCGGTTGTACCTTAATTTTTCACTCATTACCATAATATATTCATTAAATGAAAACTTTATGTGCAAAAACCTTTTATTCTATATGAACATATATTTTTATAATTCATAATTGGATCCATGAATAATCACTAATTGATCCAACATTTCATTTAAGACTCAGACCTCATCTTTTTTTATTCATGGACATTATCTAGATTGATGAATCAACATTTTTTCCACTTATTCCATTAAATCAGTATCCCCATCATTATTTATAGGGGAATATATATTTTTAAATATTATATAATATTGCACAATTATTTATTTAACCAAAATATCAAAAATAGAATTCGCACATACCTTAGTCTGGGTTCCCTACTTTGAAAGATTCTTCTTTATACTCCTCTTCTATTTTCAATTTGTCATATAGCAGTATTCACTATATTTTTTCCATTAGTTCCTTCCCATGGTAATATTTACATTAATATCATTAGGTATATTGTAAAACAATGTTTTCTTCCACTAATTTCTCATATATATCTTCTAAAATTTTCCAAATATCAAAAGCAAAAATATAATTGATGGTTTTCATGAGTACCACATTTTTTACCCTACTAGTTATACTTTTTTGTATCTCCTCATTATGAACACATTCATTTGGATTTTTAAAATCAATATAGCATTGGATATATTCCATGATCTCCTCACCAAAATACTTTAAAACCCTATATATCTCTTTTTTCACATATAAAAACTAGTAACAATGAAAAAAATAGACTTCTTCATTTAATCTATCTTTGCAACAAATCAAAAAATATATATTTCAAGATTTAATCTGAAATTAGAACCTATATAATTGATTTTACTTATTATGAAAAAAATAAATGTAAGAACCTTGATAGGTTGGGTGAATAAACGTTTTCAACAAAAAATAATTTTCCTCTTATAATTTCTCTTTCCCGTATGGATATTGTACACTCATTGAACGGAATGAATTAATTCTCAATTTCTTTTATTGTTGATCACATTGAATGTCAAACACATACATAGGAAATTAATTCACATACATGTAAATATTTTGACATGGTTTTCCACTAAGGGGTAATCTTAGGATAAAACACATAATGATATTCTAGTGTTCAAGAATCCATTATCATGCACAATTTTTTGGAAACAATTTTTTTGGTTTTAGTCACTCTATGCCCTGGAACACAACCCATACAAGGTTTAGAAAAGAATCATTACAGATCCAATGCTAACTACATTTTCTTCTCCTCTTGAAAATTATTTAGTGAAGGAAAATTAGGTTTAAAATTTTTTGGGTCTCTTCACAAGCTTATAGATTTGAATATCCATGTTATATCATCATAACTTATGGAATCTGCCTACATCATCGACTTCAGAAAAGATTCTTTTTTCCGAACCTCTTTATTGCACATCCAATTTTTCAATGATCGAAAAATTTCACATAAAAATATGTGAGATATAATTTTTTTCACACAAGAACACAATATTATCACATATTCCTTTGGATAAAAAAATATTTCAAAAGTAATTTTTTTTTCTAATTGCACTCTTAATTTAATATCTAGTTATATTAGGAGAAGCCCTAGTCTTGAAGTCTTCTTTCTTTAAACCAAATGTGAAAAATAGGAATATTTTTTTTTCTAATTTATTTTTTCCCTTTTTAATCTAGATATAACTTTTTAAGGATCTTATTTACCTTTCCTAAACTACTCTGATCATTTTTCATAAAGAAAATAAAGAATCCAACCAATGATTCAATGATTCAGAACAATATCCCATTGTATAATCCTTGATGATAATTTTCGGTATCAACAAGTTTAAATATATTAAATACATCCAATTAGGTAATTTAAACATCCAAAATTTCATTCCATACATTTTTATATATTTATTTCATATCAAATATAAAAGTTATTTGGGAAACAACCTTATTACGACATGAAACCATTCACTATTGGATTGTTCCATTAAACATTATAAATGTTGTGATATTAACTCTTCAACTCTAGTGAGTTCTTTTGTCTTAGTAATATTTATAAAACACACTCAATATATTATATAAAACCCCTTTTAATGATCATGTTGTATCTCTTAAATATCATTGAATCTCCTCTGATCTTGAACATGTTACAACATGAAACTATGTTTCAGAGCGCTAGTCCATTCAACCCCAATAGATTGATAATTTTCGAAGCAGGAAAAAACCACATAATCTATTATATGGTTTATTATTTCTTTATATTCATCCTATAGGGGTGTGATATACCTATTATGGTGTGAACAACTCACTTTAGCACTGAAAATACTTTTCTTAGATTCATATTGTGGGATGGATAATCTTACAGTCCGCTATTTAAAATATTTTTAATCTTAAAAATCATATATTATTTCATGGTCATATGATTAAATCTATAGAGCTTAAAAATATACATGATTTAACCATACATATAATGTTAGTTTAATATCACATATCTTTGGAACTTTGAAAATTATTCTTACATGAGATCCCCTATTATATAGTATATTCAGTATAGTGTATGGAATAAAATATCATATAGGGTTAATATTATTTAATATAAAGATTATTATAAGTCGCCTCTTTAGACTTATCAATTATTAATTGGTGTATCCATTCAACCAACTGCTAATTTATGTTGACATACCCTCTATTTAACCACACAAAAGAATATATTTTGGTAGAGTCACTATTATTTTGGCATGATTTTATTTCTTCACTAAAACACCTCCATTTTTTTTCAAATGACTTCATGATATCTATTAATTATTCAAACTATATAGTAGAACTAAATATTTATAATATTCCTTATATTAAAAAAGCTAATTCCATATATTCCATCATACTCTAATATTTGATCATCTTATTCCTAGAACATGATATATAAGGATATCACGGTGTCTCCTCTATGAGAACACTATATATCCAATATATAGGCTTTAATACATCATCATATAATACATTATTAAAATCCATAATCTTCATTACATTGTTTTTATATGAATGTTTCACCACTAAGTTAACTATGGTTTCCAACCCCTTCATTGGTTAAATCCATCTATTTTCTTCATCATATGACAAAAATAGTTAAAAATATATCTAACTAATAACCTATAATTGAAATATGATTTTCTAATCAAAATTCTTTTCATGTAACATATATATTAAGAGAATGTTGGATAACAATCATATTAAATTTTATTTGAAAGATTAATAGGTCATTTGGAAAACTTCTTACCAAAATACATCTTAGAGATGTTGAGGGTAATGTCAAGACTCACCCACCCAAAAGTTAAACATGAATCTTGGGACAATTTAATTACTCTTTAGGATGAGGAATAATTTACAATGAATTTGAATTGATTTTGTTATATTAATAATACATAACTAAATATATATAAGTAGTTTTACATGTAATTATTGTATATAATATTACATGATGTGATATAAAACACCAAAAGAATTATGTTTCCATGTTTATATGTTCATTGATAAATAAAAAATTCAATCTATGCCCACTCACATCATATGTAATAGAAGTAATGTATTATTAATAAAAAATGTAAAACTAATTGATTAAAATATACATATTGTATGAAAATATTTATTAGTATGACATAATAAAAATTTGTTTTAATTTAATATATTATAAAATTAAAATCACAACATAGTTTCATATACTTCTACCTGGTCTAGAAATTGGATGACTCGTCTAACATAGCAGAAGAACAACTACTTTTAGTGGTTTTGGTGTATCTATAATAGTATATAAGCATTAGATGAGTAGTTTTTGGAGTGGATCTCTAAGAATACATTAAGAAATCATAAATAAATGTGCCTATTGATAGGAAAATTAATTACATATAGGAATAATATTATATTTTAATAGAGATAAAAACTAGAAAAAATTAACAAATATATAATATCCTTCAATGTGAAAAATATAAGTAAATAGAACAACAACAACCACACTACAAAGAGCCACACACCCCTATTTAAAAGGTCATTCATTCTCCTCAATGGACTATTTTATCTGAGGTAATTATAATTTTCAAAAAATATAATGCTAATTATGAAATAATAAAAAATAATAATTTTGTTGTATTGAAGTATTGTAGGGTAAAATTAACTGTGAATTATGTCAAATAACATGCACTTGTTTATATTTTTCAAGATTTATAGTGTACAATATCCATTTTGGTAGCTGATGTGAGATGAAATTTTCAAAAACCAATTTTCTGTTATTCTTTGAAAATACACATAATTTAATCCAAACCATGCGTAAAATTGTGAATTTAATTATCTTGGAGAATTTTGTGTTGAATTTATAATTAGATTAAATTAATCATTTTCTATGATTTATTCAATTTTGAGGATAATGAATAATTCATACAACTAAAATCAAAATTGTATTTTAAACATGAATTGAAAATATAAAATATTCAATCTGGAACTTACATGATTAAATTGATAGAATTTGAGTACCAATTGTTTTAATTTTTTTTTTAATTTAACAAAAATATATAAAATGAAATAATTTCAAACATATAATTTTGAAATAAAATTTTTAATATATAAGTTAATGTGATTTTTAAAATGATGAAAATATTTTAGATTGAAAAAATATAATTATAAAATTAATCAATTTAAATGAATTTTTTATTTTTTATTTGAAGGATGATATTGTGAATATTATTGTTTTTATTATTTATTTAAATAATGGGAATAATTTTATACACTAAATTATTATTATTTAAATGTCGGATGAAGAAAATTGATAGTAGGAATCATCACATTAGTTAATGTGCCCACAAACTAACCTCACTCCAAAATAAATAATTAATAAATATTCTACGTGACCACATGTAAAACACTATGAAGTTATAGCAATTAGAGAAATGAAGTGACCAAACCTACTACATTACCTCCCATGATCACAGTAGTGAATGAATTTGAGGATCACATATTAACTAATATTCATATTAGTTACCAAAATCCCATGAAAACCAATTGATCGTGAGCTCCCTCCTTTAAAATTGACTAAGAAACCACCCACTATAATCTACCACATCACGGTAACTTAATCTACCCTGATCCTCCTTTATATACATCCTACCATAGATATACACTAATGCACAATTCTTCTATGTGGGTAATATAACTCACTAGTGAAGAATTGTGAACTCGGTCTGGATCTATCCAAAGAAGAAACTTCCAATCGAAGAACGTATGACCTTGTGATGCGAGATGATTTTGAGATGAATCCTTGTCATATTTCTTCTATATAAATATCCCTAAAGATAAAAAATCATGTACAAGGATGATCACAGAAGACAACAGAACCCAAAAAACACTTTTGTAATTTGAAGTTGTCATACCATGAAAGTGTTGGAAAGATAGACCAAATCCTATCTCACATGATAGCAAAGAAATGATGATATTCCTTGATTTTTAGAGGACGAGGCCCTATACCCCAAGATATGAATCAATGAATCATGGTATAGGATCTAAAACAATCTCATTTATGATAACCTAGCTGTTTCACCAACTGAAAAAACTTTAATTGAAGACACAATGGAAGATGAATCCTGGTTGTGCTCCCTGATAACTATGAATCTCACTGAACCCCGACCCTAATGAATCTACACCCAGTAATCATTTTCTAGAAAATATGGACTATTATAATTGGTGTTGTGACACCTAATTTGTTAATCAAGGATGATTATCTTGATTAATAAAATGATCGGATATATAAGTTCAATTGAATAGTTTCTCCATGAGGGAAATGAATCAAAACCCACTAGAAAATTTATTTTTTATTGATTAATACTGTTACTTATAGTGTAAATTTTTTAAATACTGAGAGGTCATGGATCCTTCCCCATTGTTTAATCTAGGACTTCATGAGAATGTGAACATGTGGTTCTTTTTTAAATTCAATAAATAATTTGATTCATCTTGCACTTTCATCTTGAATCCATGCCCAAGGATGAGGATCATCCAAAACTAATTGATTTGGTTTAAAAATGAATGTGCTTAGATTAATCTATCATAGAATAAAAAATTTAGTTCCAGGCCATCCCATATACTATTTTAAGCCCTGAACAAAGATCCAATATGTCCAACAATTTCATTCCTCATGTGATTTTGGGCCAAACATTTCTATTGCAAAGAAAAGAAGCCGCATATCACCAAGGGATTATTCTTAAATATTTCCACTTGATCTATAAAGCATAAGAACATTTCTACACTGAATTTTCATGAAGGATTACAGGATATGTCTTGGGGGAATTTCTAAACTTGAAATACACTCTCAACTAAATTGATTTAAACTATATGGTCTTACATGTTGCATACATCTAGCTAAAAATGTTACTCACTACTCAGTGCTAAATTTGAGAATAGTGAATATATTGTTTCCTCAATGAATATTAATATTATTCCTCTTTCTAATATAGAATTATTAAATATATTTTGATTATAACTATGATATTTTATAATTTCATTATATAATTTCATTCTAATTATTATTCATATTTTTTTCATTCTATTTTTCATTATTTTTTTCCTCGTTTTATCCAATTTTCTAACACCTATGATATCACAGTGATTTTTGCATCTAAGATCAAGGAGAAATAAACCATTCTAGGAGTACCAAGGGTAATTAATGAGGAATTCTTGAATTTATGCATCTATTTATTAATATATTTCGTCATTGAATCTACTTACATAGTGTAAGTGTGGTGTGGGGGAGGAGATCTTCACTCTATAATCCATTAACACGATCACACCCATCTAAAAATTAGAAAAAAACCTTCCTCCATTTTTTCCTCAATTCATATCAGTGGAATCGTGTGGTTCAAAATGATTAATTGTGTTCAATTTATTCCAAATGTGTGCGTACTTTTTTTCACTCGATTGAGTAATTTTATTACCGCTTTATAAAGGATAGCACATGATATTACTAGTATATTTATGGATATATTGATTATATTAATTTTCCCTTACAAAATAAAATAGTCTAGGGTGAGTTGGTGAATAATATTTGACTAGATAATTTAATTAGATTATTTAAAACAGAAAAACATAATGAAAGATCCCACCGGAATTCATTATTGTGATCATTTTATTTTCTTGTATTTATTTTATGTGCACCTGTATTTCTACTTTTTAACATGTTTTCATTCATCCAAATCCAAAATAATTATTTTTTTACTTCTTTAAAAATTAAAGAAAAAATATATATTTAATTGATCTGAATGTTAAAGAACATATCCACGCAATCCCCTTATGAAATGATCCTATTCATCCATTTGTTATAATCCAAGCTTTAATAAAATTTAAATAATGTTTTCTTGTGGCCCACAAAAACTACATGATCCAATTTTCTCCATTTTTGGTTAGTAATATTGGAGATCCACTACTCTTTTCCACTTTTTAAATAAAAATTTATTTTAAAAATTAAACCATAAAATGGATCATCAATCAGTGTTAATGATTATGGAAGCACTTTATCATTTAATAAAACTAAATTATATAAATTTAATAATTCAATATTTTTTATTCAATGGTAGATATTCATGAACAAATATTGTTGAATTATAATTGATATATCACTGAAAAGGTATTACTAGTGAATAGATGATCAGAACCTCCAACATAAGAAGAGTACATCCTAGAGGGTGAATTAGTGAAGGCACCCACCCTCCCACAAAATTCTAGGACTATACCTGGGGTACTCTATAAGAAATATGGGATGTTGGATGAATAATTTGAAATATATAACCAATATCGTAACTCTATTTTACTCTATATTTCTCAAAATAAATTGGAATATAACCCCCTCCCCCTTAAGATATAGATTCAGCATTGTTGGAGTATATTTCGAAGAGATATAAATTTGATTATATATTTTTTAATCTTAATCTCATGCAAACTAAACTCTCTCAAGGGATTTGTGTTTCATTCTTGAATATTTAGTCCTGTTACTAGAGGCTATCATTTTAGAAGAACAAGATCTCCATCAAAAGATTCTACAAAAACATATAGAGGGAGACACAACATTAGAATAGGAATTACAAGTGGTTGGTCACATAGACGAAGAAGTTTCTTCTTATAATGGGAAATATTTTAACCTAAATTCAACATTATTTAATTTCACTCAATTTTAAAAATTTACTGACTCTTTTATTGATGATTATTATAAATAAGGATCAATAGAGCTACCACTAGAAGATTAAGAGGCTATAATAGTCATAGTAGAGACCGAGGATCCCCCATACACCATACTCTAACCCCCACCACACCAAATACATCACACAACTATGTTTATAGGGAAAATACAATTATCAGTCAAAGGGAGCCTCTATTAGAAATTCAATATAAATAGATGTGAAAATAAAAAATGTAGTGTTTCATACCATAGAAGCTACACCCACCTATATAACATGATTAATCTAAAGGTTTCGTGTTAGGGATAACAAGACTAAAACACCTATTGGGGGTTTAACTAAGAATTATCCTTCTTATTTTCTATATGTTTCCTTATTTTTTAGTGATTCCTTTTATTTATAAATAAAATTTTAATTATTTATTGTTTTCTACATATGAAATGGAGTGGATATAAACTTTTATTATCCTTTAAATATCATTTGAAAAAAAAATGTGTGAATCAAATCCCACCTAGGATTTCTATGAAATAAATAACCACATCCATGTGAAATCCTTTAAACTTACACATTTCTCATGTTTTCCTATTTAATACCTAATGAAAACTGTATGAATTATATTAAATTCATTGAGGGTATAACTGAAATGAAGATTGGAGGAGGGTAGGAATCAGTTGGTTGTTTTTATTTTATTTTTTTCTATATTTTTCATTCTTCTATATTAAATTTTGTGATTTAGTGAGTCTATAAATACATAAAAATTAAAAATATGTCCAAGAGAAAATGTAAAAAACACATATATAAAAAGTAAAAAGAAAATATTTATATATTTGTAATAATTGTACATATATTTTTTAATACCCTTCATTTTAATTTTTTAAACATTTCTTGAGATTCGTTAATACTCTTCTTAGCATGTAAATACCATGTTGAGTTTTGGAATTTATGGTTCTGAAATTGTAAAAATTATATGATTAATGGGGGAAATTTGGGAGTGTTTTCAATAAACTTTGATTTTAGAACTTGGAAAGAGAGTGTCAATGAATTTAATTTTGTGTAATCAAAAGTATAACATAGAGTCACTGCACTTTTAAAACATAATCTAATATAACATAAAATATCTGAAAAAAAACCATATGGATTCAACTAAAAATAAATTTATATTTTTCCATTAAACATGGATTAACATATCCAAATGGGATTCCATGGTGAATCTACGAGACATTAGGCAGTTGGTGTATAAGATTAATTCATCTGTAGATAGTTTTCATAAAACTTTTTATAATTGTGATCTATAGATACTTGTTTGGGACAAAAATTAAATGATTAAATGTATAATATTCAAAAATTATTTCATTCATGTGATGGGAATATTAAACACAAAATAATAAGGGAAAATTTACTTATAAAATTTCATTTGGTCCATTGTAATAAAGTGTGAAATTGAAGTATGGATTGATAATCATGGGAGGTTGGGAAAATGGAAGTTATTCATGTTAAAAAATTTATTACACTTCAATATAATTTGATCTACCCCTAAACATGGATATTATATTAGATTGAAATTAGGTAGTGATTTCATTCACATACGAAGTAAGATAATTCTTTCATTTGATGAATATTTCTTTTCATTGTTTTTTGGATTTCATATTAAAATATTTTAATGGTGAATTTTGTTTGTTTTTTTTTCAAAAAATAAAACACAATTATAAAATTTATTGGGAGTGAAATTTTTCAAGTGTGGGTAGTGAATTTAGTTTATTTTATGAAAAAACAATTTTCGGTTATTCCCTAAAAATACCAACTAATTGAATCTATAACATGGGTAAAGTAGTAACATTAATGAACTATAAAAATTATTGAATGAATAGGTAATTGGATCAAATTAATTATTTTTTAATGAATTATTAACTTATAGGTTTATAAATAACCCATAGAATTAATATTTAAATTGATTTTTTAAGATGATTTTATAATTGTAAATATTTAATTTGGAACCATAATACTTAAATAGATTGACGTTGAGTTTCAATTATTTTATTAATATCTTAATTTGAAAAAAAATACACACAATGAAACTATTTCAAAATGAGACTTTTTAATTTTAATGTCTAATCCTGAAATGAATGTGTTTTTTTGAAATATGAAAATATTATGGTTTAGAAAAATCATATTTTTTAATTTAGTCATATAAATTAATTTAAAAATATTTTTTTTCAATAATGAAATTATTATTCTTAATATTTATAATATTTATTTAATTAATTGTAACAAATATATTATATAAAATTATTTTTAAAAAAAATAGGTTGAAAATTAAATTTAAGGAGGCACGGTCACTTAGCAGACCATTCCCACTAACTTACTGTTCTCCAAAAAAATAATTAATAAAGGGTTAGAATGTACACTTGTTCAACACTGGTAAATGACTGAACAAAGAAAAATGATGTAAAAATCCATATTTCACTACCCCCATGGTCACTTAAGAAAACTCAAGTGAGAATTTCCACTTACAACATATTCCTGTTAGCTACGGTAAGCCTTTGAAAACCAAGTTATTGAGAACTTTAACACCCTTCAAGTGACTTCGCCACCACCCACATAAAGCAACCACAACACGGTAGCTTAATCCATCGTTATCAACCTACCATGATATACCCTCATCTCAAAACTATCAGGTTTCTCCAATAAATCTTAATACTCCCCTTGTAATAGCCTTGAACACACACTACAAAATCTGGTGCTAAAAAATCAGCTTCATATTTCTGGATTGATACTGGTAAAGGTGAGAAACGTTTTTCCATAAAAACCCATATATCATAAAAAATTAAATTATGGATCACTTATATATGAATGGACCTTTTATTTATATAGCTTTAGATAATTAGGACAAGCTCTTACATGAAAACTTCAATACATAAATAGTGCATTTATAAAAAACTACACCATCTCCCACTATATTTTTACATCTAGTAAGCTTATTAGTTATAAAATACCTAAAACCCTTTCTTCATAATATGGTGGATTGTAAAACATGATAATGGTGAGAAAAAATGGTCAGTAAGGATTATGTACAATAGAAACAATCATGAGTAAATAATACATAATCATTATATTAAGGTAAATGTTGGGAAATACTTGTAATTTATTCAATAATATGACCACGAAGAATAATATGGAATGAATAAATATAGATCATATTTTGTTTTATATGTAATCATAAAATAATGAAACTTATTGAGTGATATCTTAAATATTCAAATTATCAAATGGGCATCATTAATGGATTTACTAATTATGTAATACAAAATGTTGGACATCCAAAACATAACATCAAGGTCTTATTCCAAGACATATTACATAAATGTGTACGGTTTAGGCCAAATACCCAAACTATTTTTTTAGACCTGATGAGGAATCAATGGGAAATAGTAGGCCTTACCCATCATATACAATTTATAATTTATTCATCACATGAAAGGAGATAATAAAAATTAAATAGATAATTAACAATAATATTCATATTGAAAAACTAGAATATGAAATGCTCATATTTTCCCCAATCAAACTAAAAACAAACCATTAAAAAAAACAAGGGTAGAATCATCACAGTATATACACATTAGAGAATATGAAAAATAAAGGTTCCTCGTCATTTATTAATAAAAATACCATAAAAATATCATCACTACATTCTTTAGGGAAATACCCTTTTGACATTAAAATTTGTTTTTAAAAAAACATCCAGAAAAATATGAAAATAGATTATTTGAAAAGAATTATCGAATATTATAATGAATAATTCCAATTATTTATAGGTCATGATGGTTGAAAACTAGGTTCATGTTGAATAAATTCAAATTAATATTCCTTTCAATTTCTTGGTAAATAGCCCAAAAGTACATCATTTGGAAAATGATAAGAATATTCTATTTAAACCATTTTTAGAGGTGAAATGTGGGTAAAAATGACTTCATTAAATAATTGGTTAATATTAATACATTTTTTCAAACATTTTATGAAGAATATGGATATGGAAGAAAAATATTTATGACCGAATAGAAATCCAATTCAGTTTTATTTAAATAACGTTTTTAGTCTCATAAAGAAATAAAAGAGAAAAATGAAATGAAAACATATAATTTTGAAAAATATAATTAAGAAAAAAAATTATATTGGTTATAATACATAAATAACATATAATTCTCCAAAATATACTTAAACATAAAAATTTCAAATAATAATGAGTTTGTGAAATAAACCCTAACCACTTTGGTATCTTTTGAATCAAAATATACATTAAAATTGAACAAAAAATGGATATTTAAATACTTTTAATATAAATAGAAACATGATATATCATATCAAATGGTTAGTATAAAAACCACATTAAATAAGTAAGTGTTAAATATGACATATTCCTTATAGAAATATAATTGAGATGCAAAACCCTTATAAAGATCATATAAAATAGTGAAAATTAATCACTTAATTGAATTTATGTGACAAATGTAAATCCAAAAAAATGTAAATACAATGAAATACAATATTTAGAGACCCAAAGATATCCATACATGGACATTACATTACTTTTTCAGAATACATAATACATAACAAAAATAGACACCCATGGATCGTAATAGTTTAGCGTCTTCCGAAACTCGCAACATAATCTTCTAATCATGGTGAAATATCTTCAACATCTCCCATAAAGATCTTCCCCTTTTTTTATATTACCTAAAACCTTTATTTATATCCTGGGTAAAAGAAAACGTATAAAGGGTGAGCTCAAATTCTCATTAAGAGTAATCATGTATAAAATAAAACAAACCATATATATTTGAACTTAAAAACATGAAAATAAAGTTTAAACATAAAAATCTTGAGTTATGAAATAAATCTTGGAAATATATAAGGAATAGATCATAAAGAAACATCAATAATGATAAAATAGTATGGGAATAAAACATGTAATTTTTTAAAACCATTAATCACATGATATGATTTATATAGTAGCCAATGCATTGCTTCGAAGACCATCATAGTGGACGAAGTCCATTACTGAACTGGGTTTACTAGCCATTCCAGCCTTATATTACTGAACCAGATTTACTTGCCATTCTAGCCATGTTTATCTCATGAGATATAAATATTTACCCAATGCTTTGGAGGTATATATAGGTCCCACCCAACTCATAATTAAACTATTCTTACATGTACCAAAAAATAAACATAAATCATTCGACGTAACCCAAAGAATAATATGGTTTTCATAAAAATCATCCCATCATAAAATAATCCATATAAAACACATGGATATCATTTCAGAAAAAGAAAAATAAAACCATGTAAATAATATATACATTATACTTGAAACATAATCATACTAAATAATGTCATCTTATATGGGAAATAGTTTTGATAAGACAGTTGAAATGAGTTCTTGAGGAAAATATCCTTTCTTCTTAAAAATCATTTTATTTTCAAAAAATTCCATGAAATTTTAAAAGAACGGGATTTCTGTTGAAAATAATCATGAAATATTATAGTTAAATATTCATGAAATTAAGGCATTATGAAACAGAAAAATACATTCATGCAGTATATGTTAAAAAAAATCTTCTCATACTTTGGCCGAATAAGTCTAAAAGTATCTCGTATGGTAATGAAAAGAACGTTTCCTTCCATACCATGTGATAAAATTAAAAAAGGGTGAAAATTACATTAAACATACATGGAATAATTTTAAACATTATATGAAAACATTTTTAGAAAACACGGACATGGATGATAAACATAACCCCAGTAAATACTTACAAATAATCAATCTCGGATAAGAACGAGAGAGGAATAATTGTCACTTACCTTAGGTCCAATTTCTTTTATACATTCCAAAACTCCTATATAGTGGGTCTAAACCTATTATTAATTTTAAAAAAAACCATAATAATATTTATGATATCATATATGATTCACTTGTGACTTTATATTACCCGTTATTTTGTCAATTCCATGTTAAAGCAGTGTTTTGGGTAAAATCGTTTCATTTACCATACATGTTTGGACTTGCTGTTCTTGATATAATTACTTATATCTTGATTTAATTAATTACATATTGTAAAATATTATTTATATATATTATATATTCAGAATATAAATATATATGATAGATTAATAAATGGAATGAAATACACTGTTCCTGGAGACGGTAGGTCGTACGTACACATGAACGCTGTTTTCGTTTCCTTATTAAATTGAATCGAAGTAAATGAAATATATATATATATATATTTCCAATAACCGTAGTATATAATATATTTCATTATAACCTATTATATATACTTTATAATAATTCTTGAATGGTTAATATGGGGAATTAATCTAATCGCATCGTGGAGACGGTAATTCGTACGTACGCACGAGTGATGATATCGTTCCCATAATTATTGAATGGTATTGGATTGGATTATATAATATATCATAATTAGTATAATGTTATAATAATCATATATAGTTATTATTTCCCCCATTATACCCTTCTAAGTAAGGTGGTGGTGGAAAAACATATTACACCACAGCGTGGAGACGGTAAGCCGTACGTATGCAGGCGCAGTGATTTCATTTTTTCGTAGGATATATAGAAGGTGAAATGGGATTGTTTCATATTTATAATAACATATTAATATATTATTTATACTGACGTTATTACTTTATAATGAAAAAACTAAATAATAAGAAGTAGAAGAATAAAGAAACTTGAAATTATCAGTAGAAGAGATTACCTCTTCTTCGACACACCTCCTTTGAACTTCCTCTTAAGGGACTAGAGTTGGTATTTGGAAAATCCCAGAACCTCTATAATGTTACTAGAGAGGTTTATAAGTTGAATTTTTAGGGTTTGACCGATCTTGAGGGCTCATAATGGTGTAAGGATGAGAGGGAAGGAGGTTCCCTTATATATGAGAGAGAGGGGCACTTTCGGAATCCTCAAATATATTAATTTATAATAAACTCAAAACCCACATAAAAACATCCAAAGTGATGGATATTAGGATATGAGATAATATAGGGTTGTAATATCATCAACCAATCAAATTTATATATGTTTATATTTTTGTTTAAACCATATCTTTTTAATTTATCCTTATTTAATATATTTAATCTTATTTTTGGTCATAATGTTATAAATTTTAAATGGTTATAAATACTTACTTATGTGTTGTTAATTGTACATAATTTGATACTTTATTACATGTTAGACCATATAAATTTTAATTTTTAATTTTTAAATATTTTTTGTGATTTTTAAACAATTTAATAATATGTCATTTTCAAAAAATATCAATAGTGTCAATTTTGACACAATACATTTATTTGAATTTAAATAAAATCCATAGAGAATATATGTATCTTTAAAATTAGTGGACCACATTTATTAGTTCATATAATATTTATTTTAATACTTTTAAAATAATTTATTTGATATTTCTCTTAATAAAATAATTACTACAACATTAATGTATAATTATTAGATATACTTATTTATTGCATAAAAATTAAAAATAAAATACTATGATAAATATAAATCTAATATATTTGATTATAATACTTCTACTAGAATTTTTTTATCTTAAAATCACAACATTTAAATTGTTATATTTATTAAATTATGATGGTGACAACTTTGACATTATTTAAATAAAATAATACAAGTGTCATAATCACTTTTATAAAGATCCAAATGGTCCAAAATCATACCATTGGATGGTTATAGTTTATATATAAATGAAAAATAAGTTTTGGTCAGGTGTTTGGGCCTTTTATGGGTATTATTATTTGAATAAAACTATATTATTTATTTTTCACAAAATAAATAATTTCTGCATCATTAATGTATAAGCTATTTAGGTAATTAAATATTTCTTAAAAATTAAAAATAAATTACCATGACAAAGAAAAACATTTCATCTTTAAAATGAGTATTTATAATAGAATTTATATTCTATATAACCTTATATTAAAAATACTTTAATTATTAAAGTTTGAGTGAGACATATTTAACTTTCTTTAAATAAAATAAATTAAAGGTCTTAATCACATCCAAGTGGGTTCCAATAGATTCCATTTTGACCCAATTATTATTTAGGAAAACATATAGTCATCCAATTATATTAAGACAAGTGTTAGGGTAATTTTATAATATTACATTTACCCTTAATTACGTGATTTACCTTTAACTATGGTAAATAAAATTTACCGTAGTTACTATTCATAATGCCTAAAAATAAAAAGTATCCTCTTAACATAATTTTGACCTACTCATTACAAATTTGGAATCCATTTTTTAAAATTCAATACATATATGTATCAGTATAAAATTTAAAACTAATCCCGCGGTTGAGAAAATGAGTTTTAAATGTTAAAACATTACAAAAGATTGAAATGTTTTTACCTATGAATTTAGTGTAAAATTAATGATAATGACTTAATTTATATTAAATGATTAAATTATATTCTATTTATACTTTAAAACCATTCAATATTATAATTTAACCATATAAATTATCTAGATGAAAAAAGATTTTTTAATTAAAATTTAGACTACTTTTACTATTCATCAAAATATAAAAGTTAGCAGAAATATATTAAAAAATTATCCAAAGAAAATTTTTATATACTTATTGAAATGAATAAGTTTATTTTGTCTAATAGAACTTATAAAAGTGTCAATAACTAGATTTAATGTGGGTGCGCTATCAAAAGGCGGCAAAACAACGTTTTTTTGAGAAATAGGTATTTTACCTAAAAAATTTATTTTGTTCTCATACCATGTTCTAGGATATGTGTAAGATGAATGATAATGTTATAAAATTTAAAATTTTATTAATAATATTCATAATGTATAGTTCATAACAATATATCATTGTCTAGTGAACCCCTATATTGCGTACAACACACGCTATCGAGGAAGGTCGCTCTTGCATGTAATGCATGACAAGTGTGTGTTGCGTGTAGTGAAATATTCCATTGGTGTAGTGTATAACATAATAAATACATAGTTCATTTATACATTGATCAAAATCTATACACGGTGTTATGTAAAATGAATTTTATTTGAAAATTTGAAATTGTGTGCAACACGAGCCAAGAATAGTGTTGTGTATACTACAAGCTAATACGGTATTGCGTATAGAGCAAGATAATCTTGGTGAAGCATAAAACACAAGGCATCAAAGAAATTAAAAAGAATATTTCTCATAAAATCTATGGGTGTTACACAATAATATGCCATTTTTCACATTATTAGGGAATAACATATTCAATAAAGTTAGAATATTATGCAATAAATAGAAATTTAGTTCAGAAACACCAACCACTTGGTCACTTTCAAGTCATGTCCCCTTGAATGATATAATTTGAATTGAAAATTAAAATTAAATTTATTATAAATGATTTGTTCATAACCTAAAAAATGGAATTATTTACACCAAATAAAATAAATTTGTGTATAATGTCAAAATATTCCAAAATGGAGGAAATTCCTGTCAAATCACTTTCCATAGGTTCAACTCATCATGTATGTTCTTTATATTCCTAGATAATATAATTATATTATTTATATACTTGATTAAGAACATTTTTGTGTTTATTATTCTTTTTATTTTATTTAATACTCTTTAATATTCAATTACATGATCATTTAACTTCATGTTGTTTTTTTATAATATTCGGATCATATTACCAAAATGACATCGGTAGTTTTACAATGGTAAATGTGTTTATTTTTTAATAATATATGATTATAATTTTTAAAAATTAATTATAATTTAAAAGCCAACCATGAAATATAGTTATGAAAAATAAACTTCATTACAATAACAAAGACGGTATGTCCTATGTACGCATGTGTAAAAATTTTATTTTTCAATGAGTATGATGGAAAGTGGTTAGTATTATTTTATCTTTCCAAAATTATAATTATCTTAAATATAAAATTATTTATTTAAATTAATATATTTATGTTACCCATGTGATATAGTTATATAAAATGAATCACATCACTTAATAGAGATGGTAGTCCACATGTACACACAGATGACAATATTATTTTTAAAGGGATGGAATGGTAAGAGAAAATGTGATATATTATCTTTATATAATGATAATTATTTTCTAAATAACAAATATAAATATTAAATCCATTGTTATAACCATTCATGGTAGGCCTTGATGAAAAGATAATTATGTCAATTCACGAAGCAGTTGTATGCCATACATGTGAACAATGAATTCAGTCCCTATTTGATTGAAGAGGTTCTGAATATAGGTTATCCCATTAACATAATAATATCCCAATATATGGAAGATATTTTTGTTTTTTTCAATATGTTTTAAGAAGATTTAAAGGGGGTATGTCAAGTAATTTCTTAAAGTGTTGAATTAATATTAATTAATTTTAATCTTAAAATGGCTCTAAATTGATTTGATTTGATACTAAGATGATTTTGAGTCTAAATCATCTATTATAATAATATTTTCACCAATTTTGGTTTTTTTTCAAGATTATATTTTTTAAACCCTGCTAACCCTTTTGATGATTATCACGATAATAAAAAAATACTCTTTAGGGGTCAAGATAGTTACTATTATAGGAAATTGGGAAAAAAATGGAGCATGATTGGTATTTTCAACAATATACAAATCACCATAAAAAATGTAGTATTTTAAGGAATTATAAATTATTTAATAAAGTATTATTTATTATATAGTATCAATAATTCCATTTTGGAAATTGCTCATTTAATTTGACTTTGAAAACAACATGAAAAGAAAGGGATTTGAAAATAATCCTTTAAAAATCACTAAAATGTTATATTTATCAAAAATATTTGTGGAACAAAATAATTAATTCAAAATATATTATATTTAAAATGTTTAGAATCATTTATTTTATTTTTTCTACTAATTGAAAAAATATTGTTTCCGTGTTTTGTACTCATTTAATGTAACTATGTCATCACTAAAGAATAGAAATCAATTAACATAATAAAAAATATTTAATATTTTATATAACTATTTATAACTTAACATATATTATTTTTATCCCAATTTCAAAATTTTAAAGATTATAAATTAAAGAGAATTTTATTTTCCACTTTTCTTTACAAAAAATATTGCAATGGTAAAGATCACAGACAAATGGAAAATAAAATGGTCATTTATTTGATTATTGGATCATTATGGATAAAATATACTCATCTTATAAAATTAAACTACGTTTTAGGGTTTCTTTTTATACCTTTTCAAGTTTTTTACCCTTAACGACATAATATAAAATTTTCATAGTGATAGTTATTCACTATGGTTATTTTCATAATAACCAAAAATAAAGGAAAATATTTACCAATTTTAAACCTCAAAATTCCAAATATGTAATACATTTATCAAGGTTTATTTAATAAAAGTGGAAGAATTTAAATTAAAATTTAACCATTAATATGTGATGAGGAACAGTTTTTCAAAAAAAAAATTAAGTGTGATAGTATTTTTACACCAAATTAAATAATAAAATTTATTTTAATTAACTTAACAAGAAAGTTTATAACATAAGATAAATGATGTTCTTCAAAAAAAATTAAAAATTTTAACTTTTTAAATGATTGAAACTAAAATACATTTTTCAATGAAAATTGTTATTTTTCACTATTACCTGGAAAAATAAACTTTTCTTAAAAATCCCAAAAATTCACTCTAAGATAATCTTGACATGATAATTTCAAAAATGATTTCATTTTTATTAAAAAAATTATAAAGGTTCCTTAAATTAATTATATCATTTACTCATAAAAAATACATTTTTAAATAAAACATATTTTTAAAGAATAAAATTAATTTTCTAAAAAATTATTTCTTATTTAAAATAAATTAATAAATACAATAATATTTATTATGAAACGTATATATATTTTATAATGTGGATAGTACTATCAAATCCTCAATTCAATGGATAGGTTATGACTATCATATAATAATATTACATGGTTATTTTAACCTCATTAATTTGTAATATTTATGCTACTAAATATAGTATTTCTATTAAAATATCAGGATATTATATTACCCCCCATTAAAAATCAACCCTCTGAAATTTACCTTGTTCTTGGGAATCAATGTTTTTACATTTTTAGAAACCTTTTTTTGAATCCTACATTGTAAAAAGGGTTAATAAAACTTCCTCTAAATAAGAGAGAGAGGGATGTGTGAAGGATATCTAGAATAAAACAAAACTGGTTTTAAAAATATGATATAATTAGTGGGAAGTGAAAATAATTGCATGGAGGAAAAATTTAATGTATAAATAATGATGGATAGTAAAAAAGATCACTAATCATAATAAAGTGAATGATTGTGAGAAATTTAATTACCACAAAACCATAAATCAATTTGATATGAAAATGTCCTTAGATTCTTCATAAATAAATGGAATTGGATAACACTTTTTGAGGCCCTTTTCTTAGAGTTTATTAATTGCTTTACCATATAGAATAATAATAGAATAAAATATATAGTATAGTAAGAATTTTCTTAGATGGATATACTTACAATAGTGGGGGTGAATTTTAGTTTAAATAAATTCACTTTAGATTGTTTTAAATAAATAACACACAAGCCTCTTTAAGTTAGATTATCGGATATAGAATCAGTCCGGTTAACAAAGTCACAAAAGCATAACCAAAAAATAATCCGATTATATCTGAGTAAAAAATGTAATCACTAAGGATGTAATTTATCAAAATATTGTCATTATCGTAGTCAGAGTAATACAGATTTAACAAACAGAATAGAAATATGAGAATGATGACTCACTTTTTATTAAATGCATAGTATAAATAAAACATGTAAACATCATGTAATATATTATCAAAGAAATGTAAGAATGACTTTGAAGCTATTTAAAAAGATAAACCTATTATAACATTAAGAAAAAGGTAGTAAACAACTCTAAATAAAGTTATCCACTATTTTATACTTATAGTCACTACTAAAAAATATGCATTTAAGAGCGCTAGCCTTTATTAATGCTAAAAAAGGCACTGAAAAGGGAACCTTTAACTGTGCTAAAAAAGCGCTGTTAAATTTTACCTTTTATCAATGCTTCTATTTTTACGCTGATAAAGGGTACCCTTCATCAACGCTTTTTTAAGTGAAGATAAAGTGTATCATTTATCAGTGATTTATTTTTAGCATGGTTAAATGGTACACTTTATAAACACTATATTTTTAGAGTTGATAAAGGGTACCCTTTACCTGTACTTTATTTTTAGCGCTTTTAATGGAATTATTTATCTATTCTTTTATAGAACTAATAAATGTATGAATAAAATGAAATAATATAATAAATAAAGAAATGTGTTTATAAAAAATGTAAAAAATATTAGTAATTAAATGATTATTGATAATAATGAATAAATTTATTACAATTTATATAAATTTTAGATAATAATAAATAGTACATATATTAAATATATATATGTGTATAAAAAATAAAATTAAACAAATAAAAAATAAAAATAAGTAAATTGAGAAAAATATTATAAAATTTATTATGTAAATAATTATTGATAATGTTAATAAATATTATATATTAAATATATAGATATATATTAATTTATATCAATATGATTTATATTATACAAAATATTTATACTTTTACATTATATAGCCATATATTTAGTGAATAATGGTTTATAATTAAAAATTAATCTAAATTAAAAATACTAGATAATTTCATTTAGTAATTGACATAAATGAATTTCATTTGATTTTTCAATTTAAAATAGATAAAATGTGGGTTATAATTATTTCACTAATACGAAATCAATAAATTTTTAAAAATATACAACATGCACACACAAAACTTATCAATTTTTTCAATATTATTAAAGTGTATTTTTTTTAAATTTATTCAGTTTTACTTATTTTTAACATGCATGCACTTAATATTAAAGATTCATTAAAAATGTGATAAATATATTTGTAAGGAAATAATTATAAATAAATATATTTATAAATGTATATTTAATATATTTATACTTTTATATATTTATACTTATAAATAATAAGTTTTATTTTTAAAAAATTCATTTATACAATTATAAATAATTAATTTTATATATTTTGATAATTTTTTATTTTATAATAAATGTATTTAAATAATGAATATATTTACTATGTTTATATTTATATACATTTATTGTATATAAATATATTTATATAAACATATATAATGACATAAATATTTTTTTTCAAAATTATTTATAGAATTATAAATAAATAATTATATATTGAAGTAATTATAAAATTATAATAAATATATATAAATAAAGAATATATTTATTATATTTGTATTTATATATATTTATTAAATATATATAAATAATTATATATATACTTACAAAAAATTTGTTTATAATTGTAATTATAACTCCATTATCGGTGCTTAGGGAATAAGCACTGATAAAATACATCTTTATTAGTGCTGATAAAGATACAAATTATCAGTGCTAAAAACAATGATAAAAGTTATGTTTATCGTTGCTAAAACTATAGTACTTATAAATATGAATTATATAAGAACTTTTCTAGTGCTGATAAAATGTATCTTTATTAGTGTTTTTTTGGAAGTGCTAATAAAAGTGTCCAAGACTATTTTAAGAACACTAACCATCATGATCCAACTTACGATATCTGAAGCTCTTCGTGGAATCCACTTGCTTCCAGTAATCCTCCTTATGTAATCGAAGCTCGAATCAAGGCTCAATTCAAGGTTCCAACAATTCCAAGGCGCGAATGATTCAAGGGCTGGACAAATCGAAGGATCGAACGTAATTATCTCTCTATATTCTCTTAAGCATAAGAATTTCTATACATTCTCTCGGGGAACTTAGGGTGTAAAACATTAATGGTTTTGTTATTGGTGGAAGCTATTTTACAATTTTGAATGTGTTGAGTTATCCATTTGTATAATTGGATGTGTAGATCGTCCATGTTGATGCATGGAATTTTTAGAGTTTGAAACACCTATACTTTGTGCCTTTCCAACTTCACTCCAAGTCCATACCACCATATCCTTCCTTCTCAAATGCAGTTGTGAATTAATGTAGGAGATTTGTGAGCTACTATTTTATTTATGTGAAAGTGTGTATGATCTTGTTTTATTTTCATTGGATAAATAGTGGAATTAACCCTATTTTACAATTATCATCCCATTTTACATTGTCTATATACTTTTGTATGCATAAATATCGATGATGTTTTTTTGGTGGCCAATGATACTTCTTCATTCTGTGTTAAACTGACTAGTTATTTTCATATTTTTATAGAAGAGACTTCTGATGGGGTTTACTGTTTTATAGATATGTTAATTTTATGATTCCACTTAGATGTTTCAGTGATGTAAGGGTAGTCCACTTAGAAAATTCAACCTCATGGGATTCCATTCATATTAGTAGAGTCTAGTGTGTAAGGGATATATTTTTCAAAGGTTGGTGTGTTTTTATCCATATATTTTGATATATCATGTTGATGCGTATTTTTTCTTAAATCCAACATCTCTATCGACCTCCTTAGAATCTTAAGGATGGGTCAATTTGTATTAGATGGCCTCTATAGAATATTTCAGATGGGTATATCTATTGTGATGACCTCTCTAGAATCCCCAGGATGGGTTGGTATGGTCATATGACATCCCAAGAGTCTTGATAAGTTTTATGATATTTGGTATACTGTTAATAATAAATGTAATAAATCATTAGTTTGTTACATCACTTGTTACAAAAAAATAGAATAGAGGTTTTCAAATTATATATATTATAATTTATTCTTAGGTATTAATAATTTTAGGTCTACATGTCTTGGATCCACCCATAAGAATATATAATTACCATCCATGTAAATAAATTAAGTCTTTATTTTAAAAAAGTTTTTATCAATACATTTTTATATCATTCAGTTGATTGAATAAGATTTTATTATTCTGGTTTATCATATTTGGGTTTCTTATTATTTCTTAATTACTTATATTATATGTTAATTTTTTGGGGTATTTATGAAAGAACTTATGTGTGTAAAACAAAAGTTATTATTCAAATTTTTTACTTGAGACTCATCCGTCTTATATTTTATAGACAACTGTCATACTCATCGGTTTCATCTTTCGAATAGTTATTTCGTTTTTTTGGATGAGATTGACCCCCATCTCTTTTATGTTTTTTGTACTACTCTGAGTATTTTTCATCCCATTGAGTACAACCACTTATATTATTTCAAGAAACCTAGGTGTATTCCAACAAGAGATGGTGGATGTGTATCAATTAAGAGAATACAATAATAAATGCCTGAGAGATGACATAATAGGAATGAGAGCTATCTATAACATTTACTTTTGCATTAATTTAAAGGTTAAAACCTTCTACAATGGAGTAATTCTTTTCAAAAATTCAATTACCCATTTTCTTCAAAGCATAATTAAATTCATTGAAATTATCAAATGTTGGGTTTCCCTTACAAGAATTATCTATAACTATTAGCTTTAATAATGAATATATTATGTGTATTTATATTTTTATTATAAAAAATAAATATTTTAGGAACCCAATAAGATTTATATGCATTTAAAGTGGATTAACAAAAATCTTTTGACAAAAGAGTATGAATATGTGTTTAAATATTTCATCATGCTTCCAAGAGAGCATGCATAAGAGCCTTCTCAAATCTTTTTCCGTGTTTATGTCATTTTTATTATTGAAAAATTAGACCGAAAGAGTTGGAATAACATTTTATTTGACAAAGAATAGATCAATGCTATAAATGATGGACTAAACATGGGGAAAACTAAACATTTACAAATATTGGGATGATACTGTGGTTTATGGATTAGTTGATATGAATACAAGTGTAAATGATTATGGATATTTCATGGAATAAATGAAAATAGAAATTGAATATGACCTATGTGATTTTCCAATGTTAATTGAGATGTTAAATAGTTTGTCCATGTGACCATTGTATACATTTTTTACAAAATACAAAATTTTTGCTGTTGTATTCACTTGTAGAAAAACAATTTTTTACAGCGTAGTTTTGAGGTCGGTTATTTTTAACCGATCTGAAAATCAAGGTATATTATATTTTCATGTCAGTTTTATGAAAACTGATGTGAAAAAAGTATCTTTTCACATTGGTATTAATAAAACTGATGTGAAAACGTGAGTATGTACCCCTATTTCACAACAATTATATGATTTAACTGACATAAAAGATTGGTTTTTTGCATTGGTTATTGTATAATCTATGTAAAAGATATTTTAAAACATTATATATTGTCTAGGAGTTTCATTATGTGGCTTTCGATTATCATGATAATGCTCACATTTATCTCTCACTAAAGCCCTAATATTATGGTTTCTTTGATCTGGTAGTCCAGATATCAAATTAAAATCTTAATCGAGCTGTAGGATTTTATCATCCTTGGGTTATTCATAGAAAATAGATATGAATTAATACATAAACTTTTTCATTTCTACCTTTTTGGAAATTCTTCCGAGTCGAATCTCTAACTGACGATTGTTTAATAAAGTTTTCTTCATTCTCACATTACCATGTTCATACATACATTTTTTTTAGGTTCATCATTGTGAATTCAACTAGGTGAACTTTTTGGTCATTCTCTCTTTGATAGTTTATTTTATTTTTCATTTTTTGTGAGTTTTACCCAATGATGCAATTATAGACTATGAAACCTTCATAACCCTAAACATGCAAGTTCAATTTAGATGAAATAATAGGTTTTTCACTTGACGATGGTTTAGTTTTGATGATTTTTTAAAAATATGATAATGTATTTGGTTTAATATGGAATATCATTCATTTTTTTGGTTAGTGAGCTAGCTATTTCATAGAACTTCGTTTTTTTAAATCTAAATGAGTTAATACCTTCGACACGGGTGCAATGTTTTATATTAATTTTTGGATATTCTATTTCATAACCCAAATAGAACAATAAATTTACATTTGTGTTCTTATGGAATAGTTACAATATTTATACTCTTTAATTTAGTGATTCAAACATGATAATTCAATGTAAATAAATATTTGTGACAAATTCTTATCCTGGTTTGGGATTAGAAGCTTCTGATTTATGATGGCTTTAAAGATTCAGTATAATAGTGTGTCCCCTAAATTGATGATAGTGGAATATAAATAATATATTAAATTATGATTCTATATTTTTTTCCAGTCTATTTATTCAATTATAATAAATTAAAATATTAAGAAAATTAAACCTGATTTCTTTTTTTAGGTCTCTTGCTTGTTAGATCAAGATAAAGTCAATTTTTTAGTTCCCACCCCAAATGATTAGGACTATATATTCTACTTATGATTTTATAATGTGTTAATTATTTATTGATTTTATTTAATGTGACATTTCATTAAACTATAACTCAAATTATTATTATAATATATTGTTTATTACAGTATTGAAAAAAAATATTTTTATAAATAATCAACTATGAATTAGTTGTTCTCATTTTATATATTTTTTATGAATATTTTTTTATCGATATCATTGTACATATTTTTTCTTAATTTCATAATGTTATATTCATTTTTTAATTGATACATTTTCTTAAATGAATCTATTTTGTAATTCCTTCCATATGCTTGAATTTTCTCATCAAAAATTTCTATTTTCCATAAAATGTTTACATTCTTGGTTTTCAATATTTCTCGATGTCATTTCTAATCTCAATATTTTATAAACTTATACCTTTTTTATTTTTATTTTTGGTATTTATTATAGATAATGAATTGAAGTTGGATTCATGCACTTCAAATAGGTGATGAATATGAGGAAGGGGTCGATGCTATTTTTGGAATTTGTTAAACAAAATCTTCCAAACAATGATATGTTTTTTATCCACTCCTGAGATGATTAAATTTGAAGAAGTTAAAAATCATGGTGACTAAAAATCAATTAGTTTTTCATGGTTTTCATTCAAGTTACAAACCTTGGATTTGGAATTGTGAAACAAGGAATAATTACATATCTATTGATGATGGTTAATTGCAAGATGATAAATCTGATAAACTTGATGAAATGATTCATGATATTAAAGTAGCGGTTATTGAAAAACCATCAAAAATTGAAAATTTATATGGTGATGCAGAAAAACCATTATATCTAGGCTCTATATAATATACAATTTTATTGATGGTGTTTAGATTGATAATATTGAAGGTGAAAGATGGATGTAGTTACAAGATTTTTATCGAGTTGCTATAATTCTTGAAATACATTCTTCCTAAAGACAATGATCATCCAAATACACATTATAAGGACAAGAAAATAATATTCATGATGTGATTTGGGTACAAGAAAATACATGCCTTCTTAAATGACTATGTTATATATATAGGAGAATATGACTTTTTATTTGAGTGTCCTAAATGTCGGACATCATGGGGTAAGTTGAAAGAAAAATCACAGGATTATTTTTAATTTTTCAAGACCCCTACCAACATATTTTGGAATTTCAAATAATTCCTCATTTGAAACGTTTATTTTCTATTTCACATGATGAAAAAAGGTCAAGATAGAATGATGATGAGGGGATATGTGATGGAAAAATATGTCATCTATCCGATTGTCCATAGTGGAAGAAAATTGATAACAAGTTTACGACATTCGGAAATGATGTTTGAAGTCTCTGACTAGAACTTTGCACAGATGAAATGATTCCATATCAAAGCCTTAGCAGCACACATAGCTCATGAACTATTTTATTGGTAATTTACGACTAATATTCTGAATTTTTTATAAAGAAAAAATATGTCATGATTTTTTTATTGATATGTGGACCAAAACAACCAAGAAATTATATTAACATTTTATTATTGCCATTAATTGATTACTTAAAACTATTATGGGAGGAAGGTATAAGGGGGTATGATTTTTAGAAAATGGAATATAATTCAACTTCTTACAATTATTGTGTTCAAAGTAAATTAATTACCAACATATGGAATTTTTTTTGGATACAACGTTAAGGGGCATAAATCTTGTCCAATTAGTGAACAACAGACTTCATATTGTCAACTGTATCATGGGAGAAAATCAGTACACATGGTTCATAAAAAGATTTTTCTATGGATCCATCTTATAAAATATTGAAAAATTATTTCAAATGCTCATGAGAATTTGATATTGCTCCAAAAACATTATCCACTAATCAGTATTACAATTGGTGAAAAACATTGACATGCCATTCAGAAAGGCACATAAATCTGGTAATGATAGAAATATTTTATAGAAATGGAGAATATTTTTTAAGCTGTCATATTAAAGATATAATGTGGTGAAACATAATGATTATTTCATGCACATGGAGAATATTATCTACGAAAGTTTGATTGAAACATTGTTTTGTATTAAAGGAAATATTAAATATGGGTTGAATGTAATAATGGATTTCTCTCAATGGGGATATGTTTAGAGTTAGCTCCCACTCCTGATGGAAGGTGAACATTCCTACCCTCGACTTATCATACCTTATCCAAGAGGTATAAAACTAAATTTTTCAATGTCTTAATGATATCAAAGTGCCAATGGTGTATTCTTAAAATGAAAAAACTTTTCTGTCTTTAAGGATTTGAAGTTGACAACTATGAAATCTCATAATCGTCACATCATGATGCAATAGCTCTTACCATTTTCATTGCATGGAATAATTCTCACCTATGTCATAATCACAATCACGAATGTCTGTTATTTTTTAAATTAAATTTTTAAGTAGGTGATTTATTTGAATACCTTGATCATTTTGGATAATTATGTGGTATATATACTCTGTTAATTGGAAATGTATTTTCCTCCATCTTTTTTTGATATCATCATGCATTTAATGGTTAATTTTTTGCGAGAAATAATGTTTTACTAAAATATATATATATGTTGGATTTATCATTTGAAAGGTATATGAGATATTGAAGGTGTATCTTAATAATCTATATTGATATAAAGTATCCATTAGTGAGAATTATATTTCTACATAGGTTGTAGTGTTTTTTAAAATAAATTTTTCAAACATGGAGCACATCGGTTAGACTACATCACACAATGAATGAGATAATTTTGGTGGAAAGGGGATTCATGCCATGACATTCAAATCGTTGATAGGTGAGAAGATAAATAAGTTACAATTATATATCTTGAATAACATAGATGAAGCTCAACCATGTATAACATTTCATATTAATGAGTTGAAACAAAGTTAAACAAAGAAGAATGATATGTGGATTTTGATTGAGCATAAAAAACATTTTTCCATGGTTTAGAAGACTATGAAACCAGATGTATCGGAAATATTGAGATAAATAGTTGGCATTCTATGTTAAAATTTGATAACATGGTACAGTTAAGACATCAATGTCTATACTTTTAATACGAAAGAATAGTACAACCGATTTGTGGTTCCGAATAGTAGTTTTTCAGTGTTCATAGAAGAAAATAATTTTTCAAGTACCAAAGGAAAAAACCCAATCTCTACATCAACTGCGTATTATAAAGTCACTGAAGAAAAATGGGAGGTTTATTACTTTAAATTTAAAGTTTCGGTGTTTAAGTATAAATGGTTTATCAGAAAAAATGTCCTATATGATGAATTTGGAATGACGCATGTTAATATAAATAAATTAGAATACAAAAATGATCCTTTTATCATATAAACTTAGGAGAAACAAATTTTATATGTTCTTGATCAATCTGATATGCATTGAGATATTATTTCGCAAGGAAAAGATTTCATTTTACTGATGATAAACTTGATGAATATGTTGATTTTTGTGAGATCCCAACATCCATGGAATGATTAACAAATAATATTGATAAACACATCAAAGATGTGGTTTGTTCCATACAGAACGATCATGACGATGGAATTTGGGAAAACAATCTTAAGAATATTGTAAATATTATAGGAAACATATGTTTAGTTATGGTTTACTTTTTTAGAGTTCATAATTTAGATATTTTAATTTTATTTTAGAGCTACACCATTTTTTAAGACATTGCTTCAGGAGTTTTAATTTAGTAATGCAAGAAAAAGAATCATTTTGATGTTGCATGCTAACCTAGAAATATTTTCTCTTATTTGAGCATTCTGGGACCGCAGCCCAGGCATCGTTAAATTTAAAAGGAGTTAGAGATTTGGAACCCTTGGAGAAAAGACTGACAAGAATGGGGTTATGGTCAGAGTTGATCTTAGGTAAAGTAATAATAGAGATGGAAACCCATTTATCAAGGGAAGTAAAATTGGTTAAAGCCCTATCAATATTGCTACCCACTACCCTATTGAGATACTTTTTATACCAAGAGTACATAGCCCGAGTAAAGTAAATTTCTATAAGATCACAATCCTAAATAGAAGCTTTGAATTCCCGTGAGGAGATAGAAGAGTGTGATAGTCCAATATTTTCACATCGAAGAAGAATGGCCTTAAAATCTCCAATCACAAACTACAGTTCTTGCATAAATCTAAAGAGGGAGAGAAGGTCATTCCAAAGGGTTCTTCTCTCTTGATATCTATTCTTTGCATATATCATAGTGCAGAAAATATGTATACCAGCAGAGGAAAATTCACAAATAAACATTTGATCAGAAAATTTAACAACATTAACAGATTGAAAATATGAATGATAAAAAATCCAAAGAGTTTCAATAGCAATTACATCCTTGTAAGCACAAAGAAAATTATATCCAAATGAGCGTAAATGCAAATAGTTCGGAGAAAAATTAATTTTAGGCTTAGAAATAGTAAATAATTTTGGTTTGTGAGTCAAAAGAAATATCTTAAGCACAATAAAAGTATCAGAGTTTGCTATACCCTAACAATTCCAAAATTTACAATTCATTTAAACCTGTGTCTGGAGTCAGAACTCCCTTTTTTGCACCACCCGAGTCCTTTTTCTTTGCTGACCTTCTGGTTCCATGAAAGGATGCTGGGCCAGATTCATTCCCCCATTTATTATTCTTAGATGAGGCAGTAGAGACATTAGAAGTACTTTTAATATCAGCACCCTGATTTTTTTCCAAAGGGATTGTAGGCCCGCGTGGGGTTGTGGGGAAATGTTTTGGAGTCAAATCAGGTTTAAGAACATCGTAGATCCCTGTGGAGACAGTCACAATGGACATAGAGCCCACTTCCACTGTCTGGTTAATTTTTCCTATCACCTTGGACATAGAAATAAGAGCAGATTGATCAGTGTGGGCAAGTAGTCCATTAGATTGGTCAACATCAACATCAGTGGATTGTGAATCCACTATAATTGTGTGATCCTTATTCACGTAGAAAAATGAAATTAGAGATATACCTGCAATAGTGTTCATGCCTTATATACTTGTATCACCCGGCGCATCCATACTAGACACTGCCCGCATGCCATCACCCGAGGGTGCATGACATGAAGCAAGGTCATCCGGAGAAACCAGCAAATGAACAAGTATATTCTGCACCATGTGTTCAATCTCATCCATTATACTGACATCAGCATTGACTATACCCTGGTTCACTTGTTGTAAACCTCTGAATAACGGTGGTCTTGGCATCAAAAATCTTACGCTTTTTAACAAATCTCTTCAAGCCTTGATGACTTGGAATCTAATTCATAGCAACTCTGATCTCACTGCCTTTCTCAAGACTAGATTCATTACCAAGCTTAGATAGGGTAATCTGAGTTACATCACTTCTTCCATCTAGCCATTCATTAGATTCTCTTTAATTAATATCATGAACAAATCTATATGGATGGTTAGCACTAATTCCACTATAAATTTCTGGCTGGATAACTGGACTGGTGTTCCCTTAATCTCAATGCTGACGGCCACCACTATTCTTTGAAATAACAACTCCTCTATTAGGGATGTTCTTACCTCCCATGAAACCACCCTACCATATGACATTGGTCATATCATTGACAATTATCATTTCTCCAACACCAATGATTCCCTCATTTGGGAACCTGCTTTTAATGGAGTTCTTGACTCCAAAAGATTCTACAAATTTTTTTTTAGAAATTCTGATTCAAGCTTTGTTTTATTGAATGCTTTTAGTTAACCGTGGATCAAGCCCTCAAGACTAACTCTTATCTGGTGTATTTCCCATAATAGGGTTCCCACTGATGTGTGTGTGCAATCCATTGGGATTCCCCTTTTCTTAAGACGTCATATGTGTAATCAACACCGCAAGGAAGCTAATCATATGTTTTTGTCTTGTGTTACAGCTGCAGCTCTTTGGAATTAAACTTTTGACATTTTTGGTCGCATACGGTCACTTCATGACTCTATAAATTCTGAATTGCAATGCTATGTTAATGGGGTTTCCTCCATGCAAATCAAGAATATTTTTCTGACTGCGGTGGAGGAACCCCTTCTTGTGATCTGGTATGATAGAAATAATTTTCTTCATAATAATTGTTCATTCAGTCTCACTGCAGGTAAAATGCGTATTCTCGTGGCCATCAAGGATGCTGAATCACTTCAGAAGGATCATTGTGACAATTTTGTTAGTGATTTTGTGATCCTTCACTGTCTTAGGATTGCGGGATCTTATAGACAACCTCGGCGCAATTTTTATGTATTCTGGCAAGCCCCGCTTCTTGGATGGATCAAAGTGAATGTTGACGGCACCTCGAGAGGAAACCCAAGTCCGGCAGGTTGTGGTTCCATTATAAGAGACTATCTTGGTAGGTGCCTGGTCTGTTTCTTTGGTGGTTGTGGTTTGGCCTCAGTACTAGAAGCAGAAATGCTGGGAGGGATTCATGTGGTGGAATTTTCCAAACAAAAGGGTTGGAACGAGCTATGGATTGAAAGTGACTCAACCACTGTGTTGCAAGCTATCTAGAAGGGTGTGGTGCATCTTTCCTGGCCGCTTAATTCTCGTTGGATGCAATACCTTACTTCGCTCTTGGACCTCAACTACATTTCCACACATGCTTACCGTGAAGCGAACATGGTTGCTGACTGTCTTGCCAACAAGGGGGTCATCCAGGATATTACCTGGCTGAATGATTTGTCAAGTGATTTTCTCCCTATTTATGATAAGGATTGTAATAAGAATCCGTCTTTTAGATTTTTGTAACTTCCTTTCTTTTTTATGCAATAAATTGTACCTAGATCTTTGACTGAGGCACCACCTTCTTATAAAAAATATTTTCATTTTATTTTCTTTATTAAAAAAGGTATTATAACTAATAAATTACATTATTTGTTTATGATAGTTTAGATTTATCTTGTTTTACAAGTTTACCCTTATGTAAGATCTCTATTAATTGATTTTGAAGAAAACAAATTATTTTCAATTTAACATTTTAAATAAAAACAAATTATATTGTATAACATTATATTATAAGAGAATTATTTTTTTGTAAAAATGATTTATCAGGTTGGTGAATTTTTACTATGCCATTTCATCTGTCATTAATATTGTGTATTTTTCAATAATTTTTGTCATTTAATCTGTCATTAATATTTTTATCATTTTAGTTAACAATAAAAAATAAGAATAAAAATGTGTTACATTTGGATCACTTTTCTTTTTGATTTATAATTATTAATTTTTTATTGACATTTGAATATAATTATTGGATTTGTATATTTTTGTACTAATTAGTATTAATTTGATCGGTAAGAAAATGATTGATCAATCATCTGGTCCACCAAAATTTCTAGGTATGATCATACTCATACCTCTATATAGGATCTAACACATGCTCATGTTGATGAGCCTCCTCCTCCTTCATTACACGAGACATCTACATCAATGGTGGAAATAAGGTGTTTGAGGGTTAGTAACTGTGGCACTACATGTTGACCAAAAATATCAGTTGACAATTCTCAGGTTTATAGGATAACATTGGAATTTAATGATATTTATATTATAATAGGTGAAAAATCAAAACAATTCTTGTTTTTTGTATCAGTGCAGGATAAACACAAAGTCTGTAATTTGTTTTAATATTGCTGAAGTACTGACAAAGTGACATTATCACTATTTTAGGAGATCATTCTGGTAAGATTATTTATTAATATTTTACTTATCTTGAAATGTTTATATTAATATATGTTTTCCCTTCTTATCAGATGACATGTTATAAACCTAACATTAGATTAGTTATGAGGTAATGGTTATCAATAGAGGCTGGGAGATGGAGGGATTTTAAACTATCCCTCGTATCATAGTTCATTTTTTGGAATAGACATCATGAAAATCCATGTGATATATATCCACTCATATATTAAGAATAGTGGAAAAAATTTGTTGAAAGTAGATGATGAGAAGAGTTTTTAGTAAGTTCAATGTTACCTTTTTAGATGCCTTTTTATATTAATGATGATGTTATTGATTTATTTCATCATAATTATTCATTTACAGTAACAAAGGAAATATCTTCATGAGATTCAAGATAGAAATGTATATATTCATATGTTATCTTATGGAGGGTATAATTTATTGTAATAACACATGAAAAAAGAAAAGCATAAAAAGTTGAGAGCTTAGTCATTTGGATCTTGATAGGTTTCCCATCCTCCCACTAGAAATGAAAAATGGTAGAGGGTTTGAATGGGTGAATATAAGGCCCCAACCATAAATATTACTTAATCTTGACTTATTTCAAGAATACACGTTGAGGATATTTTCTGGTTTAGAGTTTTAGAAAATTAGATCATAAAACATGCATCACATTCTATATTTGAACAAGGTGGTTACATAATAGACTGTATTGCTTTTTTCCCATAAAAGAATACATATTTAAAATAAAACATGGATTCATTCTTGACACTTCCTCGACACTATCATCACATCATGTACTTTTCCCTTGACCTGTGAAAAACATTTCAAAAACTTCAGATGAGCATAAAAAGCTCAGTAAGGGATATAAAAGTACGGAATGAAAACCTAAGTCCATGTATACATAAGAATTAATGAAATCATACTTTACTCGTAAAATATAAGCACTTAAACATACCTCATGAAATCAAAAGGTTTATGAATAACTCATAGAAAACATATGACATAAAGGTAACTTGAGGCATTCATAACATTTTTACGTAGGGAGTAACCCTCATGGTTATGTTTGGAATACCCATCACACTATATTCCATTAATCTCTTTGGAGAAACCTTAGAGTTTAACTCCTTCACATTAGCCAATGCATTGGAGAGCTATATCGGGCTCACCCGCCCTTAGTTTATCACGGAACCACCAATATTCATAAACAATTCCCAAGAACCATACATTAATCATATCACATAAAACATGTAACATCCCAAGAAATTGTGTTATATAATGACATGTTTTTTGTTACCATGTTTTCCTTTAATCGAACAAGTTGTCCTCTTATAAAAAAAATATAACAAGGGAGTAAAGTAAATACACCAAAATGAATGAAAGGCTCTTTTATTTAAATTAGGAACACCTTGGTAACTACAACTCACAGGGATCAAATAGGAAGCTTAGCTAACCAAAGATTCCAACTAAAACCCGATTAAAATTATAGGAAGACCGCTCAAAACCACAAGAACCTCGAAAATGCGATAAGGGTCTTTGGAATCCATCAAAACAAACATAAGGATGGCCGAAGCCACCACAGCCTTACTAAGCACCAAAGGAATAACTTGAACTATCTCTTTCCCTTTCTTCTTTAGTCTCCTTGAGTTTGGGACACCCCGAGACCAAGTTTTTATAGAACACTTATCCGACTGTTAGACACCAACAACTATAATTATAGCCGTTGGCACCCCCCTATGATCCAATATCATTTAATGTTTCAATAACAACAACAATAATGATGATTATACAACTAATTCATTGTTTGTTTTCCCAATATATGAATCATATAAGAATGCTATTTTATTTTATATAATGCAAAACAGTGGGAATTAAGATCATTATTTTCCACTATGTATTATACATGTTTTTAACTTGAGCAAGTAAATATTTATTTTATGAATGAATATATTGAATCTGGTGGGATTTATTTTTTTTAGTCTATGAAAATGTGTGTGTAAACTCTTGGGTTATATATATATATGTGTGTGTGTGTGTGTGTGTTCCATCAAACATTAAGTTAAATATATTATACTTACCCCTAAATTTAAAATAAGTAATAATAATAATTCAAATGTTTATAATTTGACCTTTTTATAATTAACCGTTTTGAAATGATGTCAAATTATGGTTTCTTTTATATTAAAAATTTTGGTTCATAATGTTAATATTTACATCAATGCACTTTTAATTTTGAAACTTGAAAATAATTATTAATGTTATTATGTTAAATCCTTAATGGTATTAACAACATTAATAGAGATCTCTAATTAAGAAAATTATTTTATATATGTCAACAAAGGAAAATAATAATATGTAATAGATAGGGGTAAATAATTTAATATATATATATATTAAATGACCATTGAATTACCTTAAAACAATAAAATATATATCAAAAATTGCATGTTAATGATAAAAAATGATATTATAATAGGTTTAATAAAAAAAGATTTTGTTTTTTTTACAACAGGGCCGCCCGTTTTTTTTAAATCATCGCATCACCTCGGCCGTCCGATCCAGTGCACCCACCATCGAGGCCATTTGTTTTTTTTACGCCGCATCACATCAGGGTCGTCCGATCAGATCTTGTGTAATCTTGGCAATTCCCCTTTTTCGGATCTCTGTTACCCCACGCGTCTTCTTCTTCCTCCCGCGCGATAACCAGCGGTGTAGGACGTTTTTTTTCTTCATCTAGGCTAGCGGTGGACCCGGATTTTGCCTCTTCTTTCCATGGTTTAAGCACCAGCTCGGCCTCGGATACTTGATCCACATCTCCACGCAAGAAGGGTTCCCTATTTTTAGACCTCATTTTGCACCGAAGAAGAGGGTTTTGCACCGTGCTTCCTTGGACCCTCGGCTACCTCGTCGACGTCTTCTGCACTTCCTTCTCCTCCTCTCCGAACCGATATTGGACCTCTTGTCTTTCTTTTGTTTCGGTTTTGGTTTATGTTTATATATATATATATATATTTATTTATATAAACAAATACATGTATATGAAGCTTCCAAACACCCCTGGTTCTTGTTTTTTTTCTCTGTGCCCTCCCCAAATCAAATAACCAAACTGTAAAACATGTAAGAAAAGGATTACATTATCATACCTGGTTTTAGTTTTGGGTTGGAATTATTTTATATATATACATATATATATGTATATAATTACATGAACATGCATATACTATGATCCTTTTACTTATAAGGTTTTCCCGAACCAAGTAACGAGACTTTAAAACATAGAAGTAAAGAGATTTGTGATTTCAGCTTGTTTTGTTTAGTTTCAGGTCGTGTATATATATATATATATGTCTAAACATACATATATATATATATATGTAAATCTTGCTTTATGTCGAATTCCTGGTTTCTTGTGGGTGATCCATAGCATGTTAAAACAGGTAGGGAAATGATTGTTGTTGGGTTGTTCAAATTATGGTATGAACTAGTATATATGTATACATACATACATATATAAATATATATGTACCTATATGTATATAAATCCCAATATGTGCATACATCAATTTAATTACATGCAAAAAAATTTAGAATAAAAAATGGATATTTATTGTTATTAGGTTTTAATTCATTTTGGTGTAACATGATTATTTAATAAAATTATTTTTACCCTTAAAAATTAATACTTCAAGAACGACACCAAAAATATTTACATACATGTGTATATATATGACGAAGTTTAAGTATTAGTTTGATATCAAAATAATTCTTCCAATTGAAAATTCTCATTTATCAGCGTTCTTGACAATTCTTGTGTTAGAATGATGATTTCTTGACACCCATATATCAACATGTGTTTTAAATATGAATGGCCTCGTTTTTAACTTGGGATTGTGATTTTAGAATTGTTAAAGTGTTTATTATAAGGTTTCCATTAAGCCCATGGTTTCAATTGTTATGTTAATATCTAATGTGTATGTATTTTTATTTCTTATGTCTTAGTTTTTATCAAAGTTTGTACTATCCTTCCTTGACTATGAAAATACATGTAAAGGGATTATGAGTAATGAATGTAAGAATGAGACCCTATGAATGAAAGACCATGTAAAATATGTGAGGGATGTATTGGACTTAAATTATTATGGATGGGTGCGCCCAGAATTATATAGTGCTCCAATGCATTGGGTAAAAGATGAATCTCATGAGACGTTATGTGCGACGGTCATGTCGGTTAGCCTTGGCTTGTGCTGCTATAGAAATGGGGTAGGCGGTTAGCCTTGAACCGTATTAAGTTATGTTTTATGGTCATGATGCTAGGTCTTGACAAATCTGGCATTATACATTCCCTCCGCATGTGATGATAAATGGTCAACCAGGGGATAGTTCAACTAACAGGACATCCCCTAGTTGGAAATTCCCTTGACTATGAATATGAAATTATGAGATAGGAACAGTAACACATAATTTGTTATAAGAACTTTATGTGACCATAAATCATGATATGAACGTTTTCCATTCTTACACATAGTCTTTTATAACTGAAGTGGTTTTTGTTGTAAATTATGCATCATCTATTCTTCACATGCTCGCACTCTCTGATTTATGTCTTCTTTAAATTTTATTTTAAGTACGTACTTCATTTCTGTGAAGGTGGTTTTCAAGAATGTAGGATTTAAATGTTTTAAGAAAATATAATACCTTGTTTTTAGTAAAGTGTTTTAACATATTCAAAATGATTGTTTTGAGAAATAATTTTTCTTTAAACATTTTAAAACCACTTACTGGGTATAATTCTCTCACCCTATGTTTTTGTTTTAAAAATTTTCAGGCATGGATTTGTACAGATGATGTTTTTCCGAAGTAGCTGGTTTCCCAAAATCCTGAGCCTCGCGATCTTCTATAGTAATGGGACATGATATATTATTGTAACTATTTGTAATAAATTCTTTGTACATCATGCCCCATCGGCACCCGATAATCGGGGTCCTTAAAGTTTGTATCAGAGGATGGTTTTAGGAAACTCTGGAAAACTAGGTAGTATGAATATATTACTATGATCGACTAAGTAAATATGTTATAAATTTCATATAGATGATGGAAATGTATCTACCGATCTATTGTCAATTCCCATTGAGGACCTAGAGACCACTGTGTATCTGGATAGTCGGGAGAACTTTCTTAATTACGCCCATATTTGCATGTCATGCAAGCACCTGTATGATGTGTCAAACTCACCTAGGGTGCTTAGTCTTCACCGAGGATTGGGAATGGATTATCTCCAAATGATGATGACCCAATTACCCTCTTATGCATGTCGGGGAAGGTACCATGAGAGACCCTTCCAAGTGTTCACGACTGGAGAAGAATTTGGCACGATGCTCGATAACCCCTTTCAAGAAGCTGCTGCTGCTGGAGACCTCCGAGCGGCCTACCTGTGTCAGGTTTTTCACTACGGCTTCTGGGTCCAGTTGATGGACTTTGGGGTGTTAGAAGATGAATCTACTCATTTGTATTATAGGCAACAGGTGTATAATTATGTTTCTCAACTCTATACCCCTCATGCTAAACTCAGGAGGCATCATAGATGTCCCCATGAGTTTAACCCCGTATGTTCAGCCTGTGTGTGGTTTGAGGAGTTAGGGAGTATTGCCTCTCTTTGTGGTGTTCGTTTGGTAAACTCAGACTTTTTTATGTAAACTTTTTTGTAATTGAATGTTTCGTATTTCCTTTCCTGTCTCTACCTTAACAGTTTTGTTAAGTGAGCTCTCTTGAAGGTTTTTTTTCAGATAGCTGGTCAAACGAACATCTCATCTCTACCTGATGAGTTTGTAAATGTCATTTTGATTAGAGAATGCATGATGTATTATCCATCTTTTCTCCACCTACGAGGGTCTTGTCAACATCTGCTTGACTTAGCAAACAGTCCTAAGATTCTTCGTTTGTGTCAAGGGGATGACTGTGTCTTTCATCTCATTGCCACTACCCAACTCCCCTACCATAAGCGAAGGGGGAGATACTACGAATGCCTCTTCTAGTGTTTTAATATGGCACACAACTTTTCTTCCAGAGCATGCTTCCTCATAACTGCTCAAAATGGTGACCTCAAGGTGGCCTATATGTTATAGGTCTTAAATCTCAGTCTCCTCAATCGCATCATCCCTCTCGAATACCTCGAGCGTGATGTAGTTCGGAGGGTTATCAGGGAATTTGTCCACTTCGACATTTCTGATCTTTTCACTACATGAGCCTCCCTATGGGATCCTGTGTGTAGTATACATGAGCAGGGATTCAAAACCTACTGCTCAAGGTGCATCTGGGCTAGGGAAATAGATGAACTATGTACCAACTTGGGTATTTCTTTTATCGAGACGGATCTCCTATTTCGGTAATGTTGTATGACTGGGGATTTTCTTTTTCTTTTTATGAATAGAATTTCGAGGACGCAATTCTTTGAAGGGGGAAATAATGTAACATCCCAGGAAATGATGATATGTAATGACATGTTTCATATTACTATGTTTTCCTTTAATCTAACAAGCTGTCCTTTTATAAAATAAATAAATATAAAAATGGAATAAAGTAAATAAACCAAAATGAACGAAAGGCTCGTTTATTTAAATGAGGAAAACCTTGGTAACTAAAACTCATAGTGATCAAACAGGAAGCTTAGCTAACCAAAGATTCCAACTAAAAACCCGATTAAAATTACATGAAGACCACTCAAAACCACAAGAACCCTGAGAAGGCGATAAGGGTCATTGGCATCCATCCAAAAAAACATAAGCATGACCAAAGCCACCATAGCCGTACTGAGTAGAAAAGGAATAACTTGAACCATATCCTTCTATTTCTTCTTCAGTCACCTTGAGTTTGGGATACCCTGAGACTAGGATTTTATAGAACACCTATCTGACCGTTAGACACCAACGGCTATAATTATAGCCGTTGGCACCATCCCCCCCCCCATGATCCAATATCTTTTAATGTTTTAATAACTACAACAAAAATAATGATAATACAACTAAATAATTTTTTGTTTTCCCAAAATTTGAATCATATGATAATTCTATTTTATTTTATATAATGAAAAACAGTGGGAATTAATATCATTATTTTCCACTATTTATTATACATATTTTTATCTTGAGCATGTAAATATTTTTTTATGAATGACTATATTGAATTTGGTGGAATTTATTTATTTTTAGTCTACGAAAATGTGTGTGAGAACTCTTGGGATATATATATATATATATGTATGTATGTTACGTCAAAATTTAATTAAATCTATTATAATTACCCCAAAATTTAAAATACGTAATAATAATGAAAATGTTTATAATTTGACCTTTTTATAATTAACAGTTTTGAAATGATGTCAAATTATTGTTTCTTTTATATTACAAATTTTGTTTCATAATTTTAATATTTAAATCAATGCACTTTTAATTGTAAAACTTGAAAATAATTATTAATGTTATTATGTTAAATTTCTAATGGTATTAACAACATTAATAGAGATCTCTAATTAAGATAATGGGTATATATAAGTCAAAAAAGGAAAATAATAATATGTTATAGACATGGGTAAATATTTTAACATATATATATGTGTATTAAATGACCATTGACTTACCTTAAAATAATAAAAATATAGATCAATAATTTCATGTTAATTATAAAAAAATGATATTATAATAGGTTTAATAAAAAAATAATAAAACAATTTTTTTACAACAGGGGGGGACAGTTTTTTTTAAAGCGCCGCATCACCTTCATCGTCTGATCCAATGCACCCCCCATCACGGCTATTTTTTTTATGCCGCACCATGTCAGGGTTGTTCGATCAGATCTTGTGTAATCTTGGTCGTTCCCCTTTTTTGGATCTCTGTTACCCCGCGCATCTTCCTCTTCCTCGCGCGCGATAATCAGCGGTTTAGGCCGTTTTTTCTTCATCTAGGCCGGCGGTGGACCCGGTTTATGCATCTTCTTTCCACGGGTTATGCACCGCCTCAACCTCGGATACCCGATCCACATCTCCACGGAAGAAGGGTTCCCGGTTTTTAAACCTCGTTTTCACCAAAGGAGAGGGTTTTGCACCGTGCTTCCTTGGACCCTCGGCCACATTGTCGACGTCTTCTGCACTTCCTTATCCTCCTCTCTGATCCGGTAAGGGACCTATTGTCTTGCTTGTGTTTTGGTTTTCGTTTAAGTTTATATATATATATATTTATTTATTTATTTATTTATATAAACATATACATGTATATGAAGCTTGAAAATACCCCTGGTTCTCGTTTTCTTTCTCCGTGCCCTCCCCGAATCTAATAAAAAACCTTAAAACATGTAATAAAAGGATTAAATTATCTTACCTAGTTTTATTTTTGGGTTGGAAATATTTTATATATATACATATATATGTATATAATCACATGAACATGCATATACTATGATCCTTTTACTTATAAGGTTCAATTTCACCTTGTTTTGTTTTGTTTCAGGTCTTATATATATATATATATATATGTATAAACATACACATATATTTATATATATGTAAATCTTATTTTATGTCGGGTTCCTGGTTTCTTGTGGGTGATCCATAACATGTTAAAACAGGTAGGAAAATTATTGTTGTTGGGTTGTTCAAATTAAGGTATGAACTCATATATATGTACATATACATATATATATATATATGTACCTATATATATATATAAATCCCAATATGTGCATACGTCTATTTAATTAAGTGCAAACAATTTCAGGAAAAAAAATGGATGTTTATGGTTATTTTGTTTTAATTCATTTTGGTGTAACATGGTGATTTAATAAAATTATTTTTACCCTTATAGATTATTACTACAAGAACAACACCAAAACTATTTATATAAATGTGTATATATATGACGTAGTTTAAGGATTAGTTTGATATCAAAATAATTCTCCCAATTGAAAATTCTCATTTATCAGCATTCTTGACAATTCTTGTGTCAGCATGATGATTTCATGACACCCATATATCAGCATGTGTTTTAAATTTGAATGGCCTCGTTTTTAACATGGGATTGTGATGTTTGAAGTGTTAAAGTGTTTATTATAAGGCTTCCATTAAGCACATGGTTTCAATTGTTAATTTAATATCTAATGTGTACATATTTTTATTTCTTATGTCTTAGCCTTTATCAATGTTTGTACTGTCCTCCCTTAAATATGAAAATGCATGTAAAGGTATTATGAGTAATGAATTTAAGAATGAGACCCTATGAATGCAAGACCACGTTAAATGTGTGAGGGGTGTATTGGACATAGATGATTATAGACGGGTGCGCCCGGAATTATACAACACTCCAATGCATTGGGTAAATGATGAGTCTCATGAGATGTTATGTGTGACAGTCTTGGCGGTTAGCCTTGGCATGTGTTGCTATAGAAATAGGGTAGGTGGTTGGCCTTGACCCGTATTAAGTTATGTTTTATGGTCATGATGCAAGGTCTTGACAAATTCTGGAATTATACATTCCCTCCGCATGTGATGATAAATGGTCAACCATGGGATAGTTCAACTAATATGACATCCCCTAGTTGGAAATTCCCTTGACTATGAGAATGAAATTATGAGATAGGAACTGTAACACATAAGTTGTTATAAGAACATTATATGCCAATGAATCATGATATGAACATTTTCCATGCTTACACACAGTCTTTTAGAACTGAAGTGATTTTGGTTGTAAATTATGCATCATCTATTCTTCACATGCTTGCACTCTCTGATTTATGTCTTCTTTAAAGTTTATTTTAAGTACGTACTTATTTTCTGTGCAAGTGGTTTTCAATAATGTAGGATTTACATGTTTTAATAAAAGATAATGCCTTGTTTTTAGTGAAGTGTTTTATCATCTTCAAAATCACCGTTTTGAGAAAGAATTTTTCGTTAAACGTTTTAAAACCCGATACTGAGCATAATTTTCTCACCCTACATTTTTTTTAAAAAAAATTTCAGGCTTGGATTTGTTCATTTGATATTTTTTAGAAGCAGCTAGTTTCCCAGAATCCTGATCCTCGTGATCTTATATAGTAATGTGACATGATGTATTATTATAACTATTTGTAATAAATTCTTAGTACATCATGCCCCATGTACACATAGGAATCGGTGTCCTTACAAAACATGAATAAAAGAAACATAACATTTCCACATTTCAATAAAAATATATCAAAAAGACATTGATATAATAAAAACATTATCAAAACCATTTTCAATACCAAAATAAATGAAAAGTGAAACATGGTATTTATTTTTCATTTAAAAAAAGTTATGGCTTATAGAGGAAGCCGAAACTGAAATAATGGTCACAGCGGCGGAGAAGTCGTTGTCGCCGAATATATAAGACAAAAACATTCCTTTCTTCATTTAGTAAAACACTTCGTATAAAAAAGAATCATTTTGAATAAAATTAAAAGTCAAAGGGGTTTATACACCGTATAAAATAAAGTTTTGTATAAAACAAAATATTTCTCAATGAAAGGAGATTGAGATGAAGTCTCATTCCTCATGTCTGACTTGACTCGATCGTTCTTTAATCTACTGAATAATAAACTAGAGTTAATTTATACTTTCTTAAGAACCTTTTTCAAGTTCATTATTCCTTTTATATCACTTATTACCATTTTATGAACATTATGTAATTATTTAAGTTAATAATGGTCGTTTTGTCGACCCTTGGTACTTGAGTCAAAAATAAACTTCTTGTAATTACAAGTTGTTCATGTGGTAAAATATACATTATATCTAGAATAATATTCATGATTTATATATCATATATATCATATATATATATCCATTATATTCATTCATTTATAATATTACATAACATTTAGAGGTAAGAAATGAAATGCACAATTCATGGAGACGGTAAGCCGTACGTACGCATGAACGTTACTTTAATTTCAATTTCGTAGTTAATGGAGTGAAATCATAATGATATAAAGGTATATTATAATTACATTATAATATCATATATAATATCATTAAATCTATCCTTTATACATCCCACATATGGCATTAATGATTCAAATCACTTTGAGGGGGGGTAGTCCACACTTCCTAAAATGAAGATATCGAGTTTACCCATAATGGAAACCATAAAGGTATGCCATAAATGAAAAAATACAGAATAATATGGAAACCATGAACATAATATATATCATATATAAATAGAGTGACATCTTAATGTCCACCATGAAAGGTGTTAAAAGAAGACTGAACAATCATCATTTCGTGAGGCAGAAATTCCCCATCCACAGAAACAGTATGTTCTTTAACTATTAGACGGAGGTGTGTGTAAGTGTAGCTTGAATACTTATCATAAAAACATCCTAGTATATTTAAGATACTGTTTTTGTTACAAAATATAGGAATAAAAAGAGTTTCGGGGGTTGGAGAAGCAAAAATAAAACAAAGGAACATTAGAGAAGACTCTACCTTTAAATCGGGTAACTCCTCTTGGTTTGAACCAAAAGAGTTTCTTGAAGAGATTTCTGCCTAAGGTAAGGCTTCTATGATGAAGATAGGGATGTGGAGAGATAAAATGTGCAGATCTTGGCCGAGCCAATGGCTTGAGAGGTGTGGGTATGGTGGTAGAGGTGGGGGCCTTTTATAAGAGGGAGGAGGGGCACTCTTGGAAAGTCAAGAAATGTTATTTTATTATATATTGAGTTTCAGATTTTAAAGGTCCCACAATTATATATTTCTAGGATAAGGTGATAAAGGTTCTATATCAACCCATCCAATAGGACTTTGACAAGTTTAAGTCTAATATTTTATATTATCTTTTAATTTTATTTAAATTGTTAATTAATGAGGTAAACGTTGCATCATCATGGTGTCATAAAAACATTAATTTATTTAATGTCTAAAAATTATAAAAAAAATATCATGATGTAGGAAATAGTTTTAGATTTCCTATGACTATTTATAGTCTAAGATATCATTTACACAGACAAAACTAAAATTGTTTTACTTTGGTGATACATACTTTGGTTATACATGCCCTTTAAAAAAATAATATAATAAAATGTCACTATCACCCAAAAGTGGTTGCATGGGGTCCCAATGTTTGGCACAAGGAATCCCATGGTCGTCCATGACTCAAACAGTGGCATTAGGACACATTTTGGGGTCATTTTTATTATTATGAAATTTTATTATTACCCTTAACTACCCGATTACTAATTAATCACGATAATTAAAGATAATTACCATCTTTACTATTCATAATGTCCAAAAACAAAAGATTATTAATTACAAAATTTGGACCTTCTGATTCCATATATGGAATCCATTTTACCAAATTCAAAACATAGAAATTGTGGTAATTAATTTAAAAATAATTCCCATTGTCAAAACAAATAGCGGGTTTTTTAGAAACAATATCTATCAAATGTTTGACAATTGTTTATGTCCAATTTCAAAGTGAAATTAATTCCAATGACCACCATTGGATTAAACTATAAAAATATATTCTACTTACACTTTAAAACCAAATAAAAAGATAATATATCCATATAATTAAATTATATGAAAAAGCAGTTTTGATGTAAAATGCAGTATTTTTTACTATTCATTAAAAAAATGAACATTGTCAGAAAAATACACAAAATTTATCCAAAGTAAATTTCAATGTACCAAAACTAAAGAATAAGTTTATTTTGACAAATATATCTTATAAAATTGTCAAAATATAGAATTAAAAATGGTTCACCATCAAAAGGTTGTAAAAAAATCTTTTAAAAATATTAGAGAATCCAATCCTTAAGATTGGATTTATTCTCATTGTAAGCCTCTAAAACACTATCTAATTCATAAATAGACATAGATATTAAAATCCATAATTCTTTACTTACTTGGGATGTTAGAGTGAATATGAAAATATCTTATGGAAGAGTCAAGAGTTGTAGCTGATAAGATTGTAAGATGTTTATCTATTTGTTGAAGTTAAATTAACTATTTGGTATATTGTGATTAATTATATACTTTTTCCAATATTCCATACAGTATTATCTTAAGGAGAAGAGAACACAGGGGATACTTATTGCTGAGGGTAGGCAGGGTATTTTAGCTACAACATTGGGTAAGCCTAAACACCTAGAATGCATATGAAGATACCCGGCAGGTGTATCAGTAAGAAAAGCGTTCCCATGTTTAAGAGATTATTCGAAGGAGAAAGTATATAAAATAATTGAATCTTTGGAATCTAATGTTCAGGATATTCATGTGAATATGGAGGGAATAATTAGATCATCGGTACAAGCGATGGTTTTAGACATGCAAAGATAGTTTCAGTCTGTCGATCTGAATCATACACCTTTGCTAGAAGATCCTACTCCTCCTTATCCTACTCACTCATCTTAGCTTCCAAATGCCACTCTTTATTATCCTACCCCAACAACACCTCCTTCGTATCTTCCAAGATACTGTGAGTTATATGTTAATGATCCTCATTATATTATTTCATATGGGATGATATAATATATCAGTGATACCATTAATCATTGCCATATTGACATAGAGAATCATAGGGAAATTGTACAAGATATTATAGATAGATAAAAAAATACCAGGTCATACAAATGAAGTTAGTATAGTTGGAAAAATTATCAGTCATTTTTTAGTTTTTTCATATATACTAGTTCATTATATTACCATAAGATGTATGTTTATATGTTATATTTTATTTCATTTCATTAGTAAATTTGTTTTATAATTATACATTTTATATATTTTTCTAATTTTTTAAATGAATACATTAAAGGTAAATAAATACTATATAGATAGTAAAAAAATTCAAAGTTTCATGACTTTAGATACAGATTCTACTAGTCCTGATCGATTGTCAAAAATCACAAATTTTTTATTGGGAGTATGTGACATTCCATTTGATGCTACTATTTGTGGGAGTGCAAGGATTGTGGGGATTTTTAAAAATGATATCATAGAGATTGTTTGTCATTCCCAAAAAAACTAAGTAAAAAACTAATATTTGATAGCATGTATGACACAAAATATCATGCACATAATGTAATATAATATTCATATAATTTATAACATATTTACTATTTAAAATATATTCCATATATTTCAACTCTTGAAATACCGAGTTAGCTTGAAATGAGTGTGAAACTAGGTTAGGTTACATAATACACAACAATTAATATCCTCTATATCTTGTGTTACAAGCAAAAATGTCCTTCTTTGACGGCTTTCATTATACATAGTACTGAGTCTTACCAAGAAATAATCTATAATTGAAACATTACTATTTAATAAGATATAAACTATTCGTTTGGAATAGTATTAACTAAAATATGAAAAAATATGGTTTAGACAACTTAGTCAATGCATATAAATAAATTATAAACTAATATAATAACTATTTGAATATTAAATGCACAGGTTTATAGGAACCTATTTCTTTTATCACAATGTAGTTTAACCATAATAGATTAAATTAATTAAAATTATTGAGTGATATTAATGTAACAAATATTTTAAATATTCAATAAATTATTTTTTAAATTCACCCAATAGATTTTGTAAGCATAAGATATGTTCAAACCCAATATTTCACAAAAAAACTATATTTTCATTCAGGCGATTTTATCCGCCTTTAAATGGTGCTCCTATTTTAAATCATAATTTTTGATAATTTTATGAGTTTAATTTGATAAAATAAACATAATTTTTGAATTGAAAATTTCAGAAATAACATAGGATTTATTTTGGGATTTTTTTGAGAAACTTCATTTTCTAGTGAATAGTGAAAAATACTGTGTTTTAGTTAAAAACTTCCTTTTTTGTTTAAATAATTATTAATGATAAATTAGAATATAATTTTCTTTAAAGTCACATTGAATAAATTATATATAAATTAATATAATTAAATTCATTATAAATAATATAACATTTAAATTAAATATAAAAACCCCAAAATCTATTGAAAATGTTTCTACTAAATGCAGGTAATTAGTCTGTCTACGAGATTAGCATTAATCTTTATTTTTTAGATTCTGCGATTATAATTTTGAAATCATATATAAACCATTGTAATAAAGGTAATATTTTTGGTCTAATGATCACCTTAATTTTTGACAAAAATTATTAGTGAAAGTGATTAAAATTAATTACAGTGATTAAGGTGTAATTAGGATTAACATGGATTAAATCCCTTGGTTTAAGGCCCCAAATGGCCAAGAAACTTTTCCAACACTCATTTTATGGACATATTTCTCCCATTAACCTTAAAATAATATGTTTGGGTGGTTTGGTATAACTTTTGTTTGATAAGAAAATGTGCACACCAAACTTCTTTTCAAGAATTCCAAGTGAGTCCTTTTCTTTCCCTAAAGAGTCTACAACCTCTACCAATTCCTCAAACCTATAAAACCTATTAAGTTGAACCAATACCTGAAAAAATAGTATCACATAATTCCTATACTAGTCCTATAATCCTCCCCTTTTTCATAATATCTTCCATGGATTTAATTAGGTTTAAACCAAAAGACGTTACCCGATTAAAAGGTAATGTCTTTTCTCAATCTTCATTTCCATTCTCCAAACACTAAAATATCATTACACTATTATTTTTTAAAAATTCATGTATCCTAAATATAATAGGATGTTTTATTCTAATTTTTTAACCTAAAAATACACACAAAACCATCTAATGGGTAGTGAGCATAATGTACCTTTGGATGATGAACTAATTCCTCACAAAACGATGATTGTTCATTCATCCATTACTGCCTCTTATGGAGTCTATTATGATGAAATATATATATATATGATATATGTGTTATTTATAATTATTTTTCATTATGTAATTTTTATTTATAACATACATTTATTCTTTCCAGGTTGTGTAAATGTGGTAATCCCGTTTGAGGACGTGTGGACTACCGCCCCTCAAAGCGATGTGAGTCATTCACACGATACATGGAATGTATAAAAGATCGTTATAATTAAGAATATGAGACATAAAAAAAATATATTATATTCATGAAATAAATTCATTTCATATATATATATATATATATATTTCATTATCTTTATTACCCTTTCACACACTTAAAAAGAGATAACGTCGTTCCTGGACATGTGGACTACCACCTCCTCAGCATGTTGTGACTCCTTTTAAATTACATAATTCTATATATATAAGTATATATGATTAACTAAAATGGTATTTATTATATAATCATCATTATGGAATGATATGGTGTTACTTACCTTCATTGCATAATGATCATTTAAATATGGGAATGTAACTCATGTGTACGTACGACCTACCATCTCCATGATTGTAACGTGGCCCATTTTCAAAACCATATTTAATGATTGATTTTAAAAGTATAATTGATGTATAAATATGATAATTTTTACATGGTTATTATTCTTTATATGTTATACAAAGACCCCTTTGACCATAGTTGACCTACAAAAGATTCTTTTGACATATAAATTGAATTTGGCCAAAACACCCGATGTAAAATAAAGAGTTTAAGTTGATGTAAACAACATGGTAATAAGTGAAATAAAGGTAATTAAAAAAAATAAAAATGTTATAAAAATTATAAAATTAACATACATTGGTTATACATTAATTTAAAGGATGTTCAGCTGAAAGAAAACGTAAGGTAAGGGATTTTTCTCCCATTTTCATTAAGTGGGGAATACTTAATTATTGTACACATAATATCTTATATATGGTGTACTTACTGCCACATTGACATGTAATGTCATGAATTCTATTATCTTAATGGTGTTTAAATTTTCAATTAAGGATTATTACCTTTGGGTTTTCCAATCCATTTATTATTACAGTATAAAGGGATTCTCACCTCTCTTCCTTCTTTCGTGAGATAAATGTCATGTTCACTATTTACATATTTTGGGTGGTGTATCTACTAACGTTTTAATATATTATATCCTGAATTAGTTTCCTTCATGGTATTTATTACTTTCATTTAGTATTATTGTTTCATGGGATTTATGATTTAAATCTATTTCAAAGTGTTATAAGACACTTTGGAGTTTTTAAAGATTATTTTACTCAAGACTAGTTCTATTGATCTTTCAATGGAATATTCATTAGAGGAAATTATATAACCATTTTTTTAAAAACCCTTTTAAGATCATATAGTTATTCGTGAATATTTAGAAGTATTTTTACCATTTCATCACTACATGGTACTCAAATTGGTTTAAAAATATTTTATTGAAAGCCCGACTTCACTTCTCTCATTAGTTAGAGAACCTATTTTCTTCTAAAAAACCATTTTTATTAAAGTGTTTTCAAAAATTATTTTAAAATTAATTGGTAACTAAAATTTTACCCTTTTTTTCTTTTACCAATATCTTAGAAGTAATATTATTTTTTCTTTCCAAACAAGTCATTTTATAACCTTATGCCATACAAAAGGAATACTATTTTTACATCAAATAACATGTATAGATTTATCCACCCACATTTCATTGAATCTTCCTTAATAGTGTTTTTAAAAAGGGATTTTAAATTGGAAATATTTTTAAAAGAAAAGGGTATGTTAGTCAAGAATATATTTAAGAGCTACTATTTTATTTCATCAATAAAAACAACCTTTTATTTTACTCTAAATTGGAGTATTTTGTATTGATACCATCCTTTTTATTCCTCTTGATGGTTTATAATTTATTTCTTCAAGGATAGTATTCACATTCACTTCTTCGATATATTTTTCAGAACCCTTGAATTATTTAATTTTCTATGATCAATAAATATTGAATTTCCCATTATTATCCATTTCATTTTTTATGGATATTAATATTTCCAAAACCATATATCATTTTACATAAAATTCCCACTTTGATAGTTATTTTATTAATTGGGGAATTATTGATAGATATGTATTTATCCTTCAATATGGTTATTTCATAAGGTATAATATTTATTTTGGTTACTCAAAATGAGAATGTTTTTTGTCTGGCATTTATGGGTGGAGCCCAGACTTTATATAACTCCTCTATGCATCGACTGGTTGTTATGAGATGAATAATTATGCTAATGGGTTCCTACCCTTAGTTTTAAAACCACTTTTGAAATTTCTTGATGGTGATATGTCCTCAGTTTCCTGATACATGACGTTCATTAAGAAATCATTTCCCTTTTAGTAGTTTTAGTTATTATTCATCCATGAGATTATCCCGCAACATATCTATGGATAAATTTCATTCTAGTTAATTGATTAATGGAAAGTGTTTTAGTTTCACACATTTCTCTATTTATTTTTTTGTCTATTTATTTGAATGGAACGTATTACCAGTTGTTACCTGTCTATATTGATTATGTAATTTCATTTAGTTTATTGATTATAAGGAATGTGTGTTTAGTTACTTACCTTTCCATTATGACTATTCTTATGAATTCATTATTGTTACTGCTATATTTTTCATTTATTGATCATTTGAGCTCACCTTTATTATGTTTCTTTCCCCAAGAATCCAAGAAGCATACTATGAAAGAAATGCATGAATATATTATATAGATTATATTTATCCTCGAGATTTTTATTTGTTTAGAAGAAAAAAATGTGTTGTAATTAGTGCATCCATTTATAATGCAATACTCATTTATTTGTATTTGGTTTACCAAGACTATTAAACTAATCGGTCCTTCAGGGCTTGATTCCTTGTAATCATGCCAATTAATTTAATTGGAGACACTAGATTTGACCTATATGGGGACGGGCCACTACATTGTAGTTGGAGATTAATTGGGCATCAACATGATGCATGTTTTTTCCATGTTAGTCGATTAACAAAAAAATTACATTTCATTAATTTATTGAAAAGTTATAATTGTGTCTTATTTTTATTAGGTATTTATATAAAATGATTACAGAGTATTAAAAGATATATGCATATGGATTTATGGACCCACAATTTATTTCTTCTATATCTTTGATAATGACCTATGTAGAAAGAGCAATTTATATAACTAAATGATTTCGGAAGAATGCCATCATTCAATGTTGGAAGATTCCCTTTATTGAATGTTATTAAATACATTTCCTTAAAATGTGTTATGTATCACATAATATATTAATAAATCATATTAAAATTTATTTTATATCAATGTTCACTATATTTTTTCTTGTTTTTTCATGATAGAAGACATTTCATTAGCTATGATCTACCTATAGTGAAGTGAGAGAAAATTTTAAGAATGTATTGAATACGTTAGTTTTTTTATTTTAATAATTTTTTATATTATAGTAAATATAATTTATTATATTATTTTTATTTTCAAATAGGTCATATAATTTATTTAAAGAGGCGAAAATTGAAAATCACTCCAAGATAAAATTTGTAAAAGAAAAGGTAAATTTTCATTTATAATTAATAAATTGTGTATATATTAATTAAAAATGTTTCATTGAATTAAAATAATTTGAAATAGTGTAATAAAAAATCAAGGTGAATCTAAATGGGGATATTATGTTTTATGATTCATGTATAAAATAATTTCATCCAGCACAATCACAAAGTTTCATAAGGTTATATTTCCTTATAAACAATTCCATAATATTTAAATGTTTTGTGGAAAATTAAAGTTAAATGATTTCTGTATTATTTTTTTATATTTTTGATGAAGAATAGTTATATATAGGATTGAATTTAAGACATTTAAAAAATGAATGGGAAAATCATTTTACAGGTTTGATTTGTTTTTAGTTTATTTGAAAGTACAATTGTATGAGTCTTTTTTGGGTTCTTCTACTTCCTTTTTTTATTACTTCTTTCTATTGACTAGATACTTTTGTGGTGGATGATGAATGAATTCAATATGATTTAAAAGAGTCATGTTTTTTATCCAATAAATGATGTGAAAAAACATTTATCACGTCCATTATTTTAAATAATTAACCTGATAAATAGTACATATTGTTTTCACCTCAGTTACTTGAAAACCGAAGTGAAAAATAAATTACAAATTATTTATCATGTTTTTTATTCTATAAACAATGTGGTAAAGGGTGTATAATTTTTTCTCAAGTCAGTTATTCAGTAACTGACAGGAAAAGAAATTATACAACATTATTCACGTAGGTTATCCCATAATTGAAGTGAAAACCCAATTGTAGATATTATTTATAACATCGGTTTTAATTAACAGATGTGAAAAAGTTATTTACTATGTCCCCTACAATAATTTCCCTTAAAAATGACATGAAAATTTAAAAAATGCTACATGAAAAACCATTTATGAACAAGTGATTGAAGTTATATAATTTTAATGTTTGAAGTTGATGGAGAGACACTATCTTTCTATAGATACTTGGTCTCGTAAATGATATTCTACTAGAAGAAAATAAACTACCATGTCAAAAATATTAAGGTAAACGAATTCTATGTTCAATGGTAATGATCTATAAAAAACACATGATTTTCTAAATGATATCATATGGTATTGCAAGGACCATAAATCACTCATAAACTTCTCTAATTGTAGCTCTGACTAATACACATAAAATGAATCATTTAATTCAAAATATGTATGGTACTTTCCTATCATTCCACGGTTTATATGAATATATGGATTTCAAGAAACTGTGAGATAATTGACATGGAATGCAGATACAATAATTAAAGATGGGAAACTACTTCATCCAGTAGATTCTCTATAGTGGAAGAAAATTTATTATGAGTATCCGGAATTTTTAAATGAGCCGAGAATCTTTCATTAAGAATTATTTACATATTAAATAAATTTTTCTGGTGTACAATGTATTACTCATAGTACATTGTCTATCATTTTGGTAAATTATAACTTTCCACCATGGTTATTCATGAAGCGCAAATACACTATGTTTCCTCTTCTTATATCTTGACCAAAAAATATGGTAATTATATTGATTTCGATTTGGCTACATTGATCAATAATCTAAAAATGAAGTGGGATATATGTTTTAAAATGTATGATGCTCAAGGAATCGAAGAATTTACATTGAGGTCCATGTTGTATGGGATGATAAATGACTTTATTACTTATGAAAATTTATCAGTCTATAGCATTAAATGATATTTTGGGGTGTACCATTTGTGAAAACCCACATACTCAGTTCGGTTGAACCATTCCTCACAGACAGTGTTTCTTGGAATCTGAATATTTTTACCTCAAAAACATAAATAGAGATCCTAAATGATAGAATTTAATAGGAATATAGAAAAATTTACAATACCATCTCCAGTAATAGGTGATCAATTTTATAATAAATTAAAATATACTGACATGTTATTTAGGAAACCAATTTTGAAAAACCTTACACAATCTTGTTGGAATAATAGATCAACTTTCATTGAATTGCCGTATTAGAATTTCTGGTATGTTGTACATTTTATTGATGTCATTCATGTAGAAAAATAAAATTATTTGATAGTGTTATTGGGATTTAAAAAATGTTATGAGAAAAACAAATGATGGAATCAAGGCTAGGTTAGACATGATTGAAATGGAGATAAGGGAAGAGTTGGCAATGAAGAAGGGTAACGTACCAAATTTTCATCCTCCATCATCATAAACTCTAACAAGATACGAAATTTTAATAAATATACCTTCCTTTAACAGTGTAAATGATCCCTAGGGGTATTCATAAAATATCAAGAATTTTGTCTCAATTAATAATTTTATGTAATAAAGACTATAATCACACGTCTTTCATGTTTTGATAAAAGATTTGATTCAAGTTTCTTTGTGTTGCATTCTTCCTCAAAATAAAATATATACAATAAGAATACTCTACTTAATTTTTAAAGCCATATGTAGTATATTTATATACCTGGTAAAGTTTCCAATCAGTAACAAGGATGTTTCAGTCATATTATGTGAATTAGAGATGTTCTTGCCACCCTAATTCTTTAGTATAATGTTCCACCTAATGGTTTAGCTGGTTAGAGAGGTTCAAGTATATAGTCTTATAAATTATAGATGGATGTACACCATTGAACAGTATATGAAGATTTTAAAATGGTATGTCAACAATTGAAATCATATAGAAGGTTTTATTTGCAGAATAATATATTTTTGAATTAGCTATTTAATTATTTACTAATTACCTATCATATGTCGAAATCATCAGCCTCCCAAAGTCTCATCATACTGGATGCCTTGTGGGAAAAAGGATTTTTGGAAGAAATGTTTTCACAACTACCTTTATAGAGAATTATCTAGTACACATTTATATTATACATAATAGTGAAGATTTTCATCCAAAAATTGATGTCCAAAAATAAATTATTAGATATTGAATCTATCAAAGGTTTAAGGATGGATATAAAATTCAGAAAAAAAAAATAAATAGTTTATAGGATGGTTTTGAGATAAAATTTATAATTAGTTATCTAAAAATATAAATTCATTTTTTGAATGAATTTAGTGGCTAGACAAGGGACCAAATACAAATTTTATATCTTACAATGGTTTTATGTTTTGTATAAAAAAACCCGATTATTATAGTTTGATGCTGAAAAGTGGTGTTATGATTATGGTGGATTTGGTGAACATATCTAGTTCCAAGGATAGAAATGCAATTTTATAAAATATGTCATATTTTGGAATTATAAAAAATATATTAGTTGGATTATACAACATTTTCCGTGTTAATTTTTTTGTTGAAAATGTGTTGATAATTTTAGTGCAGTGAATGTTTATGAAATGGTATATTTGAAGGTGAATTATAATGCGGAAGTGGAAAAACGAGAATTTTTCATAATGACATCACAAGTAGTGAAAGTATTTTATGTCTCAGATCCAAAAATAATATTTGGTCAATTGTCATGTTTGGAGAAAAAAACAAATGTTTTGTCCGATGAAAATCTAATTGAGGATGACCCTTTCATTGGGAGATCACAATAATTTTGCATTGTTCCCAATATATAAAATGTCTTGTATGTTAGAGGGGACCATAAATATGGGATTTTTATTCTCTTTAGATGAACAAAATTCCTAAAACCATTAAAAAAGATATTTCAATGATAAGGTAAAAGTGTTTTTTAATATACTATGTTTTTTATCATTATATTATATGCTATCTTCTGTATTAATGTAATATAAATTAAATTATAGAACAGTCATATAGAAAATGTATTCTACACATTATGATGTTAAAAATACCTAAGAATGACGAACTATAATGAATAAAACCCTTCGGGAATATGTAAATGAGATTTTATGATATACATTCTCTATTTTACTAACAAAATTATATAATGGAATGTAGATTTAATTTTCATTATTTATAATATATTTAATTTATTTTAGAATATTTTTATAAGTCTTTCATTAATTTATAGAAATATAAAAGATGTTATCTCTGCTTATTCATAGAGGTAATCATAAAGATAGTAGAGTAAAATCCTTGTCCATGGAGTTAATGTATTATTTCATATTTATGTTTAATTTATTTATTTTTTGTATTACTAACATAATAATTGATTTATTATATAGGTGGACTATTTAATTCGATTTGGGGTGGTATGTCCATATTGTAAGCCTTTTTGCAATAAAAAAATCTATATACTACTTCTCCCTCAAAACTGCTTCACCCCTATAGTGTTGGAATTTATCACTTTCCTTCAAGTTCCACATAATGCTCAACCACATAGTTAATATTGATTTTTTCATAGTAAAATAATTTTCTATATAATTATTTAATTATTTCATATTTATTTTTTATTTATTTCTTTTTTTTTATTACTTATATAACAATATTTTTATAAATGTAGATTCTTTTATTTTATTTAGGGTGTTTTTATCAAAGCTACTCATGCTCATGAGAGATTGGACTTCAAGCCTTCAACTTATATAATTTTAACAAGTAAATGTGTCAAGAATAAATAATAAATACAGGAAAAGATGAATCTCTACTACATTTTTAATTATTTTTTTCATCATTTTATCTACAATTTGTATTTTTATTTTCCTATCATTTTTATCTAATATTTATTTAGTTTTTTTCACATATCATTTGGGATTTCATATTTACTCAATTTTCATAGAAAAAAACCTTTATATTTAAAATCTATATGAGTGTAGTAAGATCATGTGGTCATTTTGGATAATTATCGTGATATAATGGGCACATGAAATTCTTCTACACTTCTAGAATTCAACAATGAGAAGGGTTTTCAGCTATGAACATCTATTGAATATATTGTATTGAATTTTAACAAATAAAGGAAATGAAAATTGTTTTAACATTGGTAGTTAGGATTGTTTGGAGACTTTGCGACATATTGGAATTAGTCTCACCTCAATCTAACACACTGTGTAACCAATATTACTCAAGTGCATCTTTTTTGAAATTTATATCTATTTTATTAAACAAAAAAACTAACATATTAAAAATCAAGAAAAAAATCATTTTTTTAATACTTTATGAAAATCATCCATATGTAATATATGAAATGTAGGAATCTTCGTCATATAAATATTATACATGATGCTCCCTATATAACTCAAAGTTTCTTTTGTCCGTTTAAAATCCAAATTTTAGTCTAAAAAGTTTGATTCACGAAAAACAAATCAAACATGCTCTGATTATCTTGATAAATTTGGAAAATAATTCAAAAATAATTTTTTTTGTGTAGGAATCAGTCTCACATCAAATTGATACATGGTTTTATTGTTGCGAGTAAAGGAGTGTGTTTCAAGTTTAAAATGACATTTTAGTAAAAACCTTAAGTAACAAACTCAAAAACAAAAAAAATAAATTTAGATTGTTTTTATACATTAAGAAAATGATCCATATGTCATTTTAGACATGTAAAAGTTATCTTCACCCCAATCTTATGCACATTATGACTGGTATGACTCCAAGTCTATGTTTTTATTTTAAACTAACATCAATTTTAGTAAAATGGAAAACTGAACTACTCAATACTAAGAAAAAACATTTTAATTATTTTGATACTTTACGAAGATGATCTGTAAATAATTTTTGATGTGTAGGAATATTCTTCACCTGAATCTGATACCCGATGTTCCAAGTATGACTTAGAATGTTTTTTATCAATTTAAAATTGACATTTTTGTTCAAAAAGATCCAATCAATGAAAACCAATCAAACACACCTTATTTTTTGATAACTGTGAACAATGATTCTTAAGTCGATTTTGATGTGTAGGAATCAGTCTCACATCAAACTGATTCACCATGTGATCAGTATGAGTCAGAGTGTGTGCTTCTAGTTTAAGATGAAACTTTGTTAAAAAAGACAAGTGACATACTGAAAAATTAATAAAAAACATTCATATTGTTTTTATACTTTATGAAAAATATCTATAATCCGTTTAATATGTCTAGGAATCATCTGTACCTCAATATGACATATGGTGTAACCAGTATCACTCTTAGTCCACCTTTTTATTCAAAACTGACATCAATTTTAGTAGAATGGAAAAATTACCACATAAAATCTAAGAAAACACATTCCTGTTATTTTGTATACATTATTGAAACAATTCATAAGTCATTTTTCAAGTGTAGGAATCAGTCATACCTAATTCCAATACACAATGTTCCTGGTATGACTCAAAGTGTATGTTACCAGTTTAACATCGATATTTTAGTTCAAAACATGTCACTCATTGAAAACCGATCTAACATTCTCAAATTTTCTTGTTAATTTGGGAAAATAAATTATAATTAATTTGTGACTTGAAGAAATTAGTCTCGCATCAAACCAATAAATTATGTGATCCATATGAGTCAATGTGTGTGTCTCCAATTTAAAATGACATTTTAGTAAAAAAGAAAAATGGCATACTCAAAACTGAGAAAATGTGTTCGGATTGTTTTAATACTTTACTAAAATGATATATAAGTCATTGGATATGGGTGGGAAGTAGGTAGACCTCAATATAAAGCATTTTGTGACTGGTATTACTATAAGTGCATATTTTTACCTAAAATTGACATAATTATTGACAAATGGACAAGCGGCGCACTGAAAACCAATAAAGCACATTCAAATTGTTTTGATACTTTACATAAACGATCCATAAGTCATTCTTGATGTGTAGTAATCATCCTCACCTCAATCATATTCACAATGTTCAAGTTATGACTCAAAGGGTCTGTTATGAGTTTAAAATTGACATTTTAGTTCAAAAAGTATCACTCACTGAAAACCAATCAAACATTCTCATAGTTTCTTGATAATTTAAGAGAATGATTCATATAAAAATTTTCACATTTAGGAATAAGTCTCACATCAAAAAGATACATGATGATTTTGGTATGAGTCAAAATTCATATTTTCAATAAAAATGATATTTTAGTAAAAAATATTATTGACGTACTCAAAACCAAGTAAAATGCATTTAGATTGTTTTTATACTTCAGGAAAATTATACATATGTTATTTGATACATGTTGGAATCACTTGAACCTCAATTTAATATACGGTTTGACCATTATTACTCCAAGTGCATCTTTTTATGTAAAATTGAAATCAAATTTAGTAAAATAGACAACTGACCAACTCAAACCTAGTAAAAACAATTCTAATTATTTTTATAAATTACTAAAATGATAGATAAGTTATTTTTTACATGTAATAATCATCCACACCTAAATCCATCACACAATGCTTCTAGTAAGACTCAAAGTTTCTATTATCAGTTTGAAATCTATATTTTAGTTCAAAAAGTATCACTCACTGAAAACTGATCAAATATGTGGGGATTTTAATGACAATTTTTGATAAAAAAATCATAAGTCATTTTGGATGTGTATGAATTATTATCTTGTAATTCTGATACACAATGTGATCAATGTGAGTCAATGTGATTGTTTCCAGTTTAAGAAGACATTTTAGTAAAAAAGACAAGTGAAATACTCAAAACTAACAAAACACATTCAGATTATTTCAATATGAAGAAAAATGATCCATCTATCATTTTAGATGTGTATGAATCAACTACAACTCAATCTGATGCATGGGGTGACTGGTATGACTAAAAGTGTATTGTTTATGTAAAATTGACATCAATTTTAGTAAAATGGACAATAGACGTACTAAAAACTGAGAAAACACATTTGGGTTTTTAAAACCTTAAGAAAACAATCCATAAGTCATTTTTGAGGTTTAGGAATCATAAAAACCATAATCCAATAAACTATGTTCCCAATATGACTCAAAGTGTCTTTTATGAGTTTAAAAATGACATTTTAGTCCAAAAAATGTCTCTCACTGAAAACCGAGAAGAAATTCTTATATTTGTTTTTTTTAATTTGGGAATGATTCCTATGTAATTATTTACATGTTGGAAATAGTATCATTTAAAACTAATGCACGATGTGACTGTGATAATTCAATTAGCATGTTTGTAATTTAAAATAACATTTTAATAAAAAATAAAAGTTACATGCTCATAACTGATAAAACACATTCAGATATTTTTTATACAAGAATACAATGATCCATAAGTCATTTGAGACATGTAAGAATCAGAATAATCATAATATGATGCATGGTGTGATAGGTATGACTCAAATTGTAACTTTTAATTTCAAATTAACCACAATTTTTGTAAAATAGACCACTATACTACTCAAAAATGAAAAAACACAATTGTATTATTTGGATACATTATGAAAATGATCTATAAGTCATTTTTGATGTGTATGAATCGGATTCATCTTCATCTGATACACAATATATCTTGTATGACACAAAGTGTCTGTTATCAATTTAAAATTTACATTTTAATTCATAAAGTGTCACTCACTCCACAACATGGTTTCACCCAGGGGGATTTATCTTATACTTCTTTAATTAATTTTCATATAGATAATTCTCAAAAATGAAAAAAAAATTGTATGTCATTTAATAATTAACCAAAACTCAATTTGATACCCAGTTTTTCTGGTATGTCTTAATTTTTAGTTTAAAATATACACATTTTGTTAAATTATTTCTTTTTATTATTACTAAAAAATATTTTATTTTCCTTATACCAGTACATTTTTTTTCTCAAGTAGGAGTGTTTTGTTCGAAAATAGCACGATTTAGGTTCAGGATCAAAAGAAAAAGGAACATTCCTCTTTTTAATCAATGTATATAATTTTTAATTATGTATCTGTATAAATCAATGTTTTGAAAGTCTAAAATATAATTTTTTTTCTAGTGTTTTTGTCATAAATTTAATATCATTTAAATTCTGAATTTGTAGTTACTTTATTTGATAGTTGGTGGGGTTTATGGTGTTAGGGTGTACTATTACAGAACATTTTACTAGTGTCAGAATGATCTATTATATCACACTAAATTATGCCCATTTATCGATGCTTTTGAAAGAACTAAAATTCGTCTTTTATTAGTGTTTTTAGAAGAACTGATAAATGTTTCCTTTATAATCACTTTTCAAAATGCTGATAAAGGATTCCTTTATTGGAGCTAAATAGACACACTGATAAATTTGTCCTTAATTATCACTAAAAATCACTGATAAAGGGGTCAATTATTAGTTATTTTTCATCCCTGACAAAGGACACCTTTTTGAATTATTTTTTAGCACTGATAAAAGGCAATAGATTTTAATCTCGCTTCGGTAGTAAGCGATTATCTAGAACTGATAAAGACCCTTTCTAGCACAGTTAAAGGCCTATTTTTTAGTAGTTATAAATGTCTATCTTTCCATTCTATGAAATCCATTGATACGATGATAATATTTTCTATGGACTTATGTCCCTAGAAGCCATTGATTTAATGATTGGCTCTATCTTATTAGACCTTGAAGAACATGATATTATAGATAATATTCTATGTCATTCAATCCTCCAAATCCCTTAATCATAACCATGATCAGACACAGTTTACAATTACAAATGTTCTTAAGGAGATAACCTGATAAGGTCTTTTTAGAATAAAAACACTCTAAATAATTACAATGATTAAGAATTAGTGGTTCTGATAGATAAATCATTGAGTGTGAAATAAATAAACCGGTACCAAACTCATCAAATGTCTCACTATTTATAGGAAACCTCCCAATGGTCATATTTCCATGTTTTTTATAAAGACCACATATTGCTGGTTCTAGAAATCTCAGCATAAATTAATTCTCGAAATTGTATTGTTTAAAAACATTAAAATTTTAAAAATATTTCTAACATTAGAAACAAGTATTTGTATTCTGATAATAAAATTAGTCCTTATGATTTACTTCATTAACAATGTCAGCACAATAATCGTTATGAATTTTATTCTCATTGTTTCAGTACTAGTATGAGTCCATTTTTCAATTATTTTTTCAGTACTATAGACGTGACTCAAGTCTAACTTCCGGTCTGATAAAGGTGAGTCTGATTAATCAGACACCAACTCATTATGATAATCATAATGAATAATATTATGTTCATATTATTAATAATTAATAACTTTTTCTAAGACTGGTAAAAGGTAATTTTTCTTGAAAAATATAATATAAAACTTTGGACATTAAAAATTAGGTGAAAATGTTTTAACAATGTGTTTGCAATTTCCAAAAGTAAAGGAATATACATGTATGAAGTGTAACTTCTGACTCAACAATCACCTCCATTTTGGAAATCCCAAACCCAAAATATAAATTAATAACTAACATAAAAAACATGCAGTCGTTTTTTTCATTTTAAAAACATCATATTCAGAGTTATTACTTAAACCTTAACACCCCCTGAAATTTTTTTATCACGTCTGAATACGTTTTTGAATACGATGTAGTTTCAAAATATTTATTCCACAATGATAAACTTCTACCCATTAGTAAATATTCTCCACTTAAGGATTTTATTCTCACCTATAATGAAATAAATCTCCCATTATATTATAATTCCTCCCATTTTAAAAATTTCTCTACCACTTAATAATTTATCCCCATTTTTGATTTTCAAAAATAATGGTGATGGACCTAAAGTTCATGAATAGTTATAAAAGTACCAAACAAAACAATATTGATCTACCTAGTAATCCACAAAAAAACTTAAATAACATATATCCAATTGTAAATGGAAAACATTTTAAAAAATCAGATTTATATATAAAGGAAAATCATTTATTTAAAACATATTAATTTTTTTTTCAAAATAAAACTAATAAGTGTTCAATTGAATAAAAAATAATTCATTATTCATTAAGGATTTTAAAAAGGTCATCATATTTTTGAACTCCTTTCTATAATTCTAAATATTTTCAACTTTCTCTTCCAAAGTCCTTAAATTCATGACTTACTCCAAAAATTATTCATTTTCATTCCTCAAAATGAGGAATTTGTGGTCAAATTATCTTATTAGGTACATCGCTACATCCATGTCTCAAATATTATTTTTCAGAACAATAACTTCTTCAATATGATCATCAGTATAATCCTTCAATTCTTCAACAAACTTCACCCAATCTGCCTTATCTTTGGATTGCTGATTAAAGGATTCAGATGATTCAAACAAGATCTTTTTCACATCATCAATTTTTTCATCATGAATTCTAATATCATAATCAACCTGATTAGACCATTAACCATCTGATTACATTCCATTTTTATGTCTATGAAATTTCATAAAACTTATTCAATTCGGCCACAATGCATATCACCTTTTACATTAAACCCATAATCAATTCCAATTTCAGATTAATACTATATTTAATGACATGGAACCTAGATTCATGATTTTAAAAATAAAGAATAATTCTTTCCAAACTTAACAAAACATGAACAATATAATCCATTACTTTAAGAGATATGGTTCCTACTAAATTAAACTAATCTTGTTAAACTTCAAGATGTTTTATTTTTCTTATTCCGACATCATATTCCTTGCCTTTCTTTTTATTTATTTTTTTACCAAATTTATCAATATCCTTTGAAACATATTTATCATTTGATAATTCTATAATATCGATATCTTCATCAGTAATATCATTATCATTAAATTTTGTCTTATATTTTTTATATTCTTATTCCTCATATGAAGATAACTCATGTTATTCTTCTAATAAGGATTATTATTCCAGGGTACGCATTGAATTTTCTTCCTTATCAGACATAGAGGGTAAGTTCAATGAGGATGAATTTGATGATTCTTTATCGTAGTTTTTTTCTACACTGTCATCTTCTTCGTTTTCATCTCCATAATGTTTTTCAATAACTTCTTCTTATATATCTATTTAGATGTATTCATATTATTATTCTTATTAGTTTTTACCTTATCCTTATTTACATTCAACTTGATCATCAACTTATTTATAAAACTCTTATGAATTTTTTTTATTTCCCAAATATCCCTTAATAACTGATTTTAGTATGGATTATTTACTTAAAAGAGAATAATAAATTCTTAATAATCAAAATTATCTTTCCCTTTATCAAAAACTCAAAAAACATCATCATGAACCATAGTTGTCACATCAAAAAAGAAAACAGCTTGTGGTATTAATATATCAATGTTCCTTGCTATAATATCAACTTTATTAGAGGCTATTTCAACTCCTTTTAACAAATTCTCACATAACTGATCTTCTAACAACATTTTCTTTCTTTATTCTTTTTCATTGCTTCTTCTTCCAAAGTTTTAGCAACATAAATATTAATGGCTTTGAACTCTACATGATCAATTATGATTTCCAGATCACCTATCTTATTCTCATCCTTTATTTTCATCATATCAATGAAAACATCATCAGTTATTTTCTTCTCTTTCATTGTTTTATCTGGAGGAGATTTATCTAACTTTATTTTCATTTTTTCTTCGCTGTTTTCTTTTATGGTTATTCCCCTGAAATAGTTCCATCAATTTTCTCAAAAAAAATTCCTTATCTGTGTATTAGAAACAAACTTCATTCTGGTCACTGTATCATTACTGATAAATTAAATTTTCACCCTTGTTGGATATGATTTATTTTTAACGTTAAATATTCCCATATATTTTACAATAATTTTTCTTATAAAAGAGGAAAACATAATGATTTTGGACTTGATCGATGAAGTCATAATATTTTCCACTGTGATAAGGACAAACATAATAAGATCTATCATTCTCATATTCACAAATAAATAATGTAGAGAAAAATATGATACCTTCAAGGTATCACTATCCCTATTTATATAAATTAGAAATCCTTTCATCGATAAATAACCTACTCAATTATTTGGAGTTGGATGTTAAAACTTCTTGACTTTCTCATAATGGTAACACAAAGAATCTTATTCCTTTTTCTTATTAATCAAAACAAGATCTTTAGGAAACTTGTGGTAAGTACAATATACTTCAACTTGGGATTGTATTCCAACGAAACTATATTGTTTTATATATGAAACCTCATACCTTTTTTAATATATTAAAAAAGAAAATTTTTTCATTCGGATCTTCTTTTAGAAATTGAGATGATGATAGAATTCATGAACTGACTAGAAAAAGAAAACATCAAAATATTTTTCAGGTTTTTATACACAGACCAATTCCAAAACATGGAAATACATGATATAATTCATAGTAAAATTGTATTTCTCATAGAATGACCTCCCAACTAAACTCTCCTTGAATACGAACCACTTGGAATATTACTTTTTGGTGGATATCATATTTAGTAACTATCTACAAAGATTAGATAACAATGGTATTTTTAAAACAAGTGAACTTGATGGGGTCAGCAACTCGGGAGAAAAAACCCTAGAAAACTGATGTTGGAAAATAAGGGTGATCCTATTTATATTGGTTTTGGATAGAAGTTTCCACTTCCAAGAGTTGATAAATGGTTGAAGTTCATATCCATTCTAATCTGAAAATGTAGAATCATATAAAGAATTTTTAAAAGAATTTTTTGACTCTTGATGTTTTTTAAAACATTTAATAGATTGAGTATGAACCCAATTATGATAAATTTTATTATTTTATAAAATTAAAACAAAGTATTACAAAAAAAATTAAAGAACTAAAGTAATGAAAGATTTAAATAAATTAAAAGAATAGAAGAGTGCCTTTCGTTGTGAAAAGATTTAAGAGTATGGTCAACCGGTTCATATTTGTTTTAGAAAGTTGATTACATTAGTTTTCATTACAAAAAAAATAAATATAATATTTTCTATAGGAAAACCTAATTCAATATTTTTTCATAATAAAAATGGATACGATAGTTCTTATTAATAAAACTAATTTTTAATTGTTTTATGGAAAAACTCATTACAAAATATTCGAATCTGAACAAGATTTTCTAAGTTTATAAACATGTTATTATTTTTTATATTTTAACAAGTAATTAGTTGTTCAAAAAAAATTCCACCGGAACATATCCTTTATGAAAATCACACATAACATCCATTTGAAAAATATTGTATTTAAATAATTCTATAGAGGATATAAGTAGCTGAGTAGCTTCAAGTCTTGCTACTGGTGCATAAGTTTCTTCATAATCAATTCCCTCTTATTGATTATATCCCTTAGAAAAAATTCTAGATTTATTTCTAACAATTATTCTATTTTCCTCACATCTTTTCCAGAAAACTCATTTTACTCCAATTATAAAGGTTTCTGAAGGTCATTCAACCAATGTATAGACTTTGTTCCTCTTAAATTCACTGATCTCATCTTCTATTGCATTAGTCCAATCCTCATCACCTAAATCCTCATCCCGATTTTTAGGTTCAAATTTGGATAGGAAAGATAAATGTTCAATTTAATTCTTTAAGTAAATTATAATCCAAAATTAAAGATCTACATCACCAATGACACTTTAAGTTGAATTCTTCCTAAGAAATAACTAACTTATTTGGTTTTGAAATGTATTTTTTTCAATAATAGGTATAACATATTTATGATAAAAAACAATAGAAACTATTTATTTCCCCATTTACTTATGAGAACAACATTATAAAAAATGAAGAAAATCAATTTTGGAAATAACATTCGAGGATGTTGGTTGAGGTATCTTTAAAACAAAAGGATCGGTTTCATCAAATTTATCTAGTACTATTTTCTAAATAATATTATAAGTTTTTATTAAAAACTGTATAAGTCTTAGAATTAGTAGAATAACCTTAAAATATTCTTTTATTAGATTTTTGTTCTAATTTATATAAATTATATTTCGTATTCATAATGAATACTTTTCAACCAAAAAAATTAAATAAGAAAATTTTGGTTTTCATTTTATCCACAACTCAAAATGAGTTTTATTAAGAAAATTTCTATTCAAAATGTGATTTAAAATATAGAAAAAATTAATGACCACATCATCCAAAAAAATTAGCAACTCGGTATTCAATCAACATAGTTCTAGTTTTTTATTAAAGAATTATATTTCTTATTTTAACTACACCACTTTTCTAAGGGGCTCTAGGTGCTGAAAATTTATTCTTAAAACATTTATTACTTAAAAAAGATTCAATGTATTCATTTAAAAATTCTCCACCATGATCTCTATGAATAGTTATCAGAATAAGTTTTTTCACATTTCTAAAATTGGCAACAAAAGTTTTAAAATAAAAAAAGGCTTTGGATTTCTTTGTGAAAAAATAAACCCATGTGTATATAGTCTAATCATCAACATAGACATATAAATGTTATTTTCCACCAATAATTATAGTCCTTGAAGAACCAAATAAGTTCATTTTCACTAACTATAAATCATCATAAATTGTGACTTCACTAATATATTTAAAACTTGACTTATGTTTCATAGGGTATTGACAAGGGTCCTAGATTTTTGAAGTATGAAACCTAATTTTTATTAGATCGTTAAAAAGTCCTTCATTAGAATACACAGATCAGTTTATATAGTTAAAGTGTCCTAACCAACTTTTTCATAACCAATTTTGATCTTCTGTTGCACTTAGACAAGGTACGCCTTTGCTCTTAAGTTCTTATAACTTAAGGGTATCATCATTATTTTGCCGATTGGTAGAAATAATAAATTCCTCTTTATAACTGTATACTAAAAATTTATCATTCCTAAATCTAGAAAGGTAACATTCAACATGTAAATGACTTATTCTTATAAGGTTGTTCTTAATACATTTTAAAATAAGATAATTTAAATAATAGTTTTTCTAAGAAGAATAATGTTACCTATACTGATAATCTCTCCTTGAGAATTATATGTGAAAGCTTATTTTTCACCTTTCATTTTGATAATATTTTTGAATAAGTCTATTTTTTCAATCTTATTACTAGAACATCCACTATCCATGTAATATATATTCTTTTTCTATTAATACCATTGTTTTCATAAAAATAAAAATATTAGACTTTCATAACCAAAACCATCTTGGGCCATGTAATGTCATCAAATAAAACATTAGAAATCTATTTTTTTCAAAGTAATATTTGTAAAAACCAAGAGATTGACCTTTATCTAATGAATAATTATTTTTCCATTTCCCATCATTTTGGCACTTACTAAAAAATGTAGACTTTTTATATCAAAATAATTGTTGCTGAAAATAGGTTTTTTTGTGACTAAAACCCATTCAAGAACTATTACCAAGAGGTCTAAATTTATTATAAATTTTTTAAAAAATTTCCTTACCAATGGTAATCTTTTATAAAATTTTCCTAAAACTAGAAATTTTGGATTTTATTTTCCAAACTAAATTTTTATTCTCACTAATCATAGTTTTAAAAGTTTTGTTTCTACAACATTTTTCTCAAAAACAAATTTTCCCAAATAATTTGAAATACTTACCTTTTTAAAAATAGTGTTTTCAAGATCATTAGAATTATATGATATTCCATTTTTCTAAAAACAAATGCTTAAATCATCCTTAAATAGTTTAGTTTTTTCATTATGATGTTTTTTTAAAATTTTACAACTATATTTTCTAAAAAAATTCAAAACAAGAAACATCATTATATGTAGGAAGGGTATTATCCTCAACTGAGAAAGAATATTCATCCAAATATGTAAAATACTTTTAGTTGGGATAATTTTCATTTAAATACATATTGGTAATGTTCTTAGTTTTTCATAACTTTTCTATGAAATAACAATTTACCATGGGGACATTAGAAAAAAGACATATGTTCCTCTGTTCGAAACATTCATTCTCAAATGAACTAATAGAAAAATAACCCCAAATGGAACTTCATGTGTCAGTGGTGTTCAATAATTTATTTACTATATATTTTAAAAACTTTAAGTAATTAAATTCTGAATAATTTTTTTATGTCTTTCCATTTGTGATTTGGAAAATCCGATTGGATATTTACAAATTTCTTACATTTTCCACAATTGAATTTAGAATCTTTTTATCACTTATATCCTTATGACCTTTATTGTATCTGTATTGTAAATCATTCTTTATAAAAATGTTGTTCATCCTTCTAGATAGGTTTTCTTACTCATTTTATGAATTTTCAAAAGTACTAGAATAAGATTGAACAACTACTTTCTTATTTGTGGAATACTTGACATCCTTCTCTGCTGATTTCACTTTAGAAGGTATGGTAGATATTGTAGCAAAGGAAACACCACCATTATTCTTTTTTTATTTTTCTGCATCTCTTTTGAATCTACTATCATATTGTGTAATAGAACCTATAATATTATTAAGAGTAAGATTATTTTGATTTCTTATCTCATAAATATCAGTTCTTTTTTATTCCCACTCACTGGGCATGATATTCTTAATATTTTCCACAAGAATATCATCATCAATACCTTTCTCACCAATAAATTATAAACTATTGATAATTTTCATACACCTATGGTCTATATTTTTAACTAATTCTTTGATTTCGAAGTCAAAGCCCTAGTAATCTACTATAAGCATAGATATTTTGGTCTCAACCACTTTTTAAGTACCGAATTGTGTAACTTCAATATTTTCCCATATATTGTATGCATCTTCACATAAATAAATATGACTCTAAATACATCTTGTAGTGGAAGATAACAAAGTATTCCTTAATCTATAGTTTAATATATAATTTTATTTTTCTATCTTTAAAACTATTAACATCCTTATCATTAATATTATAGTCTTTAGTAATCATTAAAAAATTATCAACTCCAGTGTTGATAACAAAATTTTTCATCTTTTCTCTCTAGTACTCATAATAAGCACCATCAAGTATAGGTGGTCTATTTGGATTTATATTGTATATAGAACCAAAACTAAGACCATCCATATTAAAATAATTGAAATTATTTTTGACATAAACATATTAATTTAATAAAGTCCATAAACATAAAATTTATATCCAAACCTTAATAACTTTCAGAAAGTAAAGAATGTAATAACATAGAAGTTAAAAAGTAGTAGAAACCTTCTCTGGACATGATTGTAATATAAAAATAATTTTCATAGATGGATATAATTATTAGAGGGTGGGTAAATTTTAGTTAAAAACATACTTTATGAATTTTAAAGCAAATAAAACACATGCCTATTTATGTAAGGTTATCAGACTAAGAATCAATCCGGTTAACTAAGCCACAATATTAGAACCACAAAACAGTATGATAATATCAGAGTAAAAAACATAATCAATATGGATATAATTTATTACATTAATTTATTATTGTAATCAGATTAATTAGATAAAACAAACAAAATTGAAATATTAATATGATGACTCTCTTTTTATTAAATTTTCAATAGAAATAAAACTTTCAAACAACAAGTAAAACAATAAAAAATGTAACACATAATTACAAGACATTTAAAAAGATAAACATCTTTTAAACTTAAGAGTAAGGTATTAAATAACCCTAACTCAAGATATACACTATTTTATACTTATAGTAAAGTTTGTATTTTCTTTTCTAGTAAAATAGTTGATATTATGATCATATTTTAATTGACTTTATATCACCAAAAGATCTTGATGTGATGATTGTCTCTTCATTCCTAGCCCTAAAAATCATCAATATAATGGATAGGATTCATTGTCTACTTATCCTAAAAATCCCACATTCATAAAAATAATTTTATATAGTTTACAATTATGAAAGTTATTAAGGAGACAACCTGCAATGGTTTCCTTAGAATAAAAACACTCTAAAGAATTACACTGAAAAAGAACAAGTAGTTCACACAGAGAATCCTTCAAGAGGAAAAGTAATAAATTGGAAAAAAATCTTCAAATAACTAAATATTTATAGTAAATATTTCAAAATTCATATTTCTTAGTTTTTTTCAATGGTCTTTGATAGCTAGCACATGACAGATCATCGTAGCTGAATGCCTAAAATCATATTGGTTTGTAAAATATACATGAATAAAGTCTAACATCTAGTCTGATAAAGGAATGTCCAATTAATCTGACAAAAACACATTATAATAATCACAATGAAGAATATTATGTTCATATTTATAATATTTTATAACTTTTTCTGTGTATGGTAAAAGATAATGTTTTCTACAGAAATATATTAAAACACTTTGGAAATAAAAAGTTGGTAAACAAAATTTAAGAAAGTGTTTATAATTTCCATAACTAAATGAATAGAAAAGTAGTAAGTATAAATTTTGACTCTAAAAAATATATATACATTATAAATTTAATTTCATAATTTAATAAATTTCTACCACCATCAAATATTTTCCTCTAAATAATGATTATTAAAGAATATTTTTCCCTTGAAGCACTAAAATCAACTTCAAACTAATCATTTAATATATAAAATAAAATCAACTATTCCTAATTTATTTATAAGTAAAATAAAACCATAATAGTTAGAAAAAGATAAGATAACTCTAGAAATAAATAAACATTCATATAAAAAAATAATAAATTAATCTCCAAAATTCTACACTAATACCAAATGTTCAAACAAAATCAATATATAAATAACGATACTTAAAATTAATCAAAAATATTTTTGACTAAAACATAAACCCAATGATTATAAATAATTGATAATATATTATTACAATATAAATTGAACACTTATCTCTAATAAACAGTAATTACTTAAAAATATATATACTCAAATTTTTATGATCCCTAATCATATAATCTCAAAAATATGTTAGAGATTTCTATAAATAACATTAATCACCATAAAGACAAATTAAATTAATATGTTCTTACAAAAGTTAATTCAACCTTTATTTGTAAAATAATACCCATAATGTCATATAAGGTTCCAAAACATTATAGTGATCTTCCTACAAAATAACATTAATTAGTTAATCTAAAAATCACTTTTTAATTCCATTGTTATCTATAAGATAAAACATATGTTCCCAAATTGTATTATCCCAAAATAAACTCAATATCAAATATCATATAATCCCAAAATATTTTAAAATAAGTATACTTATGTACAACAAATGTAAAGGTATTTTTTCTTAAATAATAATTCATGTAAAATAAAAGGGTTATATATACCTCAACCCTAATAAAACCTCTTTCAAAATACAATTAATCATCTTAGACTAATATCACTTATAACCGTAAAATTAGTTTCTAGGACTATGAAATTTTTATAAACCTTAAACTCATAAACACATGATGGTATCCAATACTCTTAAGGTAAGCTCTCATCAGAACAATGTAATCTCCAAAGTTGTCGAAAACCTACCATGATACTAACTATAAAATCCCAAAACCTGTAATCCCAGATCCAATTCTAAAGCATCATATTTATATTTTTTGGATTAATTCTAATAAAAGTGTGTAATAACCTGCTTCCTAATTTGAGGTATATATTATTCTTTCCTTTCCCTTTGAGTTGTTTTCGATAAAACAAGGAAAATTTGGGTAAAATAGTGGAATCATGAGTTACACATCGTGTAATCCTAATCCCATGTCGTGTAGTTTGGCCGTGTAAGATGGTGAGACATGGTGTGTGGGAATGTTGGGAAGGAAAATAGGAAAACCCAATAACATTACATGTACTTCCCGGTACAAGTCATGTAGTTAAGTCAGCCGGTCCTAGAAAGTAGCTCGGTGGAATTCAGACGTCGAATGAACAATAAAATGATATACACACCGTGTATATGGACATACACGCTGTGTACTTTTTTCACTTATAATTGGAAGTATCATTGTTTTCTGTCATTTTGGAAAGAGGAGGCACTAGGATCACGAGGCAGCAGCACTGATAGAGGATTTGGGTCCCAGTTGATCATCCGAACTCCATTTCTATTGATGTCGGTCTGGTTTGAACCTGATCGATGAGTTATCAATTTCTATTGATCCATTCTTGGTAATTTTTATTCTCAAAGAAGTTATCTAAGGTTGAGTGAATATCCTTGTTTCATATATCTCTATCATTCTTGATTGAGTTGGACGTCTTGCTGGAAGAGGACAGTCATACTACAATGATGTAGGTGGTCACGTTCTAATTGTTTAATGTCAAGTTGTTTATACGTATTGTTGTTTCGTGTGCCCATGTTTATGGTTTATCTTGATTTATAATTTTACCCACGTTGATACCTACTGACATTATCTAATTGAATAAATTAATCGAAACATTATTAGGCTTGGTTGATTTGTTTAAGGGCCACATTGGGGTGTGTTTTCCCTCATATGACCATTATTTGGTAGTTTGGCCTAGGATTCTGATGGGCTTGCATTTGTTTCCCTATTGAAGAGTTGATTCAGTGGGGTTGGCCCTGAATATGTTGAAATGATGATATACCAGGCTTGGCCTTAATACATGCTGAAATGCTGATACACCGGGCTTGTCCCTAATTTTAATATTCTAAAATGCTGATAAACATGACTAGTCCATGATTTGAATTTACTAAAATGCTTATACATCAGTCTTGGCCCCGAGACTTATCGAAATGGAATGACAGATGAAGGGTCTACCAAGTCAAACCCAATCTTGGATTCAGTCTACACTTCTTTGTTTAGATAGCCTGTTGAGGTATCTTTTGTGTTTACTTTATATAGGGGATTGACAGGCTTAGGATGAATCCTGAAAATATATAGTTCAATTAATTTGAATTTATTAAATAAAATTAAATCAATGTAAATGAATTCTAGTAATGTTAGGATTGTTTACATGGGATTACCAGCTAGTTTAATGCATTTCAGTACTGTACATTAGTGTTTCATATACTCGCTGAAAGATTTTCACTGACCTTTGGTGGTTTCCTACTGGGATTTATTTCCCACACCCTGTTTGAGTCATTTTTTTGGCCCCAAATGGACTATATTGTTGCAGTGGTCAAAAGGGGAAAGGATCCCTATAAAAGTACTTGATTGCTACTTAGGAGCAGGAGACCATGGGATCATGTCAATGCTTGCGATACTTCTATGTATCACTTTTTTTACAACACTTTTGTATTGTATTGTACTTGAATGATTTGTATCCTGTTTTTTATATTTTTATAGAACATGTGACTCGCTATATCATTTTTATATTATATTCCTTCTGTTTATCTCCTATTTCAATATTCAGTTGTTAACTTCAATTGTATGTTGCTTATTGCTTCTGCTATTTTTTTATTTATTCCAATGTGTTACACTCTGCCAATGAGGGCATAGTTTCCGCACTATCACACCCTAGGTTCTCACTGATAGTCGGCAGCCTTTGGCATTTGGGGAAATTTGATTGAGTCCACGTGGCTTACCGGTTACAGGGAATAAGTTGACTGGATTCAAGACCCGAGAGGTTTCAAATTGGTTTAGCAGGGACTTACTTTCTACTTTTCCTTTTTTATTTGGAACCTATATATATGGATAGGATGGAATGGGTTGTTGGTAATAAGTTATGCCTAGGAGTAGCTAACTCGTGTATAGGAAAAATCCAATTTACCTCAAATATTTCAATTACTTTAACCCATATTCTTTTAAAAAGTAAAAATTTTTTGAAATACATTTTTAAGAAACATGGATGTGGATGAAAAAGAGCTCCCAGTAGATAGTTATGTATAAACAACCTCAGATAATGAAGAGATTGTGAAATAACCCTTACCTAGTACTTTTCCTTGGTTGAGGGTAGGTTAACCTCCTATATAATTGTGAAATAATTGTTATTAAATTATAAAATAATCCTATACATTCATATGATATCATATATGATCTTTTAACATTGCATTGTTAATAATAACTTAGAATTATCGTTGTTTCGGGTGTTAACTTACTCATTTTCTTTTATATGTTTTGTTACATAAGCCTTGTTTTTCATGTATAGGTTGTATCTTATTCATATCCATAATGATATCAAGTCGTTAAACATTATTTTTAAATCATAAAATGACAATTATACTTGAATGGATACGATGGAGAATGAATCTCATCGTGTTCATGGAGACGGCAGTCCGTACGTACGCACGAGCGACAATATCATTTTTTGATATTATAATAATATATAATTGGATAGTATATCATATATACAGAATCATTATCATATTATATTTATTATTTACATGAGTTACACATCATTATTATACCCATCCAAATAATAATATATTGAATAACAATTACACCACGACGTGGAGACGGTAAGCCGTACGTACGCACGTATGGTGACATGTTATTAAAAGGGTGGACAGAATACTGAATATGGTTGTACCATATTTATAATAACATCACATTATATATAATATATTGGAGTTATTATTTTAGAATGGTAATAACAACGAAAGAAGAAGTGGAAGAAGAAATGAATTTGAAAAAGGGTGGTGAAAACATTACCTCTTCTCCGAGTTCTTCCTTTTGATTTGATCAAAAGGGCTCCTTAGGATGGCTTTCTGATCAAAATAAGGCCTCTAGGTTGTAGTGATGGAATTTTAGAGAGTATTTGGGCATATTTTGTCTGATCAAAAAGGCTCTGAAGGTGTGAATTAATGAGAAGGGGGACTGCCCTTTTATAAAAGTGGTGAGGGGCACCTTTGGAAAAGCTAGAAATATTAATTTATAATAAATTCATATTCGGTTTATAATGGCTCCAAAGTTGATTATTTAAATGTTAAGGTGGGGATAGGTCGAAAACCATTCAACCAATATAATTTATACAGGTTTGGGTTACTATATTAACCTTATCGTTTTGTTTTAACTCTTAGTTAATTAGTTTGACATTTACCATGTCACTTTGTATTTTTATATTTTATAGTTAATAAACGTACTATATACATCCAAGAGACCCCAAAGTGTTCCATTAATGATACAAATATCCTGATATATGTCTCTTGTCTGAACCATAGATATTTTGGAATTTAATATCAATTAATAATATAATATTTGTTTTAAAAACTCTATTATGTCAATTTTGACACTATTCAATAATTGATTTTTGTGAAACTCATAAAAGAATTATTACTTCGAAAATAGTTAATTAAATCATTCCTAACAAGTCATATTAACTTATAAAATTATTGTAATTCATAAAAAGTCTCAAATTATAGTTATTTGGGTATCTACAATATCAATATTTTTAATTTTTCACTATTATGGTAATTATTGCATCACCGTTGTGTCATATATAAATTAAATTATTTAGTGTCTAAAAATTATAAATAAAATACAATTATGTAAAAAATATATTTATCTTTATAATGAATATTTATAGTTGAAAATCGAACATATATAACCCTATGTAAAAATTGTTTTTTTTAAAGATATATGCTTGTGTCATTTTTGTATTCATTTTAACTTAATTAAAATAAAGTGTCCCTATCACTTACCAGTGGCACCATGGGGTCCCAAAATCAACCCAAAGTTGCCTATGGTCGAACATGTATAAAAAAATAAGGTTAGGGCACATTTTAGGGTAATTTTATATTATTATAATATTATTTTTTAACCCTTATTTACCGGATTTACCTTTTAACCATGGTAAGTAAAATATTTACCGAAGTAATTATTCAAAATGTCTAAAAATAAAAGTTACCTATTTACACAATTTGAACATCCTGATTCCAAAAATGGAATCTATTTTTCCAAATTCAAAACACATAAGTGGCAAAAATTAATTTAAAATTAATTCCCACTGTCAAACCAAAAAGCATGTTTTTAAGATATAATACATATCAAAAAATTGATACTTGTTTATGTTCGGTTTAATTGTGAAATTATGTCCAATGACCAAAATTGTAGTAAATGGTAAAAATATATTCTAAATATACTTTAAAGCCACTCAAATTAATAATTTATCACTATTAATTATTTTTATTAAAAAATTTGTTTATAATTAAAATTTAGTAATTTTCACTATACATCAAAATATTAAAGTTATCTGAAAAGTACAAAAATTTCACCTTAGGCTAAATTCGGTACTCAGAATCCAAAAATGAAGTCCATTTTGAGAGATAAAATTTTTAAAATTTCAAAAAGTAGGTATTACTATTCATAACGGCTAGTTTGATTTGGTTATGGTGTGTGTTAGAACTCGAGGTTGCGTACAACACACGCTACTGTATTATTCAAAGAGAAGCGTACGGTGGAAGCTTGGGGTGTTACATCGTAAATCTTTTTATGTCCACATTCTAAAGAATAAATTTATTTAGTCAAATTGAATATATAAAAGATTAAAATATTGTATTTAAAAAGGGTTCACTATTAAAGTTGGTAAAAGTGCATTTTTGAAAAATACTTCTTTTATCTGAAAAAAAAAAGAATTTGTTTTTACATTATGTCTAAGAAACTCAAAATATGGATTATAAAGTTATAAGGATTACATAAAGTTTAAAATCTAGTTAATACTATTCATAGCCTCTTTTGAACGGCTTGTTTGGTAAGTCATGGTGCGCTTGAACTCGGTGTTGCGTGTAGTGCAAGTTATTGAATTATTTTGAAGAAATAACACATTATGAAATCATGGGGTGTTACATTCTCCCCTCCTTCAATAAATTTCATCCTCGAAATTTGAAATTGTTCTTCGAAAATAAAAGGTTGAAAATATAAAATATCTTTGTGGGAAAACCCACATCGGAAATTGGGTTACTGAAATTTAGTTTTAATATGAGGAAAAGAGAAATGAAAGGGTCACCACCAAATTAGGATCTCTATTATGAGAACATTGGTGGAAATAAGAGACATATAATTGAAGGAAAACGTAAATATTTATAGGTAGTGATTGAGGTCATCAATCCCAAACAAGTGTAAAATTGAGGTCCTCAAATTCATCAATCTATGATGATTTGAAATACAATCGGTTCAAAAAACATGGGGTATTAGGATAACACATTTTTGGTTTTAGGATTCCTTAAATAAAGAATAAGAATTAATTTATTCATAGAATAAGAGAAGAAGAAAAATATATTATTGACAGGTAGAGTTCCATCCTTTAACTAATTTCTACCACAAACTCATCTTTCACACTAAAAGATAATAGAATGTAAAAAAATATTCTATTTATACTATTCATATAGGGTTCCAAAAAAAATTATAATTCATCTACCATATCTTTTAAAAAAACTAAGTTATTCAATCCTGGACATTACGTGAGCCCGTGGTAGGTGATACACCCTTGTCGCCCTTCAGTTGTGGGTTCAAGTCTCGCGGCCTTGCCGGACGCGATGGGTAGATGCCCGACCTCCGGGTTGTCCTTTTATGGCAATCAAAAATAATCCAAACTAGAACAATCCAAAATACTTCAGTCAAAAATTAATAAGGAAGGTAAACACAATAAAGATCCTTTTTTCCGCGTAATAACATGTGAACACCATCACCACGTATTCTTTTAAAACACTGCAACATCCTGAATTACCATAAAACCTTATTGATTAAATTCATGATCCCTTATTCCTTAAAGAATAATAGATATAATCCTTCAATCCAAAAATGTTTTAAACCCCAACAATGATGGAATATACAAATCATTAATCAGTTTCAAGTTAGTCAAGAATATCCAATATAATTTATCAAAATCAATCATGTATTGTTCCAAAATCACTATCTCGGTATCAGAACTATATTATGGTTTATCATTCTCTCAACCATATATTTTCCAAAAATTTAACCTGCTATTGAGTCACTTTTCTTTGTTCCACACAATCTCAAGTCCTTAATGAAATAGTACTTTAGTACAATCCTTATATACTCCATAATTATAATAACAAGTACATTGTTGATACAACAGTCAAATGACATAATCAACATAAGAACTCTAATCATTCCTCTTCATATGTGGTAGTATCATAACTTGATTATTATCCAATAGATTCATTTGCGGCATAGTCTGATGACAGGGACATAGGTATTCATAGTGTCCAAACTCCTTTCAAATGAAGCATTGTACATTTGAAACCATTTTCTTACCCTTGCAGTCACGTACTTTGTGCCCTTTTCCTCCACACTTATAACAAACTCCCATTCCTTTCAGGCAAGTTCCAGGGTGTTTCTTCCCACAGTTATCACATATGGGAAAATTCTTCTTTTCCCTCTTCCCTTTATCCATCTTTATCTCTTCCAACCTTTTCTTCTCTTCCTTCCCTTCAAATCCATAGGACTCAATAAACACTTAACTTATCTTATCAACACATGATATTTTTTATTCATATGATGATAATACATGGGAGACTATTTCTCTTATAAATTCGGGCTTAAGACCATGAAAGATATGATCCTTCTTTCTCTTTGGATCATGTGCATTGTTGGAGTTCTCATTCCTTCTACTGGGCGCCATTTCTAAACAATGGCATACACTAGATTAGTTTATGAATAACAATACCTAATCCCGAACTTGTAAGACACATAAAATAAATTAAATAGTTTATGGATATAATCTATAATCATAAAAATTTCTCCTTTGAGTAAGTATATATTCATAAACCCTTCATAATGGTTTGTAAAAAAATGAGAATTATCCTAAGCATATCCCCCGGGAGTGTCGTAACCAAGAGTGCAGCAACGCCTGTTGTCGTGCACCAGTTCCCATTCGAGTCTAGCTCAAAGCGGTGTTTTCGGATTTTACCCCTAGGTACATCTGTGCCAGAGCCGCCTCTACCTGCTCATATCCAGATAGGGATGTATTTCTGGGGAAATCACAAAATCTCTATAATACCAAAATTCTTGGAAGTTCTTCTATACTAATCCTTAAAGTCCATCTTAAATCTATGTGCTCTAATCAAAGTTTATCTAAATATAGCTTCCAAGGTTTGTACTAAACTTCCTCTGATACCAACTGTAATGCCCCGACCCCAGTTACCCAGAGTCGGTGCACTATTACATAACATTGGCATGATCAGAAGAAAGATCAAATCTCGAAAGACTGATTGGTTTAGTAGCCTTGGAAAAACTAGATATATTCATAAAGTTTTACATTACATCATAAAGTGAAAAACTAAAACAACAACATAGTCTCCATATTCCACACTCATATCCCCACATACTATCCCTACAGGTCCTTCATAAATTACTTCTTCACATCCTGGGAAAAATAAAACATAGAAAAGGGGTGAGCTCAAATGCCCAATAAGGATAACAATATAGCGGAAACTTTCATAACTAAGAATAAACATTTAAGGCAGTGTATAACTAAAACAAAAGCCTTTTAAACTCAAACTTCAACATAGTATGCCAAAAATAAAATGAAATAATGTCATTTACTTATTCACATTGATATTCTACTAATCGAATAATCACATGCAATATCAATAACCACTTTCATAATGATGGAATGCATAATGCCAGACTATCATAACCACATAGCCAAGGCCTCGTTCCAAGACTACAAATAAGATTTTGCCAAGGCCTTGTGCCAAGATACTAGTTTGTCTCATGAGACCTACCGATGCATCGATGAGCTATAGCGGGCTCCACCCATCACATATTAAGTCCAATGCATTCCCATCTGAAAATTTTTAAACATAACATAAACATTCGTATTAAAACTAGCATACGGAATGTCAATACTTTCACCATAAACTATGAATGGTATAAAAATAGCACATCCACAGTAAAACATATCACAAAACCTTCAATACAAAATATAAGTTTTGTATCATAATAAATCAACTTCAAATAAGCGTAAAATCCATCAAAGGATGTTGACATAGATGAAATCAAAACTCTTTTTAGAGAAATATCTCTTTCTATTTTGAAATCATTTAAGAGTCATATATTTATAAAATAAAAAATTTTCTTTGAAAATATTCTTATAAGCTTGTAAGGGAAGCTTCGACGATTTTATAACGGCAGAAAATAACTGCACCCACCGTATAAGTTAAAAAACCATTCTTACCTTAATTCTGTCGAAAAGGATAAAAAGCATCTTGTTTGGAAAATGACGGAAAGATTCCATTATAAAACTATTATAAAAAGTCAAACAAGTGTATAAATGACATTAAACCATATTACATTAAATAGTAAAAGTGTTTTTAAATGCATTTTTATGAAACATGGATGTGGATGATAAAGAGCTCCCAGTAGATAATTACATATAAACAACCTTGGATAATGAAGAGATTGTGAAATAACCCTTACCTTGTACTTTTCCTTAGTTGAGGGTAGGTTAACCTCCTGTATAATGATTAAATAATTTTTATTAAATTATACAATAATCATATACATTCATATGATATCATATATGATCTTTTAATATTTCTTTGTTAATAATATCTTAGAATTATCGTTGTTTCGGGTGTTAATTTACTCATTTTATTTTATATGTTTTGTCACATAAGCCATGTTTTTCATGTATAGGATGTATCTTATTCATATCCAGAATGATATCAAGTCCTTAAACATTATTTTTAAATCATAAAATGATAATTATACTTTAATGGATACGATGGAGAATGAATCTCATCGCGTTCGTGGAGACGGCAGTCTGTACATACGCACGAGCGACAATATCATTGTTTTGATATTAAAATAATATATAATTGGATATTATATCACATATACAGAATCATTATCATTTTATATTTATTATTTACATGAGTTACACATCATTATTATACCCATCCAAATAATAATATATTTAATACCAATTACACCACGACGTGGAGACGGTAAGTCGTTCGTACGCACGTATGGTGACATGTTATGAAAAGGGTGGATGGAATACTGAATATTGTTGTACCATATTTATAATAATATCACAGTATATATAAGATACTGGAGTTATTATTTTATAATGGTAATAACAAATAAAGAAGAAGTGGAAGAAGAAATGAATTTGAAAAAGGGTGGTGAAAACATTACCTCTTCTTCGGGTTCTTCCTTTTGATTTGATCAAAAGGGCTCATTAGGTTGGATTTCTGATCCAAATAAGGACTCTAGGTTGTATTGAAGGATGTTGAGAGAGTATTTGGGCAGAGTTTGGCCAAACCAAAAGGCTTTGAAGGTGTGAAGTTATGAGAAGTGGGAGTTCCCTTTTATAAGAGGGGTGAGGGACACCTTTGGGTAAGCTAGAAATATTAATTTATAATAAATTCATATTTGGTTTCTAATGGCTCCAATGTTGATTATTTAAATTTTAAAGTAGGTATGGGTCGAAAACCATTCAACAAATAGAATTTAGACAGGTTTGGGTTACTATATTAACCTTATCTTTTAGTTTTAACTCTTAGTTAATTAGTTTGACATTTACCATGTCACTTTGTATTTTTATATTATATAGTTAATAAACATACTATATACATCCAACCGACCCCCAAGTGGTCCATTAATGATACAACTATCATGATATAGGCCACTTGGCCGAAAATTAGATTTTTAAGAATTTAATATCAATTAATAATATAATATTTGTTTTAAAAACTCTTTTATGTCAATTTTGACACTATTCAATAATTGATTTTTGTGAAACTTATAACAGAATGATTACTTAAGAAAAAAGTAAATTAAATCATTCCTAACATGTCATATTGACTTATAAAATTAGTATAATTCATAAAAAGTCTCAAATTATAGTTATTTTGGTATCTACAATATCAATCATTTTAATTTTTCACTACTATGGTAATTACTGCATCACCATTGTGTCATATATAAATTAAATTATTTAGCGTCTAAAATTTATAAATAAAATACCATTATGTAGGAAATATTTTTATCTTTATAATGAATATTTATAGTCGAAAATCCAACATATATAACACTATGTAAAAATTGTGTTTTCTAAAAGATATATGCTTGTGTCATTTTTGTATTCATTTTAACTTAACAAAAATAAAGTGTCCCTATCACTTACGAGTGGCACCATGGGGTCCCAAAATCGACCCAAGGATGCCTACGGTCGAACATGTATCAACCAGTAAGGTTAAGACACGTTTTAGTGTAATTAGTTATTATTATAATATTATTTTTTAACCCTTATTTATCGGATTTACCCTTTAACCATGGTAAATAAAATTTTACCGAAATAATTATTCACAATGTCTAAAAATAAAAGATACCTATTTACAGAATTTGAACATCCTGATTCCAAATATGGAATCCATTGTTTCAAATTCAAAACACATAAGTGGCAGAAATTAATTTAAAATTAATTCCCGCTGTCAAAACAAAAAGTGTGTTTTTAAGATATAATAACTATCAAAAGATTGATACTTGTTTATGTTCGGTTTAATTGTAAAATTTTGTCCAATGACCAACATTGAAGTAAATGGTAAAAATATATTCTAAATATACTTTAAAACCACTCAAATTCATAATTTATTACTATTAATTATTTTGATTAAAAAAGTTGTTTTTAATAAAAATTTAGTAATTTTCACTATTCATCAAAATATTAAAGTTATCCGAAAAGTACCAAAATTTCACCTTAGGCTAAATTCGATACGCCAAATCAAAAAATGAAGTCCATTTTGAGAGATAAAATTTATAAAATTTCAAAAAGTAGGTATTACTATTCATAACGGCTATTTTGATTTGGTTATGGTGTGTGTTAGAGCTCGAGGTTGCGTACAACACACGCTACTGTATTATTCAAAGAGAAGCGTACCGTGGATTCTTGGGGTGTTACATCGTAAATTTTTTTATATCCCCATTATAAAGAATAAATTTATTTAGTCAAATTAAATATATAAAAGTTTAAAATATTGGATTTAAAAAGGGTTCACTATTAAAGTTCGTAAAAGTGCATTTTTGAAAAATACTTCTTTTATCTGATAAAAAAAGAATTTGTTTTTACATTATGTCTAAAAAACTCATAATATGGATTATAAAATTATAAGGATTAAATAATGTTTAAAATTTAGTTAATACTATTCATAGGCTCTTTTGAACAGCTTGTTTGGTAAGTCATGGTGCGCTTGAACTCGGTGTTGTGTGTAGTGCAAGTTATTGAATTATTTTGAAGAAATAAAACATTATGAAATCATGGGGTGTTACAGACCATGTAATGCGCCATGTGGGAGGAAACACAAGATGTTGAGTTTGGATAAGAATATAACATGTACCCTTGGAACACACCATTTATCCTACCCTGGAAGAACCCATGTGGACCAGGCTGTGTGAGAGTGCATGTCCCGGAGGATAGACCTGTGTACACACCGTGTACTAGTGGACCATGCCATGCACTTGGGGTTGATACATGCCAGGCTAGAAATAGAACATGATCATATAATAGATTATGGTTACATATCATTTAGCCCTTCTACACGCCGTGTAGTTCCTTTTTTCAAAACATTTAGGGTTTTGTCTAATTTTGTTTCAGCACACATAAATAGAAAATCATGATGATGAGATTGAACTAAGACATGTTCTTGACCTTGTAGAGTCATTCTGCCATGAAAACCACGAGTTTTACAAAGAGAGCAGAGATGATCATACTCTATAAATGGTAGGACATGGGCTACCGATGGATCCTCCAGTTGTGCCATCTATGGCACCGGTCATAATACAAGATGCACGTGTAGATACATAGTTCCACTAAGGATTTTTGAGGTTCATGCATAACTTTCAGGAATCACCAAATGATACCACATTTATGGAAAGACTGATGTGTATATTCTAGTAGTAGCATCTTCCTGCTCTTTTAGGGGATGGTGGACCATAGGCTGTAGAATCATGGTTGGAATCAGTGATCACTAACTTCGAGCATCTGGATATGCCTCTCAAGAGGAGGGTCAAGCTTACGAAATACATACAGTTTGATTATTCCATAAGATGGTGGGATATTGTGACTCATGTGAGCCATCATCAGGATATGACATGGGAAGAAATTCAGGTAGCCTTCTATGATTATTATTTTCTTGAGATTCCAATGGACGATTGAGCTTGAGAGTTCATGCACTTAGAGTTGGGCACATTTTCAGTTATGGACAATTCTACCTGGTTAAATAAGCTTCTTTAATTCGCACCTATTATGATTGTGGATGAAATATTGAAGGCTATAAAAATAAAGGATGGTATCATGTTTGGGATCTGATAATAGGTGAATGTCTTCATGTTTCTTTTTATCTCTGCTATTGTGAACCAGGCACTAATTACCGAGTGAAACCTATGGGAATTTTGGGGTGTGAGCATGGGAGTTTTACCACTGAGATCGGGTATTGTCTCTACTGGAATCAAGAAGTGTGGAATGGTGATTTATCATTGATATATGAGCAGTCATAACCCTTATTTTGGTATTCAGGTGAGGTACTAACAGTGTAGAAGGATTGAGAATACTAAACCCTAGTGCCCGATTGACCCGGTCGAGTGCCAAGATTGTGTCAAGATGGGCCATTTATAGTAGTTCTAAAGGATGTTTCAACCAGAATCTAGTGAGAGAGGGTCTTCACCAACTCCATGTTTCTGTGTGCGATCAGTATCTTTTCACTAGTCAGGGAAACTAGAATACGTCAAGTTCATCAGACTGAGGGGGTGGTCGTGGTCGTGGTAGCCAGACCATAGGATCACAATGACAGTAGGGAGGGACAGCTCAAGGTATCCAAGTAGTGTCTCAGGGTCACGGTACATGTCAGACTTATGTAGTGCAATAGATCTATCAAGAGGAGGATCTAGAACCTTCTACTATCAGAGGTACTATTCAAGTTGCCTCTATTTTATATTTTATCTTTTTCACTTTTTGATAATGGTCATACAAATAGTTTTATATCTATGTCCATTGTGGAAAGCCTTGGGATCTATGTTTAGACTAATTTTGTAATTATTACGCTTGAAACTCATTTAGGTATTAGAAAAACCTGTGTGAGTCAGTGCATGGAGTGCCCCCTTGAAATAGGTGAGAGTCACTTTCTAGGGAACCTCTATGTTATGGAGATGATGTGATTTAATGTCATTCTTGGAATGGTCTAGTTGGATTCATTTTGAGAATTCTTTTATTTCATTAATCGCAAGGTGAGTTTCGTATCACCCGAGGGTGGAGAGTTTCTAAATAAGGGTAAATTGGATGTCTAGGAGAGCAGAGCTAGACCTGAGCATCAAGGGTTACGTGGGATGATAGCCCAGATTATAAGATTATACCTAGATGATTAGGGATCACGTCTGGAAGATTTACCTCTAGTGGTTGATCGCTTCAGGGATGTTTTCCCAAACGAATTCTCAGGATTTTCTCTAGTCATAGAGGTGGAGTTCACTATTGAGATAGTGTTAGGAGCTACACGGGTATTCGTTCTTCCTTACAGGATGGCTATGATGGATTTTAAAGAGCTCAAGAGGTAGTTGGAATGTCTCGAAGCTAAGGGTGTTATGTAACCTAGTACTTCTCCATGGGGTTCACTAGTCCTTTTCTCAAAAATGGTGGATGATACCCTTAGCCTTTATGTGAACTATCGTAAACTGAACCAATTGACAGTTAAAAACTGATATCCATTTCCATGGATAGATAACCTTTTTGATCAGCTTTGAGGATCTCATGTGTTCTTGAATATTTACTTAAGGTCAGGATATCATCGAGTGATAATTAAACCGGCATACATACCTCATACAGCCTTTTATAGTAGGTATGACCTATATAATTACCGGGTTATGTTGTTTGGTCTCCTGAATGTGCTGGGAGTTTTCATGGCGCTGATGAACCAAGTGTTTCATCCTGACCTAGATTATTTTTTAGTGGTTTTCATGGACAATATCTTGGTGTATTCTGTCAATCAACATGATAAAAATAAACACCCAGAGATCTTTTTTAGTACACTAATAGAGAATCAGTTATATGATTAGCTTGAAAAATGCCACATATAGATGAATCAAATACACATCGTGGGTCACGTAATCTTGGAGACTGGAGAATCAGTGGACCCAGAGAATGTATGACCAGTAGTAAACTGGGAGCATCCTAAGAACATTTTTGAGTTGTGGAACTTCTTGGGACTAGCAGGTTATTATAGGCATTTTATTCAAGATTTCTCATGCATAGCAGTATTGATTATGGGAATAACTCAGAATTGTGTGGAGTTTTAGTGGTCAAATACTTGTGACGTAGCCTTTAAAAAGTTGAAGGGATGTTTGACTTTAGCTTCAATTCTGATATTTTTAGAGCAGGGAAAGAGTTACACTGGGTATTGTGATGCATCAGGTACTGGGATAGGAGTTGTTCTTATGTAGTTGGATCAAGTTATTACGTATGTGTCTCAGTTTTTGAGTCTACATGAGAGTAATTACATGAAACATGATCTCAAGTAGGTTGTAGTTGTTCATGATTTCCACTATTAGAGACATTATTTGTTGGGTGATCATTTTGTGGTGTACATGGACTACAAAATTCTCAAATAAATCTTTACTCGGTGTGATTTGAATATGATTATGCAATTGTAGTTGGAATACCTTCAGTAGTTTGATTTTGATCTTGCATATATGCCTAGAAAAGGCAATGCAGTGGTCGATGCACTGAGAAGGAATACTCAGATACATGATGTGAAGAATTACAGTGGTAAGTGGAAGCTTATGTTTTTGTTCTCTAAGATGCATTTGGATATGCACGATAGTAAGAGACAGACTTATCTTTCATCTTTGGTAGTTACCTTTACCTTACTAGGTAGTGTGATGATGAAGAAGCTATCAAATTCTGAATGCCTAGTTCTACAAGTGTGTATGGTGGGTGAGGACCCTCCTCCTAGATGGACGATAAGCAAGGATGAATATTTATGTATACATGGATGTGTGTAGTTTCCATGGTATATATACGAGGAGCTAATGTGGGAGTTTCATGCTTTATTTTAGGCATTGCATCCCAGAGTAACCAATATATATCGTGACTTGCGCAATTAGTACAAGTGGCCAGGTGTGAAATAATAAGTATATGGTTTTGTTACGAGGTGTTCCACCTGCTAGTAGGAGAAGGTTTGATCAGCTGGGATCTTATAGAAACTAACTATTCCAGAATGGTAATGGGATGATGTCGTGATGGATTTTGTGATTGGGTTACCGAGGTTTCCTAGAGGTAAGGATACTATGTGGGTTATTGTTGAAAGTATTACAAAGGTCTCTCACTTCTTGAAGATCAAAGAGACCTTTGGTTTTTATGTTCTTGGAATGTTTTATATCTGATAGGTGGTATGAATTCATGGGGTCCAAAGTTCTATCGTTTCAAATTGGAACACCCAATTTACACCTCATTTCTAATAGATTTTTTCGAGGGCACTGGGTACACAGGTTCTTATGAGCACAGCATACCACCCTTAAATGGATGTCCAGTAAGAGCGTATGATACAGGTACTAGAGGACATGTTTCATTCATGTCTCTTAGAATTTTGTGGATCTTGGGAGAAGCATATACTCCTAGTTGATTTTACCTATAATAATAGCTTCTAGGATACTATTCATATGGCTCCATATAAGTGTTTGTACATGATTCCATTTTCATCACCCCTATGTTGGTTGGAGGCTGGAGAGGAAGCTATTCTAGAATCTCAACTTGTATAAGAGACCACTAAGTAGGTTAGGTTGATTCCGAAGTGGATGGCTACTATATAGTCTCGTCAGAAATCATGAGCAGGTCTTCGTAGATGACCTCTAGAGTTTTAGGTTGGGGATCGAGTTCTCCTACATGTCACACCAAGGTTGGGACCCAAGAGGATCATGAGACATGGTAAAATTTCACAGAGATATGTTGTACCATTTGAGATTTGAGAGTGATTTAGGTTGATTGCCTATCAGTTACAGTTACCTCATAGGTACAGATCCATGAAAGACAAATTCTATATATCTCAGCTATGTCGCTATCACATAGACCCTTCTTATGTTTTTCAGAATGAGGAGGTTAAGCTTTAGTTTGATTCATCCTTTTAGGAGAATCAGATTAATATAGTTGATTGGAGCATGAAGGTTCTCTGAGGCTGGTCAGTTCCTCTCATACTTGTGATATGGCAGCATGGCTGAGTACAAGATGAGACTTGGGAGAGAGAGGCTGACGTGCCTACTTATTGGCTAGATTCATTCTTAGATATTCTATCACCACCCTTAGAAAAGAAATTCAGGGACGAATTTCTTTAAGGGTGGAAGTCTGTAAGAAATCGGGTTTTCTTTTGAGTTATAGTTTCTTCTTTTCTTTCCCTTTGAGTTGTCTTCAAGAAAACAAGGGAAATTTTGGAAAAATAATGGAATCATGAATTACACATTATGTAATCCTAAGAACATTCTATGAATTTTGGCTGTGTAAGATGGGAATACATGGTGTGTGGGCATGTCGGCAAGAAAAAGAGTAAAAACCAACTACACGTCGTGTACTTCCCAGTACATGACGTTTTGTTAAGTCAGCAAGTCCTAGAAAGTAATTTGGCGAAAGACAACTGCCAAATGAATAGAAAAACGATATAGACACCATGTATATGGAATTATATGCAGTCTACTTTGTGTTTTCACTTAAAATAGGCATTATCCACGTTTTCTATCATTTTGGATAGAGGAGGCACAGGGTTCATGAGGTGGCAGCACCAGAAGAGGATTTGGCTCCGAGTTGATCATCCAAACTCTGTTTTGATCGCCATCAGTCTTGTTTGAATCCAATCGGTTAGTTCTCAATTAATATTGAGTCGTTCTTGGTAATTTATATTCTCAGATAATTTATTTAAGGTTTATTTAATATCCTTGTTTCATTGATCTCTACCATTCTATTTTGGATTAGAAGTTGGGGATGGATGAGGAGAGTCATACTATGATTAGGTAGGTGGTCCTATGTTAATTGTTAAACGTAAAGCAGTTTATATGTGTCATTGTGCCACACGCCCATGTTTATGCACTCTCTTTATTGATAATTTGACCCATGTTGATACCTAATGACATTAGGTAATTGAATAAGATAGTGGAATCATGTTTAGGCTTGTTTGGTTTGATTAAGGGCCACCTGGGGGGAGAGTATTCCCTCGGATGACCATTGTTTGGTCGTTTGGCCTTGGATGCTGATGGGATTTCCTTCGCTTCCCTTTTGAAGAGTTTTTTTAGAATGAAATTGGTTAAATAAACATTACCATGTGAATATTATTGTTAAATATTTGTGATTGTTTAATTCACATGTTAGTCTTGTTATATAATTTTTCCCATGTGAGATGTTATTTTGTTAACCACGTAACAATGTAATTTACATTTGTTAATTTTAATATGTTGAAATTCTGACACACCAGACATGGCCTTGAATATGCTGAAATGATGATATATCGATCTTGGCCTTGATACATGGGGAAATGCTGCAACATCAGGCTTGTACGTGATTTTAATACGCTGAAATGACGATACATCAGGCTTATCCCTTATTTGAATATGCTAAAATGCTTATACATTGGGCTTGTCCCAGAGACATGTTGAAATGGAATGACTGACAACATGTCTTCCAAGCCAAAGCACAAGATTGGATTTGGTCTACACTTATTTGTTTACATTTCCTTCTAAGGTATCTGTTGTGTTTACCTTATATAGGGGATTAATGGAATTAGGTCGGATCCTAAGACATATATAATTCAATGAATTTGAATTGATTAAGGAACATTAAATGAATATAAATGAATGTTAATAATTTTAGGATTGTTTACTTGGGATTACCTACTATTTTACTAAATTTCACTATTATACACTGTTGTTGCATATACTCACTGACAAATTGGAAATGACCTTTAGTTGTTGCCAACTAGGATTTATTTCTCACACCCAAATTGGGTCATGTTTTTGGTCCCAAATAGACAATATTGATGCTGGTTTTGATAGGGTAAAGTCTCCCTATATAGGTACTTGATTACAATTTATGAGAAGGAGAGCATGGGACCAAGTCAAGGCTTGTGATGCTTCTGAGTGTCATTTTGTTTTATAGTACTTTGGTATTGTATTGTACTTGATTTTAGTGTATCATGACTTTGTTGTTCTCCTAGAACATGTGACATGCTACTTCATTTTGATATTATATGAATTCTGGTTATCTTCTATTTCAGTCTTTAGTTGTTTACTTCAGTTGCATGTTGCTTACTACTTCTGCTATTTTTTTATTTATTCTATTGTGTTACACTCTTCCAATGAGGGCATAGTTTCCCCACTATCACACCCTTGGACCTCACAGCTAGTCTAAAGCCTCTGGAGTTTGGGGAAATGCACATGAGACCATGTGGACAACAAGGTATGGGGCCCCGGTGGAGTGGCTTCCACACCCATAAGGTTACAACGTGACCCAATTTTGGCTATCAAAAACATAAAAAATAAAAATGAAATGTAGGATCACTTTTATAATCCAGATCCTTTTAGGTTTAGATTTTTAGTGAATAAGGAAAAAATCTTACATAAAAACATGGATATATAAGAAACTATTTCATAAAAATCTATGTCACCTACCTCTATGATCTTATATTATAGTAACCTTCTTAGGTATAATGTACTTAAAACTCTTTCTTCATAACCTGTGTAAATAGAAAACAAAATAAAGGTGAGATCAAATTCCCAAAAATTGTTATGTAATGTAGGAACAATCATGATTAAATGAGGCATAAATGATAAGGGGAGGTAAATAATTGGAACCATATTCCATTTAATAAATAATATGAGAACTAATAATAATATTATAGGAATAAATGAAGATCAGATGATTCCATATAAATAAACCCCTGAGATTGATATTGTGAAATATACTCTTAACACTTTTATAGCTTTTTAATCATAATCTCTATGAAAGAAATGAATTTAAATGGGTATTTAAATACCTTGAATAAAAGAGAAATATTGATATATCACATAAAATGGGTTTTATATTCCTCACATGAAATAATTAAGTGGTGAATAAATCTATGTGTCATGAAATCAATAGAGAGGTAAGAAACTCTTACAATTATCATCTCAATGATGTGAAAATTAATCAATGAAATGAAAATGTGTGACATTTGTAAATCCCAAAAAATCATAAATAAATAAAAAATTGGAGGTTATTTCATATATAGTCCTATAATAACATAGTTAATGGTGTTAAATCATAACACAACAAATTGAAAATGAGTTAAGAAACTCCTTAACACATGGTCACTTTCATGTTAAATGCCATAAGGATGAAATTATTTCAATTTAAACATAAAATACCATAAAGTATGTATCATTCATTATATAAAATAAAAAGTGATCAAATTCACCATATAAAATTAGTTTGTCTATAATATTAAAATATACCACGATTAAAGGAAACTAAGATGAATTCCCTTACCTTAGGTACAACTCATCCTATATGTTATTTATCATCCTGAATAAAAAAATATGTTAATTATTTACATGATAATGAAAAAATTACAAGTTTATCTCTTTATTTATATTCGTTTATGCTTTTTTATATTCTATTACTTTATCATTTAACTTTATGTTGTATTTTTTTATGATACTTGGCTCATATATCTAAAATGAAATCATTAGTATGGTTGTAGCCAAATAGGTCATTCTTCCATCATCTATATAATAATAATGATGAAATTATGATCATTTTTATTCATAAATTATACTTTTAAAACTAACCATTCAATATGATGATGAAAAATTTACTACGTTATAATCATATAGAAGGTATGTCCTATGCACGCATGAGTAACATTTTCATTTTTTAACAATTACGATGGAAAAAAGGTAACCACTATTATAGATTTAAATAATTATAATAATCATAAATAACATAGTATTTCTTTAAATAGACATAAATATATCTTCCATGATATGTGGTTGTGGAAAATGAATCAAATTTCATCCTAGAGGTTGTAGTTCACACGTTTTAACAAACGACGTTAAAATTTTTCAAAGGATGTAAATGTTATAAAAAAGATGTTATATTTCCTTTAAAAATAGTAATTATTACAATAAAACCATATATAAACACTAAATCCATGATTATAACCATCAATGAGAGGCATTAAATGAAAAGGAATTACATCGTCTTGTAAGGTGGTAGTCCTCGGTACACACAATCGACGGTTTCATTCCCCATTTGATGGAAGAGGATATGGATATAAGTTATTCCATTAACATAATAAAATTTTAGTATATTGAAGAAATTTTTGTTATTATTTAATAATTTTTGAATAATTTTGGAACTTGATAGAATAATAAATTAAACTAAAACTTTAGCTAAAAACCTATATATCTTCTTTGGACAACCTCATTTTCAAAACACAATAAACACTCAAATGTTGAATTTCTACACAAAATAAGAAATCTATAACATGTTTTTGGATGTTTTGAATGTATTTGGGTAGGAATTTTCTGAAAAAAAAAGGAATTTTATGTTTAAATAAAAGAGGATATGAGGATCCCTTTTATAATAGAGGGGAGGGTCACTCTTGGAATTTCATAAAGTATTAAACTAATATAAATTAATTTTAATGTTAAAATGGACAAAATTTTATATTTTTAACACCCCGAGCTTCCATGATACGCTTCTCATTCAATAATGCAATAGCTTGCATTGTACGCAACTTCGAGTTCAAACACACCGCAACTAATCAAAGTAGCCGTTATGAATAGTAATAACCACTTTTTAAATTTATAGAAATTTTATATTTCAAAATGGACTTCATTTTTGTATTCCTAATATTGAAATTAGCCTATGTTGAATTTTTTGTAATTTTCTGAGAACTTCCAAATTTTTATGAATAGTGAAAAATACTTAAAACAACTTTTTTAATCAAAATAATTTATAGTGATAAGTTATACTATTGAGTGGTTTTAAAGTATAATTAGAATCTATTTTTACCACTTTATCCAATGGTGTTCATTAGAATTAATTTCACTTTGAAATTGGACATAAACAATTGTCAATCTTTTGATATAAATTGTTTCTTAAAAACACGCTATTTGTTGTGACAGCGTGAATTAATTATAAAATTAATTAATGCCACTTATATGTTTGGAATTTCATAAAATATACATCATTTTTGAATTCGGAATATCAATTATAGCCTAGGATGAAATTTTGGCATTGTTCTGAAAAACTTCAATTTGTGATGAATAGTGAAACCACTAAGTGGTAGTTAAATAACTGATTTTTCGTTTAAATGAAATATTACCACTTCTGTGATTTGATTTTCAAAAATCCGACATACATGGTTGTCATTAAGAAGTAAAATTTGGTTCAATGAGATTAAAATAATTTTTGGTGAATAGTAACTTTTATGTTCTTAATCGCGATTACAGGTAATTAGTGTAGTTTAACGTAAAAATAATGTTTTAATAATATTAGATGAGCTTGACACATGTCCTACCCTCATTGGATGTGACATGGCCGACCGAGAAAATCCATGGGTCAACTTGTGGACCCCATGGAGCCACATTAGTTAGAAAATGACATAAATACCTTTTATTTAATGTTAAAGTAAAAAAATGACACAAACATGAAATGTTTTACTAAAACAATTTTTACATGGGGTTATACAAGTCATATTTTTGACTATAAATAGTCATTGGAAAGCTAAAAAGAATTCCTACATCATAGTATTTTTTTTATAATTTTTATAAATTAAATAAATTAAATTATTTATGACATCATTATGATGCAGCGATGACCTCATTATTTAACAATTTTAATAAAATGAAAACATAATGTACAGTCCAAGGCTTACACTTGCCCAAAGACTATTGTATGGGTATATTTCGAACCCTTATCACCTTACCCATGAATTATATAAGTGTGGGACCTTTAGAATCCGAAAATCATTGTATAATAATGTAAAATTTTCTTACTTTCCAAGAGTGCCCCTCCTCTCCTCTTATAAAAGGCCCCCACCTCTACCACCTCATTCACACGTTCAAGCCATTTGGCTCTGCCAACCTCTGCCCAAATACTCTCCCAACTTCCACCTATTACTCTTAGAAGCCTTACTTTGGGCAGAACTCTTCCCAAGGAAGCCTTTGGCTCAAATCAAAAAGAGTTACCCGATTTTGAGGTAATGTCTTCTCTAATGTTGTTTTGTTTTATTTTTCTTCTCCAACCCCCTAAACTCTTTTTATTCATTTGTTTTGTAACAACACCAGTATCCTTAATATACTAGGATGTTGTTATAAGGAGGATTAGAGCTACAATTACACACACCTACATCTAATGGTTAAAGAACATACGGTTTCTGTGGATGGCGAATTTCTACCTCACGAAACGATGATTGTTCAACACTCATATAACACCTTCAAAGGTGGCCATTAAGATGTCACTATATTTATATATGATATATAATATTTTTATGTTTCACTTATGATTCTGTATTTCTCATTTATGGCATACTTTATGATTTCCATTACGGGTAAACGCGATAATTTCATTTTAGGAAGTGCGTACGTACGGCTTACCGTCTCCATGAACGGTGCATTTCATTTCTTACCTCTAAATGTTATGGAATATTATAAATGCATGTATATACTGGATATATATGATATATATGATATCTACATCATGAACATAATTCTGGATATAATGGATATATCACCACATGAACAACTTGTAATTATAAGAATTGTATTTTTGACTCAAGTACCTAAGATCGAAAAAATGACCGTTATAAACTTAAATAATTACATAATGTTCATAAAATGGTAATAAGGGATATAAAAGTAATAATGAACATGAAAAAGGTTCTTAAGTAAATAGAAATTAACTCTAGTTTATTATTTAGGAGGTTAAATAACGGTCGAGTCAGGACAGGACGCAAGGTAAGGGAACTTCTTAACCCAATTTCCATTCTTTGGGTTAATCTCCTACATTCAAATTATGTCATGATGTTATTATGTCCTATTTTGTATTTTTACTTTGTTTATGTGTACCTATAGTGAATACACATAATAGATCTATTTTATTTTAAAAATGATCTTTTTAAGGACTTCGTCTCAATCTCCTTTCATTGAGGCATATTTGGTTTTATACACAACTTTCTTTTATACGGTGTATAAACCCCTTTGACTTTTAAGATTATTCAAAAGGAATCTCTTTATACGAAGTGTTTTACTAAACGACAAAAAGGGAATGTTTTTCTTTCCGTACATATGCGGAGACAATGACTTCTCCGCCGCCGTGACCATTATTTGAGTTTCGGCTTCCTCTACAAGCCATCTTTTTTTAATGAAAAATAAATACAAAGTTTTAACATTCTTTTATTTTGGTATTGAAAATGGTTTTTAAAGAGTTTTTATTATATCAATATGTTGTATTGATATCTTTTGATTGAAATGTGGAAATTTTATATTTCCTTTATGCATTTTTTATGAGATACGATTATGTTATGGTTTATGATATGTTTAAAACTATTCATATGAGCAATGCATTGGACTTAATAAGTGACGGGTGGAGCCCGCTATAGCTCCTCGATGCATCGGCAGGTCTAATGAGACAAACTAGTGTCTTGGCACGAGGCCTTGACAAAATCTTATTTGTGGTCTTGTCACGAGGCCTTAACTACGTGGTTATGATAGTCTGGCATTATGCATTCCATCATTATGAAAGTGGTTATTGATATTGCATGTGATTATTCGACCAGTAGAATATCCATGTGAAGAAGTAAATGGCATTATCTCATTTTACTTTTGCCATATTATGTTTATGTTCAAGTTTAAAAGGCTTTTGTTTTAGTTAGACATTGCCTTAAATGTTTATTTTTATTTATGAAAGCTTCTGCAATATTGTTATCCTTACTGAGCATCTGAGCTCACCCCTTTCAATGTTTTAATATTTTCCAGGATGTGGAGAAGTATTTTAGGAATGACCTGCAGGGATATTCAGAAGAGGATATGAGTGTGGACTATGAAGACTTTGTTATTAGTTTTTCACTTTATGATATAATGTAAGACTTATGAATGTATCTAGTGTTTCTAAGGCTACTAAACTAATCGGTCTTTCGAGAATTGATCTTTTGTGATCATGCCAATGTTACGAAGTAATGTACCGACTCTGGATAACTGGGGTTGGGGCGTTACAGTTGGTATCAGAGTCAGTTTAGTACTAACCTTGGAAGATATATTTAGATAAACTCTAATTAGAGCACATAGCCTGAAGATAGAATTTAAGGATTAGTATAGAAGAACTTCCTAGAATTTTGGTATTATAGAGATTTTGTGAGTTTTCCGAGCAATACATCCCTGTCTGGATACGAGCAGGTAGAGGTGGCTCTGGCACAGATGTACCTAGGTGTAAAACCCGAAAACACCTCTTTGAGCTAGACTCGAACGGGAACTGGTGCACGACAACGGGCATTGCTGCACTCTTGGTTACGACACTCCCGGGGGATATGCTTAGGATAATTCTCGTTTTCTTTACAAACCACTATGAACGGTTATGAGTATGTACTTCCTCAAATAAAACCTTTTTATGATTATGGATTATATCCATAAATAGTTCAATTTATGTTAAGTATTTTATAAGTATGGAATTATGTATTTTGATTCATAAACTAATCTAGTTTATGGCATTGTATAGAAATGGCACCCAGAAGAAGGAATGTGAACTCCATCAATACGTATGATCCAATGAGTAAGAAGGATCATATCGTTCATGGTATTAAGCCATCATTTATAAGGGCAATATTCTCTGATGTGTTATCAACATATGAAGAAATAGTATCATGTGTTAATAAGATAAGTAGAGAATTCTCTGAGTCTTATGGACTTGAAGGGATGAAAGAGAAGAAAAGGATGGAAGAGAGAATGATGGATAAAGGGATGAGGGAAAAGAAGAATTTTCCAATATGTGATAACTGTGGTAAGAAACACCTTGGAATTTGCCTGAAGGGAATGTGAGTTTGTTATAAGTGTGGAGAAAAAGGACACCAAGTGCGTGACTGTGAGGGTTAGAAAAAGGTTTCAAATGTACAATGCTTCATCTGTAAGGAGTGGAGACACTACGTAAACCAATGTTCAAATCATCAGAGTATGCCCCAAATGATGTTATTGGATAATAATCAAGTTATGATACTACCAAAGATGAGGAGGAATGATTAGAGTTATTATGTTGTTATTAAAGAATTTTGTAATTTGAGTGTTGCATCAATGATGTACTGGTTATAATAATTATGGAGTATACAAGGATTGTACCGCAGTACTATTTCATCTAGGACTTGAGATTGTGTGGAACCAAGAAAAGTGACTCCGCAGTAGGTTAAATTTTTGGAAAATATATGATTGAGAGAAAGATAAACCATAATATGGTTCTGATACCGAGATATTGATTTTGGAATAAGACATGATTGATTCGGATAAATTATGTTGGATATTATTAACATCCTTGAAACTGATTAATGATTTGTATACATTTTTGGATAGAAGGAGTATATCTAGTTTTCTATAAGGAATACGGGATCATGAATGTAATAAATAAGGATTTATGGTAATACAGTATGTTGCAGTGTTTTAAAAGAATACATGATGAAGGTGTTCACATGTTGTTACGCAGAAGAAAAAAGGAGCTTCATTATGTTTACCTTCCTCATAAAATATGGACTGTGAGTTGGACAGAAGTATTTTGTATAACTATAAAGGTTGGAATGGATTATATCTTACATTGGATACTATTGTTAAGGTTATTTTAGGAAATTTATAAAAAGGACAACACGCAGACCGAGTGACAACCCATCGCGTCGGACAAAGCTGTGGGAATCGAACCCACAACCATAGTGAGATTGGGATTAATCGCCTACCACTGGACTACGTGAAGTCCCTAGTTTTTACAAAATAGTTTTTCTAATCTAAATGGTATGTGTTAAAATTTGGAACCTTATACAATTAGGATAAGTATAATATTTTTGAGTTCTATTATCTTTTTCAGTGAAAGATGAGTTGAAGGTTGAAACTCAAATTATCAAGCATAAATATATATATACCTATCTCTTATTCAACGAATAAATTAATTCTTAAACTTTAATAAAGGGATATTAAAACAAAAAAATGTGTTATCCTAATACCTTATGTCTTGTTGAACTGATGATATTTTAAATCAACATAGATTGAAGGCTTTGAGGCCCTCAATTTGACAGTTGATTTTGATTGATGACCACAATCACTCCCTACAAATATTTACGTTTTTCCTCTAATTATATGTCTCTAATTTTGACTAATGTTCTCTTTATCGATATCATAATTTTATGGTGACTTTCTTATTTCCATTTCCCTCTTATTAAGACTAAATTTTATTAACCTTATTTTCGATGTGGGTTTTCCACAAAGGTATTTTCTATTTTCAACCTTTTATTTTCCAAGAAAAATTTCAAATTGCGAGGAATCAATTTATTTAAGGAGTGGAGAATGTAACACCCTGAGATTCCATGATACGCTTCTCATTCAATAATGCAATAGCTTTCATTGTACGCAACTTCGAGTTCTAACACACCGCAACTAATCAAAGTAGCCGTTATGAATATTAATAACCACTTTTTAAATTTATAGAAATTTTATATTTCAAAATGGACTTCATTTTTGTATTCCTAATATTTAAATTAGCCTATGTTGAATTTTTTGAAATTTTCTGAGAACTTCCAAATTTTTATGAATAGTAAAAAATACTTAAAACAACTTTTTTAATCAAAATAATTTATAGTGATAAGTTATACTATTGAGTGGTTTTAAAGTATAATTAGAATATATTTTTACCACTTTATCAAATGTTGTTCATTATAATTAATTTCACTTTGAAATTGGACATAAACAAGTGTCAATCTTTTGATATAAATTGTTTCTTAAAAACATGCTATTTGTTGTGACGGCGGGAATTAATTATAAAATTAATTAATGCAACTTATATGTTTGTAATTTCATAAAATAGACATCATTTTTGAATTTGGAATATCAATTATAGCTTAGGGTGAAATTTTGGCATTGTTCTAAAAAACATCAATTTTTGATGAATAGTGAAACCACTAAGTGGTAGTTAAATAACTGATTTTTCATTTAAATGAAATATTACCACTTCTGTGATTTGATTTTCAAAAATCCGACATACATGGTTGTCATTAAGAAGTAAAATGTGGTTCAATGATATTAACATAATTTTTGGTGAATAGTAACTTTTAAGTTCTTAATCGCGATTAGAGGTAATTAGTGTAGTTTAAGGTAAAAATAATGTTTTAATAATATGAGATTAGCTTGACATATGTCCTACCCTCATTGGATGTTCCATGGCCGACCAAGAAAATCCATTGGACAACTTGGGGACCCCATGGAGACACTTTAGTTAGAAAATGACACAAATACCTCTTATTTAATGTTAAAGTAAAAAAATGACACAAACATGAAATGTTTTACTAAAACAATTTTTACATGGGGTTATACAAGTCATATTTTTTACTATAAATAGTCATTGGAAATCAAAAAATAATTCCTACATCATAGTATTTTCTTTATAATTTTTAGACATTAAATAAATTAAATTATTTATGACATCATTATGATGCAGCGATGACCTCATTATTTAACGATTTTAATAAAATGAAAAGATACTGTAAAATCCAAGGCATACACTTGTCCAAAGACTATTGGATGGGTAGACTTAGAACCCTTATCACCTTATCCACGAAGTATATAAGTGTGGGACCTTTAGAATCTGAAAATCATTTTATAATAATGTAAAATTTCCTTACTTTCCAAGAGTGCCCCTCCTCTCCTCTTATAAAAGGCCCCCACCTCTACCACCTCATTCACACTTTCAAGCCATTTGGCTCGGCCAAACTCTGCCCAAATACTCTCCCAACATCCCCCTCTTACTCATAGAAGCCTCACTTTGGGCAGAACTCTTCCCAAGGAAGCCTTTGGCTCAAATAAAAAAGAGTTACCCGATTTTGAGGTAATGTCTTCTCTAATGTTGTTTTATTTTATTTTTCTTCTCCAACCCCCTAAAATCTTTTTATTCATTTCTTTTGTAACAAAACCAGTATCCTAAATATACTAGTATGTTGTTATAAGAAGTATTAGAGCTACAATTACACACACCTACATCTAATGGTTAAATAACATACGGTTTCTGTGGATGGCGAATTTCTGCCTCACGAAACAATGATTGTTCAACACTCATATAACACCATCAAAGGTGTCCATTAAGATGTCACTATATTTTTATATGATATATAATATGTTTATCTTTTACTTATGCTTCTGTATTTCTCATTTATGTCATACTTTATGATTTCCATTATGGGTAAACGCGATAATTTCATTTTAGGAAGTGCGGACTACCGCCCCCTCAAAGTGATTTGAATCGTTAATACCATATGTGGAATGTATAAAGGATGGAGTAAATGATATTATATATGATGTTATACTGGAATTATAATATACCTTTATATCATTATGATTTCATTAAATACGAAATAGAAATGAAATTAGCGTTCATGCGTACGTACGGCTTACCGTCTCCATGAACGGTGCATTTCATTTCTTACCTCTAAACGTTATGGAATATTATAAATGCATGTATATACTGGATATATATGATATATATGATATCTACATCATGAAAATAATTCTGGATATAATGGATATATCACCACAAGAACAACTTGTAATTATAAGAATTTTATTTTTGACTCAAGTACCTAAGATCGACAAAATGACCGTTATAAACTTAAATAATTACATAATCTTCATAACATGGTAATACGGGATATAAAAGGAATAATGAACATGAAAAAGGTTCTTCAGTAAATAGAAATTAACTCTAGTTTATTATTCAGGAGGTTAAAGAACGGTCGAGTCAGGACAGGACGCAAGGTAAGGAAACTTCTTAACCCAATTTCCATTCTTTGGGTTAATCTCCTACTTTCAAATTATGTCATGATGTTATTATGTCCTATTTTTTATTTTTACTTCCTTTATGTGTACCTATAGTGAATACACATAATAGATCTATTTTATTTTAAAAATGATCTTTTTAAGGACTTCGTCTCAATCTCCTTTCTTTGAGGCATATTCGGTTTTATACACAACTTTCTTTTATACGGTGTATAAACCCCTTTGACTTTTAAGTTTATTCAAAAGGAATATTTTTATACGAAGCGTTTTACTAAACGAAAAAAAGGAAATGTTTTTCTTTCCGTACATATGCGGCAACAATGACTTCTCCGCTGCCGTGACCATTATTTGAGTTTTGGCTTCCTCTACAAGCCATCTTTTTTTTAATGAAAAATAAATACAACGTTTTAACTTTCTTTTATTTTGGTATTGAAAATGGTTTTTAAAGAGTTTTTATTATATCCACGTGTTGTATTGATATCTTGTGATTGAAATGTGGAAATGTTATGTTTTCTTTATGCGTGTTTTATGTGATACGATTATGTTATGGTTTATGATATGATTAAAACTATTCATATGAGGAATGCATTGGACTTAATAAGTGACGGGTGGAGCCCGCTATAGCTCCTTGAGCATCGGCAGGTCTCATGAGACAAACTAGTGTCTTGGCATGAGGCCTTGACAAAATCTTATTTGTGGTCTTGGCACGAGGCCTTGACTACGTGGTTATGATAGTCTGGCATTATGCATTCCATCATTATGAAAGTGTTTATTGATATTGCATGTGATTATTCGACCAGTAGAATATCCATATGAAGAAGTAAATGGCATTATCTCATTTTACTTTTGCCATATTATGTTGATGTTCAAGTTTAAAAGGCTTTTGTTTTAGTTATACATTGCCTTAAATGTTTATGTTTATTTATGAAAGCTTCCGCAATATTGTCATCCTTACTGAGCATCTGAGCTCACCCCTTTCAATGTTTTAATATTTTCCAGGATGTGAAGAAGTATTTTAGGAATGACCTGCAGGGATAGTTAGAAGAGGATATGAGTGTGGACTATGAAGACTTTGTTATTAGTTTTTCACTTTATGATGTAATGTAAGACTTATGAATGTATCTAGTGTTTCCAAGGCTACTAAACTAATCGATCTTTCGAGACTTGATCTTTTGTGATCATGCCAATGTTACGAAGTAATGCACCGACTCTGGGTAACTAGGGTCGGGGCATTACAATATTATTCAAATATAAGATGATTTTGAGTATAAATAATCTCTTCCAATGAAATTTCTAAAAATTTGGTGGTTTTTAAACCTAATATTTTGGTTTTATATGCCCATTTACCAACTTGATGATTACGATGAAAAAAGGTTTTTTTACTCTTGAGGGATCAGGAAAGTCCATATAAAAAAAATATTCACTAAACGGACCATAATTAATATTTTAAACCATATAAAAATATATTTTATGAATATATTATTTTTATAATTATTAAATCATTTAATAAAATATCATTTATTATAAAATATCATTAATGTTAGTTTTGATACAATTCATTTAATTTCACATTAAAATCAATATGAAAACAGAATAATTTTAATCCAATCCTTTAATACATAAATAAAATTTTAAATTTATCAAAAAAAATTAAAATAATGTAATTCATTCAAAAAATAATATTTTTAATAATTTTAAAATAGTTTATTTTATTTTTCTATTAATGGAATAAATATTATGTCAGCGTTGCATAAGCAATAATGATAATTATTTTAGTGACTTTATTTTTGACTTATAAGACTTTGGAATAATTCTAAGAATATTTTTGAAGCTAGGTGCTCAATAGACGTGGGATTATGAGGTCCTGAGAGCCGATACATATTGATATTAAAAATATTAGTCATATTTTATCATGCATACTTAGTTTCTTTAGAAAATTGGAATAACTCCCAAGAAGAGTATTATATCAGATTTGTGAGACTTTGTATGAGTTCAGAACGATGTGTTTAACCATGCCACTAAATAATCCTTGTCCGTGATGGGTGCTGGACCGGAGGTGAGTCTATGGTGGGGAGTTAAATGGAAGTTATTGATTTAAAAAAATTAAATCAATAAACCTTCTCCCCCACCCCAACAGTGAGCATGAAATGAGTAAGTGAAGAAACTATTCCCCATTTCAAGTGAGGGATAAAATAGGGAATGAATTGAGGAAATAAGGCATTGTTGATCTTCGATCTGGATGGTGATCGCTCTTAGATCATGCAACAGTATCTCCCAAGCCACGATTCGACACCGAAGATTCGATATTTCACCATGAAGTAGGATGTTTTTATTTTTAAGCCTTGATCAACTTTTTTACACAACATTTTAAGGTTTTAAATCCCTTAAAATCTTTTTTGGGACACCTCCTAGGTCAAACTGTGTCTTTTGGAAAAAACAAGGTTGATTTGGGCTATTCCTATGTAATTATTAATGAATTTCCAAATCTACAAAATATGTCGATTGAAGGAACACACCATGTGTTCTTCCCATTTTGGGAAGATTATTTTTAGGGAAAACACGATGTGTACCTTAGGTTACGTGTCATGTAGTGACCCCTTGTTTTGTGGTCTGAGCACATGGATAGGGAAGCCATGTGAACATACATTGTTGTGTAAAAGTACAAAGCTATAGTACATGGGCATGGGGTGCCGGACACGAACAAGAAAAAGAGGCCTTACCAAGGTGTAAGGTAGCTAGGACATGTCATGTACCAATGGGGTAAATTCCATGTGCTTGAAATGTTTGGTTGAGACGTGTGGTAGGAATATATGGCGTTGGCTTAGGTGTGGCAAGACGTACTATGTATCATCCGTACATTCCATTTAATCCCGCATTCCAATTCATGCCATGTGGTTAGAGGACATGGATGAATTTTTAGGTGGGGTCACACGTAGTGTAGCCCCCCCTGACCACACGCAGTGTAGTATCCTCTTGGTGGGGTTTCCACCCATCATATACACCCCTTTGGAGCTTAGACTCAGGCTTGAGAGCATCCTATCCTAAGAAGTTTTTCATGTATAACACATTAGTGTTCACAGTTTTGGCCTAATATATGCGATGAGAGGATATGTTGTAAGAATCTTGTATTAGTGATGTTGGGACTAGTTGTGGTTGACTGAGTTCCCTTCGTCAGTCCTTATGAGGATTTGTGTGGCATTATTTCCTCAATACACGAATTTGATCCCCTATATGGGATGAGATCGTATAGTGTTTTAGTATCCCTCTAGAGAGGTTGGGCCGGGATCTTCTATCAGTTTTTCAGAGTTGTACCATTCGTCTAAAGAGGTTGTGGCAAAATCCACTGGCATATCATTTCCATAGATCATTTCCTTTGGTATCGTTATGACCAACACCACATGGGAAAAAATACTCTATCTAGACGGATAGCCTAGTAGGTTCCATGGTATCATTGTGGGTGTGATCCCCTATGTTCTGTCCGGTTTTCGTAGAGTGGTGGAATAATTGGGTATAAAATTCCCTACTCAGTAGTCGGTATCAGTAGGGTTTAAAAATCATTGAATAGGTGATCCCCTACTCAACATATGGTTTATGTAGGGTTTAGGGAATCATTGGGGATATGATCCAATACATCATGAGTTATACCTTATAGGGTTGTGGAATACTCATTACCAACTCTATACAGTATACAATCACCTATCTAAGTTTGACGATATCCAGTACGTCTGATTGGATTGTGTGGTCTCCTAGTGGATCCATTGAGGGGTCCCTTATCTAAGTGAGATCATGGGGTTTTTAAGATAGGGTCTGTGGTGTCCCCCAGTATCCCTTATGATGGATCCTCCATCTAAACGATATGTCCTTTTGGGGTTCTAGTGTGGTTGGTAGTGTACCACATCAGGAATGGGTGAGATCCACTATATATGTTTTGAGATACAATGAGTTCCATAATGACATTCAATGTGGAATGATACGATGAGCATGTTCTATTGTATGTATGTACATGGGATGCCGGTGTTCTTCCCTCAGTTATGTGATACCATATTGAGTGGTATCTCTTGGTTATACCATCATAGGTGGTTGGGTTGTATCCAATGGAGTGACATATAATGGAAGATGTTCATATAGGATTATAGGGTTCATGGATTCAGTGCTCTAAATCAAGTGTCCCTCTGAGCCTCAAGTAAGAACCTATGCTGGCTATGTGTTCAGAACCTGAAGAGACCTGGATTTTAAGATTATTATATATGGTTGTTTTAAGGGTGTTATCTGTGTGTTTTATGGGTGGTTCTAAGGTTTCCTTACGGTGTTTTCACATTCCTAGATTGACACAACAAGTTTTTTGAGATGACTAGTCATATATAGTTGAGGATGGTCTTAAGATGGAGTTTCTCTCTCATTTGGGTTCCCGGTGGTTTGGCCAAGCAGACTGTTTCCTTCCAGCTTCTCCCTTTTCTTTTGGGTATTTGGGGGAACCTAATAAGAATTGTTATACTCACCCCCGATTGGGATTTTCCCACATGTTTTGTGTCTTGTAAATATTGCATTCCTTTAGAAAGATTAATAGGAGGACCCAGAGTCAGAAGAACATAGTGAGCATGAAAGATCGTAGTGTTCACAAGAGATGGACTAAGGATCTTTCTGCTAGTTAATTTGATAGTGATACCCTCTATATGATTAGTTTATTCACTTTTATTGTTTTCTTTTATTGGGTTGGTATTTTTTAATTTTTTAACTTCTATTATAATTTGGTTTGGGATAGATGTATGCGTGCATTTATTTTCAATTTTTATATATCTCTTCATTGTTGCATAGAGGTGTGTGTGGCTTCATGCATACTAGTACCATAGTAAAAGGACAACCATGTGTGATAATCTTACTTAGTGCTAGAATCCAACCCATATCATATAGAGGTGGGATTGGGGAGTCATGGATCGACCCCGTTGGGTTGGTTCGGGATAGAGTAGTATTAGAGAAGGTTCAACTTTGGGACTATATTTTCATGAGTGTTTTTTATGCATAGAAAAAATGATAGGGGTTTTTAAGTTCTGTTGTCATACTAGGGACTCTAGTGTTGGTGCTTTATCCTTCGTATCAACTCACTGGTACTCTGATAACCATATTTTCTACCCAATGCATTAGGATATTGGTCATATGGAAATGATGGTACCTGAATCATATATGATTGGGTTTTGATGTTTTTCTATCCTTATTGAGTGAACTCCCGATATATAATATTTGACTGTAGTGAATCTTGATTATATTTTAGGATTACTCTATGATGATAGACAAACAACATTCCACAGTGTGATTATGGTGATGATATGCCCTGTGAAGAGGCATTGGTGCAGGGAATTAGATTAGAGGTTGGACCTTCAGGTGGTCTTCTTGTGGAACCACCACCCATCAAGCAGCAGGTTGTGTCGGTGGTGTAGGATGACAATGTGTTTAGTTTTAATGAATTTAACGACTTATAGGGGAAGAGACCTTTGATGCTCTAGGGTTATCCATACCCCTAAGAAACTGATGACTGGATCAAGGTATTCATATATGTTTTCAAACATTTGAGGACACTTAGAAATCCGATGGCGGTCCTAGTGGAAAGACTTAGGCATGGATCAAATGAGTGATTATGGAGTCCTGTGACATTGATCCATGATGAGGAGACACTAACTTGGGTAGAGTTGGTGGGTCTCTTTAGGGAGGAGTTCTATCAGGACACCTTAAGATCAATTTGTATCTAGAATTTTCTGTAGCTTTGGCATGATAGCATGATCGTGGCAGAGTACTCAGGGAGGTACAAAAACCTATCACACTACTCCCTGGATATGGTACGAGATCTGTTTTTTAGAAAATGGACCTTAGATAAGGGATTACATGGGTATATCAAGGCATCAGTGTTGTCTATGTGCATCCCCACAAATGTGGGAGTGCTTGAGTGGACCTTCCTGGTGAAAGTTTTTCTGGATGAGTAGACTCTGACCATTAGTTTAGTTCATGTAGGATCTGAGACCTTGGAAGGTGGTAGATGAAGGCATGATTATGGATTTGAGCATGTGATAATCTTAAAGAGGAAATCCCATGATGGAGAGTATGAGTCTCGGGGATATTAGGTTGGTTTGGGTTAGTCATACGAGAGGCAGTGTTACAATTGTGATGTTTGGAGGCATCATGCAAGAGATTCTCCAACCCATCGAGATGCTAAGTGGGATACAGTCGATGAAACACCTTGGAATAGGGATTGTTTCATGCATGGTGTTCCATTGTGAAGATTATGTGGTAGAGGAGCATGTGGAAAAGCAGGATGGGGAAGACGGGATGAGTTACCAAAACCACCCACTAGGTGTTCCATACCAGGCTTAGGAAGCTGATGTATGGGGGAAAGGATTGCTTCAAGCCATAGATTCATTTGACCTAGAGGCTCCTATGATTTATATATGTACAAGATATGTCTAATTTACATTCTATAGAAGGATTGTTGACACTATTGTGAGGTAATACTTTCATTATTCTTCTTTCTCAAGAATTTTTCTGGGTGACATGGGACATCGATAAGACCCTGTGCCAGTGATGTTTGTTGAGGCTTTGAATGAAAGAGGAAGAGGTATCCTTACACCACCAAGATGTGTTTTTTAGACACAAGAATAACCATGGGGGTGAGTTAGTGTTTCCCAAAGCAAATAGTTTCAATGTGTGGTGGATGAGTCCCACTGACACGTTTGTTTGGGGTAGGGTTGTGTGTAGGAGGTTTACACGGAGGGCCTGGTAAGAACCAATGTGTTCTTGAGAATAAATATGTGGTTTGTTGGTACCAAAGTCAATTTAGTGAATATTTTTTATGAAATACTCTTCAGGAGGGTGTGGCGTGCTTTTTCATTGCTTCGGACTCATCGGAATTAGGGACACATTCCCCACTAAGATGTTTCCTTGTGACACAATAAAAAACTATATAGGAAATTTAATTCTACCCAAAGAGGATAGTATCAAAGTGTAGTGGATGAGTTCCATTGGATTTTTTGTTCACAGTATTTTTTTTGGTATCTCCTTCAGGTTAGCGAGGTTGTGTACTGCAAGACCCTATGACTGTAGATGTATCATGTGGCTTGGTTCTTTTCATCCTATCATAGCTAAGGATACATGTGGATCTTATTTCATAATGTTGATATGGATGAATCTATACATGAGAGTGTCTTGGCCATGGTGGTTCCCCTGAACACATATTTGAATACACTGTTAGAACCCTATGTGGCCTTTGTGGTGGTCTTGGTTAGCTCGCTGGTGAGGGAGTCCCAGTTGAGAGCCAGTTTCTTTACCATGTTATTAGGATTTATTTTTTGGGGGAAGAAAATACTTAAGGTGTAAAGATTTAGTGACTCAAGATTTGACATGAAATACTATGGAATATTATGATGAATATTTTTTATGTTAGGCACTGGTTCGGTGCAGGATTCTAAGACCCAGAGAACCTCAGTATGGTGATATTCAAAATATTAAATATATTTTATCAGATGTGCATAGATTCATTGGAAACCTATAATTACACCCATGAAGAGTCTCAAATAAGATTTCCAAGACCTCAATTGAGTTCAAAATTACATTTTTACCGAAGGCGTGACATAAACATTGTCAGCACCAGGTGTTAGGTTATAGTAAAGTTGTGGGAAGGGAGTTAAATAGGAGTTATCAATTTATAAATTTAAGTCAATAACCATTATTTTTTACCCCCTCAGTGCACACAAACAGTGTATCTAAATCCCCTATTTCCCATTTAGAGCGATGGATAACCTGAGGAATGAATCAAGGAAACAAGGCATTTTCGATCTATGATCTTAATAGTGATCGCTCCCAGACAATGATGTAGTAGCTCTCGAGAACCTATTTGACCCTAAAACATCAACATTTCTACATGAAGTAGGTTGTTTTTAAGTCATGGTTCCCTTTTATGGACCTTTTTAAAGCTTTTGGTCCTTTAGATGCTGTCTCGGGACCCCTCATGGGTTGATATGTGTGTTTTAGGGAGAAAAGGGTTATTTAGGTTGATTTATGAAATTTCTAATGAATTTTTGTCTAAATGTTGTGGAGATTGGAGGAACATGTTGTGTGTTCTGCGAATTTTGGGAAGATTAGTCTTTATGACTACACACCCTGTACCTTGGGTTACACTTTGTGTAGTAACCCCATGTTGCGTGGCCCAAGGAAATTGTCAGGGAAGTCATGTGAATATACATAGTCAGGTAAAAGTACATGGAAAAATTAAATGGGAATGGGGTTCCATACATGGACATGGGAAACAGACACATCCAAGGGGTCTTATAGCGGGGGTACGCCATGTGGTTGACATATCTAGTTGAGTCGTGCGAAGGGAATACACATCCAGGGCCCGAGTGAGGCAAGACGCACCATTTACTATCGGTACACAATATGAAACACAGCATTCCTAGCCAAGATGTATGGCCATAGGACATGTTCAGGTGTTCACTAATGGTCATAGATTGTGTAGACCCCCACACCCCCTCCCCACACACTGTGTAGTCTCCTCTTGGATGACTTTTCACCCAATATTTCTCCTCTATTGAAGCTTTGATTTAGGCATGTGATAAGACTATCCTATGATTTGTTTCATTATAGAATGCATTTTTGTCCATTTTTTCCTAGGAGATGTGAGGTGATGTGATATTTTGAGTTTCTAATATTAGAATTGTTTGGACCAGTTGTGATTGAGTGATATCCCTTAGTCTATCTCTTTAATGGTTTGTGTGGAATTACATCCTTAATGTAGAATTATTATCCCCACAATTGGATGAGCATAGAATGATTTTTAGTATCCCTCTGAAGATTCCAAGGTGGTATGCTATATCAGTTTTTAGAGTTATAGAATCCCTCCAGAAAGGATAATGTGGGATCCTCTAGCATATTTTCTTCATAGATTGGATCTTCTATATTGTCATGACCAACACTACATGAACATCAATCCCATATGTATAAGGACTACCTATTAGGGTTTTTGGTATCTTTGAGAGTGTGGTCCCTGACGTAGAAGGTATATTTAGTATGGTTGTGGAATCATTGGGTATACAATCCATTACTCTGTATTTTGTATCCGTAAAGTTGAAGCATCGTTTGATAGATGATCCCCTACTCGACAAATGCTTTATATTGGGTTTATAGAATCTTCAATGATATGATCCCCAACATTGCGAGTTATACCAGAGGGGGTTGTGAAATATTCATGTCCAACACTACACAGGCATTGATCCCTTATTTTAGTATCACAATCTTCAGGATATCATATTCAGTTATGGAGTCCCTCATAGGATCCTAAGAGAGATACCCTATCTAAATGAGATCATTGGGTTTTCTAGATTGGGTTTGTGGTGTCCCCTAGCAGATCCTAGGAGGGATTATGTTTTTGATATATGAGACCTTTTTTGGTTCTAGTAGGGTTGGTAGCATCCCCCAATTAGGATGGGTGAGATCCCCTATCTGTGGATTTAGATCTACTGGGTTCATTCAAGATATTCATTGTGGAAACATGCAATGATTGTGTTATATATAATTTATTCTCTTAGTGTGGTGATGTTGTTCCATTAGTTTTGTGACACTAAGATGAGTGGTATCTCTCGGTTGTACCATCAGGGGTGGCTAGGATATACCTAATGGAGTGATATCCCTTAGATGAGTTTCATATGGGATGATACAGTTTGTGGAGTGTGTGATTCTATTTGAGTGTGTATTTGAGCCTCATGTAGGAACTTGATGCTAGCTATGAGGTTGGAACCTCATGAGACTTGGAGTCTGAGAATAGTATATCTATGTGCTTTTGGGTGTTATCTAGGGGTTTTCTGGATGTTTTTTGCATTTGCTTATGGTATTTTTACATTTCTGTGTTGAAACACCATGTGTTTTCAGATGAATATTCATGTGTAGTTAAATATGGTCTCGAGATGGAGTTCCTCTCTAGTTTAGGTTCCATTGGGATGGGTTTAGTGGACAATTTCCTTTCAAATCCTAACTTTTTTTTTGGGTATTTGGGTTTCCTACTAAGTGTTTTTATACTCACGTATGAGCAAACTTTTCCCACATGTTTTGTATCTTATAAAGACCATAGTCCTTTTGACGGAGTCCAAATAGGACCCGGAGTAGGTGGATCTTAGTGAGCTTGACTAATTGGGGTGTTTACCAGAGCTAGGCCAAAGAGATTTCTAAAAGGTTAATTTGACAGTGATCCCCTCCGTCTGACTATGTTGGATGATTTTATATTTTTCTTTTGGTGGGTGTATATTTTTTCATTTTTCTTTATTCTATTAATCTCTATTTTTTAATTTTATGTTTTCCTGAATTTATTTTTAGTTTTTATATATCTCTACTCAATTTTATGGAAGAGTGTGTGGGTGTTTGTGTGTATATGTTCCTTAGGAAAAGGCCTACCATGTGATATTCTTATATGGGGATAGTGGTTAGCCCCTTGCCTATGGGAGAGTGATTGGGGAGTCACAACTCGATCCCTTATAGGGTTTCTTTGTGACAGAGTGGTATTAGAGAAGGTTCCACTTTAGCACTGTAGTGTCGTTAGTTTGGTTAGGTTTGTAGAGATTTGGTATTATCGTGTTCTAAGTTTTCGTTTCATACAAGAGACTCAATTATTTGAATGATGGCCAACATATCCATTCACCCATATATTGATTACATGATTTTCAACTCGATACATTATGGCACTTTTTTTAAGGAAAAAATCATACAAGAATAATAAATTATTGGGTATTTAGAATTTTTTTCTTCTTCTTGAGTCAGCTCCTTGTATATACCCTTCTGTTGTGTCCTGGGCCCAGGATTGTTGGGCCCCCGCCAGGATTGTTGGCGCCTGTGCCCCGGTAACCAATCCCACATCGGTTGTGGAGGGAGATTGGTGGGTGCTTGAAAATCCCGTGCCTACCTTCCCCTCAGCAACGCGTTTTAAAGCCGTGAGGCCTGGGATAGCAACTGGGCCAGAGCGGACAATATTGCTGGGCCGAGGGATCCGATCCATCAATTGGTATCAGAGGGTGGTTGGTCTCGGGACCGGTGTGGGCTTGGGGGGGGGATGTTGTGTCCTGGGCCCAGGATTGTTGGGCCCCCGCCAGGATTGTTGGCGCCTGTGCCCCGGTAACCAATCCCACATCGGTTGTGGAGGGAGATTGGTGGGTGCTTGAAATTCCCGTGCCTACCTTCCCCTCAGCAACGCGTTTTAAAGCCGTGAGGCCTGGGATAGCAACTGGGCCAGAGCTGACAATATTGCTGGGCCGAGGGATCCGATCCATCACCTTCGACCGTGGTGCTTCATGATTGTGTTTTGGGATAATTCTAGGGTGATATCTACACAGTGTTCCATAGTGGGATTATGGTGACGATCCACCTTGTGCTAAGGAATCATTGCAGGGCCCTGGATTAAAGGTTGGACCTCTAGGTGGTATTCTAGTTGAGATACCACCCATTTAGTAGTAGGTTGTGTTAGTGTTAAATTTCAATGATGACTGTAGACTAAGTGCATTACATTATTCCTAGAGGTAGTGAACTTTGAGGTATCGGGGTGATCATGACCCCTGGGTAGTTGATGACTGTATTGAGGCAATCATGTGTGTTTTCCACATTATGAGGACAATTATCAATCATATAGTTGTTTTAAAGGTGATCCTTCTTCATGGTTAGGATGGTTCATAGTGGATTCTTCTGATGAAGACCCGTGACGAGGCAATGAAAACTTGGGAAGAGCTTGACCAGATCTTCATGGAAGAGTTCTACATTTCCATGTTGAGATCTGTGTGTATCCTGGATATTATGTATATCTGATATGATAACATGATCATGGAGGAGTACACTATGAGATTTGTAGACCTATCATGCTACTCCCTAGATATAGTTCAAGACCCATTTTTTATCATGGTCCTTAAATCAGTTCATACACTAGGAAATTAGGGTGTTTATGGTGATGCTTTACTTTCACACCTATGCTGGAGTGCTTGGGTGGGCATTGATGGTGGAGACATTTATGAATGAGAAGTCTCATACCATTATTTCTAGGCACACAAGAGATAATACCTTAGAAGATGGTATCTTATGGAAGGCTCATGGATCCTGGCAATAAAGATGCTTCAGGAGGAAATCCCAGTTTGAGGGACTAAGTCTCAGGTCTCTCAGGCCAGTTTGTGTCACCTGAAGGAGATGTGGTGTTACAAGTGAGACAATTAGTCATATATTTCTAGATATTTTCTGACCTATCGAGATGATAAGAGGGAGCTAGTTGATGGCATTCTTTTTAAGAGGTAGTGTTTCAATACTAGATTTCCATAGTGCAAAGGATGTGGTGGAGGAGTTGGAGGAGTAGCAGGAGGTGGAAGATGGAATGAGTTTCCACCACCACCCCTAGGTGGTTAACATTAGTCTCCGGGATATAGAGGATAGGGAAAGGATAGATTCTGGAGACAATGTCCTTTTACCTTGAGTCTCCTAGGATATATAGAGGTATTCTTTATGTCAATTCTACTTTGTAAGGTATTATTGTTAGACAGTGTTGTGAGGTAGCCTTTTCTTTTCTACTACTTACATGAGGTTTGTTTAGGGTGATGCAGGGCCTTGATAAGACCCTATGCATGTGTTATTAAGTGAGGCTTCAAATTTATGAGGAATGGGGATCTTTCCCCAACTATGATTTTTTTTCAGACTCTATTATTACCGTGAGGTTGAGTAATATCCACCCAATGTGTATACTTTCAAGGTGTGGTGGTTGAGTTCCTCTAATATGTGTGTTCAAGGTAGGGTTGTCTGTCAAAGGATTGTGTAGAGGGTCTAGTGAGACCCAGTGTATTCTTGTGAATCCTTCTTTGTTTGTCTGTACCATTGCGTTTTTCGTAATAGTTTTTTACATGAGATTCTTCAGGAGTTTGTGGAGTTCTTTCTGTAGATTTGAACTCATGGGAATTAGGGACTCTTTTACACTATTAAATGTTTTTGTAAGGTGATACAAAAATATGTGGGTGAGTTAGTGACACCCAAATAGGATATTATCAATGTGTGGTGGATGATTTCCTTTTACTTTTGTGTTTAGAGTAGGTTTATTTGTCTTTGTGTCATGTTAGAGAGGTGGTGTATCCCTAGACCCTATGATTATAGATAGACCGTAGTGATTGGTGGTTTCCCACCTTTCATTGATTAGGAGACATGTGTGGATTGTTGCATGATGTTGAACTAGTTGAAGATAAATTTGAATGTGAATTTTACGTGGTGGTTCCCCTAATCACATACTTGTAAGAAACATGAGATTCATTAGTGGCCTTTGTGGTGGTCTTTGTAAACTCGTTGGCATGGGATCCCAGTTATGAAACCAATTTTTTCCAATGTTACTAGGCTTTCTATTTTAAGAGATGAAAATAATAAAGGTAGGAAGGATATAGTGACTCAGGTTTTGACATCTAATAATTTGGAATATTTCTAAAAATATTTCATAATTCATGCACAAAGCTGGCATGGGATTCTAAGGACTAGAGAGCCTCATGTGGTGGTATTAAAAAATATTAAATGTATTTTATCACGCATGAACAATTTATTTGGAAACATAGAATAAAATATGAGTGGTATGTTGTATATTATTTCTAATATAGTGTTTGATTTCATAATGATGTGTTTACCCAAGGTGAAATAGAATAATTTTTAGCACTAGGTATAAGGTCGAAGGTGATTCATGGGTGGGGAGTTAAATGGGATTTTTTTGATTTAATAAAATGTAATCAATTACCCTTATTCCCTACACCCTTGGTTCTCATAACAAGTGGATTTTGAATCCCCTCTTCCCCCTTTCTAGTGATGGATGACCTAAGGATCAAACAGTGGAAACGAGGTGCCACCGATATCTGATCTTGATGGTGATCACTCCTCGATCATGTAGTAGCAGCTCTTGAGCACTGATTCTACCCCAAATATTTTGAGTTTCACCATGAAGTAGGTTGTTTTTAGTTTTAATCCTAGATACCCTTTTTAATGCATCATTTTAAGATTTTATGTCCCTTAAAATCTTGTAAAGGACCCCTCATGGCTTGATATATGTGTTTCAAGGAAAACGAGGGTGATTTGGGATATTCACAGTGAATTTATGAAGAATTTTCCCATATACATGCCATTTAAACTAAATGAACATGACATTAGTTATTCTCATTTGGGAAAGATGAGTTTTTTGTATTACACATCGTGTACCTTGGGTTACACACCATGTAGTGACCCCATGTTTTGTGGCCTGAGTACATGGTCATGGAAGTCATGTGCAGATACAAAACTATGTAAAAGTACATGACTATTGTACACAGACATGGGGTGCCGGGCATGGAAATGGGAACAAGATAGGCCAAGGGTTAGTGTAGTTGGTACATTCCATCTACCAAGGGGGTATACACTGTTTGGTTGACAAGGATGGCTGAGCCATGTGAAGGGAATATATGGAAGGGGCCTAGGTGAGGTGATACACATCGTGTATTATCAGTTCATGTTGTGTAATCCCACATTCTTAGAAAATACATGTGGTTAGAGGAAACATATGTGTGATCAGGTGGGGACACATGTGGTGTAGCCCCCCCCCCCCCCCCCCCCCGCCCCACATGAGGGGTAGTTTCCTCTTAGATGGAATTTTATCCAATATATATCATCTTTCATAGCATGGATTTAGACCTAAGAGTATCATATCCTAGGAAATTATCCATGTAGAATGTATTGGTGGCTATAGTTTTGACCCAGGAAGTGCGAGGTGGGGTGATGATTTGGGTCTCTTGTGTGAGAGATATTTGGACCATCCGTGGTTTAGTGAGTTCCCTTGGTCTATCCAAATAGGGTTTTATATGGAATTACATCCTTAGTATAATATTATGATCCCCTTAATATTATTGTCTCAGATAGAGTTACAGTATCCCACTAGAGAGGCAAGGGTGTGGTTTTCTATTGGTCTGTTAAAGTTGTAGCATTTCTACAAGGAGTCTAGGTGGGATCCCCTAGCATATTGTTTCCCAAGATTAGGGATTTGGAATCATCATGACCAACACCAAACGGGAAGCGAAGACCTATCTAGAAGGATATCTCAGTAGGATTTGTGGTATTGTAAAAAGTTTTATCCCCTATGTAGTGGGTAGTTTCAGTAGGGTTGTTGCACAATTGGGTATATGATCTCTTACTCAGTAGTTAGTATCAATAAGTTTACAGAATCATCAGATATATGATCCCCTACATGAAATATGGTTTACGAATGGTTTATTGAATCATCAATGATATGATCCCCTACTTCAGAAGTTATACAATATGTGGTTGTGGAATCTTCATGACCAAAACTACATGGGAGATGATCCACTATCTAAGTGATATGATCTATAGGAGGAAATATTGTGTTTCGGTGTCCCCTAGTAGATCCTGGGAGTGATCCCCAATCTGAATTATATCTTTGGTTTTTCTAGAATGGGATCATGGTATCCCAAATGGATACTAAGAGGGATCCCATTTTAGAGTGACAAAAACTTTCATGGTTTCAATAGGGTTGGTATCATCCCCCATCAATGATTAGTGAGATCCCCTATCTTTGTATCAATATCCACTAGTTTTCAATGTGACTTTCATTATGGAATGATCTAATGAGCGTGTTATCTCAGATGAATTCCCTAGGGAGGTTGGTAATGTGCCATCGATTCTTGATACTCTATTGAGTGGTATCTCTCTGTTGTGTCATCAAGGGTGTTTGGGTTCTACCATATGGAGTGATATAACATGAACAAGTTTCATTTTGTATGAAAAGTTTTGTGGAGTGTGTACTAATGTTCAAGTGTGACTTTGAGCCTTGATTATAAACATGATGTTGGCTATAATTTCAGAACCTCATGAGACTTGGAGTTTGAGATGAATATATATGGTTTCTTTCTAGGTTTTATTTGGGTTCATTTTGGGTGTTCCCCAGGTTTCCTTGTTCTGTTTGTTCATTAAAGGGTTGATGTGTCCTAAGGTATGAGATGAATAGTTGTGTATAGATGAGGATGGTATCAAGATGGAGTTTCAATATTGTTTTGGTTCCCTCTTCTTGAGTCAAGAAGAATATTTCAATTCAGTTGCTCCATTAAATTTTTGGTTTTTTGGGGCACCTACTGAGTACAGTTATACTCACCCTTACATGTGTTGCATCTTATCCAGAACCAAAACCTTTCACCAGAGTCTTTGTAGGACCCATAGGAGGTGAAATTTTGTGAGTATGACTAACTAGGGTGTTTACCATAGATCGGTTGAGGAGTATTATAGAAGGTGAATTTGATAGTAATCCCCTCCATCTGAGTAGTTTGTTCATTTTTATAGTTTTCTTTTAATTGGGGTGTGTTTTACAATTTTTTTACTTTTGTTGTACTCTAATTTAGGATAGATGTATACATGCATTTCTTTTCAGTTTTTATATATCTCTGCACTATTTCATGAAGGTATAGGTAGGTGTGTTCATAGAGTTAACTTAGTCAAAGACCACCCATGTGTGATATGCCTACTCAGTGATAGGCGTCATTCCTGATCCTATAGATGTGGGCTTGGGGAGTCTTGGCTCGAGCCTCGTTGGGTCAGTTCGTGACAATTATTTCATCACTAAAAATTAAAAATAAATTACCAGGATAAAAAAATAATTTATATATGAAATAACCATTTATAAATAAATATACATTCCTTTTAACCATATATAAAAAATAAAAAATTAATAAAACAAAGATAATAGCATTTTTTACTTTTCATTACATATAATATTATAAAGATCAAATTCACGGAAAATTAGAGACAAAATATCATATAATATAATTCAAGACGACTATGTAAAAAATATATTCATCCACTAAAACTAATGAAAGGGTTAGGATTACTTTTTAGTCCTTGTGACATTATTTTAACGCTTAATTACTCGATTTACCCATAACGTGAGATAATTATTTATTATTGTTACTTTTCATAATGGCCGAAAATAATTAAATATATTTACCAATTTTAGGGGCTATTGATTATAAATATATAAACAATTTTTAATGAATAATTTCACAAAAGTGCTTGAATTTAGTTTAAAATTACATCTGCAAATGTGATGAAATACTGTTTTTAGAAGAAAAAATTGCCTTTTTAAGTATTAAAATGTTTTTACACCAAATTCATTAATAAAAATGATTCAAATGATATTATTTGTATTTTTAATAATATAAGAAAACTAATTATAATTTAATACATTTTTAAAAAATGTAACTTTTTTAATTTCTAAAACAATAATACAATTTTCAATGATAATCTGTATTTTTTACAATATACTGGAAAATCAATCCTTTAGGAAAAATACAAAAAAATCACATTATTATAATTTTATCATGCTGATCTAAAAAATGGTTTTCATTTTAAAAAATAAAATTTCTAACAGTTATAAAATTTAATTATAATATTCACTCGTAAATAATCAATGAATATTTTTTTTGAAGAATATGTATTTTGTAGAATAAAATGACTTATAAAATTTGACTTCTTATTTGTTGAGAATTAATCAATAATTTTTAATATATTATGACCTTTATATATATTTCGTTGTGATCATAATTATATACATATCCTCTAATTCAATGGGACATTTATAATCATTATATAATAATATTTCATGGTTCTTTTGAGCACGGTGATGCAAATATTATAAACTACAAAGCATAGTCCTTATTTTAAAATATCAGGATATTAAACTCATATTGAATACATTACATGCTAGTGATAAATATAGAACTACATTTGGAGTGTTGTAAAGAAGAATATTGTAACACAAAATCATGACACCCTATACGATAAGGATATGGATGAGATAAACACTTTTCATATGTCATCCATCTGAAGCATTATAAAGAGATCAAGCTACTCCTCAAGAGGATCACTGAAGATTAATAATCCAAAAATAATTGAATAAATATGAAATTAATGGATGAATAAACCAAATTCTATCTCACGTGATATTAATGAAATGATTCTTGTCAATAATTTAGAGAAGACGATATTTACTCTCAATCGAGTTGAACTAGTGAATATCAAGGTAGGAGACAAATCGAGATCACTAATGAAGGAACAACTATATTTTATATTGAAGAAAACATGAAATGAATCCATAATGAAATATGAATACCATATATACTCATACAATACTAAGAAGTTTTATTGACACACCACCCTGATGAATCTATACCTAGATCTCACTAACATGACAAGATAGCATGTTACAATAAGCGTTGTTCCACACTGTTCACTGTCAGAGGTCAAGAAACGTGATTCAAATTAAGCTCAGATATAAAAAATCTATAAAGAAGTTATTCTCTAAGGGAGATGAAACTGATACAACTAGAAAACATATATTTAATAAATTAATTCAGAATATTTTTCCCCGTGTAGGTATTCTGAAAAAGGTGATGAAATTAATCCCTCCGTGTGGTTGTGGCCCTGATACCACAAGAGAGTACATAATAGGTTATCATAAAATCCCATAAATAAATAGATTCATGATACACCTTAATGTTATATCTTGTAATAAGGTAGTGGATCTTACAAACATAATTCATTCAATTGAAAATAAAGGTGATGGAGTCCAGGTCTTTCCAAATATGATTTTTAGTTTTGGGCTCGCCCATGCACTTTTTGAAGTCTCGAACCAATACCCAAAATGTGGATATTTTTCCTTCTTCATGTGAGATTTCAAAACTATTTTCCACTATGACATGATGAAAAATCATTTCACCAAGTGTTTATTATAAAATATTTCCACAATAGTTGTGAAACATGAGAACATTTCTACTTTGAGTTTTCTTGAAAAACTACAAGTGTGGTCGTGAGATTATTTCCAAATCATAATAGCACTATCAAATGAATTGTTATGAACTATCATGTGGGACACCTGGCACTCATCAAAATTAAATAATAACTCACTACTCAATGCTAAATATTAGAATAAAAAAGAAATTGTTTCCTATATACATACAAATACTTTCACAATTCACCACGTAGAATTATTCAGCATCCTCCAATCATAGTTATACTATTACTCAAATTCTTTCATCAATTTCATTTTAATTCTATTTCTCATTTTTTTAATCATGTTATGTGATTAGTTTCTTCACCAATTTCATTATGTTTCCCACCCCTATAACATGTTAGTAATTTCAATCACCATGATCATTGAGAACTAACCCACTGTGGGTGGTCTGAGGGGTTCATAGTGGTGTTCTTGAATATATCCATTTATTTATTAATTTATTTCCTCTTTGATTCTAGGGTGACTATGAAATTGGAGTGTTGAGGAGTATATCTTCACTCTATAATCCCTTGATACTATCAAACACTTCCAATTATTGGACCCCAAAGTATCCATTTATTTGGTATAACATCATACTAGTGTAATTATGTGGTATGATAGTAATAATGGTTTTCTATTACAACTTAGTGTCAGAATATGTTCATTCACTCTATTCAGGAATGTTCTTAGCCATTCAGGGAGGGTAACAATTTGAATTACATGTATCATTAAATATCCCTAAATTATATTAACGGTTCCAAGGGAAATAAAATCATGGAATGTGGTCTAGTAAATGACATTAAAACGTTTCATTAAATCTTTTGATTTAGGAAAATAGTAAATAATGATAAATCCCACAAGAATTCATCCTTAAGACCATTTATATTTCTTCAATTTATTATATGTTCACTAATTTTTCTAATTTGTCACCTATATTCATTAATCCAAATACCAAACAAAAAACTATAACTAGTTTCAAAATTAATAAAACAAATGATATCTTAATAAGTGAAAGCAATATTAAAGAAGAAATCAAAGAAATCTCGAGAAATGATCTTGCTCAACCTAATTATGCATTCCAAGCATTAATAAAATTAAATTTCTTTTTGACCATGGCTCATGATAGCCATTTGGTCAGTGTCCTATACCAAAAAAACTACAAATAGATCATGTTTTATTAGTGATATATATAGATCATGATTTCAGTATTGAACGATTCATTCCCCTTAATGAGGTTTATATTAATATAGTGAAACATTATATTAGAATATTGATATTAAATAAAATTATTCTTATTAAGAAATTTAAGGATAAAGGGGTATGTAATTTCTAATTTATTTTATTTGAAAAATAATTTACAGCTACTGTAAAATGTCAGAAAATATATATGTAAGGAATGAAGATGGAAGGAAAAGTAAATTCAGTATAATATAATGTATTTAATGTCGGATCAAAAATAAATATTGAGGATACATTTACCCCCCCACCAAAGGATATTATTTATTTATAAACATTAGATTATTTTACATATAAAATGTTATAAATTGATGATACTATTAACATTGAATTTGAAAAAGAAAATGTATGGAATAGACACTCATGCAATAATTATTCTCAACAGAACAAATATAATTCAAAAGAATAATTGTTTTGGAGCCTCTATAGTGAAATTATTAATGATGTATATTTTCATAATTCAAATGTATAATAATTTATGTGTTAATTTTATTATAATTTGAAACTATTCAAATTTTCTATTATTTATATCATAACTACATAAAGCTAAAACCTTATGAAAATAATTTTATATTTTTATTCCTAATGAAGCTTCTAAAAATGGAAAACAAAATAAATAAGATGAAATTAAATAAATAGCACAAAAAATAGATAAGGTGTTTGAAAATAAAATAATAGATCACATACTCTTCTAAATAACTACCATGCATAAGTAAAACTCAATACTCTAAGTGTTTAAAATATAACTTCATAATTTTCGTTAGTTAATTTATAATTTTTTTAGAACTCAATAGATGGTTATTCTGATCAATATGGATTGTAATAAAGTATATTTTATGGATCCAATGTATGAATATCCCAAAAATTGATCACATGTGATGTCCCTTATTAATTTTCAATTCACTGTATTCATTTTTATAATAAATGAATTCTAATTATACATTTTATAATATTTTTTAATAGGATTTTTAAATTTTTATTATTTTGTGGTGTTTATTTATCATAAAAACATAGAATTAGGACATTAAATGAAAATAAATAAATAAGTATTTCAATGAGTAGATTAGTATAAAGGTATATATAAAAATATTTCACAATCAAAACACATACTAGAACAAATTACTAGTATTTACCAATTGTTTTTTAGTTTTTAAAATAAATTACTGAAAACAGTTATGGTTATTTTGTGTATATATTTATAAAATATGGTGTAAAACCTGGAAAAATATTCATCCTTAATGATTTATTTGTGAGATGAATTAATTTTTTTTAAAAAAATTATGTAATGATTTATAGATATTCATATACAATCCCTTTACTGAACAAAATATAGATAAAAATATATTTAGATATAGAAACAAATTTTTTCATAAATGAGTGGGTAGATTACATGGTGTAAGATTTTTTTAAGGATTCATAAAGAAGTTTTTTTCAATCATGTAAGTAACTTTCTTGTTTTATAGTTTCACATTAAATATTTTCCTAATTAAAAATATTCACAATTTTTTTAATTGTATTTTTCTCATCATTCACCCATCCACATACCTTTCACTAGTATCACCAAAATAATGTCTACATATAAATAATAAATATAATACAAAAACTGAATTAAGTATTGATAAGACATTTCACTTGGTTAACAAGTGGTGATTCTTATAGCAGTCATATTTGTTATGTATTTGTGAGTAAATACATCCCAAAAACACTAGCGTGTTTTTATTTTTAATCTGATTACAAAACAAGGTTATTATAGAATCAAGGAGAGGAATATTGGGGATATCAAAGATCATTGACCTGGAGTTTTTTTAAGGTGGATTTATGAAAAAATGTATATTGACTAATTAAAAATATTTCTATTATTAAAAACATGATTCCAACATTAATTACTCATAAAAAAATTGTATTTTCATAAAAATTTAGGAAAATTTTATTTGATTCATTTATGACCAATATAAAATACATAAAAATACATATTTGTTGTGATGTGAGCAGAATGATTAATAATACAGTTTTAAGGTCTATAAACATATCTCAAGTGATCAAAGCATTGAGAATATGAAGGAATTATTATAAATTTTTAGAAAAAAACATTTAATAAATTTTAAAATATAGAAACTAACCTCATGTCATTCAAATGTGTGGTGTTATCAGAATGATAGAAAGTGTGTGTTTTTAATTTAAAAGTGAAATTTTAGTTCAAAATGTTTGTAACTTTCAAAAAACTAAAAAACTGAGATAATATTATCATGAAAACTTTATAAAAATGACCATCAATGAATTTTTCACCAATAATAATAAAACCATACATCATTATGAAATTTATAGTTGTTAGTTTTCTTAAAAAACTTGATTTTAATGTTTGATAAGTACCAAACGTAAGTCACATACTCAAAATTTAGAAAACTCACACTTATTGTTGTGAAATTCTGAAAATTGATCATTAATTCATTTATAACATGTAAAAATTAACATCATATAATTAAGATGCAAAGTGTGTTTTCAATTACTGAATGTATATGTTCTCAATTTAAAAGTCATAATTTAGGTCCAATGGTGTGCCCCATACTCAAGAACTGAGAAAACATACTCAAACTTTAGTGAAATTATAAAATAATATATTTGATTCATTTATGACATTTAATAATGAAAAACACATCATACCAATTTTTGGGGTTCATATAATGAATTAATGTGTTTGTTTTTAATTTAAAAGTTAAATTTTTGTTCAAAACATGTGTTATGTGCTAAAAATGGAGAAATTAGATCAGATTGTCTTAAACCTCTTAGAAAATTAATAACCAATTATTTTTTTACCATTAAAAATAAACTACACACAATTATGAAATAAATTTTTTCTTGTATTCTCATAAGTAATTTTTTTAATTTTAACCATTTAAGTTGTAAAAATTGTACATAACATACTTAAAACTATGAAAACAAACTCCGAGTATCATGGAACTCTATGACAATTATATTTCATTTATTTTTTATATATAAAAAATGAAGCTTACATAATTCTCTCATGCTTTGTTCTCAAAATGATTTAATTTACAGGTTGTAAATTTGAAATTAATATTTTAGTTCAAAACATGAAACATATACACAAAATATAGAAAACGTGTTCAAAGTGTAATAAAACTCTATTAAAATGATCTGTTATATATTTTAAAAATGTTGGAATGAATTACATATCATCAAAATGCGCAATATTCTCAAAATGATTGAAAATGAATGTTTTGAAATTAAAAAATAATATTTTAATTCAAAATGGGTGTTATATACTAAAAACTAATAAACTGAGATTATGTTTTTATGAAACCCTTGAAAAAAACCATTACATCATTATTCACATGTAGTAATAAACAAAAATCATTCTTATGTATAGTCTTTATAGTATTATTGAATGTTTATTTTTATGTATTAAGTGTTTTGGAATTAAAAAACACATGATGCATGCTTAGAACCGAGGAAATCTGCTTAGATTGTCATGAGACTCTAGGAAAATAAGTGATGAATGATTTTAGAGGGGAAGAAATGAATGAATTATCATTTCCATTCATGTTTCATATTTTTATGAACATTTATTGAAATTTATAACATGTTATATAATATTTAAATTCTAATTTCTTTTTATTTATTTCTATAGTATTACTAAAATAAGTGTTTTTAATTATAGGTACATACTTATTTATTACAGGGTTGAGATGATTCTTGAGTAAGGCCTCTTATGTGAAAGATTATATTTGTATTGGTTGAAATTTTTATTTCTTCTATGTTTTTTCCATATATGAAATTATTATAGTTACTATATTGGAATGCTTTGATAAAAATCTAATTTATTGAAATATTGTAATGTAAATTTATTGTCTATTATATTGAAATATTTAATTTAATCAACCAAAAATGTTTTGTTTTTTTATGGTTTTGACTGCTGTAGTTTAATATTTATAATATAGAAAACTATAGTAGTTTTTAGATCCCAGGTTGGTTAGGTACGCCTGAGAAGGGGGGATCATTGCTACAATTTTCAAGAATTATTCTTTTAATTCCAAATATTGGACTTATTAAATTCCTGGTTAATTAAATATCAAATTACTTCAACCTCACCTTATATGGAATAGAAATAGGTAATCTTAGCATGGAATTATTTATAATGATCAACCTTAAAAAGCCTCCCATTTACCTTGACTTGTTAGTCACCCCATACACAAATTCTCAACTATATAACCATGGAGTCGCAAAATGGACCTTCTAAGTCCTATATATATACAATATCACTATAATCAAACTCTAGAGTCCCACCATAGATCATGTATTCTGACTGTCTATTACAAAGATCATATCAAAAACAAGAACATTTTCGTTCTTCTCAATGTTTCTTCCGCACCTCTTGATGTAGATATCCTTCATTGAACACAATGGATCAATATTTCTACTCATGTAAAATATCTTAAAGAACATTGAAAGATAATATTCACAATAAAATATTAATATCTCTCACACTTACTCTATATATTCAATTACACGATGATTCCTTTTCCCACTAAATATATAGGTTCACAACTCTTAATCTCTTATAAATAATTCCCATGTTTATTCTCAATCCCCCTTCTCTACTTGATATAAAAGTGTATCATTTTCTTAACTCCTCAATTAACATACTAACATTGTTTGTTTATTCTACATTTTTTTCATTCATATATTAGGAATATTTTTTACCTTAATATAATTATAGAAACCGCGTGATTTTCTACCATATCAATCTCATTTATTTGTAAATCATTAAATGAATTCTTGATTTTTTTTCTTCTCATGCAATTTCAATATTAGTGATCATCCCCATTTAAATCCAAAAATACAAGGGATATATCCATATTTAAAATTTCATAATATCCATGGTTTTTAATTATTTTAAAATCATTATCTGTATGTCTATGAACTCAAGTAATAAAGGATAGCAGTGTGATAGGAGACTTAGATTATTCAAAAAATTATTATTAGTATGAATAAGGGTTATTATAGATTAACTATGATGTTTAAATATATTATTATTGGTGAATAATCATCTAATTTAATATTTTTTAACAATAAATATTACAGAAATCTACTCATATCTCATAAGACATAGTAATACTAATAGACTCTCCCATTTTTGTAAACTATAAAGTCTAATGGAATAGAAAAAAATTTCTTGATCCCAGTCTTAATGTCATAAACACATAGTGAAAGTCTTAAAATTTAGCATGAATTTATCACATGAGAACTCATAAATTATGACATGCAGGTCATCATACCAGAGCATGGCATTTTTGTTTTTCCTAAAACCAATCAATGGCTCCTAATATTCTTACATTAGTACAAAGTCTTAAGAGAATCATCATTTTGGAAAACTATAAACTTCTATATGATCAATTTAAAAAATCATAAATAATAATAGTAATGAAAAATTCATATCATTGATGTCTTATAAGAATCATGAAGGATGTATTAGGTTTTTCATAATTCTTTTTTACTTTATCAATTTTTAGCTTCAAACTCAGAATGCTTGAATTCACATAGACAATGTCAAAATATCTTCAACTCAATCTACAAACTTTGCAATAAAATAAAATAAACTTAATCACTCCTTGTAATTATTAGAATAGATATATATTTTATAAATATCATTTAAATTTTTTTTCAACATGTAAACTCAACTTAAAGTACCTTAACAGGATCTACTACTTCATTCAATTTCATCTTCAATGTTTTATTTTCATAATTCTAAAACTTCTCTTGATGGATTGTTTCGATAGTACAACTTATTAGTCACTATTACTAGTCAAGAAAATGGGAATATCAAATCACCAATCATAACATTTATCAATTTCTACTTGAATATTTCAAACCATGTTATTCAAGTAGAAAAATTAACCTCATTTTTAATTCAACATAGAAACTTCTTTATCATCTCTTTATATCCTCTCAACACATACTAAAACCTTCTTAACACAATGAAAACCAAAACTTATGGAAAACTATGACTATCCATTCAATGGACACTTCAATATCACCATTTGAATTTATTATTAATGGACCCAAATATCTCTTATATCAATATGTGTGTATTTATTATTTTATTCTTCCACTTATTTAAAATAAACACAATGTTTTGGGGTAAAATATTCTCAAATATACTTTAACTTTACTCCACAACATGTAAATAATCTTATAATCCCACTTACCTAATTTATGATAACTATTTGATCCACTTGATTGAGATAATATTCTTACCATACAATTCTTATATATGATCTTTTAATTATAAAATATATGACTACATGGTATTACCTGATATAGAAAATGAGAGTTAATAAATATATACATCAATTTTTTCTATTATTTATTCTTCATGTGATACTAACTCATATATTTTCAAACATATTTTCTTATGGGATGTATCACATAGTTTTTTCAAGAAGAATGTATAACGAACTCAACTCAACAAAACCATGAGATATTTTATGTGCCAGATACTTTTTATCAGCCTTTATAACTCAACATATACTACCCCTTGATAAGAAACATAAAATAATTTAAGATAGGGATTATAGTGTAATTTTTTTAACTCAACTTCCAACATTATTGGATATTGTAAAATTTCCAAACTCGTGTAGATTATGGTGTATTGGTATCCCTTAATCAAGGTTACACCTCCTCAAGGGATGAACTCAAAAATATATTCATCAGGACATTGATATCAATCGATGAAGAATTATTATTTTCGATTCATGACAGTGATATCCACATATATATCCTTTAATTCCATATATGTCAGTAAAAAATATACAATAAATAAGGGAATAAAGAGGGTCTTATTAATTTATCAATTTAAAAAAATGTATGAGAGTTTTATAATGACCAATACATATCATTAAATATATTATAATCAAGGGAAGAAATTTTCAAATCCCTTTCCTTACGATCATTATTTATATGTTTCACGATCATTATCTTACCTTGAATTTTTTCCTTGTGTGGATTTAAATCATCCATCAAGGAAAATTAATTACCTAGTTATTTTGGTATTCATTCTATCAAATCATTTTTATTTTTAATTATATTCATACACTCCATCATACCATGTTCATATTTATTGAACCTCTAACATTGATTTACATGAATATTTAGATTGTCACTTTTAGACAAACCCATAGAAACATAAACCTTTTCATGTTAAACAACTTCATATTATTTGGTAATAGCAGTGATTTTTTCATTATCCATTTGTCTAGATATTTCCAACTGATGAGGAATAACTCTTGGTAATTCATTCTTGATATTATCATCTTCTTTGGATCTTCCATATGATTTCCATGAATCCTTGACATAACATGAATTTCTTGCCTTTATCTTCTAAACTTTATTACATTTGACACTATAACAAACTTATCTTAGTATACTAGTCAAGAATTCATCAAATTTATGAACTTCCTACTAAAATTTACCACATATATTCCCTAAACATAGAAATTTAATTTGGGTTGAAAAAATTCTAACATTCTGGTCAGAGTTTTCGTTTTTTGATAATGAAACCACATTTTCTCACTAGATGTTCCCATTGATTTATACCTATTCCATGAAAATGACATGTTTAAAAACAAAAGTGTAAGATTTTTTCCATAACTTCCATAACACAAGTTAAAACCATTGAATGTTGATATTTGACCATGATATAAAATCATTCTATAAAATTATTCATGTTTTACTTCTTTAATTAATCCTACTATTTCCTAGGTAGAAGTGATCTCATTGTATTATTTATATATTCCTTTGATGTGTAAGATTGTCTATTAATTTTTTATTTTACAAAATAGATTCTTACTTTTTTATAAAAAAAGTTTTGTTAGAAATTTCAAATTTATATTACAACTAATTAAAAATAGATTACACCTACCCATTAGTAAATTTATTCTCCTCATCTTAAGAAGACTTATCATTCACCAATCATAGAATTATAAAGTATTATATTATTTTATACATCTAATTTTTAGCTTCATTATAGATTTATTACGTCCTTTATAGCTCTAATTCCTTCACATCTATCTTCTACTCATGGTCTCTCACTATATATTCATTTCAAGAAACTATCGGTTTATTTATATTAATTTCTTCATCATAAGTAACTTCCCTTTTATATAAATGAATATTGTTTTCATAAAAAATATTCTTTTATTTTATTTTTTTTGCTTATCCTTCTTAATATTTGTATTGTACTCAAGGAATGCCTCAAAATCATTATTTAGCATGTATTATAGATCTATTGGTTCTCTCTCAAGATCATTGTTATTTGAGTTATCAAAATCACTTTTATCTTTAGAAGGAAAATTAAATTCATCAACTAATTAGATTCTTTATGATTATTCACCATGTTTCTTTATTCTCATTAGATTCCTAATCTTTTTACTAGATTGTTTTTTCATGATTTTCCCACTTTTATTTTTGAGTTTTCTATTCCTCATTAACTAATTAGGATAAAAAAACCTTCTTATTTGGGATATTACTGGAATTTTTAAATATAATTATTATTTTGAAAACTTTTTTTGTTTCCTTTACTTTATTTTCCACTTTACCTTCTTGACCCCTTTTGATATAAAGTCAATAATTTTATTAAAGTCTGTATCAGCTCCCACATCTTCAGAATAACTTGATTTTCCAACTTCATCATCTCATATTTTAAAAATTCTCATGACAAAAAATTCTATATCATAGTCTTTTTAATATTAATGGTTGGGATCTTCTCCATATATTAATTTATAGAGTATTATGTAACTCATCCAGTCAAATGAACCACTATAATGGGAGTGAATCATAAGTACATTTTTTATTAATTTTTTATTTAATTTAATATCTTGTTCTAATTAAATTCTTCACACATTAAATCATAAATTAACTCAACCTATCATCATATGGAATAGAAATAATGAAGGATGACATATACGGATTAATTATGAATGACCTTAAAATCAAACTCCTTATTTTTATTTTTAGTTGTCTCAATCACAGATCCTACACTATATACACTAGTGGTTTCACCAAGGATATTCCAATTCCTATTATAATAGATTCACAATATGATCCTTCCCTAATGTCCTATTTGAAATCACAGATTCTCACAAAATACTATAAATATATGATACAAGGTAAGAAATATTGTATTCTACTTTACCTTTCTTCTGCACATTTGGATGTAGATCTCTCTCAATGGATATAATGGATCAACTAGTTTTCCCATGTAAAATAACTTCAAGAACATATATAATAAATAGTTATTATTAGATCTTAAATATATTAAATATTTCTCAATCCATTGAATACATAGATGTGAAATTAGTTTTCACCTTTAAGTGATTTATAGATATAGATTCTATCGCTATTCATTATTTGTTACAAATTTGTATCAACTTTTCATCCACTTAATTCAGATACATTCCATTTTATTTTTTTTCTACACTTTATGTATTCACATATCTTGAATATTTTTTCCCAAAATAGATTTATGAAAACCCAATGATTTATAACATTAGTAATTTCATATATTTTTAAATAAATTAATATATTCCTTGTTTTTCTCATTATTTAAACTCATTTTAATCTTCGCTAGCATCCTTATTTAAATCAAAAATTACTCAGGATATTTTCATATTCAAAATTCTACTATATCTATATTTTAAATTCTTCTAAAATATCCATCTGCTTTTTCGTGAACACATGTAGTATAGCATGGATGTTGGAATTGCATCTTGGGATTATTCTCAAAATTATTATTAGGATGAATCCGAATATTTTGAGATGAATTATGACATATAAATCTATGAATATTATTGAAACATAATCTAGTTTAATATTTTTCTTAGAATAAATATTTTGTAAATCTTATCACTTATTTTAAGACATAGTAATTCATAAGGATTCACCAATTTTGTTAAATTATATAGACTTAAGTCATAGAAAACAAAATCTTAGACCTAATATCAATATAATAAACCTAATATTAAAATCCTTTGTCATAGAATGAAACTATAATGTGAGAATTTTTAAAGTCTTATGTGAAATTACTCACACAAAATCTCAAAGTTCTATTTTTTTAATTCATACGTGGGATACTTAATGTATTATGGAAGTAAAAATTCTTATTAGAATAATAGTTATTAAAAATTGTGAATCATTTCATGGGTACTTATCAAAGTATTATACTGGTATAGTATGGTACAATGTAGATTCAAAAATTCTTGGATACATATTTTATGAAATCTTATTATCCTCAAAATACGTTTATATTTTTACCATTTTGAATTTCAAAACAAAGAAAACAAAAATTCACCAAAATCATCATAGAATCACATTAAATCATTATATGTAATTCTAAAACCCCTAAAATAAACTAAAAAACCTCAAATAATTATCAAAATAACTCAAGACAAATTTAACACTATTTATAGTGTGTTTTACATTGTATTCACTATCATAAAAATTTCTACTACCTCATTTATTTCCATCTTCAATATCTCATTCCTATTAATTCATGAAATTATCTTTAAGAATATTGCAGATAGTACCATTTATTTTTTATAAGAACTTTTCATGTAACCAAGAAGATCGAATCACCAATCATCACATTTAATGGCTAGCACTTGAATATTTTTATCCATTTTCTTTTATAAGCAACATCAACCTAATTTTTCAATCAATGTTTCAGTTATTTTATCATCTCTTGATAGAATCTCAATACATACTAGAATCTACACAATACTATGGAAGCATAACCATGTTGATAAAAAACAGAATCCATTTTTTGGTCACTTCAATAAACATTTTTGAAATTATTTTCAATAGCATCAAACACATCATATATAATTATGTGTTCTTTTATTATTTTTTCTCTCTGTTATTAATAATAAATAGAAATAATGTTTTGAGGAAGAAACTTCTCAACTCAAATTAAAATTTCATTCATAACATAGAAATCATCTTTTTCTCCTTCTTCTTTAACATTTAATCACCATTTCATCCACATATTTGTCAGAAGAATGGTACCCCACATTTATTAGATTTAATCTATCAGTTATTAACTCTAAGTCTACATGGACATAGCTAGTATATAAAAAAGGAGTTAATAAATATAGACATAAAAGTTTTACATTACTTAATCTTCAAGTTAATATAATTCAAATATTTAAAAAATATCATCTTAGGGTATGTTTCAAATAATTTTATCAAGAATAATGTAATATGAACTCAACTCAACAAAACTATGAGAAAGATTAAATGAAATTTAGTTTTACTACACTATAATCGATAAATATATACTACCACTTAATAACAGACATAAAATAATTCAATACAGGGATTATAGACTACTATTCTTACCTCAAACCCCTCCTTCATTGTGTTTCTTACAACTTCTAGATTCACACAACTTATGATGTTTTAAAAAATACTCAATAAAATTACTCCACCTCCGGGGGTCTGTTCAACCAAATATCTATTAATATAGTAAGAGCACTCCATTGAGAGCTATTCTTTTTTATTCAAAATGGTGACAGCCTCACCTTTATCCTTCAATTCAATGAATATTAATGATAAATAAAAAATAAATTATAGAATATAGATTGAACTATTAATAACTAAAATAATCCAATATGGTTGATATTTTTCTCCCAACTATGACCTCTAGTTTCATATAATATTATAAAAAACATATTCACACTTCTTTTCATGTAATTGGTATTTAAATATTGCATTCTCATTCTCTGCATTTAAACTATTTCCTTTTTTGAAGTTGTGTTATTCACATTAGTCGTCAAGGAAAATGAAATACCATGTTTTTCTATCATTATCCCCATCAATTCCTTATAATATACTTGGATGTCCATACACTCCTACATTCCATGTACTAATTGATTGCACCTCCCACACATATTTCCTTAAATATTTATGTTATCTCTTTTAGACAAATTCTCATGATCTTGAAACTATTTATATGAAATCCCTTTATTTCCTTTGGTATAAGCACTGATTTTTTATTTCTCCATTTGTTTACGTAATTACAACTCATCTCACAAAACTTTTTGGAATTATTTCTTAGCATGGCTATCTTCATTGGTCCTTTCACATGATTTCCTAGCATCCTCAACACAACATGACTTTACTCCCTTCATATTATAAATTTTCATCCCTAGAAAACCCTAAAAAAATTATTATGATATATTAATCATTCATTATTAAGATCTATAACATTCCTACTCACATATTCTATATATTTTCTCTTTGAATTTTATCCTTTTTTAGGTTGATATATTTACAAATCTTCTGGTGATAACTTGTCTTTTATTAGAATATATCCTCATATTTTCATCATATTTAACCCATCATAAATCTTTTTCCTTAGTAATGACATATTAAATAAAAAATATTTGGATTTACATCGATACCTTTCACAACACCAAAATAAACATGTGAAATTTGATCTTCTTTATTACAAAAAAATTATCTAATAAATTATTATTATTGTTCTTATTTAAATCAAGATAACTTTTTCTTAGGGGATAGTGGTTTCCTGGTCATATTTTCTCTATTACATTGATTTAAAATATATTCTTTAACATTTTTTCTTTTA